>OY744527.1:107799621-107822121 GCA_963556195.1 Sepiola atlantica
TGAACTCAAAAGTAATGAATGGCTTCAAAAGAGTTTTCACTTTTTGTTAATAAAATTATTTATTAAATCGCAATCCCATCTGAATATTATTTTTTTAAACAGTGTTAATAATTAGACCGGTAATCATTACTCATACCGGCACAAATTATTTTTAAGGAAATGACATTGGAAAATTTGTCAAAAACATCTGATTTTGCTTTACTTACACATTTGTGTCCTATTTGCATTAAACATTACTATTTAATATTTAAAAGAAGTTTAAACCAATTTAATGTATCGTAAATAGTGTCTGGGTCAAATAATTCGCTTTAAACCAATACAGGAAGTAATTACATAAACGGATTATTTTACTCACCGTCTCTATTTACGGTAGAATTAATTGCTTTATACTTCTTTTAAATATAACTCGTTTCTAAATCCAAAAAGGTTATTTTTGTTTAATTCCCCATCATTAAAATTATTTTTGTCGGTAATAGTAATACATAACTAAATAAACATACAAAGTACATATAAAAAACATTAAAAAGTATTTCATTAAATAATTATTTTGTTTTCTTTATTCATCACATCGATATAAATTACAAAAAGTTCAGATTTGGTTAAAAAATCTCATCTAAAAGCTGTCAAGCAAATGAATTATTGTTTGAAAGAGTTTGAATTTGAATTTGGTGTCGAGGAAGTAGCAAATACATTACTTTAATGTGTAGATGTTCAAAGGGAAACAACTAAGTAATTTGACATTTAGAGTTATCTACCTTAGACTACCAACATTTATTTTCATTTCTGATGTATATTATTTCGCTTTCTATTTTTTCTACGTATTTTCTTTTCTTTCTCTTACATCTTCTACTCTCTTTTTCTTCCAATCGCCCCCTCTATTATAAAGAGCCAGATCTTACTGATCATAAAATATTTAAAATCCCAAATTTGTGACTAATTATTTTCCAACTCGTAGTATCGTTCCAATATATATATATATATATATATATATATATATATATATATATATATATGTATATATATATATATATATATATATATATATATATATATATATATATATATATATATATATATATATGTATATATATATATATATGTATATATATATATATGTATATATATATGTATATATATATATATGTATATATATATATATATGTATATATATATATATGTATATATATATGTATATATATATATATGTATATATATATATATGTATATATATATATATATGTATATATATATATATATATGTATATATATATATATGTATATATATATATATATGTATATATATATATATATATGTATATATATATATATGTATATATATATATATGTATATATATATATATATATGTATATATATATATATATGTACATATATATATATATGTATATATATATATATGTATATATATGTATATATATATGTATATATATACATATATATATATATATATATATATATATATATATATATATATATATATATATATATATACATACCAACTTTTACAAAAAGCATAACTGCCCTCCATCTGATTTAAGACAAATTCTAGTAAATAACACTGACATAATACGTTCCGATACCAATGTTATAAAAAATAAAAATACTGGAAAAACACAGCAACCAAAAATTAATAACATCACATATGAAACCATATATATATATATATATATATATATATATATATATATACCAACTTTTACAAAAAGCATAACTGCCCTCCATCTGATTTAAGACAAATTCTAGTAAATAACACTGACATAATACGTTCCGAAACCAATGTTATAAAAAATAAAAATACTGGAAAAACACAACAACCCAAAAATTAATAACATCACATATGAAACCAGTGGCAACATTTTAAAATGCTTAACGTAATGCGATGTTGTTAAGTGATGCCATTTCAGCGTTGCTGAATTTAAATTGTCAACGACCATCTTTGAACAATGTGAAAAACCTTCTTTGTGCGTTTCTCCGCCGTCTATTTAAAAATTATCTTATTTCTCCAGCTTTTTGTTCATTTGCTTTTCACACCTGATGATGATTCGATGAAGAATCGAAAATGTTCGTGAAACCTATGGAACATTTGTTACTTTTTTTTACTTTAATGCAAAAAAGACTATCAGAAAAATTGAAAAAAAAAATGAAACAAATTCTTGTATTTTTAACAATGTTTGTATATATATATATATATATATATATATATATATATATATATATATATATATATATATAACATTTATTTTCCAATAATTGGGGGCATTTAAGTACAATAGCCCTGAGAGTAAATGTGGTATTGTGGTGACTGCTAATAAGTAGGATACACAGACGATGACCATCTACCTTTTCTCCACACTTTTGATGGCCTTGTGCCTAATTTGTTAAAGTATTTTTGCAAATAAATAATACAAGGTGTAGTATCTCTTCTGTCCTCGGTCGGTGATGGACGTATCTTTTAAGACTGAGGCAATTTAAAAGTTTATCCTAATCCAAAGTTCGCTTTTGAAGGAAGGTGGATTTTCCCCACATTAAAGACGGACTTTGTTTAAAACTCTGCCCTAGTGAGGAAGGGAAGTACATAAGGACTAATTGTATTCTGGCTTTCTTGCAAGGAATAAAGTGTAGTATTTGTTTTGCCATCAAGGAGGACAGATTCTTTTTGGTTTGGCCAATTCTTTTAATTTTTTGTTCCATCCAATGTTCATCTTTTTGGGGGTAGTTAGATATCACCCACATAAAAAAACGCCGACCTTATGTCTAGCTCTGCCATCATAGGGAAGGGAGTAAATGGGGAGTTATTGTTTTCAGTTCTCGGCCTTCAAGCTTGATCAAAGTGTAGTATCTTTGTATATATATATATATATATATATATATATACATATATGTTTTCCTCTTTTTGTTTGTCGGCAAGTTTCACAGTGTTAAACGCGATCAGTGTTTTAATTAGTGATGAGACGATTTCAATATTTATCCTGATTCCGATACAATTACCGATTCTGTTCTAAATTTCCGATTCCGATACAATTACCGATTCCGATTCTAAAAGCGCCCTATCTCAGAAAAAAGTAGAATTTCATTTTTTAAATTTTATTTAGCCTAGAGTCTTCATCTATTTTTAAATGTAAATATAATTCTCTTTTTAATTTGACAAACTGTTAACGCTTTTCCTGGATGCATTTTATCCAAGATTTTGATAAACTCATTGTGAGATTTTCATCTATATTTTTCACTTGTGCCATTTTTCTTATTAATCCACTCGTGCCATTTTTACCTATGCCATTTTTCTCGGTGCCATTTTTACCTAAATTCCTTATTAGGATCTATAGATCTTTGTCTTATTGGTAGTTTAACATCAATAAATATTTATCATTTTAATATTCGTACTAGAAATAGAATATTAAGTTTTGTACAACAACAAAATTAAAAGAATTGTTTTTAGAATCGGAAATTAAGCTGAAATTTTTCCAATTCTGACACGGATTCGGATAGACCAAAAAGTTCCGATGTTTCCCAATCCCGATTCAAATTAATCCTCCCAACACGTTTGAATATTTATATCCCCGCTTCCGATGGATACTGCACCCCTATAGACCGGTGTCGTCTTGTCCTTCGGGACTTGATTCCACCTGTCTGTGGGTTTGTCCTGTGCAGTTCTAGGAGGTCCACCCTCCCAGGCTTCGCCTCCCCTCTTTGGGAAGGAGTAAGTTTATTGCTTACTGCTTGAGGCGCCCCTACCGGGGAATGCCGACGGGGCTGCCCAGGCAATTTTTAAATGGCCAGAGTGCTCACCTCTCGAGCGCTGGCTTTTAACCCCACTTACTCGACCCAAGTTGTGGTCACATCTTACTTGTGGGAGTAAGATAAAACTGGCCTTGTGCCTAACTCCTGCAGAGGAGTAAATAAATATCCCCGCTTAATGCTGCGTTATTTTCGTCTTGGATTAATACCTCCCACTCGATTAAAGCAATGATGTGATAGGAGAAGTGCAACTGTTAATTTATCACCCACCCCCTACTAAACTTATACAGATAGGGGGTATCCATTGTCTTTCGAATCTGTGGGCACCACTTCTAGTTCTCCGTTTAATATGCATATAACATTTAATCATAGCATCTATCGTGTGTAGACTGTTAATTTACGAAATATATGGCAAATATGGAAAATATCTATTGATACAAAGTTAGGTCTATATATATGTTTATATTTTCCTATGTATAGGATACACTCCTAACCTAATTAACCGATCATTATGAAGTTTGGAACTAGACGTAACTGTGGGTAATGGAGGCTATATTTAGTTTAGTTTAGTTTTATACAAAGGGGGCAAAGAAGGGTGGAAGCCCTTTGTGAAAATTCAATACCTCTGATTTTTATAAAATCGTAACAATAGTATTAGACAACAATTAATAAATATTCCCCAAATTTCAGTTTCTTTTGAGTATTAAATTACTAGGTTTTAGTGGGCATACTATAGGCACAACCTCCTATTTGTAATTTTAAATGTTTCAGATTTGTATTAAATCTGATCCATATTTATTAGACACCAATTAAGCAAGATTTCCTGAATTTCAATTTTTAATTAACACCCATTTATTTTGGTTTCCAATCGTCTCATTGTATTGTTCATCGTCCAACTGACAATCTCATTGGTCCGTATCTCCGAGTTGCATTTGAGCCTTAAGTCGTAAATTTGAGATGTTTTCTAGAATCAGAATCATGTAATTGATTTGTTGATCAAAATTGGAAGAAGGATGCTAGATGCCTATGTTGCATGTAAAAAGGTGTTCAGTAAACATTGAAATTCAGGATATCTAGCTTAATTAGTGTCTAATAAATATGGATCAAATTTAATGCAGTTTAATGCACTGCTTTATTCAGCAAATAAACATTTGTCTAAATAATGTATCATGCTTACGATTTTGCATTCTAAAATTAAGGAAGTTTTATTCCGATCATTTTAACATTACGAAACCGATTCATTATTTTATACTTTTCAGCAAATAAATGTTTATCGTATGAACCTTTCCAATGATGGGTAGTATTCTAGTACATATGTATCAAATGAAGAACACTAAAGGAAAACGAAGAATACAAATTGGAGTAAAACAATTAAGAAAAGACGCTTAAATTTCGTGGTGAATGTCACGAGTCTGAGCGATTATATCCCTAGTACGAATTGCTTTTTTTATACGAATAAGTCACCTCTTATCAAGGCTCAAATGCAACTCGGGGATACGGACCAATGAGATTGTCAGTTGGACGATGAACAATACAATGGGACGATTGGAAACCAATAGTGGAATGGGCAAAATTTAATTATTTAAGAGTAAACATTGGACTTGGAAACGACCATGTTGTATTTAGCTGGAAACCAGCTACGTGGTATTGTGTACAACAGATGGGCTGTTCTAAGAAATAAACTTTGTTCAGGGAAGTTCTGTTTGGTTTTAGGAAGATAGATGGAGAAGGGACAGTTTTTTGCAGTGGTTGTAGGTAGAACGAAGCTTTACCTCCCAGCTGATATGAATAAAGGTCAACCGAAAACAACGAAAATCAAGACGGTTGTTAAGGATTCCATCTGAAAATATTCTATGCTTTTGCTAATCTCATCCAGCAAATTGTTCCAAAAATATAGAAATTCATTTAAATTACAATGCAATCTTACAATCTTGTTTTTATAGCATCTAGACATTTTTATGCAAATTATAATGAAATTTTACAATCTTATATTTATAGCATCTGGAAATTCACGACACGGTGGCTGAGTGCATGATTTTGGCGAACCATTGGGTTGCAAAGAAGATTTCTTCATCATTTCCCAACCATTAATTGGTGAGATATTTTTTAAAATCTTTTATCTTTGTTTGTTTATGGGCAGTAAACAAAACACTAAATAACAAGATAGACAGTTTTCAAAGTAGACGATTCAGATCAACAATAAATTCTAACTCACCAAAAAAACATAAAATAAACAACACAGGAACCCAACCTTGAAAATTAGAGTAAAACAATCAAGTAAAGACGTCTAACTTTCATGAGGCATGCGATGAGAATGAGTGAAGATACGCCAGTATATATTGCGCTAAAAGAAGCTCTAACTCCGACTGATATAAAAAGAAGTAAACCGAAAGTAACGTAGATCAATGATATGAACTGTGGTAGCTTTGTTGTCAACACCGAACATCCTGAGGAAACGATCCACACTCAAGTATGCATTACTAAAGACGGAAGATTGTGGAGAAACACAGTTAGGACACTGATACAATGGTGAATTGAGAAACAGGAAAGATGATGAATACATATAAATAACACAATTTAAGTTTTTGTTCTGTAATTAAGCGTGGAATTTCTATGGGTTTCACTAGTATACATTGAAAACAACATAACTTATTTCTTCAAAAATAGGTAAGTGCATAAGAGGAAGGGGTAGGACAGAATTCAAAATTATTTCAGATTTAGACACATAGGTATTTCGTACTCAGACCGTGTCACAAACGAAGAAGTTCGCGCGCTCATCAACGCAAATCTGAACAACTACGAAGATTTGCTGACAACTGTAAGAAAAAGAAAGCTTGGATGGTATGGTCACATGACAAGGGGCAGTGGTCTCTCCAAAACCATCCTGCAGGGAGCAGTGCAAGGCAAGAGAAGGAGAGGTAGACAACACAAAAGATGGACGGACAACATCAAAGAGTGGACGGGCTACAACTTTGCTACAACCCAGTCCATTGCCCATGACCGTCAGAAGTGGAGACAGCTGGTGTGGAGTTCATTGGTGCAGCGCCCCTACGACACAGGAGGGGGTTAAGGAACCAAGTCAAGTCAAGTCAAGTATTTCGTTTATTTGTTACTTAGTTATTCCTGTGATTTCAATATATTTTTCATTATTTTTTTGCTTTATTTAGTTATTTGTTTCTAGACATGTAAATTGTCCTTGCAACTTATCAGTTTTTGTTTATTTTATTTTAACGGCGAAGCAGGAGGGCTGTTAACAAGCTGTGTGTGAATGCGACCATGAGATGGATATTTGTGAATAGAGTACAGTGAATGTGTGTGCACCCCTTCTCAAAAAGAAATAGAGTCACGGAATTATGTGATAGTATTTGACGTTCTAATTCACTTGGCTCCCCACCAGCGCAATATTGGGAAAAGGGTCGGTTTCTAATTCGAGTAAAATAACTCTCCCTAAAAAGGGGCATGTTGGAGTCGAATAGAAATACAAATTATTTAGTTTAGAAAGAGTTCTTCTCAAACAGAGGACAGAATATATACAATACTTTGAATTTTCAGTTCATTTTTGCTTTTAGCAAATAGCGTCAGGTCCTCCATTTACATGAGGTTGTTTATTCTTTCTTATGTTTCAGTAAACCTATATTCGGCATCATATTTCCTGAGTATGTTATTGAGTGGCATCGAGGTAAAAATGAACAGTAGTGGTGATAGAGAATCTCCTAGAAGATTTATCTCTGTATTCTTATCTCAGTTAGGTTTAGTTCCCCAGCTGCCAGTTCCAGTTTCCAAGTTCACATTTCTTTTTTAGACTAAATTGCTAATCTTGTCTGATATTTTGTACATGCTTAAGCACTCGATTATCGATGCTTGAGGGATCCTGTCGTAGGCTTTCTTGTAGTCGATCCATGTCATGGCTATGTTCTTTTTTGTGTTTGTTTTACTTCTTTCAGAATCTTTTGATCAATGTATAACAGGTTATTATCTTTCCTTTGCCTTTTTGGCATCCTTTTTGTTCCTCGGAGAGTAGTCTACAATTGTGAAGTGAGTCGTAGATTTGTTATCTCAGTTGTTCTGTAAAGACCTTCCGCATGGTTTGTAATTATTATTATTATTATTATTATTATTATTATTATTATTATTATTATTATTATTATTATTATTTGTACTCACTAGGAGTTCTCACACAGATCATCGTCAGTGATTGTTAATCGACAACAACCAGTGTTATTTTCTGGAGTCTGAGTGACAACAAGCCCCCCAGATTTCCAGTATTCTTCACCTCTTTTCGATAACGATGCGGTATCGCAACAGCCGCTTACCATTTTAAAAATTATTTTTAACTTTTTAATTTTTAAAATTTTTTTATTTTTTTATTTTTTTTGGTGGGGTAGGGTGGGGAGAGAGGGAGGAGCTTATAGTTTTTCTTGTAATTTCTGTTTCTTTGGTTCATTTTTTAGGCCGGTGTAATTTATTGGGGGGGAATTATGAAGTGATGTTTCTTGCAGTTTTTGTTCCTTGGTTCGTGTTCTGGTGTTCTTCGTGTGGTTTTATTTTCTCCCTGTTGTAAATTCCTTGTGACTGGTTGCCCTTTCTAGCTTATGCGTGTTGGTTTCCGCATTCGACAATTTTCCGTAAGATAGCAGCTGTTTTGATCATTGCCGTCTTTTATTATTATTATTATTATTATTATTATTATTATTATTATTATTATTATTATTATTATTATTATTATTATTATTATTATTATTATTTTTTTTTTTTTTTTTTTTTATTAGCAATGACGTTTCAACCTAAAGCGCAACAGACCGACCGACTGACAGCCAGAACTTCTAAGAGAGATGTGTGGATGCATCTAAATAAATCTTTTAACAGTCGATTTAGTTTTCTGATAAAATACAAACTAAAAAGACGCCGCGACCCCGAAAAAATGGAGAAATAAATTATGATCTTGAATGCGCATAGGAAGTCGACTCTCGTAGCATAACAATTTTTACTAGTTTATTTATTTACAGTGGCGACGGGTGTTTCCCATTTCCGAAGGCTTCGATGTACCAATTGGATCGTTGTTGGTTGGGAAGGAGAAAATCCGCTCGATACTATCCAACCGGATCTTTGAAAGTTCGGTGAGATTGTGTTGCATAGATGGATGATATATCTCATCCGCCCACATAGTTGTGACGTCACGTGATCTCGGTTTGGAATGGTGCCAGTATATGAACACGGAAAAGGAAAAAGAAAACAGAAAAGAAAAAGAAGTAGATGAAGACGAATACCACAGAAGATAAAAAATGTTAGAAGTAAGAAAAAGAGGAAAGGAAAGAAACTATAAAATACGGTAACGTAAAGTAGTAAACGAAAGAAGAAAATACGAAAGATAGATAGATATATAGAGACACAGAGAGAAAGAGAGAGAGAGAGAGAGAGGAGTATATAAAGAGAGAAAAAGAAAATAAAAAAAAAACAGGTAGATACAACAGAGAGAGAGGGGGAGAGAGAGAGAAAGCGGGACAAAATAAAGAAATAAAGAAGACTGGAGAAAAAGAGAAGGTCAAAATAAATAAAAAGAAATCGAGGCAATAACGGAAGAAGACTAGATAGAGATAGAGAGAGAGGGAGAAAGAGAGAGAGAGAGAGGGTGAGAGACAAAGAGAAGAGAGTAGGACGAAATAAACAAAGATCGTACGAAAGAAAGGAAAGAGGCAAAGTAACAAAAGAAAGAAGACTAGAAAAAAGCGATAAAGATAGAGAGCGGGATCGTATAAAGAAAGAAAGAAAGAAAGAAAAGAACGAAAGAAAGAGAGAACGATGAAAGAAAGGAATCAAATAGTAAAACAGTAGTAAAAGAAACAAAAATATAAAACAGAAAGAAAGAAAGAATGTATGCTGAAAGAAGAATAGTTCAAAATTGCACCAGGAAGAAAGAGAGAAAGAGAGAAACAAAAGAGTAAAATAAGCAGTTTTTGTTCTCTGAAGTCTCAGTGACAACAACACTCTCCAGATGTTCAGTATTCTCCGCTTCTTTCGATCACGGTTTCGAATCAATGTGCGTTCTCGACACAGCCGTTTACTATTGAGTTCTGGTTGATAACTGCCGTCGGCTTCCTTCGAAAATTGAATGACAATAAGCCTCCTCAGAGTGTAAGTGCACTCAATGCCCTTTCAGTGGAGGTTTGGATGGTGCTCTTCCTCCTCGGTTTTTTCATCCTACTACGACCATGTTCTGTGGCACCAACCGATGGTGGTGATATCGCATTGCTATTGTTAGTTACCTACTAAGAGTATTCCAACGAGTTTTATTTACTCCTCCCCAGGAGTTAGGCACAAGGCCAGTTTAATCTTACCTCCACAAGTAAGATGTGACCCAAGATCGGGTCGAGAAAGTGGGGTTTGAAAAGCCAGCGCTCAAGAGGTGAGCACTCTGGCCATTTAAAAATTGCCTGGGCAGCCCCGTCGGCATTCCCCGGTAGGGGCGCCTCAGACAGTAAGCAATAAACTTACTCCTCCCCAAAGAGGGGAGGCAAAGCCTGGGAGGGTGGACCTCCTAGAACTGCACAGGACAGGCGTGCAGTATCCATTGGAACAGATACTACACTTTGATCTTAGCCAAAAGGCCAAGAGTATTCCAACGAGTTATGACCAGTGATTTCTCACTGGCAATAAAAAGGGGTGTTACCTGGAGTCTCAGTGGCAACAAGTCGTCACAGATTTCAAGAACTCTCCGCCTCTTTCGGTAAACCTTGAACACAATTTCGCATTATCGCACCAGCCGTTTACCATTGATTTCTCATTGATAATGACTGTTGGCGTACTTTGGAATTCGAGCGTTAATATGCCTCCCCAAAAAGTCTAGTGCTTTCCGCACTATTCGACCCTACATGACCATTTTGCGTGGTACCAATCGAGGCTTGTTCCACCATTTTTTCAGTGTGGATTATGTTATGCGAATTTTACGAGTTTCTGTTACCTTGGATTCGTGCAATGTCCGTTCTATATATTTGATTCTATCCTGATTTTGATTGGTTACTCGGTAGGGACATCAAAAACATAACATAAAATCGCTGACGTCACCAGTTGTACGTTCCTTAAGAAAGCCATACATCCGCGTTACTTTTATTGTGTTTATTTAAATCTCCCTAAAATAAAGTTATACTTATAGGAAGTTGTTTTAAAGTGAAATAGTTTATTTAAAGATTGAATTATCAAACTGGGAAAGAAACACATTATTAGTCTGGAGATATAAGTACGAAATCCACTTTTTTTTACGGCGGGGCTATTGTTTATACAAAAAATTAGATTATTATGTTAATATTAAATATGTATGAATGAGCAAAAGTTAAACAAATAACTTACATTATGTTGTTGTAGACAAAATTAACGATTATTTGAAATAATGCTTGACCCCTGTTTTAATCTTTTTTGAGTTGCACATTCTTGAGACAAATTATTAAGCCCTTAACACCTGCTACTGAGCTATATTGCCTTCGAGATACGTCGACGGCGTTCTGGTCCTAACATCGTTACGTGAGGAAGCTGACAATATTTACACCACATTTTCTAATGCAGACCCATGTGTACGGTTCACTCTTGAGCACCCTGATGCCTCTGGATCCCTATCACTTCTGGATTTTAACTTTAAGATTTCTAATGAGTGAGCTATTATTAGAAAATTCTACAGAAAGGCAGCTAGCAGAAACATCTTTGTGCATTACAAGTTGGTCATCCTTCTAAGAGCCAAAATAGGGTATGCGATGAATGAAACAGCAGGCATCCAGGACAATTGTAGTGTATTAGCATACAAAATCGCCTGCGCTAGGCAATTCCATCAGGTGCTGGATTTGAATGGATAACCCAACACAACCATCAGGCATCTTGAGAACCATACAAAAACAGATAAGACGCTTTACATCCGATCCCTGCTTATTTAAACTGCCTCATCGCAGTGATAAAATCACAACAGCAATCTGTAAGGCCATTAGAAGAGAGGGCTTGAACATACGGCTTGCCCATTCAAGTCCATCACTAAGGAAGCAGCTAGCTACACGCAAACATCAATATAACCTAACACCATACACCCTGGTTAACTGTCCAATGAATACCACAGGCATTTGTCACCGCATATATACGGTGTACAGATTAAAATGCGCCATCTGCAACAAATTTTACGTAGGTAGTACTATGAGACAGTTAGATGTTAGATTCTGATTATAATTGACTAAAACCCAATTAAGACACTAGAAAATTAATATTGAGAAGTAAAGAAAAAGATTTTACAATTTCAAATAAGTGTAGAAAATTCCCCCTCGGCATTTAAAAGAAATTATATATTGGAAATGTAAAATTTAGTGTTGTATTTTTATGTATATGTATATATATATATGTATGTGTGTATATGTATACGTATATATCCATCTATATGTGTGTGTACATGTATGTGTGTATCTATTGGTACACATTATTAGAAGGGAGATAATTCACAAGGATTTTATAAGAGTAGTCCCTTTTTTTGAATAAAATAAATTAAATTAAATTTAAATCTAAAAAAGAAACGTTAGTAAATTAAATTCTGAATTTTAATAACATTTTATTAAAATCATAAAAGCATTAAGTAATTTAAGAGTAAGATAGAATTTACAGATAAATAAAACAAGAATTACTTCGTCATTTAAAAGAATTTATTTTGTCTGTTACTTTTACTGTGCTACACACAATCTGACCAGGGTATAAATCAAAACATATTTACCCGTTAATCATGAAAATAAATTAAAAAATATATATCAGAAAGAACAAATAAATAAATACTGTTAGAATAAAATAACAATAGTATATAATTAAAAAATAAATAAATAGATAATATTAAGAAAAGTAAAATTAATTAGTTGTTACCCATATCCCTCACCCTTCCACATGATATATATATATATTTAAATAGTTAATTTTATTTAAACAAATATAACACTTCATCAGTTATGTCAAATATGAGATACTGAGGAAAATTCTTTTTTAAAAAGCATTTAGTTATAGTTTTATTCTATTTGCTGCTGATATCAATATTTACTGTGTTGTAAGCAATATTACAATTCCGCACGTGTTTTAGAGATTTGAAACACCCACCATTTGATAAAGAGGTCTTCCCCGAAATATATTATGGAACGCAATCACACACATTACATCATAGTGTTGATTTCTTGCACAATCAAGTAAGATTTTCTATAAAAAATATTTTTTAAATATATATAAAAAAACAGATCACATTTTCAACTCCGTCATATTTTTATTACTTGCATTGTGATATCCTTCTAATACTCCTCTATATACAAATTATTACTTATTTATTTTGACTGAAAAAAAAATATTGGTGAAATATTTTTAAAGGCGTTTTCATAGTAAATAATTAGTTCTTTAATACATTTTGAAAGTAATTAGTTGTTACAACATAATTATAAATAATACTGAAATAATTTTCAAGTAAGTTGATTTCCTTGAAAAAAAATGTCCGACACTAAAATAACATTTTAACAATGTTGCTTGCAAAAAATTCCTTCATACAATAATAAATAATTGTCTTATTGAAAATTTAATACTACACTTATAATAACTAAAAATATATAACTGAATTGAACACTTTTAAGGGAAAACAGTTTTGAATTTCATCAAAATAAATATTAAAAATAGTTTGAAAGGACTAATGAAAGTAGCGTTTTTTTCTATTATTTTGTTTTGTTAGCGTTTGGTTTCAATTTTATATATAATAAAAATCAAGCTAAAAATTAAAATTTAAACATTATTTCGGTTTGTTTATGATTTAACAATAATTTTGTCAATTAAAAATAAATGAGACCATTTCAAAGTGAAAATAAGTTTTACTTCAGATCGTATTTTCGCAGAATAATATTAAAATTCGAAAAATTTGGATTCATAAGAATTAAAATTTTAATAGATACAAATGATAAGTATATAATACTTACTTTTGCCGTACAAAGACTTAAAGCTTAAAGAATGTAAGCAAAACAACCTGTAAACAGAACAATAATATTCACACACGTGCTTTTGCAAAAGCGACTACTTTCTCTTTACGAGTTGACACGTTAATAGAGTCAATTCAGTCTTCCATAGTTTGACAACGTCAGAGAAATTTGACGAAACGCTTGCTTACTTTGAGCCAATAAACATTCTATAAAAATGCAAAAATTATTAGGTCGAAGTCGATGTCGGTTATTTACGATTGATAACAGTTAGGTTTATATTATATTTAAATATTTGTAAAAAATGGGAAAACGTTATTTTCAAAATATATGTTTGAACTTGAAAATATCTTAATGATGAAATCATTTAAATGAATTAAAATATCTGAAAAATGAATTATTGTTTGAGAGATTTTGTCTTTGCAATTAAACAGACCATAGTTTATATTAATGAGATAATTAAGTAAAAAAAAAAATCAAAATATAATAATATCGTATTTATTTCCACTATTTATTCATGAATTCACGGATACTTTACCAAAAAACTGCACCAATAAAACAGGTAAATCTGATGTGTGTCTTAAGACTCTTTCGCTTCATATAACATTAACATTTCGATCTACCTGAACATATTTTGTTCAGATTCCATAAAATGAAATATGTGGGTGGAAGGTATTACGTAGAAGAATATTTCCTCTCTTATATTTTACGAAAACAACACTTTAAAGATACATTCGTTCACTTGTGAATAAGTATCCAACATTTCGTGAAAATTTGACAATTACTTAATTTTTCCTAGATGTATTAAACATCAGAGCGCGCAAAATCGCTACTACAAAGGATAATATTAAGCTATATTAAAGTTACATCGTGTTACATATAGGGGGTGTAAAGTATATGGTGAGCTTTGGAGGCCCCTATTGCTCGACGTTACCTCGTTATGCCGGTCTGTTTCGACACTTGAGGATTTTCCTAAATATTTCAGCAGTGCGTTGTATGTGTCGGTCATTACTTTGGTTCTAATTTCTATTAGCTTTTTGCTACTTTTTCGGAACTGTTCCTAGCGCTCGTACAATTATGAATACTGTAGTAATATTCTTCCTGATCCATATTTCTTTTCAGAAAGTTACATGTATTTGCTTAATTTTTCTGTCCCCTTGTTATTCACTCTGTGAACTGCTGGGACGGGTAAATGTACGGTTTTGCTGTTTTATTTCTTCTTGTTGATAATTATTACGTCTCGTGTCCTTGGTTGGATGAGTTTTTCTGTATAAACCTCCATGTTAATATGATTTTATGATTTTTTTTTTTTTTACTAATTGTTTTCGTACACTTTTTCTGCATGTTTGCATAGTTCCCAGCGGACTGCAATCCACACACCATGTATTTTATCGATTTTCGTTTGGGCTAGTTTGCTTCATTCGCTTAATCTGTGATTTACCATTTTGTCTCTTTGTTCGGAGAGTCTTCATTTACTGCCGTCTCGTTTTGTTTCATTGTCCTTCCTTTTTATGTGTGTGATAGGGTACATTATATCTCACGGGTGTTGCTTTTAGTATGATAATAGCTAAAATATACCTTAGCTTGGTGTTGCCACATACATCAAACCATGAAACAAAACAGGGTGACCCGGTCCGCATTCTGTGAATGTTGGCCATCTATTTCAGGCACGAACATATCACGGATAAAATACAGCTAAAGAGATGATTAAGGCAGACAAACAAAAACAACGCTAAAGAGTGAAATCTACCGTAAATGAAAAAATACTAGAAATTGAATGCTATTACAGATGCAACTACACACAAAGAAGCTACCCGAACCAAATAAAGTCTATGGAGCAGGTCTATTGACTACAATGCAACAAAACAGATGACTACGTAGTAAGCAAGACACATCCTTAAGAAGGGAAACCAACAGGTAGAATATGGTACAACATAAACAACGAAACTGCAGGAACCAATAACTATGAGATCACAGAACTCATTGAGGAATATACAACATTAGGCAAACTCATCAAATAAATTATGAACGAAAACAAAACGAAACTCCAATCCCTAAGTAATGAAGTAAAGAAGAAAGTAAAGTCAGTAATAAAAAAGAGGAACAGATTCGCCTAATACATCTCAGCATATAATATTAGAGACTTAAACGACTCAATTCATGCATGGTTAAATCGGTAATTACGAGACTAAACATAGAAACAAGACCTCGTCAATAGAATGGAGACAGAAAGCACAGATGAGAAACCACACTGGAAACAAAAATCACAAACTACAAAACGAAGGTAAATTTGCAAATAAAAAAGACTAAACAAGAAACATGAAGAACTAAAACAAAAGATACTAGCAATGGAGGGAAGACTAAGAAGATAAAGATATAAATCTGAACAGTACAAATAAAATAGGAATTTTGAAAACAACGAAAGTCAGTTTTACCAAATCAAAAACTGAGGAAGAACAAAAAAAATTAACCGGACCCGACAAAAGAACAAAACAATTCTGGGACAATATATGGCAAATGCGAAAGGACCACAGCCGACATGTCGAATAGCCGGAAAACTGAAAGACCTTAAGGAAAATGAAGAAGGCACAGAAACCGAAATTACTGAAGAAACGCTCAAGACGACCTTAAGAAAAATGGCGAACTCGCAAACACCAGGACACAATGGAATACATGTATTCTGTTTTGTTTTTAATGACGACATTACATGAAAGACTATCACAACACCTAAGTAAATGTATGCAGGAAACGGATATACTAGAGTTCAAGACTAAGGGAAAACACAGTAATACAAAAAGACAGAAAGACGGACAGGGTAAGAAGCAACTATAGATCTATAATTTGCATACCTGTGGAAAATTTAAATTTCACAATTAAGTGAATAGATTACAATACCTGTTATAAATGTGGACTACGCCCCGAGGAACAGAAAGGATGTTAGAAAGCGGCAATAAGGGCACATGACCTGCTATACATCAACAAAAAAGATCCCGAACGAGGTTAAAAGCAGTACAAAGAACATAACCAATAAATATAGCTGGGCATAGCTAAGAAAAGGACACTTGAACAGAAAAACGGAATCTTTACTGACGACTGTACAGAACAATGCGACAATTAAGACAATCTACATCAAATCTTAAATAGATAAATCCCAGGAAAACAGTAAATGCAGACTGCGTAAGCAACGAAACATAACAGTAATCAAATAAGTGAATGCAGCAAACTAGCACAAAAAATACAAGATCAACGATGACTATGTGGGGGAGACAGTACACATGGAACTGTGCTAACTATTGCATTTCGAACACGCAAACAAATGGTACAAACATAAACAAGAGACAGTACTGGAAAACGAAAAACACAAAATCCTCTGGAATAAGGATATACAAACAGATAAACTCATAGAAGCAAGGAGACCGGATGTCATAACAATCAAAGAGAAATAAGAATTCTGCAAAATCGTAGACTTTGCCATTCCAGCAGTCCAAAGAGTGTAGCTCACGAAAACGGAAAAACGAAGCAAATACACGTTACTTGCCAGAGAACTGAAAGTAATATGGAGCATGAAAATAGTCAATATAATACCAATAATCGTAGGAGCACTAAGAATAGTCCCCACGTGCAGACTGCTGGTGGTTATACGGGGGACGTGGAGGGCGACAGAGATTAGAAACCCAGACGAAGGCATCACGGTTCATACGGAAACATAATAGTAATACTTTAAGGTAAAAATAAAAAGAATGAAAACAGAATTATTTTGGAGTGAAATAGAAAAGCATAATATTTCGTGTTTTCGTGATGTAAACAGGTCGAAACAATGGACACCAGAATGTTATTGCTGTGAAAGAAATGCGGTTGAAAATTGTAATAAAAACTGGACGCCGAATATAACTTAAGGATAAGCTTTATTTAACCATTTGTTGCTTAGCTAGACAAATAGTGTTTTAACATTCACTCTTAATATACACGAATGTAGAACATTCCATTATTACTCCAAGGGGGAGACAGGCATCAATTATCTTTGTTACTACATTCTCCCCCATCTATCTTCTTATTCGTAGGGAACAAAATCATCCCATCGACCTGGCCTCCTGCGGGTTCTTTGAGGGCGTCTTGGTTGTTCGTGCCCGACATCCATTTCTAATCTAGGCTCCTCGGGACCTGACGACGTTTCGGGACTGTCTTGTGTTGCTGGTTTAGGGCTAAAATATCTTGCTCCCAATCGCTCTCGTTTTCTACGGCGCTTCGGTCGCTTGGTGTCTGAAGATTGAGTATCTGTCTCAGATATTGGGTGAAACCGCTTTCGTGGTACCCATCTGTCGTCCGAACTAGAGTCAGAGACGACTCTGTTAGTATATTCAGATTCGTTTTGTTGGGACTCTGAACTTGACGTATCTGGCACACGATCACCTAAGAGGGTCGGACTTGTTCCACGAACCGGAGCTCTATATCCATCTGAAGCAGTTCTACGTTCATATACATTTCCTGCTGGGGCTAGATCCCTTAAGGAGACAGTAGATTGCCTTCCTTCTGAATTTCTGACCAGTGCATACTGAGGGTTCGCTTCGATTAATTGTACCTCGCTTACCAATGGGTCATGTTTACTATGACGAACATGACGTTTTAATAAAACTGTGCCAGGTTGTGCAAGCCACGAGGGAAGTGATGTGCCTGCTGAGCTTCGTCGTGGGAACGAGAAGAATCTCTCATGTGGGGTAGCGTTTGTCGCTGTACATAATAGAGTCCTAATAGCGTATAAGGCCATGGGGATGAGACTTTCCCAATCGGAGATCGGACTATTGCGATTTGCTGCCGCCAACTGTACTGTCTTCCATATTATACCATTGTATCTTTCGCACTGTCCGTTTCCTTGAGGATTGTGAGGAGTTGTTCTACTTACAGCTACTCTTCGTTCATGCAGAAACTGCTTGAGTTCGTCCGACATAAAAGCAGACCCACGATCTGAATGTATATATGCAGGCACTCCAAAAACGGCAAAAATGGAGCAGAGGCCTTGAATTACTGTTGCAGCCGTTACGTCTGGGCAGGGGATGACGAACGAAAATCTTGAGTACTCGTCTATTATTGTGAGCATGTATTTATTTTTAGTTTTAGAGGGTAAAGGGCCCTTAAAATCCAGGTTAAGTCTTTCAAAAGGCTGTGTGGCCTTAATGAGTGTTGCTGGAGGAGGTTTGTAGAACCTGGGCTTATTTTCTGCGCATATCCGACAAGAGTTCGTAATTCTTTTTACGTCTTCAACAGAATATGGCAAGTTTCTGCTCCTGACTACGTGAATCATTCTTGTGATACCTGGGTGACACAATTCCCTGTGTATATACTGAAGATCATCTGAGCCAGTTACCAGGCCACACACCCTTGAAAGCGCGTCGACCGCGGCATTCTCCTTACCAGGGCGGTAAGTGACGTCAAAGGAGTAGCAAGAAAGCTCCATTCTCCATCTCGCTATTTTCTCGTTTTTTATTTTACTCGTTGTTTTTGGGTTAAACATAAACGAGACCGACTTTTGGTCAGTGATTAATTCAAAATGTCGGCCGATTAAGTAATGCCTCCATTTTCGTAATGCCTCAACTATGGCGTACGCTTCTTTTTCTATTGCAGAGTGTCGTCGCTCGGATTTCGAAAGTGTTCTTGAAAAAAAAGCTACAGGACGACCGGATTGTCTCAGTGAGGCAGCTATCGCACAGTCGGAGGCATCCGTCTCAACTAATAGAGGGATAAAAGGATCCACAGCAGAAATGGCAGACTGAGCAATGTTCCTTTTCATGTTTTGAAATGCTCTGATGGCGGAACAGGACAACGGAAAAGTAGATACTTGTGTCAATGGGTGTATTTTTTCTGAAAAAGACGCAACCCATTGGGAGTAGTGAGCAAACATACCGAGGGCTCGTCGTAAAGAGGGCATGTTTCCAGGGATTGGTAATTCCATTAGCGGTTTCAGTCGCTCGGGATCCGGCGTCATGGTGCCATTTTTGACAATGTATCCCAATAATTTGATGGATTTCAAGTTGTAGGAACATTTTTCACTGTTCAAAGTCAGATTATATTTCTTGACGGCAGCCATGAATCGTTTAAGGTTGTGGTCATGTTCAGCTTGGTTATGTCCGCATACTGTGACATTGTCTATATATGCAACAGTACCCTTCAATTTTTCATTGGAGATTATTTCATCTATTACCCTCTGGAAGCTAGCCACACCATTTGTTATCCCAAAAGGAATTCGGCAGAACTGATATAGGCGACCGCAGGCCTCGAATGCCGTGTAGGGCTTATCCTCTGGCTTGATAGGTACCTGATGGTAGGCACTTCTGAGATCTAAAGTACTGAAAGTGTGATATTTTGCAATATTAGAAATCATTTCGTCAATACGAGGCAGTGGATAGGCATCGAGTAATGTGTATCTGTTGATGGTCTGGGAATAGTCAATGACCATCCTTTTCTTGTGATTTTCAGTGGCTGTTACGAGGACCTGTGCTCGCCATGGAGATTCACTTGGCTCTATAATTCCTTCCTTAAGTAGTTTTGTTACTTCTGCTGCTATGAACTGCTTGTCCGTTTCTGAATAGCGTCTTGATTTTATTGCTATTGGTTTGCAGTCAGGAGTTAAGTTTGTAAAAAGTGACGGGTGCCGCACTTTGACAGCTGCTAGTCCACATACGCTTAGGACTGGCTTGGGGCCACCAAAAGGAATTTCAACGCATGAATGTTGTTTTAGAAAATTGTGACCCAAAATCACTTCGCAGCAGAGGTTTTTCATTACTGATAATTTGATCCCTTGATAGGAGTTTCCTTTTAGTTTCAGGTTAACCATGCAATATCCAATTACATGGGACGATAAAGATGAATTTGCCATTGATATTTGGTTGGAACAAGGAAATATTTCCCATTTATTTGCTTTTACAATACTGGCATTAATAAAACTTTCGGAACTGCCTGTATCAATAAGCGCATGAATAGTCAATCCATTGATTTTTACCCTCACGATTGTTTTTGAGAGGCAGCCGGGGAATGCAGCTGATATTGTAATTGGTGCTACAGTAGCAAGAGTAGCCGAACGTTTTTTTTTTAAGCTGACCGGCAAACTTTCGAAAAATGTCCCTGCTTATCACACTTGTGGCATCTAACATCTCGAGCCGGGCAGGACGAACGAGCATGTATACGAAGGCCACAAAAGTAGCATGTGGATCCAGCTGAGGCGGCAGTGATAAGTTGTTCGTGATCGTTAGAAAGGGGGGTGGCAGCATCTTGGACAATGGAAGAATTTTGAACATGCAGAGGAGGGGCTACGATAGCAGCTCCCAAAATATCGGGTTGTAAATAGAAGACAGACTGCTTCTGTGCCATGTCCAACGTTAGAGCTTGTTCATAAGCTGTTGGTAAGTCTAGGTTTTTATTCTCTAGTAGTCTTTGTCTTATTTGGTTGGACTGTATTCCATTAATAAATGCGTCCCTGATAAAAACATCTCTCGCTTGGTTCGCAGTTAAGGCTGTAAATTCACACTCGCGACTTAACGTCTTTAGAATCTGAAGGTATTGTTCAAGGCTTTCTTCTGGTTGTTGACGCCGGGTAGCAAGTAAATGTCTAGCAAAAATAGTATTTTTTTTCTTTACAAACATGGCTTCTAAAATGTCCACCGCAGTTTCATAATTTTCACATTCAGATAAATTTCTATAAATAGCAGTAGAGACATGATGTAAAAGAAGGGTATATTTCTCAGTACCTGTTAAAGCCGCGTTTGAAGATAACTGTAGAGCTGTAAGGAATCCTTCGAACATTTTTCTCCAATGCCGCCATTTGTCAGTAGATTCCGAGTCGGCCGTATCAAGGTCTAGACGATCGGGTTTCAAGTAACGTTCCATAACGAATGGTTGAATAAATTGTAATAAAAACTGGACGCCGAATATAACTTAAGGATAAGCTTTATTTAACCATTTGTTGCTTAGCTAGACAAATAGTGTTTTAACATTCACTCTTAATATACACGAATGTAGAACATTCCATTATTACTCCAAGGGGGAGACAGGCATCAATTATCTTTGTTACTACAAAAATTAAGCCCAAAAATAAACGACTTGAACTGATGTATATTTACGTTAGCAATTAGTATAAAACAGAGAAGATTACAGATCTTGTGGAAAAAGGGGGTCTGACAGAGAGACAGACTGGTCTGATAGGTGAGAGTTGGTGCAAAGGTCTCAGAGCCCGTTTGATCATCTGTGAAAAGTCCAACAGAAAATGAAATCACTTTTTTGATAAAATATTATTCTTTGTTAGCTCTTTTAAGGGAGATAACTCATGCCCTGATAAGAAGGGAACATGTAAATTAGTTACGTCACTTACGTAAGAGACAACGGATTAATCAAACATAGATACAAGTTGATCCGATTGTTAGAAGACTACACGAGATTATTGTAATAACACCCTAATACAATATTAGTATCCCAGTTAGACTACTCGTATATTTTACTCGCGAAAATTGTTTGATTTGGGTATAGAGTTTTCTTTTAATTGCATCCTCGGACATGGAGACGGACATACAGAGAAATAAGAATACAACAAATATAATATAGAAGAATTTATTTCATGAACCATTTTGTTTGCTTACGTCTCGTCTCACAAACAATGTTTTTTTTTATTCTTTATTATTCGATGGCGACAACTCCGTTTCGCAATTCTAATAATATCAAAATATCAAAAAGAAGGCGACATGATAGCAGCGACGTCTCTGACTAATTATTGCAAAAACATCTCACTCAGCGTCAGCGTCTGCC
>OY744527.1:107827121-107857121 GCA_963556195.1 Sepiola atlantica
CGTTGTTGAACGTCTCGACGTCTAACTTACCATTTATCCGATACCAGCGCCATCCAACGTCACATTACTACACATAACAAAAGACAACAGTCGGCTGATATACGGAAAATATTAACATCTAACACCAAAATAATACACAAAAATAACTGCATAAACAGACTTAAAATACTAGAAGCAATATTCATTAAAACTAGACAGCCTAATATTAAGAAAATAGCTTTCAACACAGGTACTAACATATTAAAAGTATTCCATAATTAAATTAAAATTAAGTAATGAAAAATAAATAAATAAATAAAAATAAATAAATAATGGTAAAAATAGTAATAGGAATAAATAATAATAAATAAATAAATAATAGTAAAAATAAGAATTAATAAAATAAATAAGTAAACAATAAAACCAAACACACAAACGATAGAATAAAATAAACTCAACGACACACCCCTTGTTTTCTTTCATTCGCCCTAAACGATACCTATAAAACATTAACTCAAGTCTTCTTATTTAAAAAAACAACCTAATCCTGAAGACTTCTATGAAAGTCGAAAGCGCTCGAAAAAAATGGCCGAATTAAGAACAATCGGAGAAGTACTATACGGATTGCCACCTGAAACCAGAAGGATAACTCGACGGTTTGAGAACTTCACGAAGAAGATATACAAACGAGAAAGTTCCGTGACGTTCAACAACGCTTGCTTATATATATATATATATATATATATATATATATATATATATATGAAACGAATAAATTGGAATGTTTCTACCACTAATTCTCACTATTTTTACATTAAAACAGGTTATGTTGATTTACTTCTATGATATAAAATAACATTTTGAAATAGCGTATATAAAGTAATCTGCAAACACTCACACACAGTATTATATATTCCTAATTTGCATATTCATTTTTAAAATAGTTTCTAACCAATTAATATTCTGTAATATAAATGTGTAATTTGCATTGTCATATTTCTTATATATATATATATATATATATATATATATATATATATATATATATATATATACGCAATAGTCATGTCGATAGTAAAACGTCTGCTGTCGCTGAATTGCTTAGAACAGATATTACACTTTGATTAGCCAATAAAGCCAAGAAAATATTAAAACATAATTAATCTTGCATTTATAAAGGCTTTTATTTTCAATTTTATAATACTGACCCACCAATGCTTTTCAATGACCGACCCATTTTCTTAAACTTCGAGTATGCCAATGCTTTCTTCGTTCTATAACCAGAATTTGAATTCATAACCGCCAACAAGATTGCCGCGAATACACCCATAACAAGGACATTTTATCAAAAAACAACAAGAAAAAAAGTTGTTTATTTATTTATATTTTGTTCGTTTTTATGAAAAAAAAATTGGTTAACTCTGATGATAAAATATTATTCCAAAATTAATAAGATTAAAGTAAAAAAAAGAATCTTGCATTGAAAAAGTCTTCTATTTTCAATTTTATAATAAAGAAAATAATGTTTTTATGACTCGACATTTTTAAATGAATGTTATAAAACATGATTTAATCTTTTAATGGGGTGCGTAGTTTGGTATCGTTTCTGTTGTCATAAGATAATCCTTTCAAGAATTACTGTTTCCTTTTTTAAGGGGGTGGGATATCCTGCCAGGTATTACACCATCCTTTGATATGAAGAATGTAATATTCGTTCTGTTTGCATGAGACCATCTTCCCAGGGAATACATTCTCCTATTTTAAGGTAGTGTAGTATTTTTTGTTGCTATGATATAATGCTAACATGTATGACCCTATCTTTTTTTGAGAAGCTCTTCCTAGGTATTACCTCCTCTATTTTGAAGAGAGTATATGTTCGTTCAAAATGATACTATCCGATCAGGCATTATCACTTCCTTTTTGGTCTGAAGAGGTAAATCCTCCCAGGCTTTACCTTCTTCATTCGGGGGTAGTTTAGTATATTTACATACGTCATGATATATTCCTCCTTGGCTTACCTCCTCTTTAGGGGCAATATAGTATATGTTCCATCGCATGGTTCGAACATCAGACAGCGAGTCTCGTAACCCGACACCTACATTCTAATAGTGTAGCCAACCGATCAGTGGTGCGAATGAGACGTGTAAGTATTTAATTTCATTTAAATTTTAAATTAATTTTACAATCTATCGTCAAGGAAGGGAACTTCTGCATTACTGTCTAAACGAAATAATTAATTTCTCTTAAACAGAGTTCCCTTTTTAAGGGGATTTATAATTATCAATTTAATAATTAAATATTATTCATATACATAGAAAATATTTTTTGGTGTTTTGAAGGCTCATCTGTGTGGTTCTACAAGTGATCCGCAAACATATATATATATATATATATATATATATATATATATATATATATATATATATATATATATATATATATATATATATATATATATATATATAAGGAAATAGATTACATATTTGAAGTACCATGTGTCTGAATATTTATATTGAAATTTGAAGAAAAACATACATGGTGCAATTTTAAATGATAAAATAATTTATTTATGTTTTTATAATTTTTTTATAAAAGTAGATAAATAAATGATTTTATCATTTAAAATTGCATTATTTTTTTTCAAATGTCAATTAAGCTCCCTTTCTTGCGTAAAGCTTATCGTAAGATAATCACCATTCGCCACTAGCTGAAAGGCATAGCTCATTGGGTAAAACCAATTCGAGCTACCGGCATTTGACAATGTTTACATTGAGATTCTACTGGCATTCAACCAGTGTCGCCGACGGTAAGCTTGACGGTTGAGTTTCAATCCCGGCTTGCGGCACTAGCTGGTCGAACCGCACTGAAGAGTTGTGATACAGCGAAACATTCTGTATGTGGATGATATATATATATATATATATATATATATATATATATATATATATATATATATATATATGCCACTGTAAATGCTTCTAAATCCTTTACGATGACAGCGGCTAAAGAACTATATTTTTATGCGTTTTAACAAAAACTTTTAAAACGCTGATTTTTCCTTGTGCCTGTATTTTTGTTTCTTGCTTGTACGTAACATTGATAAATAAACATAGAATTATTTTCAAACTATTCATTGACTTTTTATTAATCTCTGTAATAAATTGTTAACATAACTAGCTTATCACGTAAAATTGAACGCATGCCTTTTATTCGTTTGACTGTGTTGTTGAAAGTGATATATGAGAAGGTTGATCGCCGTATTAATAAAACGGAGTAAAATAATCCTGTTAAGAAAATGTAAACATGACTATATTTATAACACAACTGGTAACCGAGAAGGCTCAACCCATTTTACAAAAGAATATTGCGTTACGCTATGTGGAAACAATCATATCCTTACCTAGAGTGCCTAATTATAGAGAATCGTACATATCGTAATTCAAAGACAGCTGTTTCGTCGTTTGACGACTAATCAGTGTGACTATAAATGAAAGTTATATTACAAAACCGTAGCGGGATATTTGATATTTCGAATATGGCGGGCAGTTATGTATAAGAAAGTTAGATATAGCAGCGCCTAAAAGAGACAGCGGAAATGCAAGAAACACATAGTAAGTTATCAAAATATATTTATTGCAATTAAGCCACACATAGGCTTTTCTTTTACTAAACACTACGTGTATATATAAAAACACCCGGCAACACAAACTCCATGCATTTTAGTCTGACCATTCCATACGGGGATGAAATGCGGAAGCCTTTGTGTAGTTTAATTGCCATAAATATATTTTCATAATTTACTACACATACATATATATATATATATTTATTTATTTTGGTAGAGAAAAATTAGTACAAAATTCGTACCGTCAGTTTCAAGCACGGAAAGACTTAGCCATCCGGCTCTCTTCAGCTTCTGTTTTCATCTGTTTCGGAAATGTGATGTCACGTGTCACTCTCGTTGGGACGCGATATTTGCTTAGCGTGTTATGTACGTTTGTTTGAATTTAAATTTAGTGTAAGGAAACAGTTGAGATTTAAACCATAGGAGATTTAAAGAGATATAAAAATATAAAATTAAAAAAATTAAAAGTAGAAATAAAAATTAAAATAAAAATAAAAAATAAAAAGAAGTACAAAGAAGTTTATATATATATATATATATATATATATATATATATATATATATATATGCGTGTGTGTGTGTGTGTGTGTACATGTATATCACAATAAGGACTGTAAATGTTTCTGGCACCCGGTGATTTCTGCGGGCGACGTATTTATGTTGTAATATATCTTAGTCAGAATGAGATGAATCAGAATGTTAAGTTCGTCGCCCACTCAAATCCCCGGATGCCATAAACATACTTTGTGACAAAACATTTATTTGAAACCGAATATTCTGAATATGTAATCATTAAATCTGCACATTTAGCGATCGATATGTCATTTTAAACTTAAGTATGACAGAATTTAGCGGCGCCCAATCGACGAACAGCTCATTTTGTTAAAATAACATTTAATTGCATTTAAAATACAACTTTTTAAAAAAGCTTTTATTCATCCTAAACAAGACATATTATAGAAAAGTAGACGATGATCATTTTTTTAATATTTAAAACAACTTTATTGGGTCATTTTCGTTGTGGTGTAAATAAAAAGGGAACGTCCACGTGGTATCCCGCCAGTTGGTAAAAGAGAAGAGTGCATATATGAAAGAATAGGATGAATGTCCTGTTTATAAGGAAAGGAAAATAGTTCATATATGAGAATGTGTGCATAAGAAAGTCTGTACGTACGTTGAAGTCAGGCCGTGTCCATGTGTGCATCTAGGTATATGTGTGGGTTCCCTTATTATGTTTACGTGTGTACTGTGGTACCAATGTTGGATTCTTAAGTATTGTCGCGCCTTTCGTGCAACCAGAAACTTGATTGAGGAACAGTTATATTCGATGTATATATTTGCATTGATTCAAATCTAGCATGTCTATTTTGTTCTACCATATTTTCCTCATGTCTGTTTCTCTTAGTACGCCGATCCTGTCCACCTCATAAAGAGACCTGCGGCAAGATGATCTCGTTCACGTGACTCTGAAGCTCGGGTTTCAGTTTCGTTGAAAGAAGCATCCGAACTTTCTTCTTGAGACTGCTCATTTCTTTCTTATTGTCGACTTCTCTTTCGAGATTCAACTGCTCTTGGAAAGAGAAAAATGAGAGCATGAAGATGAAATGAAATGGAAAGGTAATATTTCTGTGTACAGAATTAATAAACTTGGGTTTGATGTGTGATGGGGGTGTAATTTACTTTATATGTATGAAGATTAGAGAAGAGATTTGTAGCGCAGGTTAATAGTAATGGTATTTCTTTATCACACCAACCGTTTTTTTGTCGATTACATGTAAACAGCCTGAAAATAAAAACATCCACAGAGAAGCAATTAAAAAAACAAAAGATAAATATTTAAGATTTTATAGTAGGGGATAATTTTCCTATATACATTTAACGTAAAATGAGCACCCACTCCTGTTTTGAAAATATTGTTAAACAAATTTCTGAATTAAAGAAAACGAAATCTTCACTTTCGGCTACATTGCTTCATTCTACTTCTGTTTAGTTTTAGGTTATCGGTAGTTTAGAATTTTTAGGTTCAGGTTAGTTTAGTGATTAGGGTTAATCTCTCGAATAGCCCTTCATGAAAAAATGTGAAAAAATGTTATTTTTTTCACCGCTTAAGAAAAAGAAAAAACGTTCCCCTTGGATGTGTATTTCTTTACATATGTTAATTGAATTTTAAAGAAGAAAACGAGTTAAATATATTTATATATATTTAGTTATAGTTATATTACTGCAATATTTTTTAAAATTTTCATTTCGAAAATATTGTTATATTCTCTTGATATAAAATCAATTTTCACTTTTAGCTATATCGTTACTTTCTACTTTTTTAGAAGAAAGTTCGGGTAGTTTATAGTTACGTTAGTTTATGGAGAAAGTTAGGTTTGATTATACATACAGTCTATCTAAAAGACCTCCCACCGGAAAATACAAGAAATGTAAGTTTTTCATCACTAAATAAAAAGGAAAATAAAAAAAACTAAATTCGAGCAGCAGCCAAGCTATATGTTATTTGAAAAAAAATGTCTCTTACATTACGATGCGTATGATAGTAAAATGTTGCAAACGTGTAGATTGGGTGATAGATACGTTTATTTTTCATTGGAATAAATAAAGTATGTTAAAATATTTATAAAAGTATTTGTATCCAAGAATAAGTCTTGTGTTTTCGCAACAGTAGTTTAAAAATACTTTAATATTTGTATAACTCACTAAAATATTAATTTAAATATTTGTATAACTCACCGAAATTAATTTGGTATGAAGCATGCCATCAGAAAAACACTTATCGAATCTGTTTTCACACGAGTGATTAACAGACAGGTGAACTTAAGATCAAGAGAACAAAGAGAAGTTAGAATAGTGGCCGACAATTCGGCTAGAGAGCGCGGTTACGTAAGTTGTTGTCTTACACAAAGAAATGGGAGTTTCGAGAAAGTTGGCGAATAGGATTCAAGCGATCCAGAAGTAAGAGAAGTATGCTTTAACAACTTTAAGTTAAGTCTCGGATGGGACGAAGATAAGAAACACGCCTTGTTTTCTTGTCCCTGAAATGGCCTTATAGTCCAGAAATAATAAGTAAGAAATTAATATATAACAGAGACAATTCATTAATATATTACGGACTTCCTTCTACTTCTTACCCAGAGAAGATCAATAAAATGCCATTTGAGACTCCCAAAACACGTCTTAGGAGATGCACTGATGAGACGCGGCCGCAGCGAGAGATGTCAACACTACAACGATCACGGTATGATGGTTGAAAGAGAAATCAACGCGGCCACAAGAAGAAAGGAAAGATGAAGAAATCCACGCGGCGATATGGCGGCATAACGAAGGAGACGAATCACGACGACCAATGAAGCAAAAAGATACAGGTAAATTTCTCTATAAATTGTAACGAACATTTATATGAGTAAAGACAAAATGAAAGAGACAAAAACACGGCACACACACACACTTTGATACACGTTATGAGATATTAACAATGGTTGCCACTCACTCATAAACACACGTATAGCGAAAGCTCTGTCACCCACATTCGCACAGGTTTATAAAGAAGTATAAAGTACAGTTTAAAGGCTTTTAATAACATTTAATAAGAGTTGCCACGTAACATTAGTACTTCCAAATGTCTAAACAAACAGATAATAATAAATATAACGGATGTTACTCACAATTCTCAATCTATACAAAGAGCTTTCCCCAGTTTAAAGGGTTTTAAATTCAATGAGCTGGCATTAAGGTCTATGCAAATCACAAACAGTTTCGTACAAAAAATTAAAAAATACGAAAATAAAATTAATTAGTATAAAATACAAAATATAAAATATAGCGTGACCTGTGTCCCGGCGTCGACCGAAAAAATATAAAATAATGATTTGATTTTTTTTAAATATTAAAGTAGCAATTTTGAAAAAAGAAATCAGAAAAAACATCCATATCACTGCAAGTAATTATGGTGATTAAAATATGATTTTGCCATGTTTTTGCTAATATAAATACTTTTAGACTGAGGCCTATTCAGGATACCAATACAGTACCTTTTTCTGGGGATATGTGTTTTATCTTAACACTAAAAAGCGACATATTATGTTATTCATTGAATTTTTAAAGCAGACATAAGCATCAACATATGTCCCCTCCTCGTGCAGTGAAGAAATACTCCTTCTAGACTGAAGCCAATTTAAGAAATGCGTCATTGTTCGAACATTAAAAATGTACTTACTTCTGAAGGCATCATGCAGATGTCGAAATTTGCAAGCGGCAATGTGTTTGTTAATTCTTATTCTGTTAAACCAGAATATTTAGCGAACGAATGGAGGCCAGTATTTCTTTTTTATGCAGAAGTGAGCGATCGTTATTTAGATATAAAAGCTTGTATATTATGTAGACAATATTAAGAATGATTAAATAAAATAATTTGAGCGATTTAACAAAAACTCCCTTATATTAATAAAGAACCAGGTGTTTTATGTGGCGTCCGTAGTTGATATTAACAAATAAGTAAAAATGGCAGATACCTTCTCTTTGGAAGTTTGTTTAGGTGAGAGTCAGGTAAGCCGGAAATAAATAAAATAAATATTGAAAGAAGAATAAATGAATGCATAAATTCATGAAACACGCATGACATCTTAGACTAATTTGATTGCGGAACAAATTAGCATATTAAGCTTTTGGTTCAAAATCTATAATAGCCAAAGTGGCATGAGAAAATCAACTTTACTTTATTATAGGGATTATGCCAGTAATACCGCACGAGTCAATATTCTTGAGAAGACATTCATGCCAGACTTTGTCAAATGCCTTGGAGTCATTTAGTGCTACAGCCCTAGTTTCACCCGCTTTATGCGGTGTGTGTTGTATACGTTCAGAGATCAACGTTAAGATACCGACAGTAGAAAGGCCTAAATCAATACTGTTAGTCGGATAGAAATTAAGAATGTTCTAGTTGATTTTTCACAGAGGACTATGTATTTGCGAAAGTGAAATTCTCTTCATCTTTTACTGACTATTTTATTCTGAACTAGATATATTCATTGCTTAGTCAATAGAGAAAATGTGCTATCATGGTCGTGAAAGTGTGAACACAATTCACCTTTTCCAAATTCAGGAGACATATATATATATATATATATATATATATATATATATATATATATATATATATATATATATATATATTGTGTGTGTATCTAGGCAGCATTTTCTCATATATACAAAAATTGTTAAAAATAACAAAATTCGTCTGTATAATTATACCTTTTATATTTTTTCAATTATTCCGATGGTCTTCTTTGTATTAATATCCAAAAAATTAATAAATGTTCCATAGGTTTCACAGGTTTCACGAAGGTTATCGATTCTTCGTCGAATCATTTTTGACAAATGAACAAAAAAGATGGCGGAGACAAATTCTAGTTAATAACGCTAAAATGATACATTCCGAACCCAATTTAAAAAATTAAAAATACTGGCAGCTATCTACACAAAAACACAACAACCTAAAATTAACAACATCACATATGAAACGAGTAGTAACATTTTAAAATGTTTAACGTAATGCGAGTTTGCTCTGTTATGCCATCCAGCGTTGCTGCATTTAAAGCGTCAACGACTTCCTGGAACAATACGAAAAACGTTATATGCGCGTTTCTCCGCCGTCTTTTTAAAATTCTTATCTTTCTCCACCTTTCTTGTTCATCTGCTTTTGCCACCTTAGAATGATTCGACAAAGAATCGGAAATGTTCGTAAAACCTATGAAATCTATGGAAGATTTATTATTTTTTTTTATTTTAATACAAAAAAGACCATCAGAAAAATTGAAAAAATAAGAAAAAGGCATAATTTAACAGACGACTTCTGTTATTTTAACAACGTTTGCATATATATATATATATATATATATATATATATATATATATATATATATATATATATATATATATCTTCTATACACATAAAGTTGAGTTATTTTACACCCTGGCGTGTATATGCGAGCATTTTAAAAAATGGTAACTAATTTACATATTTCTTTAAATAACGCACTTTCATTAATTTACTATTTGTTTGTTTTTTTATTTTTTCTTATTGGATGATTTGCTTCATTTAACTATTACTCACAGTTTTACGTATGTCTAGTTTCTACATTGTGCATACTTAAATAGCATTTAGGATCAGAATTTTTAGCACACAGACACATGTGTATATATTTAAATATATATATATATATATATATATATATATATATATATATATATATATATATATATATATATATATATATATATAAACCCGGTTAAAATTCTCTGGATTACCACCCTGTGGATATTTTACACCTGGATTATTACCATTATTATATATATATATATATATATATATATATATATATATATATATATATATATATATATATATATTTCTATGTGCAAGATGATCTCCTAAACTATTGAACGGATCATTATGAATTTTGGAATATATAGACTAGGCAACAGGGTGAGTAACAGATGCACATTATCTTTTTTGTACATTTAAAAGAATTTAGGGGGTGAATATATAGAAAGTTTGGTAATATATTTCATTGTACAGAATAAACTCCTAAACTAATGAACCGCTCATTATGATTTTAGGCATATATATCCTCAGAAACTATGTGAGTAACAGGTGTACATTATTTGTTGGTAAACTTAACAATTTAGCGGACAAGCTAACTCAAAAACGCATCTGCCCACAAGAAGTTTAAAAATAAGTTAGATGCAAATGATTTTATAGAGAAAAATTGCTCTAAATCAGATTTTGAGTTATACAAAGTAATACATTTTAACAAGAATCGGTGCGCGCGCATGTGCGTAAATAATATGTATGTGCTGAAAAAATCTATTTTGTTTGTATCTATCTCTATACATATGTATGTATCTATCTATCATATGTCCGTTTATCTATATATCAGTCTATCGATATATGTGAATCTCTCTATCTTGCGCTGCCCTATGGTGTTCTTATCTATCTATCTATCTATCTATCTATCTATCTATCTATCTATGTATCTATCTATCTATCTATCTATCTATCATTTTTCCTCTCAACTATATATCTATCAGTAGGTTCACATCTATCCATCAGTCGAAGATGCGACCTACCAGCGCGATGCTACATTCTTCAAGGTTATGATAGCACAAGATAAAACCAATTCCACATTTTCGGCTCTTTTGTCTACCAAGGGATTCTTTTGAAACAACAGCAACAACAGTTGTATAAACAATCAACCAGCGATTGGGGATTTCTTCGTTTAGCCTTGAACCATCGCAATAAAAACACAGTTGTAGCCGAGCAGAAATATTTTCCCTACGATGACGCGTAACGAATAACCAAATTCCTGATCTACTTGTAAAGGTATCATCTCATTCAACACAAAATGTTCCGCATTTGTCTGTAGAGTAAACTAATATTCGCTGCAGGCGCATGACGCACGGCTAAACGAACTACGTGTGATATCTACAAACAATGCACTAAGTGACCATAAATAAGAATAAAAGCGAGTACAAGAACAAAATGTGAAATTAACTATTAAATTGATCCTCAAAGCTGTTTTTGCAACACCGGTACAACAAGTTCGGTCAGTAAAATTTCGAAATTGTTGGTTTAACACTTATAATTCTATATCTTCTTTCGGTTTTGTTGGCCGACATGTCCGATAATGACAATCCGGCGTCTACCATCACGAGCATCCGTATAAAGTTACAGGTCTAACCGAGGCAGACGTAGATAGTTACACAAAGAGATGATATAGAGTTCTGCTCAAGTTGCGTACATCAGAACAGCACGTTTTCACGAATAAAGAGCAGAATTTTGTGCCAAGACGACCATCGACTCACTTCATCGAAATACTGCCTATCGTACGCCGCCTTACACCTTGATATATATTTTTTTAAATGGCAATTGGCTCTACAAGTGTTAAGTCACTTGATGAATCATCTTATATAATACAATATTGCTTGTTGCATAGACTGGTTGAATGGTGAGGAGGTCGGCTCGTAACACAAACACGATCTGATGAACAAAATGTTGGATTAATTCACAAGGACACACACACATATACTTCCACGACGTATTTACTCTGATGAGTGTGGACGAAAGCCGGCTTAATAAATTAAAGTACTTATGTTTTCTCTTGTTTTTATCACTTTTAAATCCTACCTCAAATACAAATGTCACAAATCTCCATATTCTGTGATTTAACACACACACACACACACAAACACACACACACACACACACACACACACACATATATATATATATATATATATATATATATATATATATATTCTTCGCCATTCTTCGAACGTTCTATTTATCTTACTATTAAATAATATTTATATAAATACATAGAGTTACATCAGTAATCCTATCTTTATATATTAATTTTATTATCATTTCTGATGACCTAAACACAGGGTTGATTTTTTAAAATAGAATAGGATATTTTTTTCAAATTACTTCCACGTGTTGGGGTAAGTCTGAGGTGGTTGTCTGAGTAGCTATTGGTTTTCTTGTGTACCCTTAAACTTTACATGGTTTCGTCTTAAAAAACAAGGCACGTGTTTTACTATCAAACACTTTACGTGACGGATTGGAAGTGCATATTTGTTGTATAAAAATAAATAGACATTTTCTTTATTATAGAGTGAAGTATATATATAAATAAGTTTAGACTTATCTTTAGATGATAAGTTCGCATATTTCCGATCCAATAGTGTTTAATACTAAAATAGTCATTACTAGAGCTTACCTTAAACTGATTATTTCAAAATACTTCTTTCTCTCCGACACGTGATCTTGCTCGACAAATCGAACTTTTAATATCAACTCTCAATTTAGCAAGTCTGAAATGAGTTTGGTTTGTCATGATTTCTTGTTTTACATAATATCAACCCGTTTTGTGTCATTTAATGCTGAAAGGCAATACTATTGTCAACGATTACTTCTATATGTTTAGTCAAACGCAAGAAAAGATTTTACCCAAAGTTGGGTGAAAATTGTGGTTTAATGCCTTTAACAATAAAATTAGTGCTTAAATTAACGATATAAATCTGATAGGATTCGAATTCGGTATCGCTGATTCCATAGTGTGTAACGGTATTCTTCAGGCTCACCACGCACCAATCACCCAGACAGTTTGACAGAGGTTATAGCGAACATAAATACACTTTTCGTAATCACTCTTAAGAGGCAGAAGAGTAATGATTCCAAAGGGACCATTAACATTCTATGAGAATTAACGAGATTCTAAATCTATACGAGCTTAAACGGAAAATTTGATTTGATTAATCGCGCCAGCTGTTGTGTATTTCGGACGTGAGAAATGTTTCGGGAAAAAAACATTGTTTATAGCTTTGGGAATTTGTTGTCACACATTTGTCATCTAGTTGTTTACTGCAATCATTAATACATCCTCATAAATGTCACAGATGTTTGCTTTGCCGCATCATTTACGTAATTCTGGTAGAAACGTAGTAACGGCCGATGAGTCATTACAGAGTTTTTAATATGATGGTGTTAAAGATGACGCGTGAAAAATAGAAGCAGACAAAGAACACAAACTTTCACAAATTCTTTTAATTTACTATATCTATATATATATATATATATATATATATATATATATATATATATATATATATACATATATATATATATATATATATATATATATATATGGCCTGTCTTCCTCTTCTCAACCTCCTTTAAGTGCATCTGGACTTACCTACATTTTGAGCACTTTCTCTAATCTGCTCCCACGCTAAGAGTTTTTCTTCACATTCTACAATTTCACCGGACTTCTTTTCAACAGAAAATTTACCACCCGGACAATTTGCATATCTTTTTCATGGAACTTTTCTTTTCATTCAATACGTTTCTTTAACAAAAATTATTTTAATAATTTTTAATAATAATCTTCATATTTTTCAAATATTTGAACTTTGGTTTTTTCGAAAGCCAACTTATCCATCTGTATTTCTCCTCCGATGATAAGATTTTGATCTTTGAAAAGTCTTGGCTTAAGGAAAGAATAATAAACACTAGTTTATTACTGAATGCACCTTGAATTGAACAATTGAAATTTGAAATAAATTTGGACAATCGTCGCATATTTATCACTCTTTTTTCTTCTACCTCTCTCTCTCTCTCTCTCTCTCTCTCTATATATATATATATATTTATATATAAACAATAATAAATATTTTATATTTGTCGCTCCTCGTAAAATAAGTAGAGCACTCTAAATGGTAATACAAACACAGCATGACGTCACTTGCTTTATAGGCATCATTCCTTTTTTAATAGAAGTAGAATGCCTGGACATCGTGCCGCTTTTAAATGTGTTAAATTATCATTGTTTATCGGCTATTCAAATATTGGCCGCGCGGTTACCGACGTTGGATTTGAGTTGAAAAATACTTGTAATCCAGGGTTTCGAATCGTACGACCGGTAGTGAATAGTCATATCTCTATGCTGATGAGTCTCGATTGAAAAGGGACGAAACGTATACGGCATAGATAATAAACAATAACAAATATTTTATATATATATACATATATATATATATAGATATATATACATATATATATATACATATATATACATATACATATATATGTATACATATATATATATATATAATTTATATATATATATATATATATATATATATATATATGTGTGTGTTAGAAGAATACCCGTCTCAGCACGTGTAAAAATAAAGATAGCATTAGTTTAACATTTTTATGTTTATCTTTCTTTCGGGGGTATGGTACGGTTTCGATGGCATCTCCGTAAATGGTAAAAAGTGTGGAACGATAACTGATGCTCAATGTTGTAAAAAGAGCATTTATGAAGTTGTGGAATATATTAAGAATATATACATATTATCACAAAGATTTTATCAAAAAATGACCATACTTAATTGCTGATTTTCTCTAAAAACGAATTGGGAAATGAAAACAAAATCAGGCCAACGGGAAACCAATTGAAAAGAACAAACTAACTGGTCAAAGGTAAGTGATTCTGCAATTATTTTAATTTCAAAAAAATGTTACTGATTTCCTAAAAAGATTATTTCTATTCTTATAAGATCAGTACTATTCCTATTCATGTAAAAGTTTTTTCTCAAAGATATTTGTCTTTATTAAGAAATCAATATTATCTAACTCAATCAGGATATTGACTATAGGGTATTTTAACTCTTGAAATAGGAGAGTGTAAGAGAATCCATTTAATAAAAAGAGTCAAACGGATATGATTTGCCTTATCTAGAGAGTTTCAGATGCTGGTGAAAGTGTTTACAAAGCATAACAAAATTAATAAAAATGTGTACAGTTTATAAAACTTGAAGTGATTGAAAATAAATAAAATACTATAATGATTAGAGCTAGATTTAATATGATTTTAACGCTGTAATGAATGGAATTTAAAAACTGTTTTCACTTCACTGTTTAAATTTTACTTTTGATTATTTAAAAACATTTATTTCTAATTCTATTTTATAATTATTTTCATTTTGTTTTTTAATCTCGTGAACTTGCCATGAATAGGTGTCTACAGTTTAGCCTTAAAGGGAGAATACGTTGATGAAGCCAGAAGAATAGGAAGATTGGAAATAGTCTACGTCGTGCATGTTACCATTAACACGGGGTAGGAATAGTGTTATATCTAAAGGGTAAGATTCAAACAAAAGATATTTATATAACATTATTAATAGAAGTGAGATAAAGAAAAGGGCAGTAAACTTAGGGCTAACTTAAATAAATGAGAAAAAGCATCTGAATGGTTATACGTGAGAGAGGGGTAAGGTGAAGGACATTGTGATTAAAACTAGTGATAATGGGGCGTGGTTTATCGTTTGACATTACAAATTAGTCGTATTTATAATTTCTTCTATGTCTACCGATGGCAGTAATTTCATGTTTAACGTTTACAAGAAGGGTTCTTAATTTTATTCTCATAAAATCTTCAGAAGAGCATAAGACAGAGGTTCTTGATCAAAGTTGATAAGAGTACGGCAAATACATCTGCCAATTGCAGACTGAAACTCGAAAATTATTCAGAAATTTAAAATTGATCAAAGATAAAATATGCAGACACAAGTCATATGTAATATATATATATATATATATATATATATATATATATATTTATATATATATATATATATACATATATATAAATAATAATGTTATTCTTAACTCTCTAGAGCGCCAACGCCATATTGAAATATTTAAGCAGAAGCGACTTCTAAGACCTCACAGCCAACAACAGCAGTAAGAAAAGATACAACAGAAAATGAAAGAATTCTTCATATAACTGGAGAAGGTAATTTTTATCGACAATTTAGATTCAATAATTGCATTGTTGCTTAAATAATTTCGAATTAAACAATGCTTCTTAAATAATCACTTCTTAATTCTGAACTTTTCACCAAGCTAACATCATGTTCAAATATGTTAAGATTGATACATAACCAGAAGCTTACATTATGATCTTGAGGCCACAAAATACAGTAAAAAAACGAAAAATGAAACAATTCTTATAGCTCTCCAGAAGAAGTTTTCCAGAAAATTTACATTAAAAAATTGCTTTATTGCAGAATTCTACTGCTTACGCACACACACACACACACACACACACGCACACACACACACACACACATATATATATATATATATATATATATATATGTATATATATATATAATCTAGGCCCCGCCTATTAAGTTCCGTGTGACAGCTTGCTAACATGCGCGCTGAATTTGGAATTTATATGTTAGTTTACTCTCCCATTTCTATGGGAATGCATGTTGGCCGCAACGATAACCTGAGCTAAGTATGACTATAGTATTGGGGTTCGAATCGTGCGACCAGCAAGGATTGTCTCCTCCCATACTGGTGATTGTAGGTTTGGGATAAAATACATACGTATATAAGTTAATTTTAAAATAATATGTATTTATAAATAATTATATATCTATATAAATATATTTTCATAAGTTACTATATATATATATATATATATATATATATATATATATATATATATATATATATATATATATATGTATATATAATGGTAATAATCCAGGTAAAAAATATCCACAGGGTGGTAATCCAGAGACTTTTAACCGGGTTTATAAAAAGTGCTCAATATCAAAATAGAGCTTTATATATGATAATTTCTATTTACACAGACATGTACAAAATCTGCGACACTGGCATGTCGATGTTATCGATCGACAGTTACTATAAACTGAGATCTTCAGGTAGAGTTAGAATCCGATCTCAACCTCAGATCATATTTGAAGAGAACCAAATATGATCTGAGGTTGAAACTGGATTCTAACTCTGCCTGAAGATCTCAGTTTATAGTAACTGTTGATCGATAACATCGACATGCCAGTGTCGCAGATTTTGTACATGTCTGTGTAAATAAAAATTATCATATATATATATATATATATATATATATATATATATATATATATATATATATATATATATAGTAATCTAGGTTCAGTTTGCATCTTGAGTGTAAACATCCTGAAAATCTATTGGGATTATATAATGATGTTCAATAATAAATGGGACTATTTATTTATATTAATAGTTTTTTACACAAACATATCAAAAACATGTCCATGTTTTCATTGTTCATGTTGAAGCTTTAGAATTAATAGTTAAAAACGGACATGATTTTGCACCTGATGAGATCGCCGTTTATTATTGAAATGTGTCGCTTTTGATACATGTGTATTATCACAGACACACACACACTTGAATGCCTACTAGATACCACCCTCGGGTGTCTTCCGTTTCTCTGTACAGTGGTTTGTAAGAGACTGATATGAGGATATTTTTCATTTGAAGTAAACCTTGACCAAATATTAAGAAACGTGGGGTGCTGTCTCCTCAAGCAATCCAGCACGTTTCCCGAATTGCGGACGGGCAACCCTCTATTAATAGAGGGCAGCTTCGAATAATGAATTAGAAGCCGTTAACAATAAGGAAATGAATGATAAAAAATATGAATAAAAAACAAAATTAAATACTGGCAGTCCGGCATCCAGGATAAACAGAGACCATCAACTCGTTCATACACCAGGCGGGAGGATGTAAGCAATGGTTTTAACCTTCCTGCCTCTGGAAATGGTGCTCCGGTCATGACAGGCCAACCCGGGTCAGCCATTAAGCCTTGAGACAAAAGGTATTGGCCCCCTATCTCCATCAAATGCAACAACAACAAAAAAAACGAAACATAAAAGGCTTAAAAGCCCAACCATGGACTGTTGCACAAAAGAAGGTGCTATTGTTTTGCTACCACTACTCAAAGTTTGAAAAGTGGAGCAAAACATCCAATTAAATCGTAGCTGATAAGATTCAAGAATCTACCCTCCCGGAAGAATATATATATATATATATATATATATATATATATATATATATATATATATATATATATATATATATATATTTGTCTAGGAAAAGAAAAAACGCCGAAGTGACGGTATTCCTATCCCACGATTTTTCCGATCGTTTTAAATTTCTTCATCGCTGGACTTAAACCGTGCTAGCTTGTAAGAAGTGCGGTTAGGGATTACGCAACCCTTGCTTCACGATACACAGCAAAGAATACGGTACCAAATATAGATGTCGTTATTCATGTTCTTATTTCTGTCTTTTGGAATTTGCTCTCATTTCGACGTTAATCAAAGAGAAACTATTCCCCGCTTTTTGTTTGTGCGCAATAAATTATTTCTTCAGATCTCAGTTTCTTTTCCTTCTTTTCCCCGCACAAATGTTTAGTTTGCGCTGTTGCCATTTTTTTTGCTCACAATGTTTGATAGTCTCAGTTTTCAGACCATATGGCAGACTTTCTGGCAGATGCTATCCAAATGGTGACTAACATTCCGTACATCTCCAATTTTAAGATGAATACAATTCACACTCTTTTGTATTTCTCTACCGATGCAGATGTTTTTTGACAACACGTCTCATCCACGTTTCGATACACTGTCGGTTATTACTATTATTTTACTCACTAGGTGTTCTCACACAAGTCGTCAGTGAGTGCTCCCTGATAATAACCTGTGGTGTTCCCTGGAGTCTGAGTGACAACAAGCCTCCCCAGATTTCCACATCTTTTTGATAACCATTGATTTCTCGCTAGTAACGACCATTAGTCACCTCTGGGACTTTTATCGTAATAAGCCTCCCCCAAAGGTCCCAATACTCTACGCACTCTCCCAGTTTAGGTCTGGTTAGTGCTCTCCCTCCTCGGTCTTCCCATCCTCCTTGGCCCTTAACGGGGTTGGTGCCATTACTTTTGGGGGGGAGGGCGGTTTATGAATTTTCTTGTAGTTTATGTTCCTTGGGTTCATTTAGTGGTGTTCTTCCTATGGTGTTGTTTTCTTTCTATTGCAACTTGAATGTGACTGGTTACTGTTCGTAGCATATGGTTGCGTTCCGCATTCGACGATTTTACTTAAGATTATAGCTGTTTTGATCATTGTCATCCTTTCTATAGTCTTAGTGATCCCTTTGTTTCCAATTTATTCTCAGTCTTTTTTTCAGTTTTTGTTTTACTGTTCCTTGTGCTCCTACGATTATTAGTATTATATTTAATTTCTTCATGTTCCATATCACTTTTAATTCTCTGGCAAATTCCGTGTATTTGCTTAGTTTTTCCGTCCCTTTGATCTTCATACTGTGGTCTGCTAAAACTGCAATATTACGATTTGGCATGATTTTTCCTTGTTGTAGACTATTATTACAGCCGGTCTCCTTTCTTGTATGAGTTTATCAGTTTGCACCTCTATGTCCCAGAGGAGTTTGTAATTTTAGTTTTCCAGTAATGTATCTCGTTTATATTTGTGCCATTTGTCTACGTGTTCGAAATACAGTCGTTTGTATAGTTCCCAGTGAACTGCTTTCCCCACGCACTCGTGTATTTTCTTGTATACTTTTTGAACTAGTTTGCTGCATTCACTTATTATGTGATTTACTGTTTCGTCTCTTTGTCTACACAATCAGCATTTACTGTTTTCCTAGGTTTTATCTATTTTAGCTTTAATGTAGTTTGTTCTGATTGCATTGTTTTGTGCAGCTGTCAATAGAGATTCCGTTTCTCTGTTTAAGTGTCTTCTATACAATGCTCAGGAATGTTGGTGGATCTTTTATCTTGTCATTATTATGAAACGTCCATGAAGCCTGGGTTTTTTTTCACTTTGTCTTTTTTGTTTCTGGTTTCTGTCCTTCTCGAGTTGTTCATTGGGACGGCGTATCTTGCTTTTGTATTCTGGGTAATGTATTTCTTCAGATCTTTTTTGGATCTTCTACACAGTTTTTTATACTTACCAGTCCTCTTCCCCCATCGTTTCCTTTCATGCTAGTATGCCCGTATCGTCTTTTTGGTGTAGTGCGTTGTGCATGGTCATTAATTTCTAGTCTTCTGATTAAGGTGCCTGAGTTTTTCTTTAGTCCAGCCTATAAATTGTCCAAAGCATCGTATTAGTAATACTGCCCAGGTATTTATTCCGTTTACTAGATTTCTACTATACAATTTTGTTTCTAAGAGTTTTCTTGTTTTTCTCAGGTATTCTTTTCCAATCCTATCCTCTATTTCCGTAGACTTGATGATGTTTGCTTCCAGAACTCCTAAATATTTATAGCTATCCTGTTCGCCGAGCGCTCTCATCTCTTCTTGGTTGGGCCGTACCATGCCCTTTATTGTCTCCAGTTTTACCCTTTTCACCTCTAACAGTGCACACTTTTACATTCCAAATTCGATTTGAATGTCCTAGCTGAAGATTCTGGTCGTATTTATCAGTAGTTCCAGTCCTTTTTTGAGTTTTGCAATTAGCTTCAGGTTGTCTATATACATGAGGTGGTTTATTCTTTCTTCTGTGTCTATAAACTGGTATCTGGCATCACATTTCCTGAGTATGTAGTTGAATGGCATCATGACTATGCTTAATAATAGTGATGATAGGGAATCTCCTTAGAAAATGCCTCTCTGTATTTTCATCTCAGTCAGGTGTTGTCCTCCAGCTGTCAATTCTAGTTCCCATGTTCTGATTACTTTCTTAATAAGATTTATAATCCTATCAGGTGTTTTGTACATTTTTAAGGATTTCGATTATTCATGCTTGAGGGATTCTGTCGTAGGCTTTCTTGTATTAAATCTATGCTATGGATATGTTTTCTTTCGGATTTTTACGTCCTTTAGGATCTTTTGAGCTATGCATATTAGATCTAGGTCTTTCTTTTTCTTTTCCAGCATCAGTTTTGTTCCTCGGGGAGCAGTCCACGATTGTTCAAGGAGTGGTTGATTTGTTCTCTCAGTTGTGCCATTAGGATTTTCCACATTTTTAGTAAATAGGTTATTGGTCTGTAGTGTCTTGGGATTCTTTCATTTTTGGCATCTTTTTGTCCTTATTTTTGTCATCTACTCTAGTACGCCTGTTTTATGGTTACATCTTCTCAGTTTATGCGCTAGCCTTTCATTTAGGGTCGTGAATTTTAAAAACCAATATGCAGGTATTCCATCGTGGCTTGGTTCTTTCCAGTTTGCCATTTTCCTTAGGGTTGTTATAGTCGTTTCTTAATTAATGTCTATTTCTGTTCCTTCTTCAATTTCCCTTAGTTCATCTTTTTTTAGCCATTTGGCATCTTTGTTGTGTTTTTGAAGATTTCCCCGTGTCTTGCTCCAGAAATGATTTGTTATTGTCAGGTTCGCTTGTTCTGTTGTTAATCTTTCTTAATTTACATTTTTGTAAAACTGACTTTCATTGCTTTTAAAGGTCCTGTTGTGTTTGTGCTGTTCCGATTTCTATCTGCACCGTATCAGCCTACCTTCTATTGCTGCTATGTTTTGTTTTAGTTCTTCATGTTTCTTATTTAGTATTTCCTTGCGAATCAGATTTCTACTCTTATTATAATTATCATTATCTTATTATTATCATTATTTACTTACTAGGAGTTTCTACACAAGTCATCATTAGTGACCGCTTACTAACAAGTAGTGTTCTCTGGAGTCTGAGTGACAACAAGTTTTCCCAGATTTCCAGTACTCTTTACCTTCTTTTGATAACCATTGCAAATAATTTTACGTTACAGCAATAGTCGCATAACATTGATTACTCGTTGGCACCGACCATTAGTCGTCTCTGGTATTTGAGTCGCAGTAAGCCCCCCCCCCCAATGTTCCAGTACTATCCACACCCTTTCAGTGAAGTAGTTAGTGCTATTCCTCCTCGGTTTTCCATCCTCCTTGACCTTCACAACCATTTGTGTGGCACCAGCAGAGGTTGGTACCATAACATTGTTTGTTGGTGATTGTGTCTTTTTGGGCGGGGATTTTGTGAGATTTCCTGCAGTTTCAGTTCTCTTGATATTATTATTATTATTATTATTATTATTATTATTATTATTATTAGTATTATTATTATTATTATTATTATCATTATCATTATCATTATCATTATTATTATTATTATTATTATTATTATTATTATTAATATCATTATTATTATATATGAGTTCTCACTGACAGTAACCGATAACAGTTCCTGTGGGCTGATTAACTACAAGTCTCTCCAGATGTTCAGCAATTTCTGCTTCTTTCGATAACCGTTTCATGTCTTTTTTGTGTTATCGCAATAGCCGTTTACCATTGATTTTACACTTGAGCCGACAGTTGCTTTTCTTTGTAAATTTGAGTAATGATAAGCCTCCAGAATGTTCCATTACCCTCCGCACTCTTACAGAGGAGATCTTCTTTATGCCCTATCTTCTCGGTCTTTCCATTCTCCTTGATCCTTCATGTCCATTGTGTGTGATACTAGCCGAGACTGGTCCCACCACATGTGTGTGAGTGTGTGTGTTTTTTAGGAGGATGGGGGGAGTTTTGTTCATAGGATTTCTGGTAGTAGCAGTTCGTTTGAATGTGTTGTTCTTTCAATTTTTGTGTTGTAGTTCAACTTCAATGTACCTGTGGTTGATTAGCATTCGTTGGTTATGTAGCTGCTTTCCGCATTCGAAGACTTGTCTTAACATTACGGCTGTTCTAATCATCGTGTTGCGTTGTCTAGTCCCGGTCTTTATTTTGATTTCTATTTGACCTATTTCTTTCCATCATTTTCTGAACTGTTCCTAGTGCTCTAACAATAATTAGTATTATAGTGATTTTCTTCATGCTCCATATTGAGTTTACTTCTTTGACAAGGTCCATGTATTTGCTTTGCTTTCTACTTCTTTGGTTTTAAACTTTTAAACTGCTTGAACGGCGTAACCTACAATTTCGCATTTCTTTCCCTTCTCATTGACTATTATCACGTTCGATTCTCTTTGCTTTGATGAATTTGTCCGTTTTGTTATTAATTACTTTCTAGGAGTTTTCATGCGATTCATCACATTTGATTGCTCACTGGCAATAAAATGTCATGTTCCCTGGAATCTGAGTGTGCAAGTCTATCCAGATTTCCAGCAACAGCAGTCAACAATTCATTACACGCTGATAACGACCGTTGGCTTTCTCTTAAATTTGAGTGAAAATACCCCCACCCCCCTAGTACTCTTCGCATCATTCCAGTGGAAGTTTGGATGGTGCTCTCTCTCTCTCTCTCTCTCTCTCTCTCTCTCTCTGTAATCTTTCTATCTTACTGTAATTTTCACAACCATTTTGTTTGGTACCAACCGAGGCTGGTGCCACGTACATTTTCTCCAGGGAGGTGTCTTAGATTCTGGTATTCTCGTAGTTACAGATTCCTGTAACTTTCTTTCGACATTTTTTTGTCTATTTGTACTAGCTGGTTATATCGGATTGTTTGCGCACGCGATGGTTTTTCTTTAATATTTCGTCTATTTTTATCACTACCATGCGTTGTATAATGTCAATCTCGCCTTTGATTCCAATTTCTCCTAGTTGTTTTGCAGTTTTTTCAGAACTATTCATAATGTTTCAAAAATTATTAGCAGGGTAGTAATTTTCTCAATATTACATATCTCTTTCAGCTATCTGGCAAGTTTCATGCATATGTGTTTCGTCACTACGTAACTCAAATAGTGTTTATGACATTAAACAAACAAACTCAATTAACGAATCATTTGCCAAAAATAGCGTTTTAAGATTAACAGTAAAAACACAGTCCAAACAATACAATGAATCGATTACAATATATATTAGTTACTAATATCTAAAAACAGTTGATTTGCCCTAAAAAAGACAAACCAAAGTTTGATATGCTCTACTTTACCAGATGATCCACAACAATAAATTCTCCCAACCCTTCCTCACTGTAGCAGGCACGGTAGCCACGTGATAGTGTAAAAGTTATGTCATCTGGGACTGCGGTTCTTGGCAGGGTTACATATGGCGGACAGGTTTAGCACCAAGCAGTATGATGCCGCAATCCAGCTAACAGGACTCTGGTAAGAATCGGGAAAAGTTGGTATCGTGATCTGTCGTACCTGCCTCTGTATGCGACAAAGAAAGACGCTTCAGATTTTGAATTGCAAATTAATGGTGTGAAAGTAGCAACGTTGTTTTCGCGCGATTCATTTATGCTTTCTTAACCTAACCTACCCCGACTTCGCATGCAACGACTAAGGCTTGATTTTTCGGTGTTGAGGGCATAATCCTGCAATCATGATGGTTACCGAATCGCTGCAACGAACGAGGAGGACTTCATGATTATGTTATGTCAACAAGCACGTAGGAATTGTTATGCATCATGGCATATGATATCATACTATGAAAACGTCAAAGAAAATCCGCATTAGATTCTTCAGCTTTGTTACATCTTGGAGAGCGTGACTGCGACTAATGGAGAAACACAAACAGAAAAAAAACCTCACTTCTTTTTATTCGCGCCTAAAAGTGAAAAAGTAAAAAAAAAAACGTTAGCGTTCCGTAAATGATTTTCCCTTTGAGAAGTTTCCCGTGGCCATTTTGTTTTGCTGGTGTGGTGATGTCGACTGACTTGGAAGAAAGACAAGCATACAAACATTTGCTGGATGATTGAATTGACGCCAAAATTCCAACTGAAGCGGCTAGTCAAGATTTGGCATCAAAATAAGCGAGCAAACACACGATTACACACAGACGCTCACATAAACACACATGTGTGTATATATAATTATAGCAGGTAAATATATCACACATGCATAAATCACACATAAGAACACATGTACATTTTCAGAGAACATAGAGAAACGTAAAAAAGCGATAATTTCTTCGCAGTAAATATTTCTTTTATTATTCTTTATTAAAAAAAGAAAATTTTTTCTGCTTGTGATTTTTTAATATTTCGCAATCGCTTATATGATAATTGTTGTTTCTCTGTTTCAATATCTATATCAATATAAGTGAAGTAAGGGAGATACTCTAGTATATATTCAAGAAAAATTATCTTTTAGCTCGAATATAATAATACGCGTTATGCCACTGTTTCAATATACCTATAGTTATATATATATATATATATATATATATATATATATATATATATATATATATATATATATATATATGCGTGTGTGTGTATGTTTGTAATACTATAAGATGTAATTTAGTATATATACCTAAATTATAATACACGTTGTGTCTGTTTCTATATATACACATATATGAGAGAGTTTAAAACATGAAATTAACTTTCAGACAAAAAATTAGTATATTGAATAGTGGATATGCATAAAACATAGACACGTAGAAATAATAACGCTGACATATCTATTAAGTCGACCGATATTTCGGTCGATTAAAACGACCATTCATCTTAGGTGTAGAATTCTACACCAAATATGAAGATCGTTTGAATCTAACGAAATATTGGTCGGATACTATACTTTGATCCTAACTCGAAGGTAATGAAAGTATAATTTAGTTAGAGTTTCCTCAGATTAAATTTAAAAAATATACTTCTTTGCTTTACATATTCGGCGATCGGGCGATCCGTCTTTTACAAAAAGTAGAAGATAATAGCGTACGTACACCAATGAAAATTCCTTAGCGTATTATTATATAGACTAGTTGAACCCCGTGGAAATTCCACGGTGCTTTCTACATCAATCTATATAATTTACTATTAATAAAATTATTTATTTTCAAATAATAATGCCTGCCCGGGACAATACTTTTAAGGAAGACAATCTCTTCTTTCTGTAAAAATTAATTTTCATTGTCATCTAAATATTCTTCAAATAAATAAAACGAATATGTTTCATCTCTTTTTATGTAACATTGTAGCAAGTTTATTCTTTAAAAAAAATATAAATATTGTGTCTTTTTACTTTAAAATAATTGTCAGCTTACTATTCTTTTAATCAATAAAACAAAGTAACCTTTTTTAAATGCATTTATCTGACTGGACTTCATAATTTGATTTTGAAACAATTCATTTTAAAACAGGTAAAGTCGAAACTGTTTACCTTAGCGACATCAAATTAATCACCAATTGCTAATCGGACGATTTCATTCTGTTTGAAGTGCGAGAGGTTATAACGTACGTAAGAATATCAAGTGCCTTAGCGTATTATTATTATTATTATTATTATTATTATTATTATTATTATTATTATTATTATTATTATTATTATTATTATTATTATTATTATTATTATTATTATTATTATTATTATTATTATTATTATTATTATTATTATTATTATTATTATTATTATTATTATTATTATTATTATTATTATTATTATTATTATTATTATTATTATTATTATTATTATTATTATTATTATTATTATTATTATTATTATTATTATTATTATTATTATTATTATTATTATTATTATTATTATTATTATTATTATTATTATTATTATTATTATTATTATTATTATTATTATTATTATTATTATTATTATTATTATTATTATTATTATTATTATTATTATTATTATTATTATTATTATTATTATTATTATTATTATTATTATTATTATTATTATTATTATTATTATTATTATTATTATTATTATTATTATTATTATTATTATTATTATTATTATTATTATTATTATTATTATTATTATTATTATTATTATTATTATTATTATTATTATTATTATTATTATTATTATTATTATTATTATTATTATTATTATTATTATTATTATTATTATTATTATTATTATTATTATTATTATTATTATTATTATTATTATTATTATTATTATTATTATTATTATTATTATTATTATTATTATTATTATTATTATTATTATTATTATTATTATTATTATTATTATTATTATTATTATTATTATTATTATTATTATTATTATTATTATTATTATTATTATTATTATTATTATTATTATTATTATTATTATTATTATTATTATTATTATTATTATTATTATTATTATTATTATTATTATTATTATTATTATTATTATTATTATTATTATTATTATTATTATTATTATTATTATTATTATTATTATTATTATTATTATTATTATTATTATTATTATTATTATTATTATTATTATTATTATTATTATTATTATTATTATTATTATTATTATTATTATTATTATTATTATTATTATTATTATTATTATTATTATTATTATTATTATTATTATTATTATTATTATTATTATTATTATTATTATTATTATTATTATTATTATTATTATTATTATTATTATTATTATTATTATTATTATTATTATTATTATTATTATTATTATTATTATTATTATTATTATTATTATTATTATTATTATTATTATTATTATTATTATTATTATTATTATTATTATTATTATTATTATTATTATTATTATTATTATTATTATTATTATTATTATTATTATTATTATTATTATTATTATTATTATTATTATTATTATTATTATTATTATTATTATTATTATTATTATTATTATTATTATTATTATTATTATTATTATTATTATTATTATTATTATTATTATTATTATTATTATTATTATTATTATTATTATTATTATTATTATTATTATTATTATTATTATTATTATTATTATTATTATTATTATTATTATTATTATTATTATTATTATTATTATTATTATTATTATTATTATTATTATTATTATTATTATTATTATTATTATTATTATTATTATTATTATTATTATTATTATTATTATTATTATTATTATTATTATTATTATTATTATTATTATTATTATTATTATTATTATTATTATTATTATTATTATTATTATTATTATTATTATTATTATTATTATTATTATTATTATTATTATTATTATTATTATTATTATTATTATTATTATTATTATTATTATTATTATTATTATTATTATTATTATTATTATTATTATTATTATTATTATTATTATTATTATTATTATTATTATTATTATTATTATTATTATTATTATTATTATTATTATTATTATTATTATTATTATTATTATTATTATTATTATTATTATTATTATTATTATTATTATTATTATTATTATTATTATTATTATTATTATTATTATTATTATTATTATTATTATTATTATTATTATTATTATTATTATTATTATTATTATTATTATTATTATTATTATTATTATTATTATTATTATTATTATTATTATTATTATTATTATTATTATTATTATTATTATTATTATTATTATTATTATTATTATTATTATTATTATTATTATTATTATTATTATTATTATTATTATTATTATTATTATTATTATTATTATTATTATTATTATTATTATTATTATTATTATTATTATTATTATTATTATTATTATTATTATTATTATTATTATTATTATTATTATTATTATTATTATTATTATTATTATTATTATTATTATTATTATTATTATTATTATTATTATTATTATTATTATTATTATTATTATTATTATTATTATTATTATTATTATTATTATTATTATTATTATTATTATTATTATTATTATTATTATTATTATTATTATTATTATTATTATTATTATTATTATTATTATTATTATTATTATTATTATTATTATTATTATTATTATTATTATTATTATTATTATTATTCTTCTTCTTCTTATTATTATTATTATTATTATTATTATTATTATTATTATTATTATTATTATTATTATTATAATAATAATATTATTATTATTATAATAATAATAATAATAATAATAATAATAATTATTATTATAATATTATTATTATTATAATAATAATAATAATAATAATAATAATAATAATAATAATAATAATAATAATAATAATAATAATAATAATAATATGTTCCAATGTTTCTGTAAAACACATTTTAATATGGTTTTAGCTGGATTTGTAGTTCATAGATTTTTAAAAAGATCCTTAAATGTAACCATATTTTAAAAGTATGCAGTTTTCTAAATGAATATATTTATTTAAAGAAATAATGTTTTTTTAAGAATTTAGAATACCAAATAATGTTACATAATGTTTTTAGTTTTTATTTGGTATCCTAAATTCTTCAGATAACTTTACGAAAATAATGTTTTCTATTATGTGCCAACCTCTTCTAAATAAACTGTTATTTCAATAAGTCCCTATTTACTTGCCTGCACACGACGAAAAAGTTATTTTTAGTGTTCATCATTAGGACGTAGACGTTAGGTAGCGAAATTTAAAAAAAACAAAAACAAATAATAACGAAAGTAGGCAAGGCGACATTCACCCAAGGCGGGTTCAGCCGCTTTCCTTCTCCGAAGAAAGGTTTTTTGGAATATCAAATTCACAAGCGGTCCCAAGTCGCATGTATATCCAGGTCACGGTGATGACGATGTTAGCATTTTGCAGTTCTTTCAGGGAAGTTTCGACGTCGTTCTACATACAACGCCTGGTATTCCCAAATGGTCACCCATCTGCTACTGACCAGTTTCTAACGATAACCGGTGTATATTATGTTGATGAACATGACCTTGCATCAGATGATAGCTATGGAGATACGTTGGAACATCCAAGCTGTTTCTAGTGGCTCGTTTCTACATGTGGCTATCATCCATCCAACATTTTCTGTGAATCGTGAGATATCGGGACCGATGACGACATAGACAGGCTGAAAAATGAAACGGTCTGTTAATGAGCTGTATGTGTTGTCTTTTCTGGTTTCGGTAAACAGAACTACAGTGATGAGATTAACAGTATTTTCTAAATTTTGCATTGCATGTACATGTTTGTAAGGATGTGTTAGCTCCTAAGAAAATTCATAAATGTATTTAATATGTACACCCACGTACATCTTACACTTCTGTTATCACGAAACTAATATTTGCAATATGATCTATTCATCATAGAATTGTACGA
>OY744527.1:107864621-107932121 GCA_963556195.1 Sepiola atlantica
TTTATTTTTGCAAAAATATATTATTCACTTTTTGGTGCATAGAATAATAAAACATTTTAAATCATGAAAGATAAGAAAGTAAAGACGTCTACTTTTTTCTTGTTGTAGTCCTTATTGGAAAGGGGCAATTTGGAAAGTGTTTCCCTCGTTGGCATGTAAGTAAATAATTTTTTGTTAAATTTAGTTAGTTTGACATGAAGATTCCCGAGGTCGACAAGACGCAATTAAAGAAGGTCGGATGTTACATCGGCGGAAACATTGTGAGAATAAAATCTGAAAAGAGATGAAAAGAGTAGTACCAATAATCCAAATAATACAATTGAGATATATTCGAACTACTTACATGAGTTGTCAATGAAACACGTTCTTAATTATAATATCCATGATGAAGTGTCTACTTTAGGAAAACATTCATTTACATTTCCCTTTCGAATGCGACTTTGAAAACTAATTCATAGTTGTATATTCTGAAATAATGGTTCGCATAAACATTTTCAAAGCTTTTTACTTGTGCTTCATAGATTGTCATAGCAAAGCGGAACGTAATTTTAAACTGATTCCTCTGTAGAGAAATAGTTTCACCTCATGTCAAACGGAGTATTATTCTCGAAATTATGACAATACTAGTGGAACCCTGTGTAAATTCTGTGCTTGCTGCCTTCATCTATTGGTGTAACTAATATGAACAAGCATCTCGCTGCACAGCTCCCAATTTAGAATGCCCCCCCCCCAAAAAAATGTTTTACCCTAATCTTCAGTAGCACCTTACGTCTACAGTGCAGACTTGCTTATTTTGGGGTGAACTAAGTTTTAAATAAATACTTTTAATTATTATATTTTGTTTGAAATAATACGTTTATATAAGGTTTAATAATATTCCATGATAAATGCCAGTATATTGAAATCGTATGCCCTTAATAGGGTTAAGATGAAAATTCATATACACTAAATGTACAAAAGCAAGGAAATTTCCAAATGTTTAGACTTTTATTGTCATTAAGGGTATGCGAGCACAACAGGGCTATGTATTTTACTGGTAGGAATTTTTCATCAGCGCACCTCACACACTTCATCACCTCATGCATAGAGATTTATACTGTAGTGATGTAATAATGAAATGGCTTGGTTGATATGTAGTCATACCCTTAATGACAATAAAAGTGTAAACATTTGGGAATTTCCTTGCTTTTATACTTTTAGTGTATATGAATTTTCATCTTAACCCTATTGAGGGCATACAATTTCAGTATACTGGCATTTATCATGGAATGTCACTACTTTTGTAAAGGCTATGCCTCAAGAAAATGGTAATTTTAAAGTTTTTTTTAGATTTTCTGAAAAACTAAGGTATATGGTAAACTGAAATTAAAATGCCATCAACTAGACCTAGAACCTCTATCTCTGCCAAAAATCAGCTGAATCCATCAAATAGTTGATGAGATACAGGGTGGCACACACGTACGTACGTACGTACACACGGATAACACAAAATCACTCCTGACCTTTCTGGATCTCTGGGTTGCCTTGACTAATGATGCTGAAATTTTACACACTTATAGAACGTATCAAATGAAAATTTTGTGCAAAGTTTTAAATAATTTGGTTCATTGGTTTTTGAGTTATGACTGATCAAAGAAATGAGATTTCTAGCATAGGTCGTTTTTGAAGTCTATTAAGGGATAGAGCGCTATCGCGCCTCCCTTGATTGAGCCACAATTGGCTATTTCTTCTCTTATTAACATACTCGTCATTGTCAGTTAAATATTATTTCAATAAATAAAATGAATATGTCTCTTCTTCATTTATTGTGAATTGTAACAATACATATTCTCTTTCTTTATACCGTAAAATGATTTTTGGATAAATATTCTGTGAATAAATAAAACTAATCTCAATTAAAAGAAAAATATATTTTTGCATTGAAATTTCGACGATGGGGCAATCTAAAGTTTTTTTAAAGGATCAATGAGTGATTTTTAAAATTTATTTTTCACTAATGGATCACGACTTGTCAAAGCCCGGGGTCCATAGGAAGATAAGGATTAAAGAGACCGTCGGTTAGAGTTTGAGTACCATCACGCGAGGATAGAGAAGCAACTGTGAGATAGGCATACGTTTTCTTAAGAGGAATTGATTATCTACGAGGACAGCTCTAGAAGTATTTGTGTAGACTTGAATACGACCATGTTGTAGTCGGCTGGGAAGCACCTTCGTAGTATTTTGTTCCACAGTAGGGTCGTTCTCGAATAAAAAAACTTTGTTCATGGAAGTTGCGCTTGGTCTTTGGCACAGAGAGAGAGAAAGGATAGTCCTCTGCTGTGGTTGTAGCCAGGCAGGTTCTCGCTATGAATGTTTTACAGGGGAAAGGGGCGAAAGATTAGAGATCAATCGAGCACATACCATGAAAATATCGATGCGGTAGATACAGATGTACAACATCTATTTTGTGTGAAAAGGGCTGCAGAGAAGAGAATAGATCATCTCCCACTATATTGCAAAGTCGGTTTTGTACCCTGTCAAGGCAAGAAAGAATGCTCCGAGCGGAACATGCCCATATATGATAGCAGTACTTCATCTTAGGATGGATCTGGCTTTCATACAGTTAGTACATTGCGTCAGGAGTGAGGTAATTTCTGGATCGATAGAATGACCCAACCATTTTTACAGTGATCTTATAAATTAATCTGATGTAAGTCTTTCATTTGAAGAGTCAGTCCTAGGAGCTTATCAAGAAGAGAGGCTGACTTAAGGAGAAATTCATTCAGTTAAACTGGGGAGAAATGAATATCCTAGAATCGGTGGTGAAAAGAGAGAAGCTTGGTTTTGGAGGTGTTAAAAGTTACAAGCCCCCCCCCCCAATGTACTACATGTTCCAAATCGGAAGAGATAAAGTAAAAAATATCTTGGTCATCAGTGCTTTTTGAGATACTGACATAGATAGTTGTGTCGTCTTCATATATAAACGAAGGATCGCATGATACGATTTCGAAGATCATTTATGACGATAAGGAAAAGGGCAGGGCCAAGAATAGATCCCTGATATACGCCGGCATAGATATTTTGAGCTTCCGATCCTATCTGGTAACAACTATTTTAATAGGCCTATTGGAGAGAAAAGCGTCGATAGTTCTTAGGACATTTCCAAATATTCCATAGCAAGTAAGTTTTTTAAACATGCCTTTGTGCCAACCCCTACCGAAGGCATTTACTATATCAAGAGTCATCGCCCTAGAAACGAAGCCTCCATCAATAGATTCACTGGTCAACTGTGATATTACAGTCAACACGTCAATTGTAGATCTTGCAGGACGAAATCCATATTGCTTGCCGCTAAGTAGATTCTTCTTGATTTATTACAGATTCGATAAACTTACGTATGACGCACAGGAGACTGATCGGTCGGTACTGAGATTCAAAGGAACGATAACCCGTTTTTGTAAATACTGGGCAGACCAGCGAAGACTTCTAAAGTGATGGAAAGAATATCTTTTTTAGCAACGATAGAGCAGCTTTGTAAGGATAAAGCATATTTACTGTTGCAGTCTTTTGAGTACTATGACTGGAATATTGTCGGGACCAGTTGCCTTCTTTCCATCAAGTTTTTTTTTATACATTTGGCAACATCCTGGACAATTTTTCGGATGTCGCTTAGGGTGTTTCGGTGATGGAAGAATTCTAAAGATAGGTGGCCCGAATCGCAAAGGTTAGAATTCGTAGCAAATTTCTTTTCTACCATTTTGGGTGTGGTACATTAATAATAGCTGGGATATAAGTATCTTTGTAATTCTCCAAAACCCATGAGACCCAATATTTTGATTGACAACTCTAGATAGCGTAGTACGAATGTGAAACAGAGAATAAAGTTCACTAAATATAGGAATACTAACTAGAGAAAATGACGTCAGACGAGACAGGATAGGAGCGAAGAGCGAGAACTGAGTTAGAACCCTGACGAAATCAGACGTGATAAGGAATGACTTAATAAGCGACGAAAAACGAAGCGGTAAGCTCTTCTGTCCCCAAAATGTGCAGTCCTGATCTTTCTTATCTGCGCCGCTAACAAAGATGGAGGCAACATCAACATGCCAATAAAATAGCCATTCTCCTGATCGCAGATCTTGTTATTTTGCTTTTGTTGTGCTGATTTTGATTCCAGAGCAGGAACGCAACCTTACACACAAGGGCAGCCATCCAGTGACGACGAGAGACTCTAGAAACTATTTTGGCTAAAGTATTCTCAGTCTTGGAGGACCGCTGTGGTTAAGCATACCACACACCAGGTAGGGCTTAATTGTTTTTCAATACTTAATTTGCATTCGATAATAAACTCATTTATTTGATCATGAAATACAACGCATTAAAACTATCCTTGAAAGGGAGGTAATGGGACATTCCGACGCAATGCTAACATTAAAAACGGATATATAAATGCTAATGCAGAGAATCTAGTCTCAATTAAATGACATTATTATTTCAACAGAAACTGAAGAATTGGGGGTTAAAATTACAACGAATGAATTCGCTGTTTCTTTTAATATTCTGTTTGCGTAAACAGATATAGATATATTGATAGAAGAGTTGTCTATTTGTAAAATTTGTTCAGGAGAAGAAGTTTTTTATCATTCGGTTTCCACTTATCAAGGCCAACAGCTACTCGAGGGTGAGGGTAACTTAGATGGAATGATTGTAAGTAGATTGATAAGAAACAATCAATGGCACGAACTAAGTGTAATTACTTATGGATGGGGCGGTAATAGACAAATAATCAAAGAACGAGAGAAAGTGAGAGCATGGATGAGAGTATATTCAGAGAAAGAGAGAGAGAAAGGGAGAGAGAGATAGAAAGAGAGAGAAAGAAAGAATAACGAGGATGGTAGAATGATGACTTTTAAACAGAGAGAAGAGTCCAGGAGAAAAACGCGTATGGACCCAAGTGCTTTAAGTAGATGTAACTTATCAATCTGGGAAAAAAACTCATCTAAGAGAAGGAAAAAATTGTACAGACATTGCTAGAGAATTCTACAAGAGCCAACGCCGAGAAATAATCTGAAGTTGGAGTCCTACCACGACATCAAGTCTATATTCAGCAACGTTCTGGAAACTCCTGAGAAGGCATTGCCTTTCCGATGGATCATTCCAGCAATATGAATAGGGTATGCTGCGCACGTAACAGCTTGCACACCAGCCTTTGTTACCCAGACGGTGGGCCTTGAGTGCAACTCGATAGTGTTGCGAATCTACCTTGTTAACGAAATCTTATCATGCTTAATTAAACCTAACAAAAGAAATGCTATTTTTATAAATCTATTTGCGCATTACACATATAGCACCGTCATAAATATTAAAATCGTTTAGGATGCCAATATATAACTTGACATTAAACTTTACATTTCTAGATTCTACAAATGCATCTCTAATTAGTAAAGATTTCTATAAAACATTTTCATAAAGATATGATTTTAAAATAGTGCTCAGAAATTAAGTCGCATTTAAAAACAAGTTTTGGGAAAATAAATAAACGTTGATGATAATTTTTCTTGGCGGGTCTGTAAGAAAATACCATATTAAACGATGCTTTGGCATGTAATCATCTCCCACGTGCTTTTATTCTGATACGTAATTTTATTCTTCCCTACGCGCTTTCATTCCTCCCCCAGCTCTTCTTATTGCCTCTTACTTCTTATTGCCATCCACCTTTCCTTTCACACTCGACCCATTACTACCGTTCCGTTTAATTTATCTTCCTTCCACTTTGTTGCTTCGCCTCACTTTTCCTTTCACTGATACTCTCTATATTCCCTCGTTTCCGGATTGACTTCGAGTGTTTGTTGTATAAAGGCTTTTGTTTCTTTTCAATAAAGCCCTTTTACACCAAATATTAAGGTCGTTTGAATTGTATTTTAATAGAAACAATTTTTAAAAAATAATATCTCTTGGAATATTAGCTTAAGAAAAAAGAAAAAAAAACAGCAACTGTTAGTCAATCTTAATCTGGCGAAGTAAAATCCGTACTTTTAAGAAAACGAAACTAAATTATTTTATTTTTATCTTTCCTCAACGAAGACAATAGTAATTAATAAAAAGAGGTGCAATCAATGTTATTGTCTTGTTTTTTAAAATAAAAAGTGGAAAAATAATTCCAGCTCATTTATTTTTATTCAAACGACGCATTTCTTTGGGAAATATGATTTGTTTGTTTGTAAAGTAAGATAGTAATCCGCTAACATAATTGTAGTTCATTTATTTTCATTTATACGAAGCGTGTTCTGTTAAAATATTAATTTTTGTTTGCAAAGGTAAGTTAATGAATCTGAGGCGTTAGGTAATTTAAGTCAATGATAATCCTCCTAGTTAAGAATTAAAGTAAAGTCACAATACGTTGTTTTTGAATAATGACGAAACCTATTTTAACTGAAATTAATGTTAAAATGATATTTGTAATATGAATCAAAACAAAACTAAATAGTTTATTTTCGCCCCTATTACGGAAAAGGATAGCAGATATATAAAACAGGGATAATCAATGTCGTTGTGTTGGTGATAAAATAGGAATAATGAATAAAATAGGAATAATTAATAAAATAGGAATAATGGATAAAATAGGAATAATGGATAAAATAGGAATAATGGATAAAATAGGAATAATGAATAAAATAGGAATAATGGATAAAATAGGAATAATGGATAAAATAGGAATAATAAATAAAATAGGAATAATGGATAAAATAGGAATAATGGATAAAATAGGAATAATGGATAAAATAGGAATAATTAATAAAATAGGAATAATTGATAAAATAGGAATAATGGATAAAATAGGAATAATGGATAAAATAGGAATAATGGATAAAATAGGAATAATGAATAAAATAGGAATAATTAATAAAATAGGAATAATGGATAAAATAGGAATAATGGATAAAATAGGAATAATGGATAAAATAGGAATAATGGATAAAATAGGAATAATGAATAAAATAGGAATAATGGACAAAATAGGAATAATTAATAAAATAGGAATAATGGATAAAATAGGAATAATGGATAAAATAGGAATAATGAATAAAATAGGAATAATGGATAAAATAGGAATAATGGATAAAATAGGAATAATAAATAAAATAGGAATAATGAATAAAATAGGAATAATGAAAAAAATAGGAATAATGGATAAAATAGGAATAATGGATAAAATAGGAATAATGAATAAAATAGGAATAATAAATAAAATAGGAATAATGGATAAAATAGGAATAATAAATAAAATAGGAATAATAAATAAAATAGGAATAATGAATAAAATAGGAATAATAAATAAAATAGGAATAATGGATAAAATAGGAATAATAAATAAAATAGGAATAATGAATAAAATAGGAATAATGGATAAAATAGGAATAATGGATAAAATAGGAATAATGAATAAAATAGGAATAATAAATAAAATAGGAATAATGGATAAAATAGGAATAATGAATAAAATAGGAATAATGGATAAAATAGGAATAATGAATAAAATAGGAATAATAAATAAAATAGGAATAATGGATAAAATAGGAATAATAAATAAAATAGGAATAATGGATAAAATAGGAATAATGGATAAAATAGGAATAATGGATAAAATAGGGCCAATAATAGAATTCAAATTCATGTGTTCAGTTAAATTAATGTGTTTTTCAAATATGATTTCTTAGTTTGTAAAATTTAGTAGTTGTGAGGCATAAGGTAATTTACGTGAAAATTTTGATGATTTAATGATTTAATCCTGGTAGTTTTGACTGATTTTTATTAATAATGATAGATAAAAAATGAATAATATTCAATGAGGAAATCACCTTAAAACGAAGTAGTAATGTACGTAAAATGCAAAAGTACTTACAGAGACTATAGATTTTTTCACGCCATTTGTGTGTGGAAAGCTAACTCTCAGAAACGGTTAGATAGGGAAGGAAAGATGATTTTTGTTATGCAACGGTTGTCACGTGACTTGAATCGACATCGACATTTTAAATTCATGAGATATTACGTATTTGTTTCCACTTTAGATTGTATGATAATAAAATTATAAGTATTGAACAGTTATATATTAAAATCTTCTAACACACACACACACATATATACATATATATATATATATATATATATATATATATATATATATATATATACATACATATAAGTGAGAGAAAAAAATAATAAATAGAGATTATCAATCTTATCGTCAAACACTAAGAGTAAAATAAGAATTATTCTAAACTAATCTTGTAGTGTCTAATAAGTATCGTTTTGTGAAATAAAAGGGTTGAGATGCCGTAAAAAGACAAACCATTCTATTTCAATTCTGTTATTCGCCTTTTATCTATCCTTTTGTATAACAAATTTCGTATAGTTTTCATAAAACAAAGGGTATATTTCAATCATTTTCGGATTAATATTTTGATTTATTTGGATTATTCAGATTACTATTTTAATCTTAGTTGTTATTTTTACAGCGTTTCGGCCGATGTAACCACTGACCTTCTCCGGATGTATGTTCCTTAGCGTGCGAACTTCCTATTCGAACGCGAGAATAGTTTTCATGTAAACAGCACTATTGACAATTGGACTGACCTGTTCTAGATGTGTTATACGACTGCTTATTACTATCGAATTACAATTTTTATTCAGTTTGAAATACCGTTCAGGTTCCCCGGTTTGACATGAACATTTTTAAGTTCGACAATTAGGTTAGCTAGTTGGAAAAGATGCGTTTGAAGATTGTCGGAGATTGCATCGGACGAAATGTCGGAATATAACACCCAATATGAGAATTGTAGTCAGAATAATCAAAATGAAACAAAGAAATAGTATATTTCGTAGCAGCCGGGTTATATAGGGTGGGACAAAATAAGGGTCCTATCTTTAAATTTGAATAACTTGAATTTGAATAACTTCCACAAAATAAAAGTTAAACTCACCAAACTTTATGTGTGTGTAGACTGACCCTTCCGAGATTTTTTGAAATAAACAAAACAATTTTTTGCCGAAAAACACTTCTTAAAACTTACAAAAACTAAAGTATTGTTTTTTACACTGTTTTGAGTTTTTTAAGCAAAAATAATGTTTTCTAAATGAGGGTACGTTCCTTAGGGCTAATACGGCTCATGCTTGCTTCGGAAGGGGTCCTTTACTTATTCTAAAAAAAAATAAAAAAAAAAAATCAATAAATAAAAAAGTTATGAATGTTTAAAAATAGGACCCTTATTTTTGCCCACCCTATAGTTTTTGTTGTTGCTGTTGTTACCTGAGCTCGACTTCGACATAAAGCTGACGAAGATCGTGCCTAAACATTGTCTTGTATGCACCAACTTCTCCTCGTTTGTCGCAGCTATTCGTTCACCTGTAAGTTGCAGGTTTTTTGCTCCGACATCTGGAGCAGCAAGGTTTAGAGAATACAGGTGAAGTCGGAGAAGGTGTTGTCCAGAAAACAGAAAGAAATGACGGAGAAGCAACGTTGTCGCTCTCACTCCATTTATCTGTGATTCCGCGCCTGACACGTCTTTATTTACCACACAAACACGAAGACGACTAGAAGATGATGCCAACTACCCCAGGATTTCCCCTGGCGCTCTGTTACCCAGGTTGCGGCCCCAGACTGATTGGTGCAAAAGTTGTATGTCATAGGTGACTCTGTAAAAAACCGGAGTTACAGACGGCATAGCTCTAACACTTTCACATTGTACCCGCCCCTACAAAAGTGAAGCAGGATAACAACCGGGTGTAAGATTGATCGTGTGATATTCTAATGTGAAGACATTGCCATTATTCTAGGAATTACTAATTACCTCTTTGATTTATTTACCTTGAAATTTTTCTCGTTTTTTTAGCTGCATCCAAAACTCTTCATAAGAAGCTTTTTACATTGGTAAATCACTCTTAAGTTTGAAGTTTTCTTATGAAATGCATTTTTGTTGTTATGTCACGATTGGTTTAAATAGCATTTTGGTTGGTCAGATACGTCCACACATCTATACAGTATAATGAAATATGTACATCCGTCGGTTAGTCTGTCACACTTAAGTTTGAAAAAAATATTTTAATTGGTATGTATGTTTACTTTTGAAATAGAATTTTCCTCAGTCTGTTACATTTAAGTGTTCGTTTGTCTGTTACACTTAAAGTTAAAATAGCATTGCGTCGGTCTGTCATATTTAAATTTGAAATAGCATTGCATCGGTCTGTCATATTTAAATTTGAAATAGCATTGCATCGGTCTGCCACGCTTAAGTTTGACATAGAATTGTGTCTGTTAACCACACTTAAGTTTGAAATAGAATTTTGTCTGTCTGTCACACTTTAGTTTGAAATAGCATTTCGTATGTCTGTTAAACTTAAATTTGAAATAGCATTTCCTGTCTGTCACACTTAATTTTGAAATAAGATTTTCATTGCTAAAAGCGCAAATTGAATAGACGCATCCATCCGTTCTTGTTTAAGTTTAGTTTACAAAATGCAGATAATATTTTGGAATTACAAGAATTCATAAGTGGCTCATCAATTTTGTATTCAAAATATTTGTTATTTCGCTCGATTTTTACATTTTTAAATATTTTTCTTATCTCTTTTCTTGTAAATTTCTTCTTTATTTTTTATCTTCTACTTTATAACTATCATTTTTTCCTTCTTGTTATGGTTTATGTAATTTGTTTTTATTTTTATTTTATTTTTTTTACTTTACTTTCTTATTTCCTCGTCTTTTTTTCTTTTCGTTCCGTTTGATACAATTTTCTAGCACTTTTCCTTCTTTTTTTCATTACTTTCTCGGTCTTTGTTCGGTATTTATATCCTTTTTCCTGTTTTTTTTTGCTTTCATTTTCTTAGATTTATTTATTTCCTGTTCTTTTTACTTCTGTTTTTCTCATGTTTCTTGTTTTCATTGCCATTACTTTATTTCCGTTTATAAAGATTTCTCATTCCTTTTTTTCTGTTTTGTAGTACGTTATTTCAATTCTTCTCGTTCCTTTTCGTTTTCGGTTACCTTCTTTTTTCTATCCATTTTACATTTTTTCTGCTTCCTTTTCGTTTTCATTTACTTTCCTTTTGCTTTTTAAAAATCTGTATTTACTTTGTCTTAAACATGTTCAAATCACTCTCATCTTTTCTTAAGGTCAGGAAAATGAACTATGTTTTCTTTGTTTGATCATAAAAATCATTTCCATCTCCGCTTTCGTATTATCATGTTTAACATTTGTACTATTCCATTTTCTATGTTTGTTATTTGCTTTGGTTTTCCGTGACTCACACCATCTGTTTATTATTAATCTTACACTTAAACTACGTATGCTCATTTTAAATGTCATGTCATGAAATGATTATGATTTATGAAAACACACACACACACACACACACACACACACACACATATATATATATATATATATATATATATATATATATATATATATACATATATATATATATATAAGGGAAGAGCCAAAATAAACCAAAACGATAAGTGTGTATCTTCTAAGTGCATAAGATTTTGGATAACATAATTATAAGGTAAAGTGGGTATCAAGTTATTAGATATGATTGACAGGATTTGAACCCAATGGTCAACTATGGTCCCATATTAGAATGTAATATAGTTAGTAAAATATGTCTTTGGAATGGAAGTGTAAGAGTCGAGATAATGGAATTGACAAGGTTTCGTTCAGCGGTTTGTGAAACCCGATATAAGGTAGCGGATAGTAGCGCATTGATCTATCTAGTTAGATGACCAGATAGAAATAGATAATCGAAGGAAATAAAATGATCAGCTGCTGTTTATCCTTACGAGAGGACATTTAGTTAATGTCGAAAATATACAGAGGCGTTTTATATACCTTAAAAGATCGCGAGAAGAGATCCAAATTAATATGTAAATTCTTATTATTTTCTTTTTTTAATTACCACATATCAAAGATTAATGAGATTGTCAGTTGGACGATAGATAAGACGGGAAGAATGTGATTACTTAAGATGATGGGTCAACAACTATATGTGTACATTGGACTTGAAAAGGATCATGTTATCAGATGGAAAGCAGCGTGGTGTTACTGTGTTACACAGATGAGTGATTCTTCGAAAGAGATTCTGTTTATAAAGTCCCATTTGGTTTTCGGTGCACAGAAAAATGAAATTTCCGTGTAGTGGTTGTAACTGAAAGAGGTCTCCTTGTTAACGGTGTACATGTAGGAGTATACTTCAGTCGAGCATCTTACATGGAATGATAGAGTAGGAATTGATATGCTGGAAAACAGCCTCTAGACAAAAGCGAGCATACCCAACGAGATTACGAAGTCGATTGTGTACTCTGTGAAGGCATGAACGTGTGCTCTAAGCGATACCTTTCCAAATGTGGCACCAGTACTTAATTATAGGGCATATATAACTCTTATACATATTTCTGAAGCGTTAGAATGATACAATTATCTTTCTAGCAAATTAGCAAAATATTTTATGCAAATCTTCTATTTCAGGTCTGGAATAAAAGTTATATCGAAGTGCTTATCAAAACAAAGGTCTTCCTCAAGAAGAGGGTTATTCATTTCAAATGAGGAGAAATGTGAATCTTTGCGTAGATAACGAAAGAAGGGAGGTTTGATTTCAGTAGTGGGAATAGTAACAAGAAACATTTTATCGCATTGCACCACATGCCCCAGATGAGAAGAGAGAGAGATAGAGAGATAGAGAAAGAGAGAGAGAGAAAGAGAGAGAGATAAAGATAGAGAGAGAGAGATAAAGATAGAGAGAAAGATAAAGATAGAGAGAGAGAGATAAAGATAGAGATAGAGATAGAGAAAAATAGAAAGAGAAAGAGAGAGAGATAGTCAGTAAGATGTCAACCATCAATGCCCTAGATAGTAGTCTCATCAGCATAGATACCAACGAATGATCGCAGGTATGACTTAGAAGATCATTAAGGAACATCAGTCAGAGTGTTGGGTCCAGACTAGATCCTTGAGTTACGCCTGCGTTGATACTGTATGCTTCAGACTTCTGCTTATCAATGGACATATTAGAGAAAATATTTGATAGTCGAGAAGAAATTTTTAGATATTCTAGCAGAATGATGAAGCAAACCTTTATGCTAAACCCTATCAAAGGCCTTTGATTTTTCAAGAGCTATCGCGATATAAAGGATCCCCGTCGATAGATACACTGATCCTATGCGATACACAGTAAGTACATCAGCCGTTGATACCACGGGGCGAACTACATAATGCGTGTAACTGAGTAGATTGTTTCTGCTGAGGCGATTGATAACTTCGCGATTTACGACGAATACACGCAGCCCTAACCCATGACGCACAAAATACTTATCGGTATCTACTGAAATGCAGAAAACGGATCTCTACGAAATTCTTCAAGAGATGGAAAGCATTTCTGTTTTTAGCAACGATTAAACAGGTGTGTAAGGCTAGAGGATAATCCCAGTTCCAGATTTTTTAGCACTATGTCTGGAATATGGTGAGAGCCAGATGCCTTGCTGGCATCAAGGTTCTTGATAAGTTTGGCAACATGTCGGACAGATATATGGATGTCGCTTAAAGTATTTTCATTTACGTAAAATAATTCTATAGGTAGGTGTACCTGATCACAAAGTGAGCAATTTGATGCAAATTACTTTTGCGAAAAGCTTTGCTTCATCACATTTTTCAAAGAAGTTAAATATTATATTGTATTCGTACCCATTGTTCCTAGTGTGAGCATTGCACCTATTATAGACACGACTACAGCGCGAACCGCGTTCAACAACACTGATTGGTTGATTTATTCATGTGTCACGACAGAAGTATTTAAATATATTTTCAGCTTGACATTAAGATCTGGATATATAGTTGGTTTATACCCCTTTGTGCAAAGATAAAATACGTAGATATGAAATTAATATGTAGATAAGTAAATACAATATGCATTTAGTTCAAACGGCGTTTTTCTCTTTATTTATAGTAGGGGGGGACATCGTCAACACTGGGTCTGAGAAGTGAAATAGAGTAGGACGGATCATGTGTTTCTTATACAGTCATATTTATTCAAGTATCCTTTGCTAGTGTTGTTGTGGTAGTATAGACGTGGCAGATTAGAAGGAGGTGCGGTGTAATAATGATGATTAATTATTTTATTATTTCTAACATTTCATATAAATATAGTCAGGCGTTAACATTTAACTGATGTTTTGTAACCTTCTTAATTCGAGCCGAATAGTTAACCGCTGCTACCCTCACCGGCGGAGTGGTAGTACCTGTCAAAGGCTTATCTATTGGTTAAATAGAAACTTTACAGACTTTGTATAGAAACTTTAAGACAGCGAAAAAAATAATCTAAAAACCAATCGTGTACAAAACATGTATATGCTTTCGGCATCACATGAGCTAACGACAGTTGACCTGCCGTAAAACAAAACAACTAACCAGAACATATATAAATACATACACACGTATACAGGGTTTGAAAAAGGCAGGTAGACAAGCATAGTGATATATATATATATATATATATATATATATATATATATATATATATATATATATAATTATTTTTTAATACAGACATTACAAAAAGCCGCTACACTGGCATGTCGATGTTATATATAATGTCGATGTTATATATATATATATATATATATATATATATATATATATATATAACATAGTAGGGTAGATCAACATTATACTTGTATGAATACATATAGAACGGGCAAGATAAATATAAATACATAAAATTGATTGTCATGTACACATACTGAGTGAAATACATTACAAAACAAAGAATATATATATATATATATATATATATATATATATAGAGAGAGAGAGAGAGAGAGAGAGAAAGGAGAAAGAGAGAGAGAAATAAACATACATATGATACATATATATATATATATATATATATATATATATATATATATATATATATATATATATATATATATATATAAGAATTACATCAAATTACGTTTCAAAAATCGCTGGAAAAATAGTTGGTGCATTCTACCGCTCCAGAAGGTATATACTCCTGACGCAATCCTCTACCTGTATAAGAGTCAAATACGGTCTAAGATAGAGTAATGTAGCCACATCTGGAGAAGTGCCGCTCAGAGCACACTTTCCTGTCAAGACAGAGTACAAAACGGAGTTCGAAATCTTGTTAGGGATGTCTTTTTCTCTTCCCTGCAGTCTTTTTCTAACAGAACAGACGTTGCTACTCTATCTCTGCTCTCTCGTTATGTTTTATGACAGGTGCTTAACTGAGCTCCACTCTCTGGTCCCCCTCTAAAACATTAACAACAAAACCCCGTCTAGCAACAATCACTGTCAATAATTTCTATTTCTTCCTGTGTGAACTTAAAACTAAACGAAACTTCTATAAACAAAGTTTCTTCCCTAGAACTACCCGCCGTGGAACACAATACCACGAGGCTACTTTTCAGCCGACTACAACATGGTCGTTTTCAAGTCAAATGTAAACAAATTCTTGTTGACACGTCCTCTTAAAGTATCAAAATCTGACAATCTACAACCATCGTTACAAATCATTACGATGTTGTCTCACCGTCCACTTGACAACCTCATTGATCCTTATCCTCGAGTGGCCTTTGGGCCTTGATAAGCCGAAACCTTTTAGTTAAAAACAAACAAACACACATACTGTACAGGGTGGAATGGATAGACAAGCGTATATATATATATATATATATATATATATATATATATATATATATATATGTGTGCGTATAAAGATGAAGAATCAGACTAAGAGTTATATTTGTATATGCATATATTGCGTATGTAGGCAGGATTAATGAAATAAATTGTAGAAATAAAATCGTAATTAATTAGAAACATAATATCAAGTTAATATAGCCATACTGTATAGGAATTTAATATATTTCCTATGATTTATATTTATGGATAGTAGAAGACAGAATATGAGTGTTGGCTCTTTACACATTTAATATTCCAGTGAGTAGAATAAAACGAGTTTATGGATTAATGTTTCTAAAATTCAATATAGTTTTATAGTCGGATTATGGCTATTAAATTTGTGTAAATGTATTTAAAATTACCTTAAAAGTAAATAAAGTCAGAGCAAAAAGAAATTAAACCAACCATAGTTACTTTGCTTGTTACTGGTGTAAATATGTTGGATAATGGCCCTGTGGGAACGGACGCATCTTGAGGTAGGCGTATCTGTTGGAAATCGTTGGTTTGACTTGCGCGATTCAGTGCGGGTGGACCCGTGCAGTCGATTGCAGAATAAGGCTGTTCTCACGGTTGGAGCTCACAGGTGCTGTCAGGACGAACGTTGACGAGCACCGGTCCAAGAGGTCAGAAAACATGAGTGAAGGAAATGTCTACGCACGAGTGTCGCACGTGTGGATCCGTGACGTCACTCGTTCTTCGTGAGCAGCTAAGACTTTAGCAAGTCTGGGTTTTGGAGACGAGACTATGAGACGTGACTTAATATGCAGTCCGCAACATAATTGGAGGAATTGATTCCCTAAGAAAATACAGGCGAAAGATCTCTTCCCCCCTCCACGAATGGTTAAGGACTTAATTGATAAGTAATTACGAAAACAGTAATTTGCTCTCGCTCGACGTTGGTGAATATCTCCAAGCCGATAGCTAACTAACGCCTGTAATAAAAAGAATTGAAAGTTTAAAAGATTGTTTGTTTTCTGAGTCAGTCATGGAGCATTTGTGTTGCAGCGGCGTGGTTCACGGCAGAAAGAAAGAAAGAAGAAAGAATTCAACCACTAGACGACGCACCCGTCTACGCGACGAGGAAAGATTGAAGGTGCGAGAAATTTAAAGGTATGCAAATTATATGATTTATGTTTTTTAAAATGAGTGATTAAACGAGAACTGCCACGGCCCGTTCCGGGACGAGTATACAAAACGAGAATAGCCGCGGCCCAAGCAGGGGGATATGAAACAAATATACGATTTTCTAATGAAAACAAAGGAAGACCAGAACAAGAAAAACTAACAATGATATCGTATGGCAATTGTGAATATTTCAAGAAAAAGTTTAAGTTCGATTTTGAAATTGATTCATCAGATAAATCTAAAAATAAAGAATATTAATTTAAGACAAAGGAAAAACGGAGATTGAACAACAAAATATTTACTGGAACGTTTTAGTACGTTGCTTGTAGACGCTTAAAGCTCGAAACACTCCTGCATTTGTTTAGCCATTAAAATGTTTATGTTTATTATTATGAAGTTTACTTTTTAATAAGAATTCTTAAAAAAGATCAGTATTTAATAAGAGGTATAACGCAACTATTTTGGACGAAAAATACTTAAAATATAAAATAAATTAAAATCAAAATCAAAATGAAACATAAATTAAATATATAAATAAAAATGGACATTAAAACGTTAATATGAGATAATTACAAATAGACATACTTGAATCATCGTTTGTTTATTTGGTAACTCACTTACGTTTTTGTTCGATGCGACGTCTTTGCTACGTTTCTATAGTAAATCATTGGTAAGAACTGATTTTGCTAGTATGAAGTTGCTAACAGCTACTACGAGCCTTTCTTTTTCTCCCAGTAAGTAGACCAAAGATCGAACACTCATGCTTAAAAATTGATAGTGAAAATTGGTGCGTATTACTTTTTAAGTTTACAGCAAACAGTTACAGGGGACATTTTGTTATTTATATTCTAAGAAAGAAGACTGGGGATATTTGTTTATTATTATTTTGTCTGTAAATAACTTTAGAAAGTCTTTTTCATTAGCAGCGTAATTGCTGATTACTGAATTAATTAATTAATTAATATTAACTAGACGGTGTAATACGAATGACGATAGGTAAATACCCACCGTATTTCTTTTACAGTGTTCATAGTCCAAGGAAGAGGCTGTATTACTATGGAAGAAAGGTATCACTCCTACACCGCGTTAAAATTACTAAGAAAAGAGCATACAACTGAGCTGATAAAATATAAACATCGATTAATTCGAACTAAACGGTTTTTTTATACAAATGAGCGACAGAAACATACGAAGCACAATTCTGAATGTAGCATTAGTACAAGATGCTGCGGTCAGATAATAATATATAAAATGTCCAGGAAAGGAATGTTGTTTACTCACTTCATAAATTAATGTAACTTGTTACGTGAATTATAAGAGGCTACTTGGTAAGTACTAGTTTGAAGGTTAGTAATGCCGTGAAACTGTCATAAAATGATAAGATAAGAAACTTTGATAAGATAAGTACAATTTATTATTTATTAATTATATAGCTGCATCTGAAAGAATATTGATCAATTCTTCGAAAATCTGCTATTTTTCTTGGGTTTTGTTCCGATTTTGAAAGGTTGATTTTCGGGCTGTTGTTATTGTACACACACAGGCATATATATTTATATATATATATATATATATATATATATATATATATATATATATATATATATATTTATTTATTCTGGTACAGAAAAATTAGTACAACATTCGTACCGTCGGTTTCAAGCACGGAAGGTCTTACCCATCCGGCTCTCTTCAGCTTCTGTTGTCATCTGTTTTGGAAATGACATTTCCAAAACAGATGACAACAGAAGCTGAAGAGAGCCGGATGGGTAAGACCTTCCGTGCTTGAAACCGACGGTACGAATGTTGTACTAATTTTTCTGTACCAGAATAAATAAATATTATGCTCTTAATTTTTAACTTTAATTCTTAATTAATCGAGCACTCTGCTGGGATTTTTCCTACCATTTTACAAAGAAGTTATATATATATATATATATATATATATATATATATATATATATATATATATATATATATATATATATATATATATATTGTCATCCCCATACAGACTGTTTAGCTGTATCACAGCTCTTCAGTGCGGCTAGACCAGTTAGTGTCTTAAGCTGGGATTAAAACTTAACCATCGAGCTGACAGTCGGCGCCTCTACCTCTGGCTATCATACGACACTGACTGAATATAAGTGATATTACAATGTAAACAATGTCAAGTGCCGGGAGCTCGAATTAGTTTTACCCAATGAGCTATGCCTTAAAGCCAATGGTAGTTGACGATATTCTTACAAATAAGCTCTACTCAAAAAGGGGGCTTAATATAGACATCCACATACTGACTGTTTCGCTGTATCACAGCTCTTCAGTGAGACTAGACCAGTAAGTGCTTCAAGCCGGGATTAAAACTCAACCGTCGAGCTATATATATATATATATATATACATATATATATATGTGTGTGTGTGTGTATTAGTGTGTGTGTCGATATATATGTATTATATATATATATATGTATATATATATATATATATATATATATATATATATATATATATATATATATATATGTGTGCATTGTTACCATTCGTCTGTGTCAAGAGACAATAGAAATTTTCGCCTCAGATTAGTCCATTGCTGAATTGTAGCATGTGTTTTGAATATGCAAGCCTATCGTGGAATGGAAGGCCCTGTTGCAGTTGCCACAGATGTAGGTGATGTTTGGCTTTGAGTGCTATGTGGCAGCCCCCTTCCGCCTGTGCTCTCTCCTCTCCATCCACTCTAATCTCTCTCGAATATATATATATATATATATATATATATATATATATTTACTAGCAGGAAGACCCGACGTTGCACGGCATTGAATGAGGATTACTACTATGTACTTTTTTTTACTATACTTTACTTCCCCCTCCCCCAGTTTCGCCACATTATATAGTTGGAAGAAACTGAAATGTTGAAAAACTCTCTGAATTAGTTCATTCTACATATAGTTTAAATTTCATTAAAATCGTATATTTGAAGTTTTAAGAGGGTTCTACCGCAAGTGCCACTTATTGTGATGTGCACGTAGATATTCGGCACATAGAGTTTTACGTAGAGATTGGGAAGCACTTCCATTGTCTAACCGGAAAACTTTTATATAGTATACATTTCATAAAAATCAGATATATTTGAAGTTGTAAAGGAAGCTCGACACCCATAGCTCACTTAGGTAAAGAATGCACTTAGAGAATCGGAGCCACTTCCATGTCCTCCTCCAAAATGTTATACATATGATTTAAATTTTATAATACCTTCATAGCCCGCTTAGGTGTACCCTTAAAGATTCGATAACACTTTTACTCGTTTTTTTTTCTATAGGGAACACACAAACATCACACACTCATACAGACATACACACATATATTGAGTTTTATATATAGATATATGAGAGAGGGTGTATGGAAGGAAGAGATAGATCAGTTATTAGATATTTTAATTAGATACCAACAATGTACATTGGTTACAGGCAACGAAAGTCAAAACGATTACGAAAACAGAAGAGCTGCATGTGTACATGGTAATCCTCGATACTAGAGTCAAATATAAGTATGACTCGATCGCATACGTGTGAAAGTTCTTGAAAAATACCGACTGCCGAAACATTATCGGATAAATGTACATTCTTTTGGCGCAGAAAACCCCAATGATCGGTACACCTTTTTTTAATTAACAATCGCTTTCAGTAAGGCCATAAATATTTCCGCTGTGCGCCATTGGCGTACGTAAAGGATCTCCGGCTCTTTGATCGCGAGTGAAACATCCGTTGTAAATAAACGGAAAAGGAAAATGCGATCATTTTGACAGTATAAATACTTACTTTTCACAGGTTTTATATTTTTGAGAAGTTGAAATTGAAGAAGCTTGGGGTAAAGCATGCAACATCACGTGTTACTCGATGTGATAACACATTTCAGTTCGCGGTCACATCAGGGCATATGTAGATACTTGCGCAAAGAAAACATTTAAAGTGCTGAGAGTACATATACTTCCACGGCAAGAGAACGAAATCCAACTGCAGAAGGGAAACTTTATACAACCAGATGTAAGTGGTTACTGAACTTGGGCGTGTCGCCTATCGTGCACCAGCCGAGGAGGTCAAATATTTTACAATATGTAAATGAAATTCGAAAAATCCCAGATACTTGGATCTAGTGGTGAAAATAGCGAACCACACCGAACTGTGAGATACCGGGTGTGCTTGTAGGATTAACCACTATAATTTGGGGAATGGCTACATAAGCAAAGAGTTTATCCCTACCTTACTTATTTCTAATAGTCGAGGTGTTTGCAACCCGAGCAAAATTCCATAGCTTCTTTGCAAATGCTACACGAGTGTGAAACACATTATCGCTGGGTTGCCTCCCCGCTGATTAAATCTTGGTCCTTTTCAAATCCAATGTCAACGAATTATTATCCAATAAGTAATAATCAGTGTAAACTATTAATCAATGTTAGTATTCACACAGTGTTTCTCATCTTTCGGCTGGCAATCATTAATCATGAGGTTCTTTTGGCTTTAATAAGTGGTGACCTAATGCTAAGAAAAGACTATATTATAAATAGCTGTGCGTTCTTCTCTCGCACAATAAATGAGATGCTGGCCTCGACGGCGTTATAACTCAGTTCGAACTCATAAAGCACGCGTTCATAAATTAAACTGCGTTGTACGTTTGTCTGTGCGGTTTTAAAATCAATCGAGGAGTGAGGCAATGGCCAAAGTTTAAGCGCACCAAATACCAGGATACTACAAACGATATTCGGTACCGTCCACGGCTTGACCTACTTTGATCGCGTGATATACGCGCCTGAAAGTTGGTTCACGTACAACATGGCAAAACAATTGGTTAAATCTTATATATATATATATATATATATATATATATATATATGTATACATTACTAGATGTAAAAATATAATATCAGTTAATAAATCTTCCGAATGTTTTACTGCCCATTTTTCAAATATATATTTTCTTTTGATAATAAATTCAAGATGTTTTAAAAGGCTTCTTCACTGATTTTTTATCATCAAATTAAACAATTTTAATGTTAACGGCTCTGTTATTTTTTATAACAGAACCGTTTTCATCAAAATTCAAAATTGTTAACACCCAAATGTAAGTATGAAAAAGAACAATTTATTAATAAGAGAAAATATATGTTTAAAAAATGGGTAGAAACAATTGTATGAATGAAAATGTTTTTTAAATTCGGAACATTTATATATATATATATATATATATATATATATATATATATATATATATATATATATATATATATGAGAAAAGAAGAATGACAGTAATCCGACGTAATGGGAAATGAAAAAGGAAAAACCAAGAGATATTTTTTATATATTCATCAACGTTTTGTCTTCATTCTAAGACTTCCTGAGGATGATAATTTTAAGAAAAAAAAATCTCGCAGCCTGGACCCTCGTCCAGCGCTCTTAGTAGTCACGGCTACTACTTTTCCTTATCAACCCATCATGTCAACCTAATATTTTGATGTACTTGCATGACATTTTTCTTAAAATTATCACCCTGAGGAAGTCTTACAATAAAGACGAAACGTTGATGAATATATTAAAAAAATATCTATTAGTTTTTACTTTTTCATTTCCCATATATATATATATATATATATATATATATATATATATATATATATATATATATATATATATATATATATATATATATATATATATTACCTGGCCTTGCCAGCTCATTATCGCTTATACAAAGTTCCCTAAATAAAACCCAATTTTTGAATGATAAACATTTTATTCATAAGTTATTTTAAACACGCGACAAAAATGTTCGCATTTATTCATATAAATAAGTTAACATTAACATTTATTCATATAAATAGATAAATATTAACAATTTGGTAACTGTGATACGAATTTATTGAGTTTTAAAATTATACCGTAAAGAAATAAGAAATAAATTCACCTGGGCGATGGTGTATGTGTATAGGTGTTCTTTTGTAACTACATTTTCTCTATGCTATAGCCTCTTTCGTATATCATTCTTTCTAGCTAGCGAGGTTAGGTAAATGTAAATTACTTCTTTTGAAAATAAATCAGTAAACATTTTAGGAAAGGTTTTAGTAACATATCCCTATTTTTCATAAAATCACTTTATTTAATTAGAGTAAATATCGACACAACTATTGCATATTAGTAGAGAAAATAGAACAATAAATGTGCAAATAAATAATACCAAATATTAATTTATTAAGAAATGTTTAAAAATAATTATGCAAATAAAACATCCAAATATCTATCTTTGGTTCTTGTGTCTGTGTTATATATACAGTATTTCAACAAATGATGTTGCATTTTTTTAATTTAGATACCAATAAGCCATTTAATAGTTATATAGGAGTAATAAATGTAAAAACTATCGTATTTATACATTTATATACACATATAAATGAATACATACTGTATATATATATATATATATATATATACATATATATATACATATATATATATTTACATATATATATATACATATATATATACATATATATATATATATAGAGAGAGAGAGAGAGAGAGATGGAGAGAGATATTTACTTAAAAATATGTCCTTAAAAAGTACTATATATATATATATGTATCTAAATGAATATAGACAGCTATATATGCAGTTATCTACAGAATACCGTTTCGCTGTCACAGCACTTCAGTGTGGGTAGGCATGTAATTGTTTCAAACTATGATTTAACTTGAACGTTGAGTTGATTGTTATCATTCGGCCGTCAAGCAAGCCTCATGAGTAAGTAAAATCTCAATGCTAATATAAACATTGTCAACTACCGCATTATCGCTAATAGTAGTTGCCGATTTTACTTACCATAGTGTTCAACTCAAAAAGCAGGGAGTCCTTATTCATCATTCACAGACAGACTGTTCCGCTGTATCACAGCTTTTCAGTGTGGCTAGATAGATAACTTTTTCAAGCTGGTATCAAACCTCGACCGTTTAGTTAGCAGTTGATGACTCTAACCATTCAGTCGTAAGGTATAAAGATTGACTCTATATATTTCGAACTTTTAAAGATAGAACGTGAACCTCTAATCAAGTCGATACACTATCTTTTCAATACCATTCTACAAACTGAAGCGCATTTATAAATTACCGTATATTCAGGGACTGTGCATATGGTCTTCTTGTTTAGACGGAATGGTGGATTGATTCAGAAAAATAGGAAACCCACCAAGAACATGGCTAGATATAGTATCGAACACGTTCGAAGATCAAGCAGTTTACATTCGGATTGCGTAAAATTGGTATGAAAATCTTCAAGAAATATAAACACCCCTTGTGGCATGAAGTGTAGTTTCGACAATACAAGTTGAAACCTGAAACAAATATAACTCTTTCATAAATACACCAGATAAATAAAAGAATAATCTAAGCGAACAAATATTCGCGTTTTTTTTGTCCTTGTTCGTGTAAAAGTTTAGTTGGTAAGAATTTTAATTTCAAACAACGTCCGTAGAAAATGCAGACATTGGAGAATTGCCAAAGATTTCTATCCAATTTCAGTAGCGTTTTAGTTTAGAACGACTTGAAACGTTTTGCTGAAAATAGTTCGGTACAACAATGTTACTGTGTTTTTTTCTGATGTCTATTCAAGATTATTTCGATAATTAAGAAAATGCAAAAGGAAAGTAAAAGATGTAAACATAAAACATCAAATTGTTTCTTTTTTTCTCTGTTTAAAAACCGAAAGTCTGAGATAATAAGAAATTTAAGATAATTTTGTCCAAAATGAAAAATAATTTCAGAGGTTGTATGTAAACACGTACATCTGAGGATTGATAAGACGTTTTACTCGGGTATCGTTGATTTGGAATCGGGTATCGTTGATTTGAAATCGGGTATTGGTGATTCATGTGTAATGTACAATTGTGCTGGAGAAACGTACTCGGTTATATGTTATTAGAGGATCTCGTGGAAATTCCAGTTATATTCTTCATCTTGTATGATGCTGCTTAAATGTATCTCTATTCTATGGACGTCCGGCGCGAACGAACACCCCACTATATGATTGTAACATCTTCTGGCAAAACAGATACCACTCTTTTGAATTATTTTTTTGCAAAAAATATAAAAATACATTTTAACAAGTTAGGTACAAGGCGATCTAAAGTGTAAGGAAAATCTAAAGGTGGTCGTTCGCTATCTTCATATTCATGCTTTAATCCGAAAGCAACAAAAGTGTATTTTCTTTCGAGTTTCACGTTCGACTAAATAACGTCATCAGATGAAATTTAAAAAAATATTTTTTTGTATTGCATCTTCAGCGACAGGCAATCCCATCTTGGAGGAATATAACGTACGTTCGGTCGCACGTGAAATTGTCTCGGCGTATTATTATATAGATTAGTGTATTCAGTATCTGAAAATTATGAGTCATAAATAAATGGTTGCAGAATATATATGTGTGCGCATGTGTATATGTACAAAAGTGTACGTGGTTAGCGGTGCGGACTGCAGGCTCAGTGTGCTGGTTTTAAGTTCTTCCAGGGCGATTGCATTACTTTGACTGAGAATAGTAATAAAAATATGTTTCTTCCGCTCGCAGATTTTTGCTAGTATATAAAATTTAAATGTTTAATTTGCCAATGAACAGACAACTGTAACACTTTCCTGTTGAGATACGCTACCCTGGTCCCCAAAGGAGGAGATAATACCTGTGACGATAGTCTCCTAATAACAGAAAATATACTACACTACACTATACTACACTCTAAAAGAGGATGCAATACCTGGGAGGATAGTCCCAAGACAATATAACATATACTACACTTCCCGCTGAATTGAGCATTGAAGATAGTACAATAGCTACTTCATATATAGAAGTAACAGTATTACTTCAGCTTCAGACAGACATGTACTAAATCTCCATCAGTAATAAATTATGAATCAATGTCACTTTCCCCATAGCTTGGCGTAAAATAGTAATACAGAATAGATTCTTAAACCTCAGTGAAAAAACTTCAAAACTCCACTGACGTGGCGCACCGTTTATCTTCATATAAGCTACAGAGATGTTTACAGTTTTTCAGCATCTATAAAACCATATATAAAAATGTTTTATTTTACACTGAAACATCCAGCGACTGGACACGCTTTAGACAAGAAGTAACCACTATTTCTAAGCTCAATATATTAGTGAAATATACGTATTCCAGAGATTATCCATCATTAGATGCGTATCTGTATATCTATCACGTGCCATAACTCCAGATCCAACATACAAATAATGAATTATTAATGTGAGATTTAAGGCTTATTGTATAATTAGATGGATCTAAAGATCTAAATAGAACTTAAAGTGAAAGCAAATGTTGATGATATGAAAATGAAACAGAAAAAACTGGTTATCAATTTTCAGGAAATTTAGTGTCAGGAAAAGGAGAACACATCGATTGAAATTATAGTTTGAATACGTTTTATGTTAATGAAATATTGTTGCATATTCCCCCCCCCCCTTCGAGGGGGGTCTAGCGTCTCGCATGTCACGATCGAATAAAATACATGTTTGCTATCGAATGCAAATCAACAATCATACCAGTACAATTAAATCATATTTCGTGAATAGCTCTTCCTGTGACAGGGGCATTTCGTACTCTATAGTCTCCATTCGCTTGAAATTAAAGTCTTACACCCCAAAAAAGAGAATATTCTGAATTTGGTAAACGACTATTTATTAAGCTGTTATTATCTGTTCTGCTAAGGGAATAAGAGGGCATTCCGGGGCTACAGACATCTGGGGTCTTAACCTCTTCATTTATAATCGACTCTTAAGTCATTTCTTTATACATGCTGTCCGCTCAACGCTTCACAAGAAACTTTCTACTTCTCTCGCTCATTCTCTCTTTTGGCCATGTGACGTCACGTCTGTTTCCAGCAACATCATGTCGAGGTAACATATGAGTGTAAACGCTAACCCTATGACCCCGATCTCCTGTTATAGTTGTTTTGCGAATACAAATAATTCTATATGTACTAGCGAATGTATTCTTTACTATTTAACAATATGGGAAAAAGAAAAAAAGAAAAATTATGATAGATATAATCCCTGAAATTATAATGAAATTCTCTAACAATGGGGATATATTAGAAACTCTGGGGCATATGAAACCCGGAAAATATGTTTGAAATATTGCTTAGAGTCGTTAACTACTATTCAGATCTAAGAAATCTAAATTCACAAAAATGCTAGTACAGTAAAGAAAAATGAGAGAAAAAAAATCTGAATCAGCCAATTAAAAACGTAGGTGTACGATCAAATGTTTATTAATTGGTTCGTATTTTGATATAGTTTGGCCCATTACTATGTGGAAGTGTAGAACAAAAATTACGGATGAACTATATCTAAAGACATAACACTGTTATTCTACAAGTTGGATGTTAGAAAACGTATGGGACCTAATGGAATAGTTCCTAAATGATAAAAAAACTTATCATCAAATGAATACTGCATTGTTTAAGAAAAGTATATCATATAAATATATTCCATTTGGAGGAGAGCTATTTTAATATGAATGCATAAAAAGGTACGATACTTTTAAAAAGTAATTACAAACCAGTTTCTCTTACATATATTCTAATTAACGTTGTTTCGTGTATAGTAAAGCAATTTTATAAAGTAATGACATTATGAATACATATTTAATGGATAGAGATAGTGCGGATATTATATATTTGGATGTTAGCTATCATTATTGTTTACTTGTAAAAATAAAAAGTCTTGATATTTCTAACAAAATAATAAACATTGTAAGAGGGTTTTTACAGATAAAACCATGATGATTGACATTGGTAACACTTATCCTTACGTATTTTGACCATAGCTATTTTTGACATTCATAAAAGATTTATCCAACGATAAGCAATGTAAATATAATTATTTGTTGACGGTAAAATACAACTTAGTCAAATGGATCAAAACAGGTTGTCATTCTGAGAAGATACTTAGAAACTTAAATGTAGTACACGTGTATTACATTTTTATCCAGGATTATTGGATCCAGGATATTAGACCCAATACCATTAGATCTCGGAATATTAAAGTTTAATATTAATTAATGAAAAAGTAAGTAAATAATGCGATTTTGGAGTTGCTTTTGACGACACATTTAATGCTGGCAATCATGTTTTTGTCTGGTGTTTCGAAGGCTGATGGAATGATTGAATAGATGGTTAAGAATATTATTTCAAACAACCCGTACGTTATTTTAAAGATATATACAGCTCTAATAAGACTTCATATAGAATATTACATTGAGGCTTTGGCTCCAGTGTATAGACATAGACATTAGAATATAACATTGATATTGGAAAGTATATAAAGAAAAGTAGAAAAACTGATAATAATACTTAATGACATGTCTAACCATGGTAAACATTATTTTAATATTCTCTCTTAAATCAGAAAGGTGTTTCTCAATAAATAACACATTTAATTTATTTATGTTTTATATCTTTCTGGAAACGATTTGCTATATCAAGTTTATAACAGCAATTTAATTAATTTAGTTTTTATTTATTTCTAGAAACAGGTTGCTATATCAAGTTTATAACAGCAATAGTGTAGGATATGTTAAGATGGAATTATATGAATTCTGAATTAATGGCCAAAAAGAAATATAGTCGGGGTTTTCGGGAACTATCGGATGAAATATTTAATTTAACATAATTTGATATGTATATTAATGATGTATTAATAGGGTAGATCTCGATTATTTTTTACATGTTGAATTGTGAATATAGTGAAAAAATAAAGCAAAGAAATTAAATAATTTAAGTTTATTGAGTAAAATATAAAATCATATTCACCAGTTAATCGAGGAGAATACGTGTCTCGAAGAATCAACGCATTTAAGTGCAGGATGGTAAGGATGGATGTCCAGATGGTAATGATTACTTCTAATAATGGTCTTACTCTACTTTTGGGGCTAAACAAAGGTATTAGTTTTTAAATTCTTCTGTTGGTAATAGTAACCCCCCAAACCACCAGGTTCAATAGAATATGTATACCTTCGGACATTAAAGAATTTACGATCAGTAAGTTGTATGCAAGATCATATATGCGCTAGTTGATCGAAGAAACTATGTGTCTAGAAGAATCCAGCTAACTTACTTCGCATTTTGGTGTAGGAAGTGACTACAGAAAACATTCTTCCTTATTCGTATCGATAATAGATTATAAATAGAGATAACAGAATAAAGATGAATAATTTATGACAATATGCCGGTACCATACGAAGTATCTAGGGTTATTAGAGGCGCTAGTATACAATAGAAAGAGTGTACCGAGAGAATTGCGATTCATTTTTCACACGAGTTATGAGAATCAAGCCCGGGGAGAATTGTTTTGACTACGGTCTGGGTAAAAACGCTGTTTGCAGAAATCCCAGCTGTGACCCAAGGAAGGTCAGAAGGGGGTCATCTAAAGTTATGTGTGTTCATGGTGACGAAAATATCGACCGAGAAGAATTGAGTACGCGAAGGAATTCTAGTTAAACGAAACCGAGGCTGGCTGATTAAAGTGGCTAGCCAACCCCTTAAAGTTGACCAAAGTTAGCCAGCAACCAATCAAAACGCGTTCTTGCTATGACGAAAAGATTGGTTCACGGCGATGCTAAATGGCCAATCTAACTGTATAAAGTGTTGCGCGAAGAGAATTTAACAGTCAGTAACAGTGAAAGAGACAGTGACATTTAGTAATCGTCAGCTAGAGACTGCTTTAGGCGTTGCGATCCCCTTCTATAATTGATCGGATTCGCTTTTCTGAAAACCCGGAGAGAAAAGTCCTTTCACGTTGATGGCCCATTAAGTTGAAAGTCGCTAAATTGAAAAAAAATCCCCACAAATACAATCCAGAAGCAAAGACGCTATCTGCTCTGCGTACGAAGAGACTCAAGTTCATGTACACAATGAGAATACATGCTATCCTAAAAATCAACCAAGAGCTTTGTTGTGTTTTTGTGTTGTTCAATCTGTTTGTATTTCACATTTTTTTTAATTTTTATTTTTTGTGTGCTTGTCTTATCCCAGTTGATGTGACCCCTGGACAGCGGTAATCTATGCCCGTTACTTAGATTAAGGGGAGAGGAATTGTCCGACTTGCGAAGACACTTTTTGTGAAGCCTATTTTGAAGGAGGGATCACATCGGTTTGACACCCCCATCATGACCGATAACAATAAGTGCGAATAAGTCACACTAACCGACGCAAAGCTACCAGTCCGGAACAACAGCAAAGTGCCCGCGTGCCAACACGACGGTATGTGGTTGTTAGATGAGACAACAATACCACAATCAGAGTCAGTGACATCGAGAAAGATAACGAGGTAAAGAGATAGAGAGAAAGAGACGTAGATAGTCTTATACCTATGGTAACAGACCATGAAAAACGAAGTGTCAAAATATTTGTTTGGTAAACACTCAGAACGGGTGTATACGCCTAAAAACAGTCAAATCAATCCAATTTATAATTCGTATAATAATCGTATACGATAAGTATTGTTTTTCGGCATTGAATAACAAACCAAACCATTGATACATTATATACAATAGTCATTTTATTTTGGTGTTAAAAGACTTGAAAAAGATTGATATGCCGTAAAACAGTTCTACTAAAGCAATTGGTCAATCATATATAATAGGTATTGAACTTAAAATAAAATAAACCATACAAACTAAACCAAAGCTCGGCATTCTGGCTAGGATCAAAGTGTAGTATCAAGTTTGTCTCTGGTCGGTAAATGAGTGCTTCTAGTCTGAGGCAGTTTATATTTTTGTTCTAATCCAGAGTGCTCTTTTTTGGGGATCTGGATTTTCGCTACTTTAAACACTGACATCGTATCTTAAGTTGTCCCTGTGGGGAGGCAAATAAATACGAACCAAACCAAAGTATTTCATGTGATATGCGTTGTTTCGAGATGAGATAAGTCAACAAGTGTTGATATGCCGTTATATAGACGATCAAAAAACCAAACACTAATGCCCAAGCAAAGAATAACTCCGAATGCAAGTATGGCGCTGGAAAGGAGAAGGAGTAAGTGTTGGAAAATTGCGCATCAAGTGACAAAAATGAATGATTATTTATGTTTCGCGCGAGTAATTTATATTTTGGCTGCCTTCTCTTTTCAAGAGGATGAGAAATTAGAAGCAACTTAAACAATCAAATATGCAAAGACCACACCCTGCACATAAACAAGCTTCTTTTCATCCGTCCGACAATAAATCGTTGAATATATTCAACCTGTGCCAGGTACATATCATCCACAAATTCTCAGTTATTTAATGCTACAAAATGATATTCATGGAACAAATCCAATTGATGGAGTATATCATTGGATTATGAACATCAGCCGTTTTATAACTATGGAAGACCCTAATATTCTATAGGGAGTTTATAATGAAGGGATTATAACTCACCAAACGCTATTTTCTTGACTTAAAATTGCTGAAATCCAGTAATAGAGAGAAGTCCAAGATGACAAGAAGCAATGTCGATATAAGCAGATAAAGACTAGTGTTATTTTATAGTTTTCTTTCTTCTAGTAATAATCTCCTTGTAAAAACACATTAAATTCGAAAATATGTTTATCCTGGTTACATTTTTTTCAGTTATGAAAAACAAATACAATGTTTATTTCAATAAATCCCTATTTACTTCCCTCCACACAAGGGCAAAGATTTTTGTTTTCTTCATCAATACTTAGATATTGCCGGATGATCTAATAATTGACGTGGCGTTGCCTATGATGATAGCTAGTGAGATGTGGTGAAACATACAAGCAGTCTATTGGAGCGTGTTAAAGAACTCTTAGTATTTATAGATAGTTTTTTAAAAATGAAATAAAGATAGTTATATGATTACATTTTACATTATATTACTTGCTAATCCATTCAAGCATACCAGATGGTCATAATGATTATAACAATTGCACGTTTCTCTATCTCTCCTGGATATTGGCTGAGTCTAATAATCCTAAATCAGCAGTGGTAAAGACATAAACGTATATTTTCAATGTTAAATTAGTTGTTGCCTTGCAGGGCCGGTAATAATCAAGACAAACACAATGGTATAATTAACAAAAGTGTATTAACAAATATATGTTACAGATGTACACGCCATAACTCCCACGACACTTAGTCGTAAGTGTATTTATTGTGGCTGGGTAAGTCCATTTATTCCTGAAAGAGGTGGATCAGTTTACACGATCACAATATTCCAAATATTTGCCTCATCCATTATTCAGTATTCTCTTTGTGTTTTACAATTCTTGTTTAAATGAATTGTAAATAAAATGGAATGTCCTTTTTTGTAAGAAATATTCATGATTAAAATAGTCTTTTCTATAAAGAAGCTATAAAGATAGATGAAAGTAAACTGAAAAGGGATGAATTATAAAAAGGTAGAAAGTAAGTACCCTTCAAGGAAATAGCCGATTAAAGGAATAATTTGTTTTAATAAGTCACCTTAATTGAGACATCCATATATACATAAGATAAGTGTCGCCCGCCCTATAATAAAACTGTTATAACGTCGCGGGACTAGTGCACGGGCGTTGACTGAAAACAAACATAAATAACCCAATAAACTCCAACCCCCACTTAAAAATCGCATGAATATTTTAACTAGTTTTTAAAATAATCTATAAGTATTAATTATAGAGTTTTTTTAAAATTATTAAATTTATAAATAATAATGAACATTTAAACCTTCGTATTATTTCAATACTAAGAAAGAACATACTTACGTAGAATAGAGATGTTTTGTGTTTAAATTGGGGGCTATTGCAAATGCAAATAATAGTTTCTATACAAAACATTAGGAGGAAGGTACTATTATATAAGAATAAAATTATTTGTGAATAAAGTAATTTGTATAGGTATTATTTGTAGGTGAGTGTTTAATTAGAAGAATAAACGGATATTTTGTTCGAAAAATGTCGCTATATTTGAATAATTGATAACTAGAAATGAAATGTATGAGTCAAAATTAACATTGAAACGCTCGTATTATGTTATAATTTAGAACATACATCTTTGAATCAACGCATGTTACTGGATTGTGACGAAAATGAACATTTTACTGAAGGCAGAACATATACTACACTTTGATCCAAGCCCATGAACCTGAAAGTGTCGGCAAAAATGTTTCAGTATTTACCTGATGTGCTGCCAATTTCGAAAAAGAAGAATGGGGACGTGCCGAAAAGTGGCTGATGAAGCAAGATACATTTGGTATCAATGTGTCGGCAAGAATAAAGAAGATTACCATGGAATGTTGGCTAATTTAAATAGACCAAACCTGATTAAATCAAATTAAGGGAGGCGTTTTTCTTCATCATTAGACGTCACTATCTACGTTACTAATTATGAAACTTTATGAAATGTGTACGAGTACAGGTTTTTGAACAATAGATGCAAGTAATAAATAAAAGCAAGAATAAAGCAAATAAATTTGCTAAATTATAAGATTAATAATTAGAAGGCCGATTGCAAAATAATAAATGTATTTTCTATAAAGAAACTATAAAGATAGATGAAAGTAAACTGAAAAGGGATGAATTATAAAAAGGTAGAAAATCAGTACACCTCAAGGAAATAGCCGATTAAAGGAATAATTTGTTTTAATAAGTCACCTTAATTGAGACATCCATATATAAATAAGATAAGTGTCGTCCGACCCATAATATAGCTATTATAACGTCGCGGGACCAGTGCACGGGCGTTGACTGAAAACAAACATAAATAACCCGAATAAACTCCAACCCTCACTTAAAAATCGCATGAATAACTGAAACGGCATATGAACCCTAAAAGGGTTCATATGCCGTTAAACAGAAACACCAAAATAAGCCAACTACCTACCAACATAGTCTATAATTGAATGCCATAGGTACTACGCTAAAACATGCTTACGAACGTATGTCACTACATACTTACCTATGTTGTGATGCAGTATCGTATGTATAATATCACACTCGTTGTCAGTACCCACGCGTGTAATCTCTTCCGTTGGACGATTACAGTAACGACAGGTTTATTTAAAATGAAGGCTTTATTTGTATAGGAAAGATAGACATTAACTCTATACTACAAGGGAGGGTTATATATTTAACCAAGAGAGAGAGCGAGAGAAAGAGAGGCACATAGCTACTAAAATCACTCTATGATTCACCCTCGAACACCCACTCAGGGTCTTGGAAAGAGCTTTCGCTTCACGCGTCTATTGGTTGTCAACTCTAGCTGGCGAAAAGATAATGTTTCCATCCGACGGAAATTACGTAATTTTCCGACTTCTGCCATCCACCAATCTAACATCCGTCTATAATTCAACGAGTCGGTCGTTTATTTTGCAAACTTCCCAACTAAACTTCTATTCTTCCATTCAAGAATGAGAATCCTAGGATTCCATTCTGAAACACCTACGTTGTTCATGGATATATATCATCCGTGGAATTTCCACGGGTTTATATTTTAATTATGTCGTGAGTAGTTTCGAACGTATCTAACAAAGACGTCTCTATTTACCTACGTTAATCGTTATAAATCCGTGGAATATTCTGCAGGTACAGGTGTGTAAACAGTAAACACTGAATGCAAGCAAAAATAAAAAAAGTAGTAAAACAGCAAAACTAAACATTACAATTAACGAAAAGAAAAAGCGAAAAGAGATTCAGGAGGCTTATGGTAAGCAAAATAACAACAAACATACGAAACAAACAAAAGGGCAACACCAAAAGACGGAGTTAATGATTTTGTTGTTAATTTTATCAGTATCAAGAATGACATGAAGCAGAAGTCATCCACGCACTTCTTTGTGTTGCCGATATTACAGCATTTCTTGAAAGCATTCAGCCACTTAAGCGTGAAGTATAAATAATAGTATCGAAATCTTCAAGTTCTTCATCATCTTCTTTCGTCTGAATCAGATGATTCTGGTGTTAGCATTAGTTTGCCCGATGTTTATCTAGTTAGAAATCTTTCTAGAATGACATCGGGTACTTAGGGGAAGGACCACGAGAAGGTTGCCAACATCCCTAAGTGAAAGTAGTACTGTGGAACCGACTGGATTCGAACTTGGAACACCCAGGTCTTCACTTAACCACCGTCACCTCCCATCTTCAAGTGGAAAAGTAAGAATGAATATACTTCAAATGCGTCCATTCAATCTACAAGAACTAAACGTAACATTGCAACGAAAATGCTGTATCTAACTTTAAACGTAACAGACAACGTAAATGCTATTTTAAAAGTAAACATTACACACCGAACAAAATGTTATTTCAGGCTTACGCATGAAATACCGATGAAAATGTTATTTTAAAATTAAGCATGACAGACTGACAAAAAATGATATTTCAAACTTAAATGTTACAGACCGATGCAAATACCATTTCAAACTTAAGCATGACAAGTCGACGAAAATGTAATTCAAAACTTAAGTGTGACGGTCCAATTAGAATTCTATTTTAAACTTAACTATGACAGACGAATAGAAATTATATTCAAAACATAAGCCTGGTAGACCGAGGGAAATGCTATTTTAAACCTAGGCAGGTCAGATTGACAGAAATTATTTTGTAAAGATAAGCGTGACAGACCAACATACGGACATATATTTTTATAGATACATTTGGACGTATCTATAATATAAGATGGTTTATTCAATATGAACATTTAGCGATGAGAATGCTATTTGTAAATGACGCTTGTCGGACAGACAAATCCTTCAATAGCGATGCGAGGTCGCATCCAACAATAAACTACTTCGTTTAATGCATTATGAAATATTAGCATATCATGATCCCATCTTGATTTACGTCCGAGGCGTTTCACAATAGATTTGTAAAGGAAAAAGCGGAAAAGGTTGGAAACAGTCTCACTTTAAAATGTACGTCTTTTTATATAGGTCTTTCAATGTGTTTTTTTTCTTTTTGTTGGCCCCCTATAGTATTTATTTTCTTTTTAACGATTTTATTAATTTGTTTGTCTTATGTATGTGTTATTCCTTTCATCAGCCAGTTTTCGTTGCATTCTTAAATTTTAATAGTTGAATGCCTGTCTTAGGACGGGTATTCAGATTGTGAATGATAAAATTAAACTTTTAAGATTCAGCTAAAAGGATTTTTTCGTTGGCATGATACGCTTCGTCGGTATGTCACGCTTAAGTTTAAAATAGCTGAATGTCACCCATATGATTAGACTGTCTTAATACCAGCGCTGGGGCGGGTATTCAACTAGTAGTTTATGATAAAATTAATTTACCTGACAAAATAGTTTTGCACTACTTTTCTGTCACCCACTGCTTGCAGATTCTAGGCTGACTCTGTGAACCAGGTTCGCGCCTCCCGACCATCTGAAATTGTTACTTTCTGCACGGATGAGAGCAATAAGCTTGAAACTCTAGCGTCTGTAGGTATTAATGATTAATATTTATTTATTAATATTATGCTAAGCCCCTTTAAAAATTAAAGTGGAGCACTCTCGGGGATATTGAAAATAGATTGTCAATAAAGCGCTTCTGCAAATTTCCGAATACGTTCGTCGAACACTCTCGACTAGTCTTCTATCTGTGTCCGCTTCTAGGTACACATAGATCATAATTTCCCTTAATTACGTGACAGTTTCTGTTGGCCGAGTGGATATGGCGACTGCGTGCACATTCTAGGCTGACTCTGTGAACCAGGTTCGCGCCTCGCGACCATCTGAAATTGTTACTTTCCTGCACTGATGAGAGCAATAAGCTTGAAACGCTAGCGTCTGTAGGCATTAATAATTTAATATTTATTCATAAATATACTAAGCCCATTTAAGAAATGAAAGTTGAGCACTCTCGGGGATGCTAAAAATAGACTGTCAAAAAGCTCTAATGCAAATTTCCGAATGAGTTCTATCTGTGCCCGCTTCTAGGTACATATAGACTTTAATTTCCCTTAATTACGTGACAGTTTCTGTTGGCCAAGTGGATATGGCGACTGCTTGCAGATTCTAGGCTGACTCTGTGAACCTGGTTCGCGACTCCCGACCATCTGTAATTATTACTTTCCTGCACTGATGAGATCAATAAGCTTGAAACGCTAGCGTCTGTAGGTATTAATAATTTAATATTTATTTATAAATATTATATATATATATATATATATATATATATATATATATATATATATTAGAATACGTCCAAACATTAATGATTGATGCAAGATCCAGACACAGTTTGTTGATGAATGTAACTGCTCGTGTAAAATTAGCCGCCGACTCGCTATTTACAAAGTTAAATTCCTCTTTGATTATTAGCTAATTCCCTATGGTTAACGCTCTTGACTTGAGTGGCGATTTGTGATCAGAGTTCGCGCCCACGGACCGTTGAGAATTAACTTCCTGCACTGAAGATTGCGTTAGCATGAAACATCGATGTCTGTAGGTAATAAATAATTAATATTTATTTATAAATATTAATATATATATATATATATTCTACTAAACGTTATGTCTAGAATCCGTATTCTAATTTAGTTCAAACCTATTGATTTTAATTTCTAGAACATGTCCTGAGCTGAAGGGGTTTAAAGACGAAATTATAATTTAGAGAATCTTGTTAAATTACTGTCTTACTACTCTGGATAAAATTTAATTAAAATCAGAAATATTTAAATTTTCCAATAGAGGTTGTGCCAATACTACCCCCCCCGATAAAACTCTTTAAACTACCCCACAGAAACTGAAAATTTGGAAGTATTTATTAATTGATGGCTAATACCTATTGTTAAAATTCCACAAAAATGGGCAGTATCTGATTTTTTACGAAAGCTTTCCACCTCCTGTTTACCCCTTTGCATAAAAGTAAATTAAAATAAATATAGCCCACTTAAACCTAGTAGTTGTGTTCCAAAATGAATAATGATCGGTTCATTAGTTTATATATACGAGGAAAATACTCGTCCCAGGACGTCTAAAAGTAATTCCGCGAACGGAACACTTTGCACCACTTTTATGCCCACTTATGAACATTAAAATCAAGATATATTGGAAACGAAATCTCATGTCAAGAATCGTTATTCTAATTTTGATCAAAAGCCATTATATGGTTTCGATTTTAGAATACGTCCAAACATTAATGATTTTGCTTAATAATTCTTAAGCAGAAATTGAATTCAAGAAAATCTTGCTGCATTGGTGTCTAATGACTATGAATCCAAATCAATGTAAATCTGAATTATTAATATTTGTGCCAATATCATATCTTGTAAAACGCATTTAAAATACTAAAAAGAATGAGAATTTGGAGAATATTTATTAATGCATGATGACTAAATTTCACAAAAATCAGAGGTATTTAAATTTTCACAAATGGCCCTTATTCCTTTCGAAACCGATATGAAAGTTTATAAAAAAAAAGGAAAAGATCGGTTTCGATTTTTCTTTTCTTTTAATATAAAATTAATATCGCATCCTTAACATGCTTCGAAGGTATTTATTTTACCTCAATCCTCATTATTAGATTTCATTTGGATGCTTCAAAAGGAGTATGAACTTTTTAAATCTATATAACTACCTCGCGTGCATGCCTGATTTTATACAGAAAGTGGGAAAGAAAAAAAATCTCATACGCCGGTTTACACCAGCAGAAGCCGGCAATCCAATAAGATCGGATATACAAAAACATTGAAGAGGCCAATTCTATTTGGCGAAATTATTTGTATCATTATAAACTAAAAATGAAAAATGAAAAAGGAAAAGATCGGTTTCGATTTTTTTTCTTTTAAAATAAAATTAATATCGCATCCTTAACATGCTTCGAAGGTATTTATTTTATCTCAATCCTCATTTTAAATTATATAGTTTGCATAACTGTTATTATGAATGAAAAATGTTTTCTAAGAAATAAATATTACAAGAGTTAAGACTCGGACGCATAAAAGTGTCTATATGGTAGGCCAATCCTTTAACATCGTGAGTGGTTCTGCATATCAGCTTTCTTATTTTTTAAGATGTACCTATACATGGTGCGTAATTCAGCCAAGTTGGTTCGATTCGGTTTCCTCTTTATGCCGAAGTTTATACGGAATTTAATTCACAAGCGGCCCCTAATCGCATGTATATCCTGATCAAGGGAGATAACGTCGTTTTTATTCGCAGTTCTGGCAGGAAGGTGTCACCGGTCCTACACATACAGCACCTGGTATTCTCAAATGGTAAGCCATCTGGTGCTGGCCAGGCTCAATGTAACTTAACTATGTATATTTGTGAAGATGTGGCGTACATTAATCAAAATGTGTAATTGAAAACAAAATATTGTTTTTTTTAATAATTTTTTTAAGTTGCATTATTTGGATTATTCAGACAACTGCTTTTTGGATGTGATTGTCACAACGTTTTGTCCGATGTAAACTCAAACCTTCTTCACGTGCGTCTCGCCGAATCCAGAGAATCTTCAATGCGAACGGAACCGTTTATTTAATCCGCGGGTGTTCCATCAGCCATTACCGAGTTCACGCACATAAAGAAGGTCGGAGATTAAATCGGCTAAAACGTGGTGAGAATAAAATGCAAAATGATTACAGCGGTCTGAAGAATCAAAATAATCCGAATTTCAATCGTCATCTAAAAAATTCCGAAACAATTTTTTAACTTCTTCGGAATTTTTAAGATGAGGGTTGATAATTCGTAGAATTTGGTATATTCGGACTACTGTTCTCATCTTGGGTGTTTTTATCAAAACGTTTCGGCCGATGTAACCTCCGACCTTCTTCAGGTGTACTTTGTCGAACTCGGGAATCTGGACGGAGTTTCGAACGGAACCCCTTATCTAATGCACGGGGTTAGCATGCTCTCGTTCCATCTGCCATGACTGGGAAGAAGTCTTCAGTAATTCGCAATTCTTCGTATCGCCCGCACTGAGGATTGAACCTTCAAATAACTGTCATTTAGAACTGAATCATACTTAGTACTATATCCAAATCGGCTGAAACGTCGTGATAAAAACACCCAAGATGAGAACAGTAGTGCGAATATACCAATTTCTACGAATTTTTTAAATTGCTTCTTTTTTTTTTTCAACGAGATGTAATTTTACATTTGTTCGATGTAAACATGAACATCTGTTTATGCAACTAAACAGATAAACAGACGACATCTGCTAGGGTCACGTTTTTACGAAGGGTATTCTTAAAAGAAAATCATGTTCCGATGATATTAAACCTCGTCTTCTCTCGCTGTATATACCATTGGAGAGTAAACAAATATTAACCATCGCTGCTACAAGGAGATGCCAAAAGTCTTAGGAATTTCACCAGCAAAATATAAAAAGATATTTTCCGTCGGTTTCTTTCCCGGATAGACCTCTTAGAAATGCATATACTGAATCATAGATGGTATCACACACGAACAAAAAATATCTATCGGCAAGATTCCCGGAAATTTTTGGAACCAACCTATTTATTAGATTCGGTTATTTATTTTTAATTTTGTTACCATGGAGCCCAACATATTCTTTCTCTTGAATGTTTCATTCTTTCTCTCTTTATATATAAGTACTCACTGTTCGCCAACTCTGAACCTCGTCCAAAACATTTATAAAACATAAACGGATATTGTTAGGATGCATCCATTTAATCTACGCGTTTTGCGATGATAATGCTAGTAGTTCAAAACTCACCGTTGTAGACAGACGCGCGCGCTGACCTTGACAACGAACTTTATTTTACAAATGGGTCACCGCTTTTCACGGCTCAAAAGCCACTCGAGGATAAGGGTTAAAGAGATTGTCAGTTGAACGATGGTCACTATCCATGAAAGGATAGGAAACAATGAGTGGAATGGGCTAAATATTAATTTAGAGGAATTGATTAACCAAGAGGACAGCTCAACAAATATTTGTTTACATTAGATTTGAAAAATCCTATGTTGTAGTCGGTTAGAAAGCAGCTGATGGGAGTTTTAGGTAAGAAACTTTGCTCATGGAAGTTCCGTTTTTTTTTTTGGTAAAGAGAAAAAGATATGCATTTGTAGCTAGGCGAGTGTTTGTTGTGAATGTTATAAAGGAGGGTGCATATAAAAATACTGATTCAAAGTAAAATCCATCACAACAACGAACGGAAATACTCTCTTATAATAGAGGTGAACTCTGCTCTCGTGGAAGACAAGTAGATAGGGACTAAATAAAAAGATGAATGTTGTGTTATCTAAGCATATCTAAATATATAGACCTTTATAATAGGAGTTAACGTTCAAGCATACGGCACTTCAAATTTAAGCGTGACAGACTAAAGAAAATACTATTTTTAACTTCATCATGACAGACTGGCAGAAGCAAACTGTAGTATCTGTTCTGATACTACACTTTATCTTTTTGTCCTCGGTCCTGATGCTATTTTTATTTTTATCCCATTCCAGAGTCCCACTTTTGGGCGAGCTGGAGTTTTCCCACATTAAAAATCGACTTTGTGTCTAAGTATGTCCTGGGAGGAAATAAAAATAAATAGAGGCTGACAAACAACTCGACAAGAACTCTTTTATATAGCGTTGCAGCATATACAAATTGTATTTCAAATTTAGGAATAACAGACCAAAAAACTATAATTTTAAACAGGCGTGACAGACTAACAAACGGGCAGTATTACTTAATGAAATCAACAGATGTATCATAAAAACAACCGCGTACGTTCAATCTACGCGTTTAGCGATGAAAAACTTATTTACAAACCCAATCCGAAAAGACTGAGTGACCTCCGAACCGACAAAGCATCTGTTCAATTCGAATGCAACTACTGTTCCGATGGATACTACACCCCATAGACTGGTATTGTCTTGGCCTTCGGGGCTTGATTTACGCCTGTCTATGGGTCTGTCCTGTGCAGTTCTAGGAGGTCCACCCTCCCAGGCTTCGCCTCCCCTCTTTGGGGAGGAGTAAGTTTATTGCTTACTGCCTGAGGCGCCCCTACCGGGGAATGCCGACGGGGCTGCCCAGGCAATTTTTGATGGTCAGAGTGCTCACCTCTCGGGCGCTGGCTTTTCAACCCCCACTTTCCGACCCGACCTTGGGTCACATCTTACTTGTGGGAGTAGGATAAAACTGGCCTTGTGCCTAACGCCTGGAGAGGAGTAAATAATACTATTTAAAACTTAAATGTTACAGATTAACGAAAATTTGATTTCAAAATTAGTCATGTCAGTTTAAACCGATCGACGAAGTAAGCCTTTTATGGAGATGCTTTTCTGAACCTATAATCAAATGCATATTTTCAATCTGCGCGCTGGTGATACCAGATGAGGCTGCCCTGTGGCTCCCTGAGACGAAATTCACCTACATTGACGTTTTTTTTTTTTTTTTTTTTTTTTTGTAAAACTTAATTATGTTCTACAAAACCAAAAACAAAAACAACAGCCCCTCTCCCTTTCTCCCTCCCCTTTTTTATTTTTATTTTTCCTACCCTACTCCCGGTCCTGGATATGACCTTAAACTACATCCGATGGTGAGATCCGGCTTACGGACTTTGGGGAATGTGGAGCCTCCTCTTAATTACCATTGCTCCCAGGTCCACCCTGACCCGGAGTGGTAGTACCTGTTAGGGTCCCAACTATGGGTTAAATAGAAACAGATATTAAAAGGGGAAAGAAACAAAAAAGAGAAGAAAACAAGACCAGATTCGGCATTAAATAACCCAAAAAGGGTTGATATGCCGTAAAACAAAACTACCAAACTACCAAATCAATCTGCGTGTATAGTGATAACAATCTTCAAACCTAAAGCCTGACAGACCGAGTAACCTCCCAACCAACAAAGCCTCTCATATACATCTGAAGACGCACTTAAAAGCAATTATGAACAAAAGTCTCCCGCCAAATAATCATCGGAAACCGCTGCTGATTATATAACGTTCTACCATCGGATACAAAGTAAAACTTGAGAAAATTGCAAATATTCTTCACTCTCGTCTTTGTTCGTTCCGCTATGTTTTCGTTCCAACGACTAAATAAGGAAAAACATTAAAAAAAACTGTTTTGGTAATTTTTTGACAGATTTATAATTAATTTCTGCTGCTGTCAAGATATTGTTTCAACTATTAATGTGTTTGTAGGAATTTTACATGAAATGTTTTGAAAGTAACATTAAAACACTTACACGATTCTCTCGTGGTTAATTCTTAAATAATTTTCTAGCATCATTATTTTGGCTACCATTAGCTATATATAGTTTCTGCTCGCCAAAATAATGATGTTATATATATATATATATATATATATATATATATATATATATATATATATATATATATATATATGTGTGTGTGTGTGCGTGTGTGTGTGTGTGTGGAAAAGACAAACGGAACAAATAAATTTAAATAACGGAAATAATATTCAAGAAACGAGAGATATTACCGGTTTCGTTCGGATCCAAGAACGTCCTCAGATTAAGTGATGATTTAAAATTCATTCAATAACGGTAACATTTTCACGTTTTCTGATCCGAACGAAACCGGTAAAATCTCTCGTTCCTTGATGATTTCCCCTATATTTAAATTTGTTTTTCCGTTTGTCTTTTTCACACATCTTATCTTACACGACATTAAATCTTATGATATATCATGCATTTTATCCCCATATATATATATATATATATATATATATATATATATATATATATCTATATATATATATATATATATATATATATATATATATATATAAGTGAGGATCGGAGAATGATAATAATTCAACATACAATTCGTAAATTACACCGTCTATAGATATGTAAAATTAGAAAAGAAAACCAAAAATTGATTATATGTTAATCGATATTTTATCTTTATTCATAAAAGAATTACTTTTTATGATATTTATATATATATATATATATATATATATATATATATATATATATATATATATATATGTGTGTGTGTGTGTGTGTATGTGTATGTGTTATACTGGAGCAGACTGCTAGTATGCGTAAAGAAGACAAATATGTGTATCTATCAAACTTTTCGGGCTATGATCGAATTGTAGTATTTGTACAGTCGGATAAATCTTCCTTCCAGGCATTACCCCCTCATTCCGACTTAGTATGATTTTGCTTTTGCATAAGGCGTCATAATTTGTGAGGGACTGGCGACGGGATTGTTGCTCCCACCCGGAGTGCCCCTATTTGGGGAGTTGAATTTACCCCACATTAAAAAATCGACCTTGTGTCTATTTTCCTCTCGTTGGGAAGCAAGTAATTACATCTGCGAAAATATTTACCTTCTCAATCAGTTTATAATCGTGTTATTCGAAACAAGGGGTTCGTTATGTTTTTACTGGTTTTATACAAATCATCGATGTTGATGTTATTTCATGGCCAAACGCAATACATATTTTAAACAATTCGCTCTATACAATTCGTTGAAGAAGGTTGAGTCGGATATTATACACACTTGCATTTTATTAATATTAGGACAATTATAAAAATACATTTCCAGTTATCATTTATATAATGATGTGTGTTCCATTAATCTTTTATTTTAATTTTAAAACTAAGTTCATCCCAAACAAGGCAAGTTGCCACTGTAGACGTAAAGAGCGACTGATAATTAGGGTGAACGTTTTGGGGGTTATCCTCAATTGGGAACTGTGCAGCAAGATGCTTGTTAACGTTAGTTTTACATTTCTGGAAAAAATTGTTGGTTCACATCTAATCGCGTTGATTTTTTAATTATTACTTACCATTTTCTAGTCAAACAGAACACATAAGTGAATTAAACATTATTTCTTAAATGAAATTTACTCTTATGAAATAAAACTAACTTTTTTTAAATCCGATTTAGAGATGATTTAATTACGAATGAATATTTCATTAAGATATTTAATCTAATATAGTGAATTTTAATTTCTTTTAAAATAATCATCCATTTCAATGCCATTTAGAAACAATAACTTTTTTATAAAAATATTTTACCGATTTAATTAAATCCACTAGAATGCATTTCGTTTTTTTAGAAAAAATATATTATTTACAAAAAGAATTGAATTTTAAATTAAATCGATTAGAATGCATTTGGTTTGTTTTAGAAAATAAGTCAGCCATTTTAATAGATTACTTCATGAATGTGGTATAGAATTTAATACAATATGGAAACCGTTAATTATAAATAATAGATTAGGTTAGTATATATATATATATATATATATATATATATATATATATATATATATGTCATTGAAGAGACAATATTTATTATTCATAATGAATTTAAGAAATTAAAAAGATGAAAGGGCAGCTGACCGGTTTCGTACCTCGCTCAACAGAGCCAAATATCGAGGTAATGTATAAGAAATATAAAAAGAGGCTATGAGAATTATAGCGAGGGAAAGGAGTAAAAAAAAATTTTTTCTAAAAAGAATTAAAAAAAAAAAATAAATAAATAAATAAATAAAAAATACCTCGATATTTGGCTCTGTTGAGCGAGGTACGAAACCGGTCAGCTGCCATTTCATCTTTTTAATTTCTTAAATTCATTATGAATAATAAATATTGTCTCTTCAATGCCATTTTAAAGTTTTGTACGACCAAAAAAATATTTAAATATATAATATATATATATATATATATACAGTGATATTTAGTAATAAAAGTAGTGATATCTAGTCATAAGTAGTAAGACTACACATTATAAACAAGAATAAGTGTAAGGCTCCTAAAATTCATGCTAGAACTGTCCGTAAGGACCCGTGACGCAGTGGATATAGTACTAAGGAATTTCAGTTCTAAGTGATAGTTATCTGAAGATTCAATCCTCGGTGCGGGTAATACGAAGAATTGCGAATAAGTGAAGACTTCTCTCAACCATGGCTACCCCTGTGGCTTAAATAAAGGGTTTCGTTCGAAATTCCGTCAAGATTTCCCGAGTTCAACATAAATATTCCCGTGTTCAAAAAGATACATCTTAAGAAGGCGGAAGTTACAGCGGCTGAAACATTGTGATGATAATCGAAATTATACGAATTACTTGGTGAAATATACTTATTAAATATTATCTAGTAGCATCCATTTTGATTTATTAGAAAACAAGTCAAAGATTTTAATGAATTAATTCGTAAAAGTCTATTTTTCTGGTGTTAGATTTACTTACTATTCTTTTATTATCGCAACATTAACTTAATTTTCGAGCAACGTCGGGCAGTTACAGCTATCATTGTATAATAAATAGTTCATAATTAATCGTTTACTATAGTTTTTATTTGTCGGCATTCAATTACATAAAACAGGGCTGTCATGCCGTAAAAAGAGTAATAAAACTAAAGCTGTCAGGTGTCAGATTGTCACTTAAAAGAGCAAATCGGGTTAACGATTTCTGCTATTGCAAACATGTGTATATATCTAAGACTATTTTCTAGAAGAGTGCACTTTTTGTTGCTACGGGTAGCTTTCAGTAACGCAAAATCGATTAACTAAATAACTCTATGGTTAACGATATTATACGTTATTCTGTCACCAAATCATAACCGCAAAAAAACCAATTACTTAGAGGTGTTTGAGACGGGCATGTTGTTCTTCTCTTATAAAGGTGTGTTTATATTGGTTATCCGTGACGGCGTAGAATTAAGGAATTGCTTTCTTAATGTTTGAACAAATCAGTTAAATTCTAACGTAGTAGTGTATTGATATAAATATGCGCTCGTGTACAAGTGTTTCTCTACACATTAAGTTACGTTTCCAAGTAAATAAATATATACGAGTGTGTTATACATTACTTGAATAAGGAGGATGGAATCACTTGTTTTTACTATAAAATTATTATATTAAACATCCTAATGAAGAAGAAAAGGAAATTGTGATTTACCTTGATTTTAAAATCATCCAAACACTTCAGAACGGAATAAGTAAGTTACACATCTCTATTTTTCACACACTTGTATTCTTATGATTTTCCATCGACTGATTACACCCCCTATATATATATATATATATATATATATATATATATATAGAGAGAGAGAGAGAGAGAGAGAGAGAGAGAGAGAGAGAGAGAGAGAGATAGAGAGGGGGAGAGAGAGAGGGAGAGAGGGGGATAGACAGATAAGAATTAAAGTAGTCAAAGTTATAAATATTCCCTGTAACGTTGGTCTATATTAATAAAATAATCATGTTATGAACAGACTCTTCATTCATTTGGAATCATTGATAGTTTAAAAATATTAAAATTTAAAATATAAGCCTTTTTCACTGCAAGATTTTTTATTACGTTTTTTTTTTACTTCATCTCAATTTTTTCGGAATAAAATTTCATCATCAGAGTTCACCAATGTTGTGTCATTTCTTTTTTTAGAAAAATAATCAAACTTTTTTAAAGGTCCGTGCTATGGATGTTATCCGCGATTTTGTCTTAGCGGTTATGAATTCGAATTCTTGTTGAACGAAGAAGCATCAGTATTAAAAATAAAACTAATAATCGATATTGTATTAATTTGTTATCCATAAAAACAGGAGAATCTTTTCGCAAATTATTATCGCCAAATGATTTACCTCGTATCTTTATTCTATAGAAAGTGAGAGACACCTGTAAATTGAGAGAGGCAGGGAGTGAACATTATAAATAGATCAGTAAACGATTTTTCGTAAAATTCGTTATTATTATCTTTTAGATTTAGTCTTTTTGCTTACCTCAGAATAAATGCTACTTAATTTGTTTAAACTTTTATTTTATTTTCAGTACACGTGAACCATCAGTACAATAACTTGGAACAAACGCAAGGATTGGTCAAATGTATCACAAATTATGTGGATTAGCCAATTAAAACGCGTCTTACACAACATATAAGGAGAAGGAACGTGCTTCGTGTGAAAATAATGTAATATTGAAATGTGAAACCGTGCTACAAAAATATATAATTCACTATATTTTCCTCCGGTGTTCATGAGTGGTAGGATAATGACTTTCACTGTGGGAGAGTTAGTTCCTCCAAACTATATGTTTATATCGAAACAATTTGAGTATGTATCTTGTATTAATAATTCTATTAAATAAAAGAAAAGGAAACCTGAAGTGACCCTATTCTATATAGGTTATATATGTATTTAGATATGCATATATATTATATCACATTCATATAAAAGTGCCCTTTATAATATAGATTATATGCTTCAATATTTCCGGCTCATAAAGCGTCTGAGGCGCCCCCGCTAAGGAATGCCGACGGGGCTGTCATGCATCTTTTGTAGGCTAGAGCTCGCGCAAATCTTAGTGTGCTGACTTTCTACGTCTGCCCTTGTTTCTAGCTACCTGGCCAGGAGGTAAATAAAAATTATTTGACCTGAGAAGGCAAATAAACATACGTACATATGGACATAAATACATGCTCATATGTCCAGATATGCGCGAAACACACACACAGTCGATTGGCGCGTCGGAGCTTGATAGTAAATAGGGACTTGGATCGGAGTTTCGAGTCATGCGACCAGCGGAACAGTTTATATAACCACACTGATGATTCTTTGTGAAGATTGTGTGTGTGGATATTTAAAAAAATATTTTTAAATCAATAATATATATATATATATATATATATATATATATATATAATTAATAAATAAATATTTTAATATATATGCATGTTTTGCGTTTTTTTCGTCAGTATGGAATTACGTAACCGTATCGCCGATCGAACAATTCGAACCGCGGATTCACGTATTATGAACCCTGGTCTCGTAATCATTCGGCCGACGCGACGCGACGTGACAATCACCTTTTTTAAATGCGTGAGAAATACGTCTTGTATTCTTTCAATGTAAACACAAGTACTGTGATTCTAAAGAAAGTTGTCTCTTTCAAGGGAGCGAACTATCCAACGTTACTAATTCATGAATCATCAATTTATTATCTCTCGAAAGGGTTCAATTTTATAGGAGCTTAATAATTAAAAAGACATTTTTTTTAATCTATTTTAACTTTTTAAAATGCTTCATTGAATTCTGTTTTTCCATGATCATATTAGTGATTTACCTTTGTTTACATCCATGTCTGAAATGTGTATTAGTCGCCATCTTATATCACATCGTCTTTGTTGAAAGTGTGGATTAATGAATGACTTTCGACGTTGGATAATTAAAATATTAATTCATCAACTCGATAAAAATCACCGGCCGGTTGGTTGCTTTATACATTATTGGAATCTTCGTTTATAATTTTTATATGTGTGACCTGCTGGAAGAGCTGCCATAATGGTCACTTTTAGAATTTGAGTCGCTCACCGACTACCCTAACCATTTTATATTACCCATCTAAGCCTTACCGAATGATTCTTTCGAACAATCAAATCTTTGTGTCTCTCCAAACACACATAATATAGTATTTTGAATTTTTAATAAATGCTTTTCATCTCATTTAACTTACCTACGAGTGTGCACATTATTTTGCCATATTAGAATCGAACAGGTGCAAACTTGCAAACTGCATATCTGTTTTTATCGTTGTATTTGGCGTATTTTGACCTTTTTCGTTATTTCCGCTAAGGCAGTTGTTCAAAAGTTATCAGATACATGAAGTGTAAGGCATATCTAACTGAGTCAGAAAATTCCAGATTGAAGCGAATGTATCTATCATTTTTGTTCTGCAAATAGAATTAGGAGTAGATATATACCACATTGAGTGGTTTCTTGTGTTTCTATTGTTTGAATCAATAATTTGTGATATTTCGAATTGATTTTAGTAAGAAATTCTCCATTTGAAGATGTACTTAAACACACATACATATATAGCTATATTCTACTAATAAGCTCTAATCACGCATTGAGCACTGTCGAAGAAAATACTGAAAATATATACACACAAGATATCATATCACCTAAGCATATATATATATATATATATATATATATATATATATATATATATAGATGTATGAATAAAAGTTGTGTATGTGATTATGCTTAGTTATGGTAATGTGCGAGTGAGATTATGTATGTGCGTGCGCATAGGATGTGTGCGTATTTAGTTTTGTGTATGCGCGTGAGTAAAGTTGTCTATATGTATGATATCGTCAAGTCGTATGTGTCATAATTTTGACACGGCAGGTTTTAGTTGATTAACTTAAAGATCCCTCCCCTTCGACCGCCATAGTTAAATATAAGTTTTAAATTTCCCCCTCTCTATAAAAGATGTATCAAATTGGTTGCTACCACCACTCTCTCTGGTTGTGTTTGAATTGTCGTAGGGTAATTCAATTTTCTATCAGTCTCAAAAATGTAATTGTCTGAGTGATGCTTGAAAAAACCGCACGGTTGAAATAAATGATTGCATCGACAATTATGTGATTTCGTGTTATTATATTTTATGTTATATATATATATATATGTATATATATATATATATATATACATATATATATATATATATAATGTGTGTGTATGTGTGCGTATGATGAAAATAATCTACTAAGAATCAGAAAATCTTACAAACATAAAGGAGACGATATTCTTTCAGATAGAACTTTATAACAATAAATAGATAATTCAAAAGGGGTTATTTTAACAGTGTACTAGCATTTCACGGTAGTTCTCATTATAATAGTATTCTCATCCCACAAATTCAAATGTATACAAATGTGTGAGATAAGAATAGATTATTGACGATGGAAACTACCGTGAAACTTCAGTAAAGTGTTAAAATAAGCCCCTTTTAATTACCTATTATATAAACTAGCAAAAGTATATAACCTCACTTATCACAATGCTTAACCGACGAAGGAGTGGGCGCATATGTAGTTTATTAATATATATTGTCCATTCCGTACATCTTTTTCAACTAACTCATAGATTTGTCGGTCGTCAAGTATCTATTAATAATGGAGATTAATCGAAATAGCACAATATAGTACATAGAAAACGTGTGTTTAGTCGGCATTGCCTGACAGTCACTAATATCCTAAATAGAGCAATCCTACCCGTGGCCCGAAAGAATAATTTTCAATGTATTTTGTGATACTATTGTATACTAGAAAACGGGCTCCGTGTTGCTGAATAATCAGTGTTCAATATTCTAGACAGAGCAGGTGTATGTAATAATAAAGTAGTACATTTTCAATGTGGTATATACTTGATTAGGAAGGAGAAAACAAGAAACTCGGTGTTGCTCAGGAATATACTAAACCAAATATACGTTGCATTATATTTTTAATGGGGGAGTGAGAGATATGGAAAGAACGGGGAAGAGGGGGGAAATAGATAAAGATAGAGAGACGGATTGAGATGGGTAGAGAGATGAGAGTTTTACTTTGTAGAGGAAAGAAATGATTGCAAAGTAGTGATAGATGAAGCAAAGAGGAGGTATACAGAGATAACAAAAAAACGCATTCAGTCACAGAAACTAGGTACTCGTGATATCTGGAAAATTTACAATAATGTGATGAACAATGGGCAATCGACAATTCCCCCGCTATCAAATCACAATGATGTTGTTTGCACGGCAACTGATAAGGCTGAACTACTTGCCCATCGTTTCGCCTTAAACTCTACTCTGGACTCGGCAAACTACTGCCTCCATATACCAGTAATAGTAATAAAGAAATGCTCTGCTGAGCTGGCCCCTATCCTCTCTAAACTATACAACAAATGCCTTACCGAATCTTGTTTGCCCAATAGTTGGAAAACTTTTTCTGTGATACCAGTCATCAAGAATTCTGGAAATAGAACTGATCTTCTAAACTACCGCCCAATCAGTCTACTCCCGATCTTTGCTAACATCTTTGAATCATTAATCGATCTAGCGATAGTCAGGCACCTAGTTAATGCTGAACTTCTGTCTGATCATCAATACGGATTCAGACAAGCACGATCTACTGCAGATATCCTAACGGTCATCTCTGAACGCATATACCATACACTGGGAAAGGCAGGTGAAGTTAGGGCGGTAGCGCTCGATATATCCAAGGCCTTTGATAAGGTCTTGCATAAAGGTCTTCTCATAAAACTGCACTCATATGGTATTACTGGACAAATATTTAATATAATTAAATCCTTTCTAACAAAACGAAAGACCCAGGTTATACTCGATGGTTGTTCTTCTAGGCAACATGGCATAAATGCTTGTGTACCCCAGGGATTACTTCTTGGACTACTATTGTTCCTGATTTTCATAAATAATCTCCCTGATGCCATTGCGACTGAGATAGGAATTTTTGCTGACGACACCACACTCTACTCTCGTCATGTGGGCAAAACCAACGCGCACATATCTGAGGCAATGGCTAAATCCTTAGAAAATGGCCTTCAGTCTGTAGTGGAATAGAGTCAAAAATGGATGGTAACTTTTAATGCAAAACAAAGCTACTTTCCTTCAATAACTACAATAAACCTCTTCAACCACCGATTGGCATGGCAAATAGCACCCTGCCTGAGGGTTCATCATTCAAACTCCTCCCCTAACCTTCACAGATAACATGAATTGGAATAAATACATTGCAAACATTGCCAGGGATGCTGCAAAGAAGGTTTGCTCCCTCTACCGTGCCAGTAAACGTCTCACACTTGACATTATCCTATATATCTACAAAGCCACCATCCGCCCATGCATGGAGTATTGTTGCCACATCTGGGCTGGTGCATCATCCGCTAGTCTCTCCCTCTTAGACAAGGTCCAAAAAACAGTCGCCAGTTTGATAGGTCCTTCACTGTCCACCAAGTTCTTGCCCCTGTCCTATCGCCGCAATGTTGCTTCCTTGTGTCTGTTTTACAAGTACTTCAATGGATTGTGCTCCGATGAGCTTGCTGCTCTGGTGCCCCTACGACGTAGATTCACTAGACAAACCCGACAATATGCCAAATCCCATCCATACACTGAGGAGGTCCCCAGATGCTGTTGAGCTTTCTACTCCAAAACTTATTTCCTCGTGCTGCTTGATTCTGGAACTGCCTCCCTGCTCCCTGCTTTCCTGACGTTACTGACATGCAGAAATTTAAAACTCATGTAAACAGATATCTCGCTGCGCAGCTCCCAGGTTAGGTTGCCCCCCCCCCAAAAAGACTTTCACCCCTTGTTTTCTCAGTAGCCCCTTACGTCTACAGTGGCGTCCTGCCTTGTTTGGGGTGAACTATGTTAAGAAAAAACTTACAAAATAGTAAACTGAATTATTACTATTAACATTGAGTTAACAAAAAGATGTTGAGCATTTTTGGATTACTATATGACATTTACATTTATTACTCCCGTCTATAGGATGTATCAAAAGCGCTAATGAAACCAGCCAAATAAAATTAAGGATGCCTTCAGAGCACACTACTTAACGCAGTGGCGAGTAATGGCGACCAGTGGCGGACAAAGTGGCGTTAGTGGTGAACAGAATGGCAGGTTAGAGCGGACCTAGGCGTACAGAGTGGGTGGTAGTGGCCGGCAGTGACGAACCTGGGTGTAGTAGCATACAGTGGTGGGTAGTGGCGTACAGTGGTGGGTAATGGTGAACAGTGGCGATCAGTGGTTGACCTGGGCGCTGTGGCGGACAGTGACGGGCACTAGCGGATAGAAGCGAGCAGTGGCGGACCTGGGCGTAGTTACAGACAGTGGCCGGCAGTGGCGAGCAGTGGCGGGCAGTGGCGGACAATGGCGGGTAGTGGTGGGTAATAACGACCTTGGTGTAGTGATGGGTAGTAGCGAGTTTTTTTATTCTACCCATTTAAAAGTCCGGTAAATAAAATAAAAAAGTTATTTAAGGAAATAATGACTCAGCATTTTCAAATGATTACAACATTTTCTTCAAATTCACCCCACTCCGTACGAAATCTGCCCTATAGTCCCCTTAGAGGGGCATTTAGAGAGTCGAGAATACTTCTGTTATCTTTCTTGGTTAATTTAACATAATAATACACTTTTAGATAAAATGGGATCTGGGCGTACTGGTAGTGGCAGTAAGTGGCAGTCAGCGGCGGGTAGTGGCAGATAGTGCCGGACCATAGCGTAGTGATAGTCAGTGACGAGTTTCTTACCCTTCCATTTAAGAGAAATGACCTTAAGAAACGTTTAATAAAATAAAGTTATTTCCGGAAGTAATGACTCACATTTTAAAATTATTACATAATTACATTCAGAATTGATCCCCCCCCCCTGATGAAATATCCTTTGTAGGGGGAATTTAGTAATTCGCGAATACATTCGTTATCTGCGCGGTTTATTCTACATGAGAATACACTTGTAGATGTTATATAGATTCCTGAACATTTTTCCATAGGGCACACACACAATTGAAAACGTTGCGAGGAAACTTGAAATCAGAATTCCAGCACTTGCCAAAAGAATTCAAGAAAAGGATAGCAAACACAGGGCGAAAGTTGAGAATATACAGTTAAAAAAGAACACAAGACCATTCTACCGAAATTTGGTGGGAGAGAAAATAACGGTGAAAAAGCCACCGGAAGACAAGGAGCTACAAGACTACTAGAGGCCTCTATTTGAGAATGGGGGGCTATGCAATCAAGAGGCCAAGTTGATCTTAGACATAGATCGAAGTAATGAAAGCAAGCGAGAAATGCCAGAGCCAGGAATAACGTCTGTAATGATACAAAAAACCTTAGATCAATTTCAGAATTACAAAGAAAATGGCATAGACAATATACCAACTTTCTGGCTGAAGAAACTAACAGCATTTCATAGCCATTAGAGTAGCTGCTTCAACAGACTATTGAAAGGTCGGGAGGCCACAGCAGCATGGCTAGTAAAACGTGATACTACCTTTATACCCTAAACGAATGCGACACAAAACCCTATTATATACAGACCTATCTTCTGCCTCACTAAAAAGCTCTTCACTGGCCTGGTTACAGACAACATCTACGAGCACCTCTTCTCTAGAACGTACATAAAAAACAAGCGGGGCGCAGAAGGAAGTTTTTAGGCACCAAGGACCAGTTGTTGACCAATGAGACCATCCTTGAGGACTGTAGGAAGAGGCAGAGAAACCTAAACATGGCGTGAGTCGATTACTAAAATGCATACGATAGTGTGCCCCACACATAGCTTTTGGCTCCCTCTACCGTGCTAGAACACTTGAAGTGCTAGAAAACTTGAATGGAATCTTTTGCGATGAACTTGCTGCTCTAGTGCCCTCTCGACGTAAATACACTCGACCAACCAAACATTTAGCAAAATTCCATCATTCACAGTGGAGGTCCTCGGATGCTGGATAGCCGTCTACTCCAATAGCTTCTTTACTGGTGCTCTCGACCTTTGGAACTCTCTCCCTGCTCCTGTTTCCTCGACTGTACCGACATGCAAAAATCAAAAAAAATGTAAGCAAGTATTTCGCGGCAAAGCTCCTAATTTAGGATGACCCCCAAAACTTTCACTCTTATTCTCAGTAGCCTGTTACGTCTACATTGATAGCTTACCTTGTTTGGGGGTAACTATGTTAAAGAAAAAAAAGTCATTGATTACAGACTATAATTTGGGTTGCCTTCTATTATTCGCCTATGTATGTATATATATATTATATTTAACGTCTCACAGGCATTATTATAGTCTTTTATAAGAATACCTTATACAAAACACATACTGCCTCACACAAACTACACCACTTCGTGAGCGGCACCCTTGTTACGTAAGACCAACATGGCGGGTAATAACATACTGTTTTATCGGCTCAATAGCGACATTTATTATATTGGGATGATCTTCCGTTGCAATATAATGATCGCTCCATAGTCACAGTCTATATATATGTGCGATCGGTCCAGACTTCCATAGACTCTGAATTTTCTAACCACTTTCGGTTTTCCTGAAACTCGTTACAGATTTGACAAAATGTTTACGCTGAACCTTTTTCAAGATTAAAGACAGATTACACAAGGCGGACATTTAAAATAACATACGTGAAGTCTTTGAAATACTTTTCCAGGGAGCACAAGGAGAAAAGTTGCTGCACAGAGAAAATATTATCCATGAATGAAAGTTTCTATTAAATGTATTTAATTCCCATGGAGACTTAGTCTTATCTCGTCCAGTCTCTTTGGAGAATATTCATTCACTTGAATGTTCTGACTGACATCGCCGAAATGTATGAATAGTATTCAATAACGTTTTTTTTATATAATGGATGCCATGTTTCTCTCATGATTAATTACAAATCAGTAATGACAGGAAGTTATAAAACGAAAATAAAATCAAACGAAAACAAACTTCCTTTTTTCAGTTGATATAAAATAACCATTAAGTCTTTACATATAATACTTATCGAGGTTATTCTAATAAAAAACAAGACATTCTCCTTTACGGTTCACATCGCAGTTTACGTTATTAACGCCTTTTCACCTAACCTGCCATAGACTGAGGGATAAGCTTCGGTGATTGCAGATGGGTTTCAGTGCAAAAAGAAAATTACCACATAATCACCATGCAGTTTCATTGGTACACATGCGAACGCACACACGGTTTTAAGAGTATACTCACACATACATTTCCGGTGTTATTCTAGGATTATATAATAATATATTTGCCGTATTGCTTTTACAAAACATAGAATAAATTAACGTAATTGTTTTCACTGTATATAAATGCATATAAACTTTATATTTGTGAGTCTAGATTTCAACACCAGAGAGACAAAGGGGAATTATAGACATGCTTACGTTTATTTTAGTATGTTCATAATTTATTGCTATGCTATTAATTAAAGGGAAATATTAAGTAATTATTCACGTAGCAGATCACGTGATATATGTGAGAATACGATTTCAAAATAGACAGCCTGTTGGTGCTGAAATAAACAGACGCAGAGCTACCTACATAAGTAAATTATACTTAAAGCTTTTAAGAATATATAAAGCCAGGATACTGTGTGATGGATGAAACTCTAAGGTAATAAGAAAAAGTAATATTCATCATATAAATCAAGAATATTGAGGTCTCCACTGAGGACTAGACTCGAACACTGACCAGCCCAAATCTAATTAAATTCGGAGAGAATGGTGATTACTGCATCTTGCTTCGGAACCTCGCTTGACTACTATGAAATCACAAAGTCGTCCCCACTCAACGGTAATTTTATTGGGATAATAATTTAAACCAAATGTCTTGTGGACGTTAATATTCTGAGAGTGAAAAATTATATATTTTGAAAAAAATAAATGATAAAGTTTGGTTTACTATGGTATCAAGTAAAAATAAGAAAACTATACGAAACTTTTCTTCTAAATTCAGATTACCTGGTCTAGTGCTAAGTAGTAAACGCAGTTGGAATATTTATCTGGACAGATAGGATAAAATATTAAAATATCCATCCGATTTCGTAGACAATGTTAAACTAGAATTGATTGACGAATAACAAGCTGACTGAAATATGAACAGTAAAAGCTGATAAATAAATATCAAAGTATTGCCTACGAGACAAATTTATATAAAAGCAAGAAAAAACAAAGAAAGCGGATGTGAATTACTGGCGTCTGTTTTCAAAGAACAGAAAATAGCTTATTTAAAATATGAGAAAGCAATAGTACAATTGTGCTAACAGGAGAATTGTTTGATCCCAATTTATTAAGCTGTGAGAAAAATCATTAATACAGAGTGGTAGAAAGACTAAAGAATTAACTCGCCCCCTTTTCTGTCGAACGCCGGTTCAGTGTCGATTTTCATATAAGATGATTTTCGGATTTCAGCAGATCGATTTTCCACTTCCGGTTAAACAAACAACTGTAAGAAATGATCTTGGGCTAATGCTCGGAACCTAAGACTCCATGCAAAGAACGTATGTGGTTTTGTTATCTGTATCGAGGTTCCGTATATAACATGATCGATTCTAACTCTAGAAACATCTTTCTTTGTTTTCTTTGATTTTGGATTGAATGGATGCGAGCTGTGTGAAACGTCAATGTCGATCCAAAAACAGAATAATGACGGAGCGTAACTTGTTGTTTTCTAAATCCTTCCAAAGCAAACCACTACCTAGCTATTTGACCCCAACTAGTTAAGCTGTGAGAAACATCATTAATGCAGAGTGGTAAAAAGACTAAAGTATTAACTCGCTCCCTTTTCTGTCGAACGCCGGTAGTGTCGATTTTCATATAAGCAGATTTTCAGATCTCAGCAGATAAATTATCCACTTCCGGTTTAACACGCAACCTTAACAAACTCTCCTATACTTATGCTCGGGACATAAGACTTATGTGGTTTAGTTATCTGTATCAAGGTTCCGTATATAAACTGATCGATTGTAACTCTAGAAACATTTTTCTTCTGTTTTTCGACTTTGGATTGAAGTGTAGTCAGCTGTGTGAAACGCCAATCAGATGCAAAGACGGAATAATGACGGAGAGTAACTCGTGGTTTTCTAAATCCTTCTAAAGCAATCAACTACCTAGCCGGTCACTGTTCTGTTCAAGTTAATTATTCAATATTTTAAATATTTCACGTCTTCCGTAGATATCAATTTATCCTATGAAAATTCCATGAAGGCAAAATTCAAGATGCCGACACGGTCTACACGTGAGAGTCAAAGTAAAGCCACGAAGTTGATAGTGAAATCAAATATACATCATCGTATATGACAGTTACTCGATAGCGTTTATCTTATATTACCTTATCTATAAAGTAAAGTGATGTTTGCTCTATTTTATTGGCTACTATATGTTTGTAAACCGAAGCTGCATATGCAGTTCTGCTTCGGAAGTATTTACGCCAATTCTTGGTGTGTCTTTTCGCTAAATATGGCTTTCTTTTTTTCGCTTTCAATATATGTTACATGTTCTTATAACATAGTCATCTATCGGAGGTATTTTCACTCTCGGACTTAGATCTACTACAGTTGCCACCAACTTACACCATAGGGTAAATATTTCGTCGTACAACCGTTATTATTTCATATTTTTCGATGTGGGATTCTCTATTTTCTCCAATTAAAACTGAACGCCCATAACCTGGATTTATTTTGGTTACAGCATTTTGCTTGGATAATCTAAATATATTATTTTACACTTACTGTGTATCAGTTGTCAGCAGAGAGCGCTATTAACTAATGGGGCTTGACTTGGTTGTAAGTAAATACTTTTTTCTTTTTTTAATTAAGCAACAACATATGCTTAGGTAATTTGTTTTCTTCCCGCTCACTTCGATATTCATTTCCTCTTTTATTTACTTTTAGTCTATCCCACAATAACAATAACCATAAAATGCGATAATTTGCAAATTACATAGTTAAAGTTTTTGTTTTTTTTACTTTTCCGGTTTCTGTTTTATGTTAATATCGTGGAGTCAGCGTTCGTGTCAGGCAACTATAAGCAGAAATAATAAAATAGGTCAATGTTGGAGGCAAGGATTTCTTGAGTTTCTCTACCGACAAAAGCAACGCTGGGACCCGGACCCACTAATTAATTATATTTTCTTTACTTACTAATTAAAACTGATCTAATACGATGAAAAAAGAGAAAACTAAAATAACAGAAATAAATGGAGCAATTAGAAGACAACAACAAAACTTTCTCTCATTCATTTCTTTTAAACAAACGTTATGCTTTAGGACAAAATAAGTTAAAGCTTATTTAAATAATGAAGAAAAAGTATATGTTACCGTTCTATATTTCAGCTTGTATTATCTCGAGCTTTTCTTACAACATGCCCTGATTTATTCATAAAATGTGAAATAAGCGTTAGTAGGTTGCAGATGTGTTCTAATTCAAAAATAACTTACCATGTGAAATTGCGTTGCTACTGCATTCATATAAATATGAATGCATCCAAGTTTTAGCATCTAAAAACAAGTTTCTCTCTTTTCACCACCAAAACTTGGATCGTAACTACTTCCCAGTCGAAATAGAACGGTTCTCTCCTCGAGGAAGCCTCCTTCGTTGATAGGCCATTGAGACTGACTTTCACCTCAGACTTGGAATGGAAGACTTACATCAAATCTGTATCTAAGGTTGCTGGGAAAATCGTTGGATCATTCTACTCTTCTAGAGAGTATCTCACTCCTGATGCAACACTCTCCATATATAAGAGCTAGATACGTCTTAAGATGGAGTATTGCTGTTATATCTAAGGAGGTGCATCTCGGAACACTCTTACCTGTTCTGAGAGATTATGAAATCGACTCTGTAATCTAGTTGGGATGATATTTTCTTGTCCTATCAGTCTCTTTCACACATATATCATGTTGCTAGTCTTTTTCTACTCTATTGTTTTTTTCATGGAATGTGCTCAACTGAGCTCCAATCCCTGGTACTCTCTGTAAAACATTCACAGTCAAAATTTGACTAGCTACAACCACACCAAGTAACTTTCCTTTTTCTCTCTATCTCTCTCTCTCTTTACCAAAAATTCAACGGACATTCCATAAACAAAATGTATTACAAAAACTACCTATCTGTGGCACATAAAACAAGACTGTTTTTTATTGACTACATCATGGTTGTTTTCAAGTCTAATGTAAACAAATACTTGTTGATCCGTCCTTTTCGATAATCAAGTAACCTCATGCCCATCCTAGCGATTGTTTCCGGTCCTATCGCGGCGAGGATCGTCGACCACGTAACGATCTCTTTAACCCTTATATTACAATAGGCCCCGGGAATTGATAAGTGGTTATCTATTAATAACAAATCTAGGGTAGCCACACTTTCCCGGGAAAACATAGGAAACGCATTTAAAGTAATTAAGCATATTTTGTTTAGTAAAATGTTGGTTTTATTTGAATCTATCTAAAACAAAAAAAAATAATTTCATTTATTCACATAATTAAAAGAACAATTTTTACAAAACTTTTTCATTGTTTTAACTATCATTCTTCAATTACTGGCGATAAATGTAAGCAAACATGTTAGACGTCTTAAAAGTAAAACAGTTACTTGAAAATTGAAATTAGTTATTTTTAAGTATTACTTACTTTCAGGTACCTGTATTAAGAACTAGATTTTTCCGTAAAATTTTACAAAAATCCATTTCTTAATTCAGGTTAATGTTTAGGTATTAAGAAACGCAATAGTTTTTACTGTTCATTAGTCCATTTAAATAGAGCCCTTAAAGAACCAATTAAGTACAGAAGACAATGATACAATATACTCACAATTTCCATGTTTTAAAATAATTATAATATACATTTTAGAAATAAATGTTTCGATTTACAGACATTTATGAACAATTAGGAGACTTATCTATACTGGATTTCTTTTGCGAATAACGGTATGACTAATTGAACAGAAACATTAAAGTACAGAAAGCAATACCTTGCCAATTTTTATTTATTATTTATCACTATGTATTTAACTAGTTGATGGCATATAATAACCTATTTAATTACACACTATGATGTTGTAGTTTATATAAAAAAGACATGATATAATTATCTAACAAATACAATTATTTGCATGTATAAACATAGAGACACAAAATCATTACCGATTAGAACTAAGCAACACTTTGCATGCATATAGGCCATGTAAAGTTTAGCTAAGTCGGCCATTAAGATTATTAAAAGAAAAAATATATGTAAGTAGAAATTTCTCATGAAAGTTGACCGCCAACAAAAACACATGTTATTAAGATGACAAGAATGTAAATATAATGTAATTATGTGTGACTTGATGGGATCAGCATTGAAATTGATTGTATAATATCGCGTGATCTTCTTTTGCGCTGAAAACTATATCCGGATAAAACATGTTTATGGAATCACTTTTCAATATCTGTCTCACACACAGACAGACACGTATATATGTGTGTGTGTGTGTGTGTGTGTGAGAGAGTTTGAATTGCTTACTAGACATTATCCTCGAGTGTCTTTGGTCTCTCTGTAAAAGTGTTTGTCAGTACATACTGACATGAAGACACTTCACGCTAGAAGTAAACTCTGACCAAATATTCAAAATAACATGGTATTCTAAGCCCAAATAAGATCCCCTTAGCAGGGCTATACACTTGCTCATACGATGAATGGTGCACCTTCTCTTAGTCATGTTACCTCAAGTAACAAAACGTAGCTGGATACTCAACCAGACTAGATGAATTCTGTCTCGGAATCCGGTAAGATCAACAGACCATGAGAAATATATACTATAACATATTCAACTGGTCAATAAGGGAAATGAAAATTTATGTTCTTAACTTCTTTACAAACTCCACGTGTGAGAGATATAGGAGAATAAAATATTCGAATATCTATATATGTTATATAGAGATCAAATGTTACACACATACTTGTATTAGTAGAACTTCGATTGAAGTAAAATGAAACAAAAAGCGTATAGTATACGAAAGCAAAAAGTACTTTCGCTTGCATCATGTGACACAAACGTTATTTTACGTAGTTGTTTGAAATACAATAATATTATGTACTTTATGAAATGAAAGTAATTTTAATAAATAAATAGGATGATATTTAATGTAAACACATACACTTCTTTACTGGAAGGCGAAGAAAGTACAACACTGTCGATATTTTTTTTTATTAATGTCGTAACCTTACGCCCTTTTTACGGCAGTAATGAAAATGTCTCCACTTTAACAATTTTCCTAGCCGAAATAAGTATTATAAAAAAATCTTAAGAGAAATGTATCATATTCGTGTAAGGAACATGGTTAAAGAGAAAAACCTCGATTCGTCAGATGAAATTCTATCGATTTCTAACTTCCAGAAATAGACTGACTTTATTTTGCATATCATATTTTGACTCCAGATGGATTAGTCGCGCGATATGCGTTGTGTTATCAGTTGTAGTCAGAATTTGTATAATACGAGTACTAATGTATTTGCGCGTTAGTATTTGGGTCCCATCTAAATATAGTCAGAGGCAAAACAAAGAAGAATGATTCATAACAACATGTTTATATGGAATGGTCGTCATCACCTCTTTCCTGTAGAAACATGATCCAGCTTCCTCCGAAATAGAAGGAGGAGAACAGCGTCACAAGGAAGAGAACCACACACTATTCATAACCACTCTTGTCGGGGGTGGTATATAACATATACAATTTGTCGACGTCAAATACCAGTTGAATTCCACATCACTTTGTATTCATGTGCCCAGTTAGTGAATACACACAAATATTTTTTATAAGTTCCTAACCAGAGATTGTGTCAAACCCTTTGACGAATAGTGAACCGATAGAAATAAAAACGTGCAAGGGAGGAAAAATAAAGAAAATAATTGAAAGCCCTTGGACAGTAACACTGGAAAATAAATAAAAGTGCAACTAAAGAAAAACGTTAGAGAAAAAGGAAATAGTCAGCACATTTAAACAATAAAAGTTAGAACGGTATCAAAGCGATATTTATCAGTCACAAGAGTCAGTGAGTCAGTCAAATGAAAAAATAACAAATATATTTAACACATGCAAAATTAAGTTTTTGTGGTTCACAAAGTCGCCCTTATTGCTGTCAGAATTCGCTTGGTAAAAATCTATAACAAGTTATGACAACAACTGAAAAGCAACTACATACACTGAAACCCGGGTCCCTGAAACAGGAAACAAATATAAAACCAAAAGCACTCCCTGCTTTATTTACTGAATTGTATTTTTAGAATTCACAAAAATAAAATGTTTGCACGACTGAAGAATAACTAATGATGACAAAAAAACTGCAATAATTATAAAATGCAATAATTACAAAAAACAAAATGTCCGATTGATGAAATAACAAAAAACAATAAAAAAAGAAATTACAAAAAAATACAAACTAAACTAAACTAAACTAAACTAAAAAAATCCAAAAAATCAACAATTTAAAAAAAACACAATACAACAATCTAAATAAGTGTTTCTTTATAGTTTTCTTGCCCGTTTTTTTCTTTTCGTTTCAAGAACTCGGGTTTCATTTTATGTAGTAGACTGATTAGCAAACGCACTCATTATTTTTAAGTTAATGTGTGTTATTTTACAGATCAGCGGGAGGTATTGGTTTTGTACAATTCGGTTACGAGTTACGAGAACAGCTGAAGGACAACGATATGAAAAAAAAGATCACCTAAAACGAAAACAAACAAAAAAACACGAACATACTACCTAATGATTTATTTATATTGTTGCATTTTATTTTTTTCCTGATATATTTACAGGGTTGCATTGTATTCGGTTTGAAAACTGTTGCATTTTATTTATTATTTTTGTAGTTTACAGTAATTTGACCGAATTCATGTGGCATTAGAAATTTGGAACCTACCTATCCGTCTACATAAAATTCTTTTCCAAAAAAATAAATGTTATTTCTAACTATTGGAAAGTAAATTATTTTTTAAATGTCCTATACACAGACACAAAGACTACAACAAACCACGTCTAAACAAAAAATAACCATAAAAGACAATTGCAATCTTAATACGTTTAATACGTATTAAGATTGCAATTGTCTTCAAAAAGTAAAAAAAGGTGTAAAACTGTAAAAAAAAAGAAATAAATCTAAAATGCAACAATAAGTGTTCTTTTTTCTTTTTTATCGCTTTCTGTTTCGGTAATCTGTTTTTACGTTTGTCTCTCTGCCTTTCCATGCATTAAGCAGTCACCAATTATCAAGGTTAAAATCCACTCGAGGATAAGTCCTAACGATATGAATAGATTTTCAGTTTAATGATGAAAAATACTGCAAGAAGATTAAAAAGGATGAATAGAATAAGCAAAATTTGATTTCTTATGAAGATGGTTTAATTCACGTATTTGTTTACATTGGACTTGAAGGCCACCATGTTATAGCCTGCAGAGAAGCATTCCTGACGTAACGTTTTACACAGACGGAAAATTATTTGAAATAACTCTGTTCATGGAAATTCTCTTTGATGCTAAAAATGAGTTTTTGCTGTGAACATCTAATAAGGAATAACCGGAGATTTTAATGCAACAAACTAAAAAAGCGCAATATCTTTTCTATGAGAAAGGGCTTGCAGAGAATAGAACCGGTCACCCCACTAGATTGAAAAGTCGATTTTCTACTCTCTCAAGGCAAGAAAGGTTCTCTGAGTGACCCCATCTCCAGGATCGGCAGCAGTTCTCCATCCTAAGAAATATAGATCTCTTATATAGATACAGGATTTTATCAGAAGTCAGGTACTTTCTGGAGCGGTAAAATGACCCAAACAGTTTCACAGCATCTTTAACTACGTATTGTATATAAGTCTTTTATTATTGCTGTGTAGTGAAAGCAATTTCTAGCAGAAGCTTATCAAAACAAAATGTTTGCTAAACAAAAAAGTCATTCATTTTAACTAGAGCAAAACAATTATCGGTGTGTTGGTGATGAAAAGAGAGCAGTTTGGTTTTAAAACTGTTAAAGGTAACAATCCATTTTTTTCAATTGTACCGGATGCTCCAGATAAGAATAAACGGTATGAGCAAGACCTTAATCACGGATGCTCTACAAAGTGCTCGCATAGAAGGTTGGGTTTTTTTTATAAGTGATCTTAGAATATGATGTTGAAAATCAGGAAAAAAACTTGGTACAGATAATTACGTGATGTACTATGTTCGTCAGACGTCTGCCCATCAACAACTACTTTTATAGGTTATTGATGAGTTTGGCAACATCGTGAACAGATATCTGTATATCATTCAGGTTTCCATCTGTGGGTTAAATAGAACTTATTTCCGCGCACAACACTAAACTTCGCCGGACACACTTGAACAAGGTATTTGTCTTTACATCACGGTACCATTACGATATTTATCTTCAGCCCTTTCTACGAGTTTCCTGCCTGGTCTATTTCGAAGTGTTTTCAACTACTAAGGCTTCCCAACCGTCCTGTAAAAGCTCATCTTATTGGCCTTGCAAATCGAGAACCAATACCAATATGTAGATACAACTAAAATAACAGATATTATTCGTCTGCTCGATGTGATATGCGCCGACTAAACACTGGCTGGCGATAACGTATCGAATTGAGAATTCTTTTCACAACTTATACGTGTCAATTTACGGTTTTTTTATTATAAGAATGACTTGCTATTTTCATCAGAGCAACGCCTTTGTAATTTTTTGAGACCCAATGCTTGTGAACCACACACGTCTCTGATTATCATGAAACGATGGATTATCACAAAAGTCGATTTATAATAAAGGTATATAGCGGTTTAATAAACATATTTTAGGTGATATTCGGAATGCACTTATTGCGTTATTATTTATCGCATTACCTGACATAAACATGTACTTCAGCTGGTTTGGTAATTAATCAACCTTGTAAAGTTGTTAATATTGATATAATAAATTAAAAAGCTTCGGTGTGGAATCTCGATAAATCTTCGAATAAAAACTACCGAAGTAGAAATAGTTCTTGGTGACTATTACCGAATCCAAAAGAGCGCGCAAAAGCCGATATATTTTAATGATGATGAATGGGTTTATATTCATAGTTTTGAATTATTTCCTTCTGTTAATTTCGTTCCGTCTCAGACGCGAATACTCGTACGAGGCAGATACTTAGAGTAAAAGTCATACACACACATACACACACACACACACACACACACACATATATATATATATATATATATATATATATATATATATATATATATATTATTTTACGTGCATATATAAAGGAATCCATGTACACGTTTATCTGGCTATAAGCTGTCATCAGTATGAGTAACCTGGACAAGGATCAAACCTACCATATTACTGTTTGCAGTCTGGCGTTTTACCACAATACTACATACACCTTGTAGAAAAAGTGTATGATTTTTTTATCGCCATAACGTTACGTAGTCTGTGTTATTGTTTTTACTGGGGATAAAACATAGATAGATAGAAAAAACATGATAATAATGTATCTATTTTTTTATCTTTTACATTCATATAAAAAGTTATCATTGTTTTTCTTTTCCTTTTCTTTCATTTTCCCTTTTTTAATTTGGAAAATGACAAAAAATTAAAACCCCAGCCCTCCATCCCTACATCCACTATCGGTCAAGCTCGGCTGTGACATATTTCGACCCAGTAGACTACCTAGCTAAAATAGATATGGGAACTAATAGATCTAAACCGTCACACCATTCGCTTTCGCTTCTCTTGAACTGCACAGTATGCTGCTAGTAACGGACAGGCCTAAATCGCAGTTTTCATTGTTTGCTTGTTCTCATCCACAGCCATTCCGAAAGTTGAACAAATTCTGACAAATCAAAATTATTAACTGTATGATGTTTCTGCATTTTTTATCATCCTGCGAAAATCTGCAATAAAGACGAAACGTGATAAATACATAAATAACATATTGTTTTGCTTTCCTTTTTCCTTATATATATATATATATATATATATATATATATATATATATATATATATATATATAATATATAGGTATTTGTACATATGTATATATTTGTACAACATATACTGCTATACTAATTAACCGATCATCATGAATTGCTGAGAATAACTGTTTAGCGTAAGCGTTTGTAATATGGGCATTATTTAGTTTAATTTAGTTTTATACAAAGAAATCAAAGAGAACATGGAAGTCCTTCGTGCAAATTCAGATACCGCCAATTTTTTTAAATTTGGAAAATAGGTATAAGACATTAATTAATCAATTTGCACCAAATTTTAGTTTCTTTAAAATATTGTAAATGACTTTTAATTGGCATAATATGGTTACAACGTCCCATTTTAAAATTGAAATATTTAAGATTGGCATTAAATTTGATCTATAGCAAGATTC
>OY744527.1:107937121-108052121 GCA_963556195.1 Sepiola atlantica
TAGTAGATTCATTATTAAATTCTTTAAATACCCTTTATTTTAATTAACTAGTTATAAAATATGTTATGGTCTATCAGAATTAAATGCATATTATATGGAAGATATAAGGGAGTTTAATATTTGCTCATAATCTGTAACAATGATGTATCATATTCATAATTAGTTAATTACGGAGGCAAATACTACCATACCTTTATATAAAATGTCTATCTTACCCCCATAAAAGCGCAAAACTAACACCATTGGGGTATAACGTGCAATCATTTCCCACACTATCGGGTTTAATCGGACCTACCCTACAAAAACCGCTACGCAATCTACTCCACTCCAGAAAGAGCTCATATACATATTCAAGACCAGATTAAAATATACCTTACGTAAAGAGATAAGCTATCCTTTTCTAAAATGTTCAATATCGGTGATTGTATAGGAATCAGGAAAAATATTCGAATAATCCCATCACTAACATATATTCCATGAAAAATTGCCAGTATACTGAAATCATATTCCCTTAATAGGGTTAAGATGAAAATTCATATACGCTAAATGTACAAAAGCAAGGAAATTCCCAAATGTTTACACTTTTATTGTCATTAAGTGTATGCGAGCACAACAGGGCTATGTATTTTACTGGTAGGAATTTTTCTTCAGCGCACCTCACACACTTCATCCACTCATGCATAGAGATTTATACTGTAGTGATGTGATAATGAAATGGTGTGGTTGATATGTAGTCATACACTTAATAACAATAAAAGTGTAAGAATTTGGGAATTTTCTTGCTTTTGTACATTTAGTGTATATGAATTTTAATCTTAACCCTATTAAGGGCATATGATTTCAGTATACTTACAATTTTTCATGGAATGTCACTACTTTTGTAAAGGCTATGCCTCAATACAATGCCTTCTCATAACTGATATAGTTGGTAGTTTGACTAATCAAGGTATATGGTGAACTGAAATCAAAACCCATCAACTAGACATCAGAACCTCTATCTTTGCCAAAAATCAGCTGAATCCATCAAATGGTCGATAAGATATAAAATAAAGTCTATGAATATCGGTAATTTTAAAGGTTTTTTGGAATTTTCGGGAAAACTAAGGTATATGGTAAACTGAAATTAAAATTCCATCAACTAGACCCTAGAACATCTATCTCTGCCAAAAATCAGCTGAATCCATCGAATAGTTGATGAGATACAGGGTGGCACATACGTACGTACACACAGATAAGATGATTTCATGATTGAACTTTCTGAATCTCTGGGTAGCCTTGACTAATGATGTTGAAATTCTACACACTTATAGAACCTATCAAATACACATTTTGTGCAAAGTTTGAACTAATTTGATTTATTCGTTTTTTAGTTATGATTGATCAAAGAAATGAGATTTCCAGCATAGGCCATTCTTGAGGTCTATTAAGGGATAGAGCGCTCTCGCGCCTCCCTTGATATGATATACCAAAATGAATATACACATAATTTTTAAACAAAACTATATACCACACTATAAGTGCGTCCTTTATTAAACTAAACCCTATAATCAAATTAATCCGACAATAATACAACCGCAGGTTATCTGATAACTCATCGAATGAAATTGTCTTCAACAAAGCTAAAAGTGGATTACGAAACAGCTTAAAAAACAATTGATTCAAAGAAAATTCCCGTGCACTAACACTAGAACGGAAAATCTGCGGAGCACCTGGCACCATTTTAAAACTCTGACGATTTCCTTGACACCGTTCCAGAATTTCAGAGATAAAAGGTTGCTTTTTTTATTTCTGTTATTTTTGTGTATATTTTCCCGCTTATCCTTGGATTTCTCTCAATACCTTCTTTATTTTTATGTTATGAGAAGACTAAAACAGAATGTTAATATAACATTACATTCAGGACATTCAAAGGTTTATGAGGCAGCGTTACGGGAACGTTGTTGGGGGTCGAAACACGTTATGGCAACATTTTCGCAACTTCTATTAAACGATGTATAGAAGTTGTTTTGTTAGCTGAGATTTTATTACATATATTAGAGAGAATAAAATTATTGACAACCCGATAGAAAAATAAAAGTCCTGATTGGAGTACAGAAAAAAAAGAAATGCAGACATAAATATGTATTTTATATATATTAATTTATTTTATACGTACATAAAAGTAATCCATCGACACGTGTTTCTGGCTCACAACCGTCATAAGCATGGCTAACTTACACAGAGACCGAACCTTCGATATTGATGTCTATAGTCCAGCGTTCTACCACTGGACCAAGAGGCTCTGTAAAAGATTGTATTACCTAAATATTTAATGTATTTTTATGTAATTATTTTTATTGGTGATTGCAGCGTTCGTTGTTATTTTGTTTACTATTATTTCGATTGTCTCACTTCCTAAGTGATTAAGATGCAGAAAATTGCATTATTAGTCGCCCTTAACTTCATAGGACGTATTTTTCGTTAATATATATTTTTATTTATTTTATACGTACATAAATACATATATATATATATATATGCATCTATCTATTATTATAAAAAAGCTGAGTTAATCAACGTTTGTTTCCTATATATTTTCCTATATATTTTAATCACATAAAATATGATTAAAATACGCCGTACTTTCACATTGAATAAGTTTTAAAAACATCCAATTCAAATAATCTAATGTGCACTAATTTGCAAGTAACTGAGAAAGTTTACAATCTCGTACTACAGTTGTATCTATCACTTTCACCCTCTCCGTTAATGTATATATTTAGACCACCTCTCTCTTATTTTATACGCTGTCTATCACTTCTAACTTCTCCAACTATTTATGTGTCGCTCTGTTCATTAACACACAAAGAGTGGAAAGAATAAAAAAGATTAGAATTGTATATTATAAACAAAAATGAATATCACTATAAACAAAAATACTATTTAAGCCGTAGTTTAAAAAAAAAAAGAGCGCGCGCGAGAGAGAGAGAGAGAGAGAGAGAGAGAAGAGAATAGGCTAATTTTAGATTTTGCTTTAAATTTTTTTAAATATATAAATCGCTTTGTGAATTCACTTTTTTTATTCAAACTATTCAATCCAAAGTTAATGGGTGATCGAACGGGTAAACATTTGATCGCATAGTAGTGGGCAGCTGTTCAGTCTCGATACCCCGGTAAGGGTGCCTGCGCGGGATGAAGTAAAGGTTGCAACCTGTCCCATGAACCGGCATCGATTGAGTCTGGTGGCAAGGAGAAGTCCAAGGCGACTAGAAACAATACCGGAGTAAGCAGAGATCACTGCCACAAACAACACCTGCTATTCCGAAATCGTCACAAATTTAATACTGACCACCCTATACGTCGTTTAACTTGGGAGATCTAACGACTCATCAGTGTGGCTAGAAGTAGCAAGCATATCTACCCCGAAAACCGAAACCTGGACGCTAGATCACTTCAAAAACCATCTGAACTCGTGGAAGATCTGAATTACAAATTTCATTTACATACAAATATACGATACTGATAGACCAGTATTCAGTTATCTATAAGAGCAGACATATATATATATATATATATATATATATATATATATATATATATATATATATATATATATATATATATATATATATATATATATATATATAATTGTGTTACGAAATGCCACAATGAATAACTAAATATTATGCTATTATAATTAAATATTAAACACTGTGTTGGATGTCTTTCTTGTCAGACTAAACTAAAGATATATATATATATATATATATATATATATATATATATATATATATATATATATATATATATATATAAAGAAATTAAACTTCACAATGGTAAATACGTATATTGCCAGCGGAGAAATAGATATTATATACAATTGTTGGAAAACAGAATTAATCTGTATTGATCAACAGTGGATGAAAAAGCATGGAACAATGACCCCGTGATAAGTGAACAAAACATAGACTTAATTTTATATATATATATATATATATATATATATATATATATATATATATATATATATACATACATCGTCATCCACAGATTTTGTTTTGTCGTCTACACTCATCATATAACCAACATAAGATGAACAGAGTTTAATTATAAGAGTCGAGTGCATTTTTGATGATCGGTGATACCGAGGAACTCCAGTAAAGTGTTAAGCAAAGTACATATATATATATATATATATATATATATATATATATATATATATATATATATATAGAGAGAGAGAGAGAGAGAGAGAGAGAGATAGAGAGAGAGAGAGATAGGTTAGATAGATAGATATAGATATTAACAATTAAACTGTATTAGTTATAAATATAATAATAGCATGTTATATTGATATTATTTTTCCTTACTACATTCATGTTATCTGTCTGCGAGCCTCTCATTTACAGAGAGAGAAACAGCCATCTTCAATTCTTCAACCGCATGACCCATCCAATTTTGTATTTCTTATTCTAGAAGGGAGTAGTTTCTCCTGAAGGGATTAAAAGATTTTGCACCATCTTCGATATTTGTATTACTATTTAGCAGATAGTCTCATATTTACTAATTTGATTGTTGAAAGATCCTTTGAAAATTAATGGATTTTCTGAAGATTTGTAAACCAAATACTTTCTTATACCGTTCCGGTTTTTCTACATTGCTATCAGTTCCTCATATATACCCACATACTTATCCGACTACCGAGTCAAATATGAATTTCGTATTGGGGTTCGAACCGTGTGTCGGGCACAGAATTCTCTTTCTATACTGATGATTGCAAGTTTGGCATGAAACACATGTGTATGGTGATCAATTTAAAAAATATTATTTATATATCATTATTCAAAGATATCGCTTTATTGAACACTTTAGAAAGTTAACAACAAGCCGTCATTTATAGCGTAATGCTATACTCTAGGCCCCGCCTACTAAGTTCTCCTGACGGCTTGCTGATATGGCCGCTTAAATTTCCATTGAGAAGTTTATTAAATCTTCCAATTCTACGGCAATCCGTATTAGACACATCGGTATGAACTCCGACTACTGAGTCAATATTACTTTTGTATTGCGGTTCGAACCATGTGTCCGGCAGAGATTGTCTCCTCCCAAACTGATGATTGTAAGTTTAGCATGAAACACATGTGTATATGGGTTAATTTGAAAATATTAATTATGGATACATATATATATATATATATATATATATATATATATATATATATATATATATAATATTGAATTATTTCTTTTAATATCTTACCTATGTACGACGTCGGTTCAAGATTATGGCTCTCATCAACGCAGGGAAGTAACAATCTCAGACGGTCATCGGGCGCGAACTCGGTTCACAGAGACACCGTGAATTTGTAAGCGTTCACTAAGTCATACTAGGACACGAGGAATTGTCAGGTAATAACGGAGAAATTAAGTGATATATACGCTAAAAGCGACGAGCATGAATACCTAAACATCATATATATATCTATAAGTTAGTGATGAGAATCAAAATTGTATAGAATATAATATTTATTAAATCATCAATTGTTCAAAACAAGAGATTTATAATGAAAATTATTGTATTATTTCTTTTCTTAAATCATGGCTTGTCAAAGATGTTATCTTATTGCCAGAGGAAATTCAACAAATAAGTTGGCAAATTGAAGTTTACGAACTTATTTGTCTGAAGCTCCTCTTACCATAAGATAACATCTTTGAAAAGCCATGGTTTTAGGAAAACATAATACAATATTTGTTTTTATAAATCCATAGTTTTGAATAATTCATGATTTAATAGATATTATATTCTGGACATTTGTATACTAATCACTGACTTATGTATATCGTCGAGCTTTAACTCTTCTTGATAGGTTATAATTTAAAGATATATTCTATATATTTATTTTACTTGTTCAATATATATATATATACATATATATATATATATATATATATATATATATGTGTGTGTGTGTGTGTGTGTATGGTATGTGCGTTGCTATACACAATAATGACGAATTTACTATTACCTCCAGTTTCATCGTATGATCACAAAATCTGTATGCAAAAGGAACCATGCCACATAGCTCCAGACATGCATAAAATATATTTATATTGTCTCTAATAATACATGTAAATAAATTAGGTGATAGAAAATATTGCGTTCTAATCGGCCGTAAAGCACTCGAATATCTAACAAAGATGGCTAACGAAAACTGCAAACATATGCAAGTGTATGTGCATATGTATCTTTATCTGAATGCCTAATAAGTTCCGCTGCTGTATATCTATGCTCAAGTGCTGTTGTTGTTATTGTTGTTTTTTTTGGTTTTTTTTCTGTTTTGCTGCTTTATCTGGGTCCAACACGTTTTGATTTCTCCGTCATCTTTGATCTAATACTGGGTGTATATAATTTGGTGTTTAGATAAATCGGTGCCCACGATCAACGTTGAATATTTATACTTTATAGTATTAATATATAGACTCACTATTAACAACTGGTTGCGTTGGCATAAGTCTACAGGTTTTCACTGTTCCTTCCCTTTTGTGGTGGCCAATGTTGTAATGTAGCGAAGGTAAGCACATGGTAGTCCGCCGTCTCTGATATCTTCAACGTTGTAATCATTTGTCATCATATTCTGCAACACTGTGAACAGTGTGTATCAATCTCAATATTAGTACAAAGAAACACATACACGTATTGTATTTTCATTTTCCATTTCGCTTACCAGATGATTCGTGAAAACGATTCACTCTTAAGTATTCTATATTTTCCATTCCCTGACTGACTTTCTGGTGCGAGAAAGGTAGTGAATATGTTTACATTGCTGCCAATTAAATGACACATCGACAATGAAAGAAGCCGTTCTCAATCCATAGAAAAATTAATGGATGAAAGCAATGGAGAATTAAATTGATTTCCTACATACTGATATAGTATTGGTAGTTTGGTTTGGTAGTTTTGTTTTACGGCATATCAACCCTTTTTGGGTTATTTAATGTCGAATCTGGTCTTGTTTTCTTCTCTTTTTTGTTTCTTTCCCCTTTTAATATCTGTTTCTATTTAACCCATAGTTGGGACCCTAACAGGTACTACCACTCCGGGTCAGGGTGGACCTGGGAGCAATGGTAATTAAGAGGAGGCTCCACATTCCCCAAAGTCCGTAAGCCGGATCTCACCATCGGATGTAGTTTAAGGTCATATCCAGGACCGGGAGTAGGGTAGGAAAAATAAAAATAAAAAAGGGGAGGGAGAAAGGGAGAGGGGCTGTTGTTTTTGTTTTTGGTTTTGTAGAACATAATTAAGTTTTACAAAAAAAACAAAAAAAAACGTCAATGTAGGTGAATTTCGTCTCAGGGAGCCACAGGGCAGCCTGATCTGGTATCACCAGGATATAGTATTGAACCATACTGAATCACATAGTCGATAGAAACCTATTGGCAGTAAGTGGGTGTTTAAACGAGTGTATGATACTGACAGAAACATGGATCAACGGACAGATTCATTAGTAGCTTAAGATTTTATAAGAAAATTGAGTCGACTAATATGAGACCTTTCGTCCACTAGTAGGTTTTGTATTAGGACGAATTGTTTAAGTATTAGCAGCATTATGACCTGAATTTATATCGGTTAGACATAAATACTTCATTCGTCCATAGTCAGCTGAGGAAAAGAATGTATATTAAGTAACCATAAGAGATTGATATCCAAGAAAAGGATGCAATGTCTTTAAACTTAAGCGAAGAATTCATGGCATTAAAACATCGTCAATATAGTGTAATGGAGCACTGGATTCTCAGTTTAAAAGGAAGTATTTCAAGCGATTAAATAATGATTCTTTAATATGAACACAAAACTACTTCCCATTGAAAATTATGAGAACCATTTTCAACCACTGATTGCCATGGCTGGTAGCACCCTTCCTGAGACTCAAACGTTCAAACTCGTCGCCTAACATTTACAGGCCAAATGACTTGAAATAAATACATATAATATGCTGCAAAGTCTGCTGCAAATAAGGACGTTTCCCTCTACCGGACTAGAAAGGTTCCACCCAATATTGCATACCTCCATAAAGCCACCATTTGCCCATCCATGGGTAGTGTTGCCACACATGGGTGCGTGTTTTATCTACTAGTCTCTCCCTCTTGGACAAAGTGCAAATAATAGTTTCTTACTAAATAGGTCCTTAAAAGGTTTTAAAGCTGCTGTTTATGTTGATGATAATATTTATTATTGCATACCTCTATTATTTATTATTGCATACCTCCATAAAGCCACCATTTGCCCATCTATGGGTAGTGTTGCCACACATGGGTGCGTGTTTTATCTACTAGTCTCTCCCTCTTGGACAAAGTGCAAATAATAGTTTCTTACTAAATAGGTCCTTAAAAGGTTTTAAAGCTGCTGTTTATGTTGATGATATTATTTATTATTGCATACCTCTATTATTTATTATTGCATACCTCCATAAAGCCACCATTTGCCCATCCATGGGTAGTGTTGCCACACATGGGTGCGTGTTTTATCTACTAGTCTCTCCCTCTTGGACAAAGTGCAAATAATAGTTTCTTACTAAATAGGTCCTTAAAAGGTTTTAAAGCTGCTGTTTATGTTGATGATATTATTTATTATTGCATACCTCTATTATTTATTATTGCATACCTCCATAAAGCCACCATTTGCCCATCCATGGGTAGTGTTGCCACACATGGGTGTGTGTTTTATCTACTAGTCTCTCCTTCTTGGACAAGGTGCAAATAATAGTTTCTTACTAAATAGGCCCTTAAAAGGTTTTTAAAGCTGCTGTTTATGTTGATGATATTATTTATTATTGCATACCTCTATTATTTATTATTGCATACCTCTATAAAGCCACCATTTGCCCATCCATGGGTAGTGTTGCCACACATGGGTGTGTGTTTTATCTACTAGTCTCTCCCTCTTGGACAAAGTGCAAATAATAGTTTCTTACTAAATAGGTCCTTAAAAGGTTTTAAAGCTGCTGTTTATGTTGATGATATTATTCTGGCAAGAAGATCTTTGTCACGTATCCAATAATTTATCAGATCTCTGATCATTTACCCATCGATGGCATAGAAAAACTACATTACTTAAATTACTTATCCAAAGTCAAAATAGATATGAATTGAACAATGAGCATACAGGTTAGAAGTTAAAACAAATGAAATGGAACAATTAAAGTCTATGACAACTGAAATTGGTGCTTATACAACCCTAACCAAAGCCAGTAAAAATGAAAGCTACTTTAACAAGAGTTTTATCAATTCTGACGCCTACTATATGTTGTGGTGGCAACCACTCATTTGCATATACGAATAACGTTACACTATAAATGGCAAGCCTAGGTTGGCCTTAGGTGTGTTACCTAAATGCCACCGGAAGTGACGCCGAAGAGCGTACATGTCCTCCCACCAAGACTCTCTGACTCGACACCTTCATTTGTACATACTGTAACTATACCTTTTCTTTAATACACTTATTATTGCATTCTCCTTGTTGTTTGCGTCTTCATTGTATTCCTCACTAATTATTGTTCAACCTTGCAACTACAACACTATATCTGTTAACAAGTTAACAACCCGATATCATCTATCCTGTCGCAAATATAGCAAGATTGTGTTCCCAGCCTACAATAGAACACTGGATGTGTATACCATATATCATCTAAATAGTACGTGAAACTATGAGTTACTATATGAAAAGGAGACGGTAATCACTTTCATAGGATATTCAGATGTATACTCGACTAGTGACATGGATGACAGCAAATCAACCTCAGCCTTATTATTCCAATTAAAATTGAAGCGTGCGTTTGTCAGCTGGAGAAGTAAAAAGCGAAATTGTATTACATAATATACAGCTGAAACAAAATATACGACATTGGCAAGTGCAGCTGGAGAAGTGGCGTAGATGCAACAATGATCTCAACGAAGTCTCAGTTGAGCCGACACTTATCTACGAAGACAACTAATCCACAATAATTATAGTAAAGAAACCACAACATCATGAACGAGAGAAACATATTAATAGTAAGTGTCATTACATCCGACATAGGTGTAAATGAAGACGTCCTCCTCGATAGAGAGCTCCTCCCCCAACCGCAATTTCTATAGTTCGAATAATGTTTGATGTCCGAATGTAATAATTCGATCATAAATAGATCATCTTCGTCAGAGATCGTGTAGTGTTTTATAACATTACTTAACATAACATTGCTGCATTTCTAAACACAATCATCGTTAATATGATATGTTTTTTTCTGTAATTCAATTGTAAATAGATAATCCTCGTCGGGGAACGTCTAGTGTTTGTAATATTTCTAAAATACTGCATTTCTAAACACAGTCATTTTAATATGATATCTTTTTTTGTAGCCTTTCATATTATGATTATTTCTCTTCGTAATTATAAACAAACAGGAAGAATACCCGACCTAGGTTGTGCTCGTACTATGAATGCTTATTTTCTGTATGTATTTGTCAGAGATAATAACGTAATTGATTTATTAATAACACATGAAGTAGAGTTCAGGATTCGCATTTTTCTAATATATATATATATATATATATATATATATATATATATATATATATATATATATATATATATATAATCCACGATTTTTACAAGCATTGCTATTAAGCTCATTTATAATGAGTCTTTAATTTTATTTTGTTTACAAAATCGATCAGTTTAATATATGCGTTTTTTATTTTTCATTTGTGAACGAATAAATTAAAATGCATGTTTAATCTCACAAAATATAACCGAATGTTATTATTAGGATATTAGTTGTTTACATTGACTTATCACAAACAAAATGTGGTGCTATTTTAGTATAAAGGTGATGCAGTTAATTATTTTCATGTAAAAGCATTATTTTGTACTTACTCAGTCATAGTTTATCTCTCACGGCACGAAAAAGAATTTTAAAATATCAAGCAGAACTTTAATTAGAACGATTTTTCCATTTCGATGTACAACCTGTATTCGCGCCCGAGCCGACATTTTGAGAAATTCTTCAAAAGTACTAATTAGGTCACACGTGCCTACCTAGGGGACCCAATTTCGTAACACTTATCTGCCCTTAGTTAGCTAACCGGCCACTCCCAAAATGGCAGCGAGTCAACGTTTCATATCGCCCTTATGGAAATGGAAAAATCGTTCTAATTAAAGTTCTGCTTGATATTTTTAAATTCTTTTTCGTGCCGTGAGAGATAAACTATGACTGAGTAAGTACAGAATAATGCTTATACATGAAAATACTTAACTGCATCGCCCTTATACTAAAATAGCACCCAAAATTTTAATTTTCGATTTTTCCATGTTAGGGTATTTGGCAGGGAACTTACAATGTTTGTTTTTAAATAATATAGTCACTAATGTCATCACAAATGACACCCTGGTGATACCAGATCAGGCTGCCCTGTAGCTCCCTGAGACGGAATTCACCTACATTGACGTTTTTTTTTTTTTTTGTAAAACTTAATTATGTTCTACAAAACCCAAAACAAAAACAACAGCCCCTCTCCCTTTCTCCCTCCCCTTTTTTATTTTATTTTTCCTACCCTACTCCCGGTCCTGGATATGACCTTAAACTACATCCGATGGTGAGATCCGGCTTACGGACTTTGGGGAATGTGGAGCCTCCTCTTAATTACCATTGCTCCCAGGTCCACCCTGACCCGGAGAGGTAGTACCTGTTAGGTTCCCAACTATGGGTTAAATAGAAACATATATTAAAAGGGGAAAGAAACAAAAAAGAGAAGAAAACAAATATACTTTAACAACCAAACCAAACACCATCAATAAATATTTGAACATATAAAGAACTTGAAGCATAAAAACTTTCACCAAAATGACTGCATTCGGCATTAAATAACCTGAAAAGGGTTGATATGCCGTAAAACAAAACAACCAAATAACACCTCCAGTTTGAATCGGGGAAGTATAATAGCTTGCTGTAGGTGTCGGTCCTCTATGAATAACAGCCTTTCTCAGAGTAAAAATAGTGCAAAATGTCTGCTGTTTTTTATCACACTTTATCATTCTTCCAAATTAATATATTGATTACTTTAAAATCTATTAATTTAGATTACAACATATTTAAATTCAGAATAAAATTAATTTGATGTTCAGTATTAAATGAACATGATTTACAATGTTTTGATAGATCAACATGTTAAGCCTTTTTTAATCAAAAATGGAAATTGTTAAAAACCTTTGTTGATTGCAATTATAAGGTATATGTGATTGTCTCCAACAACCTAAAGTTGTATTGCAGTTGCAAATTTTAGTTATTAAGATGTTACAAATAAGTTTGAATGTTCTACTTGAATTTCCGTTTGTTTATTCTTATAATTCAATTTTAAATATTGTTTTAATAGTACGATATTTTTATTTTAAAACTTTTCTTTTTTTTTACTATGTGATTTATTATTTTCTATTTAATCTTTCATCTTGTATTTTCTTATATATTCTTTATTTTATCTATTGTATTTTCTGTATGTTTTTCTTTATTTTTATTTTCTCTGTTTTTCTATTGTATACTTCTGTATTTCCCTTTTTCTTATATATTCTTTATATTTTTATTGTATTCGTCTTTTTTATCTGCTCTGATTTTTTTTTTACAATTTTTATTTTGCAACAGTATTATTATTTTTATTCAGCTTTTTATATTATTTTATTATATTTTGATACTTATCTTCATCTTTCTATTCAAATGCTGTGTGTCTTTTGGCATTATTAATTTGTTTAGTTTCTATTTTTCTCTAATTCGATTTAAGTTCAGCATCTATTTTTTCCTTGATATCTTCTACATTCAAGTCATGAATGAACTCATTTCTTATTATTTTCAATTTTTATTATTTACTTGGTCAGTTATTTTAGAAATATAATTATAACTTTAGGGATTTTTTTCAACACGGGGTATGAACTTAATCTTAAATAAATGGTGGTTTTACTACTGCACTTCTTTTATATTGTCGGGGAAACTCGTATAGGGTCTACATGATGCAGTGAGGTGAAGATGCCCAGCGGCGAGCGTGCTAGCAATGGGTATATAACTGTCCGACCATTGCTTCAAAAGTGTCTTAATTGATCGTGTAGCAAAAATATATTTGCTGTCTTCTGTGTCGAATCATAAGAGAATTCGCATCAACGTATTCTTTCGCGTGAGCAAACTCAACCAAATAACCACCTACATGTCGTAATAAAGATTTTCTCTCAAAGACAAAATGGATTTTCAAGCTAAACATAAAAACATAGGATACATGTCTTTAAAAACTATATTCATTCGTAAGTGGGTGATCAGTTTCCATATAATTTACGTGCGAAAAAAAATTGTTGTTTTCTTTTCGTTTTTTTGTTGCTTTTTATAGTAAATATAGCTGCCTACATATAATAGCCTGAAAAAGTAGAATCTCATTTTTCTTTTTTGTGTGAATTAGCATAACGTGTAAGGCTGCAATAATATTCAGTAAAAATTAAAATATAACCAAACAAATTCATACGAAAAAAAAACTACTTCGAATTATTTGTTCTTTCGATTTATTTAAAAGCGAGCAATTTATTTAATTCTCTGAATGTAAAATTAATAGTGTAAACAAAATGATGTTCAAGATTTTCTAGAAAGTATTTATAGAAAGCCCGGTTCGTGGAAAATATATATATTTTACCGGCTTGCATAAATCAATGATTTTTATTTTTTGAATTGAATCAAAGTTGGCTAAGAAACAAGTGTAATATCTGTTTCCACACTGTACTTTCTTTGTTTTTATTGTCTTAAATCGGAGAGGTCCATCTTGATTGGGGCAAATTTTTATTTTTGTCCCATTCAGAGTTCCCATTTTGTGGGGAGCTAGATATCCCTATAAAATACCAATCTTGCGTCTAACTTTGCTCTCGTGAAATAAATAGACCAGAATCGCTTTTCTTTGATCTGCAGTGAGGTTTTAAATGCATTTCATGAGAAACTTAAAATTCAGTTCGGCGAGAAATACTGATTAACTTTCATGTACTATTTCAGTCACGTAAATTCAAGATGAATGAAAATGATTCCGCATCGTTTGTCTATTACTCCCAAATGAATGATTTCTTCTTTAACTTGCCTTAGTGTTCTTCATTAGCTAGCCCTTTTCTCTGGTTTATAAATCGGGCGACTATATTTTGCAGGCCGATTTTTTTATTTCGACGTTTCATATTTACGATGAAAATACCTATAACCCCGAGTTTTTAATGTTTTTGTTTAATTTTGTTTGCTTTAGTAAAACGTGATTATAAGTAAATGCTATTTGAGGGTAATACCGAACTCCATTAAACTTTAAATAGTATACGTGACTGAAACAGGAATTGGCCGCTTTTCATTTTGTTTACACGCGCACAGAAACAAAACATACTTTTAAATTGGCAATTTAAAAGCTGGAGATTTACTTATTTCTCACTGGCACGAAGAAATATTATGAACATCACGCCGTACTTTACAGTACTTAACTCCATATTTCCGAAAACCAAAAGTTCAACATGGCGACAGGTCAATCATGAACACAAATTCTACATAACGACGTCAACATAGTAAAAGTCTATTATGCTGCCGCGAAACCGGATGTGAAATCGATATAGTCGGCGCCTTTCATTAACCCAACCACGGACCCGACGTCAGGGTTAGCGTATTAGCATCAAGTACTTAGAATTTGTAGTTGGGTGAATGAAGGAATTTGGTAAAAAGATATCTTCTGCTGCAAAACAAGATGTGGAATCGGTACAATTGGTGTCCTTTATTAAGCCAAATACTAACCCTAAGTCCGTGATGGCATCAACTGTTTCGCGACAACAATTTATGTTTTTAATCTGTTAATTCCTTTGTTATTCACTTACCAGCTAATGCAAAAGGGGGAAAAATCACAAATAAAATTAGAAAAAACTCAACTAATAGTTTATGAATTAAATTATAAGAATAAACAAACAGATTTGTTTATCTGAATAGTTCAACACTTAAATGAAATAAAAGAAAAAAGTGAATTTCTTGGAACATCGATAAAAACGGTAGATTTTTTTAAGAGGATTAACATTTGGTTTCACCGTTTCAGCATCATTTCTTTTTTCCTATTGATGGACATTGTAACAAAAAAACTAACATATTTTAATGTCATTTTTTTCTACGCAATCAAATTTCAATTTTATGTCAAAATCTAGCTGGATAGGCGTTATTTTCAACATTGTAATCGGTTTTAGATTTGGTTCAGAATTAAATTTGATATCGATCTTAGAATGTACAAAAAGGGACGAAAATATCGACTGAAGAATATACACTGCGTTGGTATATGATACCATACTTATAAAAAAAAAGTCCAATAAAAAGGGGAGGGGCTAATAAACAAAACATAGTTTTTTTTTCTCAGGGTGTGATCAGTTACAATAACTCTTCGGATCTTGTCGTTACTAATTTGTATCTCTATCGGCTGTGTGCAGTGCAGTTCTTGCTCAAAGTAAAAAGCGAAGATGTATTCGTGAATGCAGCTAAATATGCTACCTATCCATTTTCTTTATGCATAGTTTTCGTATTAACGGAAACTTCTGCGCCGTTCGCTGTCAACCGGAAGTACGAATTGTTAACCACAACATAACGGAAAACCGCTTATACAAATAGGAAATCAGTACCAATGATCCTTTTTAAGGGATAGACTTACCTAATCTCTCTAACGATTGCGGAATAGAGAGACTGTAAAAATGTTCGGGTGAGACATTGCTCTTTACAGCCTTAAAACGCAACCAAGTAGAAACAGTTATATGTTGGTTAGCAAACCAAGGTGGGGTAGAATGTAACTGAATACAACCTTTCAGATATTAATTAGAAACTGAGCGTGCAGGTGAATAGGTTTCCCCTTACCCAGAGTGATGCTATAAAAGGGGTTTACTCAAGGATGGTGCCATTATCTAATAAATCATATTGCTGGAAGACTATACATATGAGAAACCCTTGTCAGTCAGTCTCTCTCCCGTTCTATATCTCTCTGTTTTTTTTTGTTGCTACCAAATTAATTAATTACGCATAAGAAAATGCGTAATTAGTTTATTAGTTTATTACACATAAGAACATGAAATCTATTATTCATGCCAATTATCTTAAGCAAAGTTTAAAGTTGTAACCCCACCTATTCAGAAATTATACACACATACCTATATTGAAAAACGTATGCATACAATTTTTTTCCAATTCAGAGTGCCCATTTTGTAGGAGGTGAATTCTCCCAACGTTATATATTGACATTGTGCCTAACTCTGGGAGGAAGTAAATAGGCACAACAACAACAACAACAACAACAAACACAACAGCGACACATTTATTATAAAAAAATAATAAACGCATATATTTAACATTTTACTAAAGCCAGAAGTAAATTATCTCTTTTGAAAATGAAATTCTAAATAAGTTTTTAAACACTTTTATTTATTTTATAAAATCTCTTTCTCTTATTTTATTCATAATAATAGTACTATCGATAAAACGATTGCATATGTAAAAGAAAATTTGACAATACAAAGTAGAAATGGTATATTAAAAAATCTTAATTTCTTAAAAACTTAAAAATAAATAAATATGCAAATGAGCAAAATCGAGATTTGTTTGAGTGAGTTGGAGATGCCTATATATCGGGTATTTCAATATATTCTTATATCATTAGAATTAAATAATCCTAACGTGTTTTGAGCTTAATATCGTTAGGATAGATAGACAAAACCTTAGCAGTTATATATGTGCATATATATATATATATATATATATATATATATATATATATATATGATGGACTCTCCCGTCGATATTTCGACGTATGAGTGCCATATATATATATATATATATATATATAGTCTAATAAAGCTCTGAGTCATTAAAAAAATGTAAAATGCAGTTTAAATCCCCAGACAAACTAACTAAATCCAAGATATTGCAGACTTAACATACATTCGTTGGAAAATTAATAAATGAAAAAATATAAGTAAAAAAAAGGGGGGGTTAATTATCTAAGAGTGAAACAAAAACTGGAGACCTTAAGCGTCTAATATTAACACGGGGATCATCAGCTGTTTACCATGTAACTGTTTCGGAGATTTAAAAACAGGACAGTTATAATATTCATGGCTCTCCAATGGTACTGATTATACGACCATTTCCCCAATAATCAAGTGTCGAAATAATTCAGCTTAAAATATCACTAATATATACATAAATAAATAATAATAATGATAAAATAATAATACTAATATATTACCCTTAAGACTACCGTATGATATAATAATTTGCATATCAAATAACATTAATTAAAACAATAAAAAAAATATATAAAAATACAAATAATAATAATACTATCTAAACACTACATCCAAGAACCATTCTGCAATATGGTAGCTAGCAATAAAATTATATAGGAATTAAAGTTGCATTAAAAAATAAATAAAAAATAAAGCTTAAGTACCTTTGGTACCAGGAAAGTAATTATATTCAAGACGAATTTGCTAATATTTTATATAGCTGTTTCTAGGTAGTACTAGTGGGTATAGAGGTGGATACCATGACGAATTAAAGCACCGAAATAGTATAATACTGTAACCTGCATCATGAGTATTTGCTACGGTAAATAAAGAACACCATGAAGGCCACAGTCATATCTAACTTTCAGGCTGTGCTTGGTGAAACAAAGAAGCTTCTTCGAGTGAATTGTACTTGGCAAAAAAATCCTCTGAAATGCTATTTGAGAATACATTAATTATTGTCCAAAATATGATTCTTTTCGAGCCTCATATAAATCTCTCTCTTTCTCTCTCTCATATATATATATATATATATATATATATATATATATATATATATATATATATATATATATATATATATATATATATATAACATGAAGATAGAGGCAAAATGCCTTCATAAGAAACCACGTGTTAGATGCAGATATTTTTTTATTAAATCAAAATAAAAAATAAAAGCATTTTTTTTCTTCTTCATCTTGACTTTTTTTATCTAATATTTCGCTTGATATAACAAGCATCAACAGAGCTTTAGACAAATAAAAGGTATTAACCCTTTTTTTCGTAATAATCCTTCCTGGTCTTGTGGAAGTATCGTCCGATGTTGTGGACTAATGGTTCAAATGTCTGTTTTAATTGAACTTAAATCGCGCATGGATGTGTAGCTTTTGACATGTTTGTATAAATAAATAGCTGTATATATTATTAAGCACTATTATATATAAACACGGTATAAATTTTCTGTGAATAGAAAATTAACCTGGGTAACCATATATATATATATATATGAGAGATATATATGTATATATTTATCTTTATAGTAACACCTTGAGTGTTAAAGCTAAATAGGTATTATTTCATGATACAAGAGCATCTATAAATAATCAATAGAAAATAGGATATTCCAGCGAAAATATCTTTATATGCAAGGATACATATACATACAGACAGACCCCTGCTGATAACCAAAATCATGTTTTCATTCTCTGCTTGGTTACGTCAAAAACCATGCCGAAGTCTGGACACTTTCTGACAAGTCAAAATCATTATTATGTATGATTTTTCTACATTGCTTTCTTCATCCTGAGGAAGTCTTCCAATAAAGACGTAAGCTGGATGAATACATAAATAACATGTTTTTTTTCTTTCCTCTTTTTCATTTTACACACACACACACACATTTATAAATATATATATATATATATATATATATATATATATATATATATATATATATATATATATATATATATATATAAGAGAGTTTAAATTATATACTAGATACCTACATCGAATGTCTTCAGTCTCTCTGTACAAGGGTGTGTCAGAAAACCCTGACATGGTGATACTTCACCCTACAAGTAAACTCTGAGTAGATATTCAAAATAACATATTATTCCAAGCACAAATAAGATCCCCTCGACACGGCTATACACTGGCTCATACAAGGAATTACGCATCTACTCCAAGTAATGTTACCTCAAGTAACAGTACTTACCTGGATACTCCATCAGACTAGATGAATTCTTGCCCTGAATTCCGGGAAGACCCAGAGACTATAAGAACAATATACTATAACATAGCGAACTTGTTAATTGGGGAGAGGAAAATGAATGTTCTTCACTTCTTTACTAACTCAACGTTTGGCTGGTAAAGAAATTTTATGGAATATTCAGATATCTATTATTTCATATAGAGATCAAGTGTTACCCCATGAAGGGTCCCCTTGATTTTTGAGAACTTCGACTGTAGTAAAATGAAACAGAGTGAAATATATGTGTATATATATATATATATGTGTGTATATACACATATATATATGTATATATGTATATATATATATATATATATATATATGTATATGTATAAATGTATATACACATATATATATATATGTATATACACATATATATATATATGTATGTATATATTTATGTATGTATGTATGTATGTATGTATGTATGTGTGTGTGTGTGTTTATGTCTGTATATGTGTATTTCTATAAGAGGTTCTGCCGGTCACCTAATCGGTAGATCAATCGATTGAAGTAAATATGTCTTCAATAAACGTGAAAATGAATAAGCGCTTCTTAATAATATTTGTTCTTATATATATATATATATATATATATATATATATATATATATATATATATAAATGTTTCAATTTTGTTGACATCAACTCACTTTATATATATATATATATATATATATATATATATATATATATATATATAAATATACATATATATATATATATACAGAGAGAGGGAAAGATCTCGAGTTGTGTTAGTAGCCATATGTACAAGAGGCGTGTGCTAAATAACAACGATAAATGTCTTAGTCTCGGGATAACTTCATCATACCAACTCTCCACCTGATTCCACCGAATACGAAGAACTGACAATCACCATGTGCCGTTCGTTATATGTCTACATTCTGTAAACTAACCCATCTACGTTTCCTTTTCGCACTTCCCTCTCTTTCTCTCGTTGTCTCTCTCTCTCTGCCCCCTCTCTTACTCTCTCTTTCTGTCTGTCTCTCTCTCTCCCTCTCTCTCTATATATATATACATACATGCACATATATATGCATAAATATGGAGAGAGAGAGAAAGAGCGCGTGTGTATGTGTATTTTAGAAAGGTAGAAAGAAACATAGCATAACTCTTCTCAGAATTTCGCAAATGCTCTCTCAGTATTTTGGCAAACCTCGTTGATATTAAAGTAAAGATCGCAAAGTGTTCCTTTCATATTTGGCATTATTTCATATATCTTGAGTTTCTTTCGCAAATAATATCAGAATTCCTGATTGTATCAAATGTTCAATTGGAAATACATTTTGTGTATATCGAAAAAAATGCATCCATTCGAACTAAAACATAGACGAATATTCTTACGCCTCCATAAAACCTGCATGGTTTGAGCTTAAAGATACTATTTTTAACTTAGGAAAATGCGATTTCAAACTTCAGATTACCAAATCAAAACACATTTAATTCCTATGGCTATGCAAAGGAAACGTTATTTCAAACAAGCGTAGAATAATTTTAGAATAGGCTGGGGATAATCGATGTAATTCTTATTTCAATATTGATGTGAATGTTAAACATTATATGATTTTATAAAGAAAAGCAGAATTGAATCTGAGAGAGAGAATGGATACGCCTATTCTATTTAAAAATAATTATTTGCAATAAATTTCTCCAGTAAAGCAAAACTTTGTAGGGAAATAAAATTACAAATAAATTACAGGCGCAATGGCTTTGTTTATTTATAAATTCACTATTAAATTGTAACTGTGGAACAAAATGTCAGATTTCATACTTTCACGACTAACGCCCAGAATACGAACAGAAAACGTGCTTGTACTACTTTACAAGATGAATCACAGTCACATATACACACACACGGACACGTATATATATATATATATATATATATATATATATATATATATATATATATATATATATATATTTAATATATACAAAATTAATTAAAAATATATATATTAACGAGAAAATACGTCCTATAAAGTTAAGGGCGACTAATAATGCGATTTTCTGCATCTTAGTCACTTAGGAAGTGAGATAATCGAAATAATAGTAAGCACAAAAACAACGAACGCTGCAATCACCAATAAAAAATAATTACATAAAAATACATTAAATATTTAGGTGATAAAATCGTACATATTTCTAGACAGAGCGTCTTGGTCTGATGGTAAAACGCTAGAAATTAATATCGAAGGTTCGATCTCTGTGTAAGTTAGCCATGCTGATGACGGCTGTGAGCCAAAAACACGTGTCCATGGATTACTTTCATGTACGTATAAAATAAATTAAAACATATATATTAACGAACAATACGTCCTATAAAGTTAAGTGCGACTAATAATGCAATTTTCTGCATCTTAATCATTTAGGAAGTGAGACAATCCAAATAATAGTAAGCAAAAAAACAACGAACGCTGCAATCACCAATAAAAATAATTACATAAAAATACATATAAATATATATATATATATATATATATATATATATATATATATATATATAAGGGCATGTTAGTTTGCTTGAAGCATTCCTGGTACATAAGTATATAAGTATTTAATAAGGCTGTATGCAATGCGGAAAAATGGAATGGTGAAAAACGAGATGAACGAAAAGATATTTTTTCTTCACAAACACATATATTTAATTTTTTGTAAATATTTCACAAAATGTTTCAATAAATCGTTCACTTACAGTTAATAGAATCCGGGATAGTAGAACAATTTTCTATCAACTTCAAACTTTCTCTGATGACCAGCAAAAGTAGAATAAAGTCTATATAGTTTCTCTTTACCTTGCTGTAAAACGCACGTAAGAAAATGGTTCCTATTTTGAAAAAAAAAAATAAAAATAAATTAAAACAGGTTTTGTTTGTCGGAAGAATAAAGTACTTATACAGGCATTCCCAAAATACGAAAATTAAATAAATTGAATTGAATATGAAAATTATGAGTTTCCATTGATTTTTCTGTGGTCATTTTACTGCAGCTATAACTTATATATGCTCTGAATCTTGTAATACAACTTCGTTGAGCTTGCAATTAGAAATATTTCGGAAATTATAATGAGTTTATTCCTAAATATATATTTTTTATAAGAGCTTATATATACATATATATATATATATATATATATATATATATATATATATATATATATATATATATATATATATATAGTGAATGCTTTTATTCGAACATGTACAAGGTCTGTTACACTGGCATGTCGATATTATCGATCTACAGCTATCAAGAGCTGAGGTCTCATCAGACAGAAAGTTTTTCCTTGATCCGACCCGGTCGGTGAAGTCCAGGAAGAATGGAGTCAAGCAAAGAAGAAGAAGAGGAAGAAATAATAATCATGTGACCAATTTTAAAAAAAATATATGCCGTTTGAAAAGTTTAATTTACAGTAATTCATAATTTTATTTTTATCCAACGCTGAGCTGGGGTAGAGAGGGGCCGAGGGAAAGGAAACGAAATGGAAAGAGAAGCGAAAGAAAGAGAGGTATGGAGGGTGTTAGGGTGGATGTCTGTAGCCATTTAAAAGTTGTCGTGGTCTGATGTGTCTTGCTAGGATTCATGGCAATATAACTAAAAATTACAAAAAATCAAACATTGACTTAGTCTAAAACATAAATATTGATAGCAAGGAAATTACTGCCAAATTTAAGATTAGTGATAGGGTTAATAAATTAAAGGTGAGAGAAGCATACATACTCATTAAAGACCACAAACCTGACTTTCAAACAAAGTCCACGACTAGATTAATTAACCCAACAAAACAAGAAACCTGAAAAATCGGCAAAATTATTCTACAAAAAATAAACAAAAATATCAAATCAACATACAAACTCAACCAATGGATCAACACTACAAATACAATTAATTGGTTCCACAAGATAAAAAAACAAGATAAATTCTTCCTTCATCCAATTCGATATAGTTGACTACTATCCCTCGATTTCTAATGAACTCTTTGGAAACGTCATGGAATTTGCTACTCTTTTCTCAGATATATCTGAAGAAGGGATTAACATTGTGAGAAAATGTAGGAAAACAGTGTTAATTAGTAAACTAGATCAATGGACAAAGAGCAACCAATCTGGCTCTTTTGATGTTTCGATGGATTCTTTCGACTCTGCAGAAATAACCGACCTAGTTGGCCTATACATCCTTTAAAACTTAACTAAAGATATAGATATTGAAGACATTGGACTATATAGAGATGATGGACTATTAGTAGTCAGAAATTCTAATGGGCAAAAGTGCGAAAATATTAAAAAGATTATCATTAGGGAGATGAAAAGGATATGCCTTAAGGTTGAAATAACTTCTAACATTAAAATAGTAAACTTCCTAGATGTAACTCTCAACTTAACTAAGGGAATATATGAACCATACAATAAAGAAAACTTTAACCCAATCTACGTACACCCCCTCTCCAACCACCCCAAAACTACCATTAAGCACATCCCTAAATCTATCCAACAAAGGATAAGCAATAACTCCTCAAATGAAACAATATTTAACAAACATAAGGAATTTTATAATAAAGCACTAAAAAACAGTGGGTACAAGAATACACAAATTAAATTTACCAAACCCACAGCAACTAACAATAAAAACAATAAAACAAGAAACAGAAATATAATATGGTTTACACCCCCCTTCAATCAAGCACTTAAAACCAAACTTGGTAAAAAAATTTAGACCTCATCAACACACACTTCCCCCCAAACAACATCTTACATAGAATATTCAACAAAAATACACTTAAACTAAGTTACAGTTGCAGTGAAAACTTAGAAATGATAATTAAAAAACACAATAATAAAATCCTAAACAGCAACCTAAACCCTGAATCAGATAACAAAAAACAACTAAAGTAAAGTCCTGTAACTGCATAAATAAAAATGAATGCCCTTTGCAACAAAATTGCTTAATAACAAAAACTATTTACCAAGCAACAATCTCGACTAAGGAAAACCCAGATATAAAAAGAATACTACATAGGTATGGCAGGTAATACCTTCAAAGAAAGATACACCGGTCATAAATATTCTTTCAACAACCCAAGCTACCAAAATAGAACTTCACTCTCAAGTTACCACTAGGAACTAACTAATAAAAATAAATCACCAACTGTAATCTGGAACACTATCAGAAAAACTAGCACCTGTAGCTCCCTAAACTCACTATGCTATTTATGTCTTGGCGAAAAATTTGAAATAATTAAATTTACCGAGGGAGGAAAGCTCTTAAACAAAAAAAAACAGGAAACATCGATCAATTGTAGGCATAACAGATCACATCTCCTTAGTAATTTGTACAATACCCCCTAAATAATACCATTAAAACAAAAAATCCCAATACCCACCAACCCCCTAAAATTAACACTTATAAACATCTCCAAACCAGATAACTTTAACCCTCAACTACAAATATAATATAATGACCCCCCTTTTTTGGAATAAATATTAGAACACCTTCAAGTAGAACTTTTGTGATATGTATGTGTAGGTGTATTATGTGGATGTATGTATATGCATATGTGTGAAAATATGAAATATGTAACTATTTGTATGTATGTGTATGTGCTTGTATATGTATGTATGTGCGTGTGTATGTGTACGTATGTATATGTATTTATGGGTTCATGTATATATGTATGCATATGAGTGCATGTACGAGTGTCCATCTATGCATGCATATATATGTATATGTATGTATATATGAGTGCGTGTATGCGTCTATATGTGTGTATAGGCATTCCTCATATACTTAACCTTGGCCATAAATATTTAATATTTAATTTACGAAACCCCACAAAAGCCAACCACATATTACCAAAATCATCTTTTAAAATTATATATTGATTACTTTACCCAAAAGTACTGGCCCGTAACATTTCTAGTCCCCCCACTCATGGACAATAAATTTAACTAAAACACCCTACCGCCAATATTATCTTTAATCTTCTGACAGGTTTTAACCCCACCATTTTTAATACAATCACAACGAATAATAAAATCTATTAATACCAATGCCATTAATTCATATACGACTTTCACTAAAAATAAAAGTAATTACCACTATGTTTTATTAATTCATTACTAACTATTATTTAGAATCAAAATACATTTATTTATACTCCAAAATAATTAAAACCAAATATAATAGTATAATTCATTAATACCAATGTCATAAATTTATATACGATTCTTACTAAAAATCTGCTCCATTATATTTTATTAACTCATTATCAAATATTATCTAGAATTAAATTTATCAATACCACTGCCATTAATTTCATATATGACTCTTACTAAAAATAAAAGCAATTACCACTATGTTTTATTAATTAACTACTAAATATTACTTAGAATTAAAATACATTTATTTATCCATCAAAATAGTTAAAACTAAATATCAATTGATCAAGATATAACGGTAAAATTTATTAATACTAATGTCATAAATCTATATACGTTTTTTACTAGAAATAATCACCATTATATTTTATTAATTCATTGTCAAATACTACACAAAATTAAATTTATTTATCACCAGTAATATTTTAAACTAAATATCACTCTAAGCTTTTTGCCGCGATAATGTAGACGTCTGCATTAAGGAAATTGAAACATCCGCCCAACACGGAACAACACCTGTCAAATATCGGTCGCGTGCAATGAATCCTAGCTAGATACATCAGACCGCGACAACTTTTAAATGGCTACAGACACCCACCCTAACACTCTCCATACCTCTCTTTCTTTCGCTTCTCTTTCCCTTTATTTTCCTTTCCCTCGGCCCCTCTCTACCCCAGCTCAGCGTTGGATAAAAATAAAATTATGAATTACTGTAAATTAAACTTTTCAAACGGCACATATATTTTTTTTTTAATTGGTCACATGATTATTATTTCTTCCTCTTCTTCTTCTTTGCTTGACTCCATTCTTCCTGGACTTCACCGACCGGGTCGGATCAAGAAAAACTTTCTGTCTGATGAGACCTCAGCCCTCGATAGTTGTAGATTGATAACATCGACATGCCAGTGTAGCAGACCTTGTACATGTTCGAATAAAAGCATCCACAATACAGCTCTATATCTTTATTGAGCATTCTTTTGTAAGCCCGGTTTGATTCCCTTTGGAATTCTATCCTGTGGATTTTTACTCTACCTGAATTACTATATATATATATATATATATATATATATATATATATATATATATATATATATATATATATATATTGTATTTGTATATGAATGGAATAAAGTTGTGTGTCCGGTGTCTGAATCGTCTTACCGTTGTAACAGTTATCTCCACACTGAGGATTCTGTAAGGATGAACCATATACGTAATTAAAAATATTTATTATTGAAACATATATATATATATATATATATATATATATATATATATATATATATATATATATATATATATATATATTAGTACTTAATGTATCCACATAAAATATTATAAGGAGATCTAATTTTTATGTGTCAGTTTTCAGTATTTAGCCTGATGATTCCCCCGGGGATGAAACACGGGAGCCTCTGTGTAGCTTTATTGCCATATATATTTTCATTGCTTACTATATATATATATTAATTTAAAATAAATAATATTAAATTATTATTATTATTGTTATTTTTTAATTTTTACTTACATTATATATATACAGGGTGATTCATAAGTCACTTAGCTATTTGTCTCCGCGAAGCCCTGATTTGACGCCGTTGGACTATTTTTGTGGGGATATTTACGTGACCAAGTATTTGCCACGCCAATAACTAACATCGACGACCTCAAATAAAAAATAACTGCCGAGTTTGTTAAAATTAATCAATCAAATATGCTACAAAGATTCGTAAATTCCTTGCAAAAAAGAATGGAGCTATGCATGCAGAACGAAGGTGAACATTTTGAAAATTTGCTGTAATCTTAAACTCCCATGAATGAATTTGTTGAATAAACTTTCTGTTTTGTATTACCGTATTTTTTAACTTACGAATTTCAAAAATAAATAGCTAAGTGAATCACCTAGTATATATATATATAATGACTCACCTAGTATATATATATATATATATATATATATATATATATATATATATATAGTGTGTGTATATGTAGGCAGCATTTTTTCATTCATGCAAACATTATTAAAAATAACAGAATTCTACTCTCTGGTTATACTTTTTTTTAATCTTTTCATTATTTCTAATGATTTTGAAATTAAAAATAAAATGATAAAAGATCCCGTTTTCGATTTCTCTTCCAATAATCTTCAGGTTTGATGGCAAAATTAACTAAAAAGCTGATATTTTTTCAAATACATCTGAGAGATGCACACCTAAAAGAACGCTTTACATTGTTCCAAGAAAGAAGTTCACGAATTAAATCTTTTTAAAAAAAATATATTTATGTATTTTTTTCTAATTAATGGCTGATTAATTTGGTGTAGTCGAATAATTATGGAGGGAGATAATAGGGAGATGTAGGAATAATTAATTTAATAAAAATATCTCTCTTTATCTAATGTGAATTAAGCTATACCGGGGTGGCGTCACTGAACTTAATTAAACTACGCTAAGCATTTTAAAATGGTTTTACTAGTCTCATAGGCGATATTATTAATTGTAGGCCGTTGTGTTTTCATGTAGATGACTTTAAGTATTTTAATTTTTTTCAAAATTGGTCTCGGAATATATTATATTAGTGTTGTCTTAAATCGGATGGAGGGCAGTTATGTTTTTGTAGATATTTGTAGATTGAACTAATATATATATATATATATATATATATATATATATATATATATATATATATATATATATATAGCGTTTATCGTAAAAAAAATGTGTCGCTTAATCCTTTCTTTTTGGTTATGATAATATGTATTGTGATGTTGAATTAATTTTATTATGTAACATTTTTACCGAAGTATTTGACAATGCATCTTTTCTTTTTTTGCTTTGTTGCTCGTGGTAATTAAAATGTTTTATACATTTTTTTCCGCTGGACACTTACGAAAATTCTGTTCTAATGATTATCCGATGTTTTTTTCTATATGTCATTGTATGACTTAAAATAAACATTGCTTTGAAACAACTGTAAACAAGTATAATACCTTTGTGCATGCTCTTTATTTAAATCATATATATCTTTCTCTTTCACCCTCTCTCTCTCTCTTCCCTCTTTCTCTCTCTCCTCTCTCGCTTTCTCTAATGTATGTGTCACTGCGTGTAATTAAGTATTGTATACCAACCGTTACACCCAGCGTTATCTTAAGATTGTGTTTGCCGTGAGTATCATTTTCAGTCTGTTTAGCCTGTATTCGTCTATGCACAAAACAATCACTTAATGTTTTCCCTCTTTATTTGTTTACTCGTCATAGCCAGTTTATTCGCCAGCAATTCTTTCTGTCTCCTCTCTCTGCGTTTGTTTGTTTTAGTTTGCAGAGAAAAACAGAAAATGTGAGATTAAGTAAGACAAAGAGATACAAACGAAAAACAAAACGGAAGAGAAAGATATAAACAAAACAAAGAAGGGCGTCTTTTATATGTGTCCTCGCACCTCTCTGAGAAAACTGTTTGTCGGTCGGTCGGTCTATGTGTCACGCTTCAGTTTTAAAATAGCATTTTACTCGTGTTACGTAGTTTAAACACGTATATTAATTCGAAACAACTACATGCGTCTATAGATGCGTCCAAGCAGATCTATATGAGTCTCTCGTTGAATGTCAGTCTGTCACGCTTTAAAATAGTATGTTTGTGGATATATCAGCCTTAACTTTGAAATGGTTTCTTTTGTCTGTCACATTGTAGTTTGAACTATTATTAAGTTTGGCTCTTACGTTTTAGTTTGAAATAATATGTTTTCTGTATTTTAAGCTGCAATGTGCAATAATACTTTCGTTGTTCTGTCAAACGTAAGTTTGAAATTGCTTTTTCGTCTGTTTGTCACGCTTCAATTCTAATTAGTATGTTCGTTTCTTTTGCATGCTTACGCCTAAAATATCATTTTCATCGTTAAACTGCAGAAGGAATACGCCCTCTTATACTAAATGCTTCCAAATATCTCTATAAGTTACTCTGTTTTATCGCTAGTTCTGTCACACTTAATTTTGAAATATTAATATTGTCGATCTGTCACACTCCAGTATTGGTCTGTCATACTTCAATTTGAAATAGTTTTCAATTCGCCTGTCACGCTTAAATTTGAAATGGTATTTTTGTCGGTCTGTGATACAACAGTTGGAAATAGCATTAGTATCGCTACAGCGCTCAGATTGAATGGATGCGTCTTAAGAATTGCACACCTAATTGTTTGCGTTCTTCCTCAGTCTGCATTCTTTCAGAATAATATACCAATGTTATAATTAACATTATCAGGAAATAATTACTTTTATGTTAACGTCAGAAATCGTCGCGAATTATAATTATAAATTGATGAGAGGCTTTTAAGATGTCAATGTTTGGTATTTGTGGCAAAAAATGTATTTCACTAAGCTTAAGTATCCAGTTAACATCAAATTACTACCTATCAAAAGTTGAGCGTCTCCATTTTTGGTGAGACATGCTAACAATCTATCTATCTATCTATCTATCTATCTATCTATCTATCTTATTATGTCTATTATGTACGTATGACTAATGTTACCAATCTCAATCGATTTTTCTATAGAAAATGTAGGATATATATATATATATATATATATATATATATATATATATATATATATTGAGAGAGATATTATACATATAGATTATGCGTATATATAAAGTATGAAAATATACTCATAGCAAGTAGACTAGATAGAAACGTTTACGTTTCATTCCCGGTGAAAAATCATCAAGCAAATTGCGTGGATTTAAATTTGACAGTGTTTCTTATAGCAAACTAATGCTTACTGTAAATACTTACCAATCAGAGTATTTTGTTTTATTACCACCACACTACATATGTATTTCTATCAACCGATGAATATCAAACGGACGTTTCTGCGCGGCATACTTGCTATACGAATGTCCTCATACAACTACTAAGCTCTATTCATGTATTGATCACTGTTGAATAAATTCTGAATATATATATATATACACACACACATATATATATATATGTATGTAGATATATGTATATATATTATAAGCGTATATACACTAATATATATATATATATATATATATATGTGTGTGTGTGTGTGTGTGTGTGTGTGTGTGTGTGAAAAAAAACAAACAGAAGAAACAAATTTTTAGTACAGGAAAAATAATCAAAGAAACGAGGGCTTTTACCGGTTTCTTTCGTATCTACGAACGTTTTCAGAAAAAGTGAAGTTATTCGATAACGGTAAAAACAGGGAAAAAACGAACGCACGGAGAGAACGTAATTGGCTCGCGTTAAACTATTTGAAAAAGGAAAGAATTATAAAACGCGCGTTCGGAGAGACGTAAAAGAATAAAATATAAGGACACTTCTTCCCTGGCCGGGATTTACAAAATGTAAAAAATGTGCCGAATGTCCTATGTTATATGATGGAGAAACGGCTAGAAATATAAAACCTCACATTTCTGAACACAAAGAGGACGTCAAACACAACAATCGCACTAACACACTAGTCATACACAAACACTTTTACGTACAATAATTATTTAAAAGACTGAACCCTCCTCAAGACCGAATTTTTCTTCCAACGTCGCAAATGCATCGAAAGCGCTATAATACTTCTCTCATCACCATATATGATAGACCTCAGACTAAGATCCTATTCCTTAAGCAAACAGCTGACAAAAACCGCACTAAAAACCTGCAATATATGGCGCTATTGCGATCCTGGCTGATGAAACTCTTATTTACTACATTCCATCCATATTTTCCCACTTCTAATGTATTTATCTTTTTAAATTTTATTTTACTTATTTATTATTATTTTTTTTTTTATTTTATTATAACGTCTCTCCGCACGCGCGTTTTATTACTCTTTCCTTCTTGAAAAATTCTTCACTAAAATATATTCTCATTTAAGTATTTTAAATGAGAATGTATTAAAGTGAAGAATTTTTCATTTATATTGCATTGTTGTTGATTTTCAAAATATTTCACTTAAATATATTTTCATGCGTGCCTCAAAGATGTTGTCAATTTCCTAACTTAAGAAGCGCCAGTCTGCGCATAACATCGCCAGGACTACACTTATCCTAACGTCTTTTAGAACTTGACGTCTCGTTCTGCTCATATCGTGATTCAACCTCTCGGGGTTAATACCATCAAAATGAGGAGGAAGAAAAGAAGTAAAAAACTATAAGACAGTCTCGCCTGACAAAGTTGTTCTACAACGAAAGCTTCAAGAAAAAAATTAAATTAATGAATTTTTCATTTTAATTGCACGATTGTTGATTTTTAAAATATTTCACTTAAATACATTCTCATGCGTGCCTCAAAGATGTTGTCAATTTCTTTATATATAAATATATATATATATATTGTTTAACTCTAATGATGAATATGGATGTAGATAATTTTACATTAAGTCCTAAGAAACACGGTGAGCTATTTGCTGATCTACAGATAATACCTTTTCATCATACTTAAAACTGGTGTCAAATGTTGATGTTTTAACTTCCAGATATTCTTAGAAAATTAATGCAATTACATAAACTTATATTCCTGATTGATTGATGAAGGTAAGTTAATCTGAAAATGTATTTCTTTTGAGTTAATGCCAAAAAATGTATATTAACATTCCATGATCAATCAAAATTATTAAAGAGTAGTAAAGAAAGCACTAATAATTGTAAACATGGATCAGAATATTCTCTAATTAGTATTCATAATTAAACTTACACCAATTCACCTTTATGGTTTATATAAATTAATAGAAATTTATTTTTAAATCTTACTTGAATAATGTCAATTAATTTGAATTTATATATGTGTTGAGTCTCATGGTTATGTATATTCAGGAACAACCCTATCTATATACTAATTATATACTACTGCTTATGCATTTTCTGTGCGTACGTACGTTATCACATTTCACAAACATTTAAAAAATGAAATCGTCACGATTTTAGCTAATTTGTCTGATGCCGCTGAAGTAGAAAATTGTTAAATGTATATTTCTAAAATAAAATTGTATCGTCTCGTCGACTAAAACAGTTCATTTTTAAATAAATACATTTTAAAAAGTGGCATTTGTTTAATGGAGTTGAAGAATATTTAGCTGACAATTATTTATACGGTTAGAAGAAAGAATATATTTATTGATTAAAAAATTTAAATTGCTACAATTTTAAATAAATACAAAAAAGGTAAAATCCGTTTAATTTCTTTAATAATATTTAGCTGACAAACAAATTATTTTTCCGGAAGAAAAAAGGATTATTTTGATGAATAGTATTGCCTCGTAGAGACATATATTAATTAAAAAGAATATCATTATTAAGAGTTAATTATACAGGCACAATGAAATTTCCACTACATCCCGCTAGTTTACTTATAATAGCCGATTTGCATTTTTTAATTTACTTATAATTCAGATGCGGTCAATATTTTATATAAGAAACTAAAGATAGCTGATGTGTTTTGATAGTTTAGTGGGAAATCTTAAAATGAACTTTGTTATGCACATTTTTAGATAATCCGGATAGATTTCGTTTTCGTGAAAAACTAAAAATGTTTAACTTTAAGGTTATAAAATATATACTAAACATAAGAATTAAAATAGTCACGAACTGTAGACATTAAGTAAATATTACTTTGGTATACATACTATAAAATGAATATGCAAGTAACCCAATTAAAATATTTTATTTGTTCGGTCTATTTTCAGGTTAAGATTGCGTATATTTAATTATTTTATTAATGTTATTTTGTGTATTTTTTTTTAATAAGTTGATGTATATTTTTTTATTTGACAAGGTATTTAAATTTTAATGAAGAGTTTCTATTGCTTTTTACCACCTTTGCGTACAACTAAATAATACTTAATATAGCTCACATTACGAGCCATTTCGCCTAGGAACTGTCTTTCAAAAGTTATAATGACTGCTAAATTAGTTTAAGAGTGAATCCTATATATAGAAGTATAGAAACATATACACATACCTAACTATACATAAATTGATATATCTATATTTATACTTTCAAATATTACTTTAATAATATTTAGCTTACAAATAAATTAATTTTACGGAAAAAGAGTTATTTTGATGAATAAGATTGCGTATATTCAATTATTTTATTAATGTTATTTTGTGTAATTTGCTTGTTTTGAAGTTGATGTATATTTTTTATTTCACAAGGTATTTGAATTTTAATGTAGAGTTTCCATCCTTTTTGACCACAACTGCATACAACTAAATAATACTTAATATAGCTCATATTAAGAGTCATTTCACCTAGCAACTGTGTTCTAAACGTCATAATGATTGTTAAATTAGTTTAAGAGTGAATCCTATATATATAGAAGTATAGAAACATTTACACAAACCTAACTATACACTACTTGATATATCTATATTTATACTTTCAAATACGCAGATGTTTATATATTCATTTTTCTATACGTTTTCTTGTACTTGTTAAAAGTAAAGTCCACTCTGTGGTCTTTAAAATCTATATATTATTTTACTATTGGTTGATAACATATCAAGGACAAGAGCTACTTGACTCGAAATGGTTAATGAGACGGAAATGTTTGCCAGCCAAAGATGAGGAACACTTTGCGAGTACTAATATTGATCAATGTTAGAAACTGATTAATAATTACGAGGCAAGAATGTGTTTACATTAGATTTGAAAACGACCGTGTTGTAATAAACAGGGAAGTAACCCCACGGTAATTTGTTCCACAATGGGGAAGTCCTAGCAAAGACTATGGAAATTCCACCCGGAAAGTATTTTTTAGTTGTGGTAAAAAAAAAACGAGTTCTGGCTGCGAATGTGTTGTGAACCAAAGATTGGAGCTCAATCGATGACCTTCCATGGAAATAAAGATAGAGTTACGTCTCATCTGTGAGAAAGAGGTTCTAAGAAAGACGACAGATCACATCTACTAGATTTCGAAGTTGATTTTGTACACTGTCAAAGCAGAAAAGAGTCTTCTCAGCGAAAATTCACTGTAGCAACGGTATTCCATATTTTGATATATGTGCTTCACAATTATACACTCATATGCATAATTATGTTTAACTAATAAAAATGTAATCTATGCATTAATTTCATCTGATAAAAATCTGAGTATGTGTTTTCTGGAATTTACTCATTTCTTTTATAAAAATATAACACAGGTTCATTTCTGAATGATCGCACGTTATCTTTGTCTCGGACTCAGTAGAGATCGGGAAATTAACGGCACGTAACCTTTCATGCAATGCAAATTTAAAAGGTTAAGGACCCTATGACGTATTTTGGATTTAACCTGCAGGTTAAATGGGGGTGTAAACCAAATAATGTTTCCGCGTCTGTTTTTTCTTCTAATATTTCTATTATTTCTGTGGTTATATTCACTCTTAATGTTATTATAGCCACTGTATTGTAATGCAGTATTATAGGTGATATGAACGTTGTTAAATATTTCTTTAATGGAAGAGTTATTACTAATTCATGACATAATTTTAGAATATACTTAATAATAAAAGGGAGTGAGTTGGGTTATGATTAGCGTATAAGGGGTAGGAGTTATCTTTTTATATGGCCTATATATGCTTTGGGTAGGTTAAAAGTACCGTCTAAATGTTATGATTTTAATTCCTGCTGTAATCTAAACTTTTACATATATTTTTCTCTGCTTTAGAATTGGTAGTATTGTTAACTATACTGGGGAAATCATCCTGTATAATCATATATCATTACTATTAATCTCATTAGAGTTTGTCAGTTTATGTAAAATGGCATAGCTTACCAATTCAGACATATTATCGGGAATTAGTGAACCCAACGCAACGGCAAATAGATTAGTGATGTTGTTTTGCACCCATTGCTCATTATCATATTAAGGCTGACACTTCGCTATCTCAATACAAATGGTATCTGAAGACAAATAATAGGGTACACATTGTTAAGTTGAGAATTTTAAAAAAGGGCTTCGACATCTACGGTACACAACACTACGTGTTATTATTGTCTCAAGGAAAATAGCGATTATTAAATTTTCAAAGAGAGATAAATTATAAAACTAAGGGGAAATAAGAATTAAGTACAGGTAATTAAAACAAATTACCTTGGATTAATATTAGAAGTAACTAAGAGATAATATTATGACATCTTATAATGTAATTATGATTATAAATATCAAAAAGTAAAATACAACATTAGATATTGTGAACACGTTGAAAGATTTACACAGCAGTAATAATTCCATTAGATATGTAATAGATATTATTATCAATCACTTATCAACTACAGTTATAATTCCGTAAGGTTACTTAAGTTAACATATTTAACCGCTCAGAAATAAAAAATAACATGCAGTTAATAGCAATTAATAGTTATAAATATAGAGTAGATAAAATAATATGAACTAATTTAACTGACTTCCTTATAGTAAAGAATATTTGCTAGCAGTTGAAAGTAGATACGAGGCTAGATGAAAACAAAAATTGAAAAACTAAAAGAATGAAACATAAAAATGAAGGATAAAAGCAAATTTTATTTTATTTTTTTATGCTTTTTTATAATTTATAACTTTGTTTATATATATATATATATATATATATATATATATATATATATGTATATAAATAAATATGTCTATTTGTTCGAGTGTATGTATGTACATATATATACATGTTGTATACGTACGTGTAATGTTTATACATGCACATTGCCTATTATTTAATAAAAATTAGTTAAGCTTTTAAATTCGGTCCATTCATAAGAAAGTAAATGACACTTTGATTTTTACTTGCGGAGATTAATTAATAATTATAAAAACTAAATCATGAAAATTTAGGGTAAGAAAGAGAAGAAGCAACGATAGATGAAAAGTGATATTTTCAACTTTCATTGACACTTCCCTTCTTTATAATTAGTCTGAAAATGATGGCTTCTAGAATGTATTCAAGGTTTTAACGATTAATTAGGAAGGTGTGATTGACAATCCGCTGTGCTGTTTTTGTTGTTATTATTGTTTTGAGGTTAGGGTTAGGGTTTTCTTATTTCCGTGTTTGGTTTCTTATGTACCCATTGTCAAAATGTATTTTTCATTATTATTTATGAACTGCGAGGTAACGTTAACTTGCCGAAACGCAATGGCATTTGCGTAAGCCACATGACAATTGTATATAATAGATAATTATAAACCTCAACCTAGTATTGCACACTTATGAAAAAATGGGTTTCAGTTAAAATTATAAATACATTTGAACTTGTTTAACTGTTTAATGTATGTATATATATATATATATATATATATATATATATGTGTGTGTGTGTGTGTGTGTGTGTGTGTGTGTGAGTGTGTGTGTGTGTGTATGTGTGTTGACATTTTACTGCAGTTTCTATAAACATACAATCATGGATTAAGGGTATTAATGAAAAGCTAGATGTTTTTATACATTTAAATACAAATTAAAACTTATCAGGACAGAGAATTCTGAAATATACAACGGTGTTTTACACACGTATATTACTTTACATCACAACGAATCGCCACGGTATCTGTGCATAACACAACTACGGTATTCGTAAGTATATTTTTCTTTTCATAATAATCAATAAAAGCATTAACATTCACCCGATTCATTTTCTTTTAAGTGTGAAATATCAAGGTTTGATGTAGTCGAGTTTATCTTACCATATATCATTAATTCAGTGAGGCATTTAATGTTGACACAATTAAGAATAGAATAATAGCTTTTGTAGTCATTCGGTTTGATAGAAAAATTGTGTTTGTGTTACATTGGTTATTCTTTCTATTCATTCTATTCATTCTGTTGCAGTGTTGAAAAATGTATGGATTGTTCAGATGTTTATTTATTAGCGCCTCTAGTGAGAAATTTCAGTCTGTTCAGACCATGCATTTACTTGAGTTGTGTTTGTCTTTGTTGAGTATGTAAAATGCCAGATCAATGGATGGGTTTCGTAGTGTACATTGATGTAGTCCCCGACAATGGCTTTGAGTATTCTTTGAATCACAGATGCAAATCCACCCTCAAATCCATGTGTATACATGTATCCCATTGCGGACCGAAGCCACACTTGATAACCTGGTCATCACCCCATCCCAGGTCAGAGGCATCATAAAAAACCTTGACACCTCCAAAGCTTGTTGGCCTGATCTTATACCAGTATTAGTAATAAAGAAATGCTCGGCTGAACTGGCCCCTGTCCTCTCCAAACTATACAATAAATGCCTAGCTGAATCTTGCTTCCCTGATAGCTGGAAAATTGCCTCTGTGGTACCAGTCTACAAGAGTTCTGGGAATAGAACCGATCCTCACAACTATCGCCCAATCAGTCTGCTGCCGATCTTTGCTAAAATCTTTGAATCCTATATCAATCTAGCGATAGTAAGGCACTTAGATAATGCTAAACTTCTATCTGACCGCCAGTATGGATTTAGAAAAGCACGATCTACTGCGGACATCCTAACGGTAATCTCTGAACGCATGTATCATACACTTGACAATGCAGGAGAATCTAGGGCAGTGGCGCTTGATATATCCAAGGCCTTTGACAAGGTATGGCATAAAGGGCTTCTCCTGAGAATACGCTCATACGGTATTACTGGGCAATTACTTAATATAATCAGATCCTTCCTAGACAAAAGAAAAATCCAGGTTGTCCTTGATGGCCGTTCATCTAAGTAACATGACATAAATGCTGGTGTCCCCCAGGGATCTATCCTTGGACCTCTGTTGTTCCTGATCTATATAAACGATCTCCCTGATGACACAGTGTCTGAGATTGGTTTATTTGCTGACAACACCACGCTTTACTCTCGCCATGTTGGTAAAACCGACACAATCATATCCGAGGCATTGGCTGAATCCTTAGAAAATGACCTCCAGGCTGTAGTGGATTGGGGTCACAAATGGTTGGTAACTTTTAATGCCGCTAAGACAAAGCTCCTTTCCTTCAATAACTACAAAGAACCTCTCCAACCACCGATTGTCATGGCTAATAACATCCTACCTGAGAGTTCATCATTCAAACTCCTCGGCCTAACCTTCACAGGTAACATGAATTGGAACAAATACATCGACGACATTGCCAAGGCTGCCGCAAAGAAGGTTGGCTCCCTTTACCGTGCTAGTAAACTCCTCGCACCTGACATTATCCTGTATCTCTACAAAGCCACCATTCGCCCATGCATGGAGTATTGTTGTCACATCTGGGCTGGTGCTTCATCTACTAGTCTCTCCCTCCTTGACAAGGTCCAGAAAAGAGTCGCCAACCTAATAGGTCCCCCACTGTATCAAAGCTTCAGCGTCTGTCCCATCGCCGCAATGTAGTATCCTTGTGCTTGTTTTACAAATACTTCAATGGATTATGCTCCGATGAACTGGCTACTCTGGTGCCCCCTCGACGTAAACTCACTAGACCAACTCGACAATCAACTAAATCTCATTCATTCATTGTGGAGGTCCCCAGATGTCGGAGAGCCTTCTACTCAAATAGCTTCTTTCCTCGTATTGCTGGCCTCTGGAACACCCTCCCTGCCCCCTGTTTCCCCGACAGTACTGACATGCAGAAATTTAAAACTAATGTAAACAGACATCTCGCTGCACAGATCCTAATCTAGGTTGACGTCCCCCTACCTTCTCCCATCTTCTTTTTTCTCAGTAGTCCCTTACGTCTACAGTGGCGTCCTGCCTTGTTTGGGGTGAACTATGTTAAAAAAAAATGTTTAAATCTGTGATAAGAATGGGTTTCTTTCAGGTTTGAAAATTGATCTTCATATATAATTGTTTTTTTGTTCTTTGATACTTTTGCTAACTCAATTATAAAACATAGTTGCATCAATTACGTGAGTGGAATTTTACAGATGATTGATTTGCTTATGTGACTAGAGTCACTTTTTATTTCACTTGTAACCTTTCTGTAACAGAGACTGAATTGCTTTATGCCGTTTATATTTTTCTCAGAAAGTATTAAGCGCTGTATAATAAATTCACAGTGATACGTTTAGTAACATGAGTATACATTTATAAAATAGCGGTTTCATTGTGTTTTACTTTTCCAATGTTCGGGGTCTTCATTCGTTTCTACATATAGATTCTCCACCAGTGACATACTGAAGGCTTCCAGTTCGAGTGGAATAAAATCGCTTATCAAATACGTAACGCAGAAATGTATATTGATTTGTTATTGGCATTTCATTTACATTCAGATGTAAACACGGATCAGTATGCATCTGGCGATGAAGTGCATGCATCTTGTCTTTCAAACAATTGTTTCTACAGTTTTTTTACTGATTTTATTCAAACACAGTTGCAATCTGTTCTCTGTGTTGTCCACATGGTTAGATCAACGTTAGACGAGAAATTCATTCGCGTGCAGTATTTTTTTTAAATTAATTTATTCAATAAATTGTTATGTGAAAGTACAGAATAGTTAACAAAGCCCCCTCATCCCCCTGTAAAGAATTGCTTTCTAAATAATCTTCTGCAGGTTACGGACCACGCTGAAATAATAAGGTTATTATTTAGAATGCTATTCTTAACATGGGGAGGGGGTTTCTTAACTATTCTGTACTTTCACCTAAAAATTTAATAAATAAATTAATTAATTTAGGAAACTGAAACTCTCGCCGAAAGTTATATTACGGATTAAGGAATCATAATCAAGAACTAAATCTGACCGAACACAGTTTGCTGGTGACTTTCAGTCGGGTACCTTTCTGGTTTGCCGTCTGATAATGTCACTCCTATACGTGCTTTTAAATTCCAGTTTTATATAGTTTTTTACTGTATAGTGGCAGTCTTTGCTAATCCGAGTTTTTTAATATCGCTCATAATTCCGTGTGGTTTTATATGCTTACTCAAAAAATTCAATCAAATGTCCTTTTTTACGCTTTAGTGTACGGTCGGCAGTTCTTTTTTTCTCTGAAACCGGATTGCAATTTTGATACTAATTTGTTCGAATTAAGACTGCTTCTAAAGATGGGAAACTTTTTCGCGGTCCACATCTTGTTACATACACCAGAACCTGGTTTACTGTAAACTTATTTTGATAAATCTCTTCTCAGCCAGTTTGAACTACATGACAACACCATTGGAATGGTTTCACAATAGCTTTCGACTATAAATAGCCTACCTATGTATTTTGGGACAAAATGAAAGAAGGTGATACATATATATATATGTATATATATGTATATATATATATATATATATATATATATATATATATATATATATATATATATATATATATATGAAGCAATCCAACAAAAGATATAAGCGTCAACTAATATCTTATAATTAGTGAAACATCCGGATAAAAAACTGAAGCTCAATATACTGGGTAGAGCATTAATATTATAATATAAAATGAATTAATAAAATAAGGTGTCAATCAAATTTTATTAGAATTCAAAGTTCATGCAAAGCATCCTTAAGTCCTTAGCTCATGAGTTTTCAAAGATAATTCTTCTCTTCAGAGGACCATTACCGCAGTTATACTACTACAGGCAATAAAATTACGCTTTGAAAATATATAAAATTATATACACAAATACATAAAAATACATAACATCAAACATATCAATCCAAAAACATACTTTTGTTGAATCCATACAGTCCATCCAGGTCATACAAGTTGAGAAGCATAATCAGGAAGGACATTACTCCAAGATACAAACAGCAGTCCAAATACGTGAAATTGAAGGGGCCGGCAAAGTTATCCAGTCGCGAAATGTGTCCATATTCAATGTTAATGATAAATAAATCAATCAAAATAATACAAAAAGTCCAATCAAAGTTCCGAAATCCCGACATGTGCAACCCGAGTCAAATCCAAATTCGTTGTTTAATTAGAAAACCCGTTAAATCCGAATTGAGCTAAATAAGACTGAATCCCATCACATCTAGCCATTTATATTATAATATATATATATATATATATATATATATATATATATATATATATTAAGCATAACTGTGTAACAAATAACCAAAATAATATGATAACATTTATTTACACAATAAATTATGTTTTACATGGTAGCCATTTCGCAAATCCATGGTACAAAGTAGAAATGTGTTGGTGTTGTGTTCCAGCAATATAATTGCGGTATTTACTAGATGAGTGTAGTAGCCAGACCTCTGAAAAAAGCAACAAAAAAAAACGCTTTCGCAGCAGAGACGGATTCACAGTGCTCACTGCTATCGAGTGCACATGATTGGAACAGATGTGTAACACGAAACCGAAGTACCCCCTCTCAATGTTTTATTTATTTTATAATTGAAGCATAGCAACTACATTAATCTCTCCAGTTAATGTGTTAGATTTTAGTGTTGATAATAGTAACATATTATTACGGCAATCCTTTTAATGGTTATGATAGTTTTTTGCTGTGCTAATGTTTGAGACGTATTAATGATAGTTTTTTACTTGAAGTTATTCATTTGGTAAGAACGTATATTTTGTTGTTATCTTCTCTTTAAATGTGCACATTTCGTTAGGTAAGGTTTGGTTTTAAACAATGACGAGAGAATAGGGGGACCAAAGTCTGTCAGAAGATTATTAAGCAGTTTAGTTACAACTTTGTCTAGATTAGGCAATCTGTTTATATTATATGTTAAATTTGTGTGTAACTTAGAACCTATTACGTTGGTTAGAATTAATGACTAGATAAAAACACGGTATACACACGCAGACACATGCAAACATATAGAGAAAATTTTAATGCCTACTAAACACTATCCTCGGGTGTCTAAGGTCTCTCTGTACAGCGGTTTGTCAGGATACCCTGACATGAGGATACTTCCTCCTACAAGTAAACCCTGACTAAATATTGAAAATAACATAGTATTCGAAGCCCAAATAAGATGCCTCGGCATGGCTACACATTGGCTTATACAAGGACTGGTAAACCTTCTCCAAGTAATGGTGCCTCAAGTAACGGCACAAAACTGGATACTCCGCCAGACAAGATCAGTTTTTGTCCTGGAATCCGGTAAGACCAAGAGGCCACAAGAAAAGTATACTATAACATAATAACTGATCAATTGGGGACAGGAAAATAAATGTTCTTTCTTTACTTTGAGAGGTAAAGAAGAACTTTAATAGAACACTCGGATGTGTTAGCCCAGGGTAAGGGCCTCTTGATTTCTGAGAACTGTTTCTATAGTAAAATGAAAACAAAAGACACGCACACACAAACATACATATATATATATATATATATATATATATATATATATATATATATATATATATATATATGTATATATATATATTTACTTACTGTGTGACAGAAGATCAAGTTATTTCAATATGATACCGTCGGTTTCAAGCTGCAAATTCCCCAGATATCATCAGTCACGTCGAATAGTACTATTTTAAACGTTGAAGGATTCACGCTTTGTTTGGATAAACGCGCACTTTTATTCTCAAAATTTTTTTTTTTTTCTTTGTTCTCTTTCGAAATAGTTAAATTAGTAAGCTTTATTAAGACAAATTATAAAAATAAAAATAAAAATGAAAATAAGAATAATCATTTTCTGAATAAAACACACTAATTTAAGTATTTGAAAGAGCAAAAATTTAAATTAAAAAAATTAGTAATTTTCAGAGTAAAAGTGAACATTTATCAAAACAACCCCCGAAACGTCTAAACATTTCAAGCAGGACTATTCAAAGTTAGTAATGATAGCCGGTGAAATTCGCCGAGTTGAAACCGACGATACCATGTCGAATTAACTTAATCATCTGTAACACAATTAATAAATAATTATTATGCGATTATTTTTATTTTTTAAGACTTTCAAATAATTTAAAATAATCGCGCGCTCATCAACGCAAATCTCAACAACTACGAAGATTTGCTGACAACTGTAAGAAAAAGAAAGCTTGGATGGTATGGTCACGTGACAAGGGGCAGTGGTCTCTCCAAAACCATCCTGCAGGGAGCAGTGCAAGGCAAGAGAAGAAGAGGTAGACAACACAAAAGATGGACGGACAACATCAAAGAGTTGACGGGCTACAACTTCGCTACAACCCAGTCCATTGCCCATGACCGTCAGAAGTGGAGACAGCTGGTGTGGAGTTCATTGGTGCAGCGCCCCTACGACCCAGGAGGGGGTTAAGGGACCAAGTCAAGTCAAGTCAATCGAGCACTCTGGTTTCTTTAAACCAATTTAACCAATGACTATATATATATACATAAATATATATATATATATATATATATATATATATATATATATTTATATATATATATTATAATTCAGTTGATTAAAATTTATTTCATTAATATTTTGTATCATGCTCCAAAAATCAACACTTAACCATGTGTATCTATATTGACGCGCGTTTAAAAAATCTGTATCACAATTACATAAGAGTAACACATGCCTCACTTTTATGATTTTCCTCGGCAGTAAATAGATTTTTTGAATTCCACTTCAGATAATGGCAAGTTTACATATTCTTAATCAATTCAAGAACAAAACAAAGCGTAGATTAAAATACTGGATAAATAATCATAATAGTGATAATGAATATATTTTTAAATGCGCGTACATATGGATTAACATTGTTAAGCGTGTGGTTTTAAAAACATGATTACAAATAGTAATTGTGTCATAAATTGTAGCATATATTTTTAATCTACAGAATTATAATATAACAGCTTTGTTTGACATAACTTGTTAAGCATCCGGCTTAATTTCATATGCAGCATTTTATATATCCTGGGGATTCATATTATCTATAATTAAATAAATTTTGAATTATGTCAGTTATTTTTTTCACTTAAACCTTTCCTTATGTATATATATATATATATATATATATATATATATATATATATATATATATATATATATATATATATATATAATAGATAATGGTAGTTTTCTTTAAGCATTGCTGGGAATAATAGTAGTATATTTTCAAAAGGCTGTGGGCAATGTAAATTATAATTCCGGGTAGCATGTAAGCTGGAAGGAACAAAAATAATAAATCAAAATCGAAATGAGACTTACTATTTATTTTTTCTTAAAATCTTACATAAAAGCAAGTGTGGTGTTAGCTGTTTGTGTGATGTCCGGATGATTATTAAAAATCATTTATTTAATATTTCGGGAAAATAAACTTCTCTTTGTCAAAAATAATAAACATCAGAGGAAAACTCCGTCTGTGCAGAGAATCTACCAAAAGGGATGGCAGAAGACAGAGACAGCGTAGGAGGAAACTAGTCCAGCAGAGAATAGAAATTAATAAGTTTTAAATTTATGTTATGTGTATAAATCTGGTGTTAAAAATATGTGTGTGATATTGGATAAGTGATAGGTATTATTATGGTGATCGATTAACTGTTAGTTTTGATAATATATAGATATTTATTTATTTATTTAATTTTTTTTCTGTGATTTGTTTTATTTTCGTTTTTTTTCGTATTGTAAGAATTTATGATATAAAATATAGTAATTAATTTCTCATTTTAAATATTGTATATATATATATATATATATATATATATATATATATATATACAGAACGTGCCCTAGGAATCTTAAACGTAAACTGGCAATCATGTTTACTAGTACCACTCTTTTGTAGCAAGCTGTTTGGTTAATCGCGCATAAAGGTTCGCGTTATACGTAGTCAGATGTGCTGGGAAAGAAACTTAGTTAGTAGTGAAGATGACACGGTCTTAGAAAAGCTGTTAGATTTGAACCTGCAGCAGGGTATACGTTCGAGACACAAGCGAAATAGACGTTTTAAGAATGTAGTAAAAATGAATCTGAAAATCCTTGTAATGAACTTGTAGGACCGGAAGTGGATGGTTTTGAAAAGATCGGTTCGGTGCAAGTAGATTCATGACTGCTGAAGAAAATCTAATGAAAAGCAAATACAGGACTCTATCTTGAAATGTGATCATCGAAAACGGTCAGTTCCAAACGTCCGAGACCATATGTGGTGTTCATCTAGTAAAGCACGCCTGATAAAGCCAATTTTACTAAACCACATGAAATTCCATGAAAGGAACCAAATACGCGAGTGTAACACAGGAGTAGAATATTGTTATAAACAAACGGAAGACACATCTGCAGCAAGATATGTTTAAATTAGTCGGAGCTATTTATGTAAGGCAAAAGTGAAAATAATATTATTAGAAAAGAAAATTAATATAGATAGACTATTAACTGATAGTTAAAATGAGGACGGTGTTTAATGCGTGTTTATCGGTATATCAAGGGTCGAGTAAGAACGACGTATATTGTAGTTATTTCGCTACAATACAAATAATCATTTATTAAAATAAGACTTTTCGTGTTTTAAAATGCATCATTTTTATTTTCTCTTTATTTAATTTATTTAAACATTTAGTCCTAGTCGATATTTTAAGCTAATCATTACGTACACCCACCTTATTACTCAGAAGTGCATTGAATAGATAATCCAAATAATCGATTTTACGTTTACCCAATATCTGCGTTTTCTTTTACTGTGTTTCTAGAATAAAAGATAAATATATTTACATTTGCCGAACACTTTCTGCCCCTGTTCGTTTGATCTTTCGCATATGAGAACACCGTAGACACCATTGGTTTCCGTTTAGATTCAATTTAAAAGAAAGCATAACTTTATTATAATCGGTTAATCGGTTTTCAAAACGTATTCTTCTATCTTTTAATTTAGAACACCAGACTACAAATTAAACAGATTTACTCTTATTAAAAGCAATGTGTGGCTTCTTCTTCAAATGAGATGAGTTTCTGATATTTCTGCGTGACTTAAACTTGTCAATTACGTTTATCTTACGAATATATAAAACAGAAACAAAATTCCTTAATAAGACTGACTTTTACAGCGACAAACCCAATCAACGGTTTTCATTTTTTAAGATAATAAAAGTAAACTTCTGTTTACAGAGAGATAAAGACACAGAGATAAATAACGAGAGAGATACATGTTTAGGGGTATGCACAATAAACAAATAAATGACACAATCAATCAATATAAAAATATATAGAATGTTAGTTATATTATGTTAGCAAATTTTTTTAAAATCCCTGAAAGTTCAACCGTGGAGAGAACAAGGACAGAATAGAGTCTTGGTTTATATCTACCAGAAAATAACTGTAGTAACAGTAATTTACGTTGCGTGCATCGTTTGTCTATCACTTTGCTCCAGGGAGACACTACCAGTTACACAGCTCGGAGAATTGTCATATAAACTGGGCCGAGCGTGCTTACGTAGGAAATATTTTGGGTAGACTCATTTTATCAAACTACTGGGATTCAAAACACTGACTTTTATGCTGACACAGAAATGTGTGTCTTATTTTTTAGGGGGTCACATAAATCTCTTACAGTTTAATATACTATATATAGCTTATATTTATTCATTATGAAAATAAATCTTCGGATTTTTAGTAACAAAAGTCATACTTTCACATTTCAGTCACCATATTCTATTTTACAATCAGTATTCGGCAGCATCTACACCCGAAAATGCGCTTCAGTTATTTTTTCTTTACGCAATACAACATTTTAATACGAAATTTTTGGGTCGAAATAAGTTACTACATATAAGATGTGTTTCATTTGTATCATCTTCTTTGAGGCCCTTCTGCCAGGTTACATTTTACAGTTTATATGTAACGTCAAAAAGAAGACACATACATCTCAGCCTATTAATTATTGTATTGCAAATCTGAAAGCTTGAGTAGATGATGTAAAACTATAAAACATCTTGTTTACCACCCTGGAAATCTGGTCCGAACAATATGCTGAATATTTAAACTGAACCGTCTATCCAGCTGAAAGGACCCGGAAACGAAGCATTACCACTCCAGGTAACCAATCGTTCAACAAAAAGGCATTGAATTACTAGAGAAGCATTGGAATCAGTGTATAAACATAGCAGACAATGTTTATTAATGAAGTCGAATTGTGTCTATAATTTGTGATTTTATTAGGTAAGCCTAACCCTAAGCCTGTGACGTATTGAATGATGTGTTGCAATGCAATCATTATCGGAGATTTATTTTCTGCGGTTGATTTTGGCCTCAATAATCGTTTCATAACCCGTAAACGGCTTCATCACTACCCCAATGTCTCCAAAGCACAACTCAAAGACAGTGATATCATCGGCAAACACAGAAATCCTGGTACGTGCCCTTCCAGGCAAGATGATTACACATAGGACCAAACTTGCCGCCTCCATTTATTTAATTTTGTTAATTAAAACACACGTAAAAATATTTATCACTTTTAGTTAATTACTACTGTATTTCTCTGTATTTTAATAACATTTAAATTTATTAATATCAAATGATACTTATATTTATTGATATTATATAATATAAATATTTATAAATAAACTGGGATCATCCTTGATATTTAACAGTCAATATGATGTATTACAGCATCATTTTACTTCCGGTTGACGTGCAGACTTATATCTCGATAATGTATATAAGACAAGCGGAGTCAGCTAACGTTTCCTTTTTGGAGAGGTAATATAAATAAGGTTTATAATGCGTGTAATATATATGTCTATTACATAATTATTTTTTATTAAGATATATACAGTATAATTATCGGCATTAATCCCGCATTTTCCAAAACTACGAATTTTAGTTTTTAGTATAGTTTAATGTTATCAGATGATAATTATGTATCATACACAGGATTACCAAGTAACTGGTACCTAAAACGACATTCATCCTTGGCAGGTCAAGCTTTCACCTTTCGAAGGATGAAGTTTTTACGCAATATTAAATCCACGAGCGCACCCATAGTTGCATGTATATTTCGATCAAGTGAGCTGATGACGTTGGTTTTAGCAGTTTTTCTGCAGATAGGTGTCTCACATACAGCATCTGGTATTCTAATACAATCATTCGTCTGGTTCTGACCAGGCTAAACGTTACTTAACTTCGGTGATCTAATGAAAACCGATGTGTAAACCTAATTATGCCGAACTGAAAGCACATGACTACACGTCCATGTAATAGGTAAAAGTAAAAACGTATTTCGACATTGTCATTCCGATAATATATATATATATATATATATATATATATATATATATATATATACAGGGTGGCGCAAAAGTCACGCATTAGTTTGAATCAGTAACAACTTTCACATTTAATCAAATTTTCTCCTTATTTTTCAGAATATTACAGATATAAACATTGATAATCTATCATGGAAAAATATAGCACTGAACAACGAACCACAACCATTGAACTTTACTTCGGAAACCATCGTTGAATAACCTTAACCCAAAGAGCCTATCGTCGGGATTATAATGTCAGACAATCTCCCAGTCAGACCACAATTGATCGTCTTGTGGCCCGGTTTCGGCAGCAGGGGTCAGTCAGTGATCTTCCACGATCTGGCAGACCACGTTCAGTACGGACAGCGGAAAATGTAGCACTCGTTGAGGATAGCATTGCTGAAAATTCAGACACCTTAACTCGAAGACGAGCCACTCAGATTGGGATGTCCAGAAGGTCACTTCAAAGAATTTTGCGTGAATTGCAGCTGTTTCCATACACAATTCAATTGGTATAGGCATTACAACCCACAGATTTGCAATCACGCGTAGCTTATGCTGTTCACATTCAGCAATTAGCCAGATAACAAAATGAGTTCATCCATAAGCTGATAATAAGCGACGAAGCCCATTTTCATCTGAACGGGTTCGTAAATAAGCAAAACTGCAGAATATGGGCCATTGAAAATCCAAGAACCGTTCATCAGCATGAATTACATCCACTAAAATGTACCGTATGGTGTGGTGTTACCTCAGAAAGAGTGATCGGTCCATATTTCTTTGAAGACGAAGAAGGTGTCGCGGTGACGATAACTGCACAGCGATATCAACAAATGATTGAACATTTTTTAAAGCCAGCTGTTCAGGACAACCCAGAAATGTGGTTCTAACGAGATGGAGCTACTGCCCACACTACCCGACAAAGTATGGCGCTCTTAAGGGGATTGTTTGGCGAGCGCTTAATTAGCAGATTTTCTGATTTTAACTGGCCTTCACGTTCACCGAATTTAACAGCCCCTGACCTTTCCCTTTGGGTTATCTTAAGGAAAGGGTATGTGTGAACAAGCCTACAACGATTCAAGAGCTTAAAAACAATATCAGACATGAAATCCAAGAACTAGAGCCAGTTATTCTAAGAACTGTAATAGAAAATGCCCTAACTAGAGCCCGTCTTTGTTAGGCCGAAAATGGTGCCCATTTAAAGGATATTATTTTTAAAACCTACTGCAACAAAATTACCAAGTAAATATATTATTTATCAGAAAAGCCTAGTAAATTACTTGAAATGTTGTAGTTTCTATCACCTAAACAAACCAATGCGCGACTTTTGCACCACCCTGTATATACATATATATTTATATATATATATATATATATATATATATATATATATATATATATATATATATATATATATATATATTTATATTTATATATATATTCTATGAAACTCAGAAAAAACGTAGCGTAATTCATATGACTTAGCATGTTACTAATTGTTGACCTGCTTGGTGGAATTGGTAAGTGCGATACTTCTTTCATAATCCAATGCTCACTTTGGGGATCGTTTTAATAAGCGTAGCGAAAGTTATGCTATGAAATGTATAGTAGTGAACACGGTTCTCCAAATTTCAGCCCCACCGGCATCCATTTCATTATCATTCCTATGAAACTTAGACAATTTTTACAACGATACCTTATCTTAGATTTATTTATCCACGTCAACTTAAAATCCTAATCCAATTGTGCGTTTAAAAATAGTGTTGACAATATACAGGAGCAAAAAGAAGTGAGCTGACAACGCATCTAATTACTTAATTGTTCGTTCGCTGCAGCTAATATTTTACAGCTATCATGTGTGTATGTTTATTATTACACAAAATAGACCAACCTTTATAGACGTGGTATCGTTAGGTTTCGAAAAAATGCTATCACTGGATTCTTTTACATTTCTTCCCAGCATGGGTTTATCTGCAACACTACCTGGCTTAACGTGTATGTTTCCTACGTCTGTAATCGATACACAATGACATGCAGTAAAGTTAGGACTATAAAAAGTAGGTACAAATATTTTCGTCAGCACTATCTGCAACAAGTGAGCAGACACATAGCTATAATGCTGATTGTTTTGTTTCTTCCGTATATATATATATATATATATATATATATATATATATATATATATATATATATATATATATATATATATGGGAAGAGAAGGATGAAAGTAATCCGACGTGATGGGAAAATGAAAAAGGAAAACCAAAAAAGGATGTTTTTTATGTGTACATCAACGTTTCGTCTTTATTTATAAGACTTCATCAGGATGATAAAATAGAGAAAAAGTGTCATGCAAGCACAGATACATGTAGGGTAGACATATTGGGGAAAAATAGAATGAAATAGGGGCCAACTGCTGGGTGGACGTCCGTATTTGTTGGAGAGATAGAAATGAATGTAGAAAAGAATGAGTGGGGAAAAATGGAAGGATGGGGTGAGCCAGGACTATTGTGGCTGGTGGTAAGAGAAAGAGGTGGGGGATGAGCAGGGGTAAAGTGGATGGCAGAGAGAGAGGTGAGGAAGAGGGGGGAGGGGGGTGTTTGACCAGATGGCTGCGGTTCAAGATTGAAGGGGAAAAAGTAAGTTGGAATGTTTGTGTATGGGGGGTGTATGCAGGGAAAGGAAGATGGGTAGAGAGGAAGGGGGGGCTGTGATTTTGGTGGATGGGCGAAAGTTATGGTCTTAGAGAGCGTTTTGAGAAAATGAGGGAATTTAAGAAGGGGTATGGGAGAAAATAGTTGAGTGGGGGAGAGGGAGGATTTGTTGTGATAGGGTGTGAAATATTTGAAATATTTGGAAAATGATAGCAATAAGTGAGGGATTGGGGGGGTGGAGGAGGGCGGTGATTGAAAGGGTGGGTATTTTATTCGATGTCTTGGCTGTGGAGGGGTTTCCATCCATTCGTCTCTTCTATTCGTCTCATTCATACTTTCCGTTGCGGGGAGCGACGGTTGCATGTGAATACATGTCAGATCTCATTCGAGGTCCACACGATACAACGAGCGGCTACATCGTGGACTTGTCGCTCTCCCTTCCAAAGCGTTCTCTCTCAAAAACTCTAGTTTTTGAGAAAAAAATGACGTAACAGACACTTCCTCGCGTCGGCCAATCAGACACAACATTCACAATCGTACCATATCTGACCTTCTCTGACACGAGATTCCCTGTGTCGGCGCCGAATTTATAACTTTGTTATGGTCTGACAAAAATGATTGACTCATAACAATACCCTCCAGTGCATGTCAGCTCAACCCGCACTTATTGTCTCAACTGACCCCAGCCATAATCCATACTAGCTAACTTAATCGTTTCCAAAGATATGGGAACCCTCCATAATATAACATATATATATATATATATATATATATATATATGTATATATATATATATATGTATATATATATATATATATGTATATATGTATATATATATGATAAAGAATGGGAAAATGTTCTGACGTAATGTATATATATATATATATATATATATATAGTAAGCAATGAAAATATATATGGCAATCAAGCTACACAGAGGCTTCCGTGTTTCATCCCAGGGTGGAATCGTCAGGTTAATGTTAGTACTAATATATATATATATATATATATATATATATACATATATATTAGTATTTCATGTATCCACATAAAATTTTATAAGGAGATATAATTTTTTATGTATCAATTTTCAGTATTTACTTCAACAGTGATCGGTACGTAAGTAGAGCTAGGTAGTAAGCTATGAAAATATGTTTTTGGCAATTAAGCAACACAAAGGCTCCCGCGTTTCATCCCCGGGGCAATCTTCAGGCTAAAATGCAGGGAGTTATTTTTGCCGGATGTTTTTATATACACGGCTAGCTAGTTAACTAATCAGAAGGTTGGCTCCCTCTACCGTGCTAGTAAACTCCTTACACTTGACATTATCCTGTATCTCTACAAAGCCACCATTCGCCCATGCATGGAGTATTGTTGCCACATCTGGGCTGGTGCATCATCTACTAGTCTCCCCCTCCTTGACAAGGTCCAAAAAAGAGTCGACAACCTAAAAGGTCCCTCACTGTCAGCTAAGCTCCAGTCCCTGTCCCATCGCCGCAATGTAGCATCCTTATGTTTGTTTTACAAATACTTCAATGGATTATGCTCCGATGAGTTGGCTACTCTGGTGCCCCCTCGACGTAAATTCACTAGACTAACTCGACAATCTACTAAATCTCATTCATTCACTATGGAGGTCCCCAGATGCCAGAGAGCATTCTACTCAAATAGCTTCTTTCCTCGTGCATCTAGCCTCTGGAACTCCCTTCCTGCCCCCTGTTTCCCCGACAGTACTGACATGCAGAAATTTAAAAGTAACGTAAACAGACATCTCGCTGCTCAGATCCGAATTTAGGCTGACCCCCCAAACCTTCTCCCCTTTTTTCTCAGTAGCCCCTTACGTCTACAGTGGCGGCCTGCCTTGTTTGGAGTGAATCATGTTAAAAAAAAGATTCGTTTTTGTTTTCTCAGCCAATCGTTGGGCTTTCCGCGAACAAAGGTATTGTTAGTGTTACTTCCTATATCCTGTTCAATTGTTCTGTTTTCTATAGATTGGCCTATATCCTGTTTCAATATAATAGGTGAATTAATTTTAACACGTGGTGCCCTTATTTCTATTTTAGGTTTTGATTTTTAAATTGGTAAGTGTTTGTTTAGTTTTGTTTGTTTTTTACGTATTTGTTTATTTATTTATCGTTAGCCTAAGGTAAATTTATTTCTGTGTAAGCAGCTGTTTGCTATCTCACATCTACAGTTTAATAGATTTGGGGGATCCTTAAAGTTTAGGATTTCAAATTTTTCATTCAGGCATAATCTACACGAGTTGTCTAAATTTCTGCATGTACTGGCCTGTCGCATTATTTTCCATTCAATTATTGGTGAGCGTTATTTTCTTTGAACTCCCAATAGCAGTTTGCTAGTGCTGTTTTAATTCGACGTTCTCTGTTTTTAAATGTGCTTTTGTGGTCATAATATCTGGTTTTAAAATCTAGGGAGGTCATACCCACGTAGTACTTCTTGTTATTCGGTCTTTCATTGGCAAATAATGTGGCTTAGTATACAATACTTTTGATTAGGCATTCATTTTTTAGTCGACAAAGTGTACGATTTATGCAGTTACATCTTTTCTCTTCATTGCTAACTTTTTCATTTCTATTCGGGTGGTTACTATTAGTGTTTTGTTTATTTCTATTTGTATTGTTTATATTTTTGTTCTTCTTAGTGTTATTTTAGCTATATCTTTCACTTTTTATGTAATTTGTTATTTTTTCCTCTCTGTTGTTCTCTTTTAGTATTTTGTTATTGTGTGCCTTAATTATAATTTCTAGGTTTTCGCAGCAGCTGTAGGATAGTTTTAGGTTATTTTTATTGAATATTTTATGCAGGGAATTTGTTACATGGAAGTGTTTTTGAATCAGATTAAGGAATTTTTTGCCCGGTTTAGTTTTTAGCATCTGATGATAGGACAGTGTATAGTAGATTATTTTTCTTTTTCTTTTCTTTTTAATGTTGTTGTAATTATTAGTCTCTTGTATTTTCATATTTAATTTTAGTATTACGGTAACCACTATTTTTTAAGGCTATATTGTAAATGTTTATTAATTTTTTTAAAACACTTTCGTTGCTAAAATTATTGATAAGCCTACGTTCGATAGAATTCGGGATATATTTTATCTTTGATCGAGGGGTGATTAAATATAAAATGTAAATGTATGTAAAAACACCCGGCAAAAATAACTCTAATAGCCTGACGATTCCCCCCGGGGATGAAACACGGGAGCCTCTGTGTAGCTTGATTGCCATATATATTTTCATTGCTTACTCTCTCTCTCTCTCTCTCTCTCTCTCTCTCTCTATATATATATATATATATATATATATATATATATATATATATAGAATTATAAAAAGAAAAACTATACACACATTAAGGTTGTACACATAATAACTTATTTCGACCCCTTTAATTAGGTCTCCTCAGATGTATAGACAACCACGTCAAAAAAAACAAATAATGAGAGAAATTGATCGTCTTAAAAAGATAAAGATAAATTCACTTTTGTGATTGGTCTATGTAAAAAGGAGGTAAATGTTAAAATAATCGAGGAGGGGTGACAGAAGTAAGATTAATTTTTTAATATATGCAGAAATATAAAAATATAAAAATATATATAAAAGAATTCTTTTTTGCTATTTAAACAAATAAATCATCTCATTTAAAATTTCGAATGTGAGCTTTATGGGTAAAAATATATGATGAAATATTCGAGCGTTCACGATTAAAAACTACGTTTAATTATTTACGATTAAAAATTAGAAGACGAAAATGTAGGACGAAGATTTCGGTTTAGATTAGAACATATTAAAAATTTAAGTTGTATAGCGTCAAGATTCGAGATGATTTACACTATGGAATTAAAGTTTAGCGACAATTTAAAAACGGTTTATTTACAAAATTGGTAAAGATTCTAATTTTAAAATTAGAATACTAAAATATGAAGACAAGAACATTTTAAATAGACGAGACGAACTGATGGCTAAATGTAGACACAGGCACAGGTTTAAAATCAACAGCACGTTTTAAAGTTCTTTGAAAATAACAATTCTCTTAAAGTATAGTTACAATAAGAGTTATAACTGTAAAGGTGAATGTTAACAAATTAGTAATTTTTTTTTTTTTTTTTTTTTTTTTTTTAGTAAAACTCTAGTTTGTAAATTAATCGTGCTTAAATGTCGCCAAACTTTAATTCCGTATTGACGTTATAACCAATTAATTTTTCTTATAATTTCCTATATAAATCGAAATCTTCGTCCTGAATTTTCGTCTTTTTATTTCTAATCATAAATAATTAATCGTGAACGCCCGAATCTTTACCAATTTAAAAAATTAATCTTACTTCTGTCACCCCTCCTCGATTATTTTAACATTTACCTCCTTTTTACATAGACCAATCACAAAAGTGAATTTATCTTTATCTTTTTAAGACGATCAATTTCTCTCATTATTTGTTTTTTTTGACGTGGTTGTCTATACATCTGAGGAGACCTAATTAAAGGGGTCGAAATAAGTTATTATGTGTACAACCTTAATGTGTGTATAGTTTTTCTTTTTATAATTCTATTTTGCTCTGTTTAAATTACATTGAGCTCTGTTATTCAGATTCTCTACACAAAATTGAAATCTACACACTATATATATATATATATATATATATATATATATATATATACGGCTGGTAAGCTACAAAGAAAAGTTTTGTTTTATCTCTGAAATAAATTGGTCAGTCTTTCCCCGTCTCACTCTCTCTCTCTCTCTCTCTCTCTCTCCCTCTCTCTCTGTATATATATATATATATATATATAGAAAATAGTTAAAATTATCCTCATATAGTAATTCATCACACAAACAGACACACAAGATTATATATATATATATATATATATATATATATATATATATATATATATATATATATAAACCTACCGGAGAGTTTGAATTAATTGCAAGACAGTTTCAATTATGTACTAGACACCATTCTAGAGTATGTTCTGTCCCTCTTTACAAAGGTTTGTAAACATAGCCTGACGTGAAGATACTTCCCTCCTACGAGTAAACCCCGACTAAATATTCAAAAAACATATTGTTCGAAGCCTAAATAAGATCCCCTCGACACGGCTATACACTGACTCATTCGAGGTTAGCTGCATGTTTTACTAAGTACCAGCGCAGCTGGATACTCCACCAGACCTGATGAATTCTTGTCCTGATATCCGGTAAGACCAAAACGACACAAGAAAGATATACTATAACATCGTTAACTGGTCAATTGGGGGGAGGAAAATAATTGTACTAAACTTCTTTACTAACTTAACATTTGAGAGGTGATAGGGAACTTTAATATACTATTCAAATAGATATGTCTCTCATAAACAAATCAAGTGTTAGCCGAAAAAAGTGAGCCCCTTCATTGCTGACAACTTCGATTGAAGTAAAATGAAACATGTATATATATATATATATATATACATATATATATATTTATTGTTGAATATAAGAGACAACTCATGTCTAGATATCCTTTGATAGATTCATCAGCCAATTCCCCTTCGAAACTAAGATCCTAATTCGGACTATTGAAAGCATCTACCAAAGGATATCTAGACATGAGTTGTCTCTCATATTCAACAATACTTGCCTGCAAGAGAAGATACTGCCTAGATATACATATATATATATATATATATATATATATATATACATGTACATGTACGAGGTCTGTATTAATAGTATCCGACCTTCGTTTTTTTCGTGCGAAATAGAGATTATAGGACGACGTCACTCTACACAGTGAAAGAAGACACCTTTATGAGCATGTGTGAATTTTATCACCGCCATCCTGCGCATTAGTCGCTGACTGAGGTGGTACACAACGTGTTTGCCGAATTACCGATTCATTCGAGATCACTGAACGTGTTTAAGAAAGGTACTGCACTAAATATTGTCTAAAGCTTGATGATTCTCAAAGCAAAACAATTTGTAAGATTCAGCAGTTGTTTGGAGACGATCCGATGGGTGTAACACAAATTAAGGAGTGCTTCAACCGATTCAAAAATGGCCGTATATCAACGGAGAATGGTCAACGTTCCGACAGGTTCCAAACTGGTCGGAGTGCAGCTGTTGTTCAGAGGATGCGAAAATTGTTCAACTGTACGTGGGATCGCCCAAGAGGTCGGAGTGAGTAAAGATTCCGCACATGCAATTTTGAGTAGCTGCGAAATTCGTGCCCAAGTTGTTGTCGCAGGAACAAAAGAACCTCCGTTTCCAAGTGGAGCATGACTTTCTGGAAACCGCACAAACTTATCCTGGGTGTCTGAACACCGTAATAACTAAAGATGAGTCATGGATGTGAGGGTATGACTTAATAACAAAAAAGAAGTCGTCGCAATTGAAACATCCCGAGTCTCCAAGGCAAAAAACACCGCGACAGGTGCGAAGCAAAATCAAGGTGATTTTTTTTGGATATCCGTGGAATTGTGCATCACGAATACGTAGCGGAAGAACACACAGTTACAAAAGAGTACTATCAAGATCTCCTTCGGCGTCTCCGTGGCACAGTTCGGCGCAAAAGGTTAGACATGTGGACGGCAAAAAACTGGCAACAGCATCACGACAATGCACCCGCACATTCATCCCAATTGATCTAACATTTCTTGGCCAAACATTGAATTCCAGTCGTTCGCCAACCTCCCTACTATCCAAACATGGCTCCTTGCCACTTCTGGTTGTATCGAAAATTGAAGACGCCACTGAAAGGTTCTCGTTTTGAAACTAGAGAAGAGATGATGTGGAACGCGCCGGTGAAGATGAACACCATTCGAAACGAAAACTTCCAGAGGTGTTTTTGGCAGTGGATGGATCAGTGGACTAAGCGCGATCAAGCACAAGGGCCTACTTTAAAGTAGATTAGGGTATCAAAACCCGTCAGGTATTTGAAATATTTTACTGGCCGAAGGTTGGATACCTTTTAGACAGACATCGTATATTTATTTGCGTGCGTATGAATATAATATTGTAATCCAAAGACACATGTTTCGTTTTTTGAAGACCAATCAGTGATGCTAGACACAACTAACACATTTATCTGGGGATTCGATCTTTGTTAGAATGCAGGAGAAAAAACAAAAACAAGAGATTTTACCGGCTTCGTTCGTATAATAGAACGTTTTCAGAAAAAGTGAAGATTTGGAAACAATTTTTATTTTGAAAGCACACACATGGCAGAAGGAAAAGATGATCCGATTGGACCATGTGAGAAGACTTTTAGCTAACACCGATGTTCATTCCCTGGCGTATCAGGCAAGTCTGTCAGCTGCAGAGGCTTCCCATGTATTAGTGTCAATTGAGCAAGCCTTCATATCTTGCTTACAGACATCCTTGAAACGGAGATGGGGACGACCCCTTTTCTTGAGCCTGAGGCAAACTCGCCGTAGAGAAGATCTTTAGGGATGCGCCCATCATCTATCCTGCGCACATGGCCCAGCCAGCGAAGACGTAGCTCACGCAGTAGGGAGTAGATGGTTGGAATGCCTGCTATTTGCAGGACATCATTGTTGCCCACTCTGTCCTGCAATGTGATACCAAGTATCCTACGTAGGCACCTCATATGCAATACGTGGAGTTTCCTATCCTGTGTTGAGTATGTGGTCCACGACTAATTCCCATACAGTAGGGCACTGAGAATGCACGCTCTGTAGAAGGCCATCTTGGTAGAAGTTGTAAGGTTGTTGTTTTCCCAGACTCTTTTAGTTCGTTTAGAGAAGGTTGTGGATGCCTTACCAATCCTTTTGTTCAGCTGTACGTCCAATGAGAGGATTCTGAAGCAGTGGAGCCTAGGTACTGGAACTGGTGAACGACCTCCAGTGGTGTACCTTGGATTGAAATACTGGGTGGGCAGGCGGTTGCTTGTCTCATAACTTGAGTTTTCTTCTGGCTGATGGTGAGACCGAACAGGCTGAAAGCATAAGCAAACCTGTCCATAAGTCTTTGGAGACCATCTTCCTGATGCGATGATATGGCTGCATCATCGGCAAACAGCATGTCCTGAATCTGGACTGACCTGATCTTAGTCTTGGAGCGGAGGCTGGCGATGTGGACGAGGCTACAGTCAGATCTGGAGTGAAGGTAGATACCATCTGCTATATTCTTGAAAGCATGCTTCAGAAGTATGGCGAAAAAGATGCCGAAGAGCGTCGGGACAAACACACAGGCTTGTTTGACACCGCTCTTCACCCCGAATCAAGCAGACATGTCGCCGTTAAAATGTACAGTGCTCATCATGCCATTGTGAAAGGATCTTATGATGCTGAGGAGTTTTGGTGGGCATCCGATTAGTGGGAGGATCTTGAATAGACCGTCTCTGCTCACGAGATCGAACGCCTTGGTCAGATCTATAAAAGCGAGATACAAAGGCTGGTTTTGCTCTCTGCACTTCTCTTGCAGCTGGCGTAGGGAAAATATCATATGGATAGTTGATCTCCTTAAACGAAACCCGCATTGAGATTCCGGGTACATTTGATCGGCAAGAACTTGCAGTCGCAGTAGTACTATGCGTGCGAATAGCTTGCCAACGAAGCTCAACAGTGAGATACCGCGGTAGTTGTTGCAGCCACTGCGGTCCCCTTTGTGTTTGTAGAGTGTGATGATGTTTGTGTCTCTCATGTCATGAGGCACTGAACCTTCTCTCCAGCACTGTATCAAAAGGTTATGAATAGGCTCAATCAGGCTAGCTTTTCCACTTTTTAAGACCTCTGCTGGAATATAGTCCTTTCCTGGGGCTTTTCTATGGAAGGGTGCTTGTCGAGCTCATGCATCAGAGGGTAACGATCAATGGCATCCAGGACAGACTGATGTACTACGTTGTCCCTGGAGTAAAGCTCGGAGTAGTATTCTACCCATCTGTCCAGCTGTTTGACTTTGTCTAGTATGGGTTCACCCGACTTGGACTTCAGTGGTGAAGTTTTGTTGATTATGGGTCCAGTAATTCTCCTGATTCCGTCATACATGTTTTTCATGTTGCCTGTATCAGTCGCCCGCTTCATAGTCTTGGAGAGGTCGGTCCAGTAGTTGTTCACAGATTCTCTGACAGCCTTTTGGACTGCACCTCTCGAAATCCTCAATGTAGCTAGCGATGTAAGAGATGGGTTGGCCTTATATGAAAGTAAGGATGAACGCTTTGCCTCAATCAGAGGGTCGAGGGTAACAGAATTTGCATCATACCAGTCATTGCGTTTACAACCTGTCCTCCTCCCAATAGCTTTGAGAGCTGTAGAGTGGGTGTCGTTCTTGAGTGGTTAACACTGTTCAGATGCAGGTCGACTGTGATCTCCTTTGAAGGTGAAGGAAAACATCACGTTGAATTATGCCATGCGGTCTGGGTGTTGTGTCTTGCTAACGGCTATACGCACAATACCCTCCTGTTTAGTGCAGTAGAAATCTTTGGGTTGAAGTTTAACGTTGCTGCATACTAAGGAATGATCCGTATCACAATCGGCACTATGGTAAGTTCTAGACACTAGGAAATGTTGTAGGTACCTTCGTCTAATAATGATGAGATCAAGCTGGTGCCAGCGCCCTGACATGGGATGTCTCCAAGACACCCTATGATGCGGCCTGGCACCAAAGAATGTGTTGGTAATGCAGAGGTCATGGTAAGCACAGAGTTCTAGTAGTCGCTGACCATTATCATTGAATTTACCCACTCCCAAGTTACCGAGGCCGTTGGGCCATGCATCGTTGTCACCACCTACACGCGCATTAAAGTCCCCAAGTATGATCACGTCTTCATTCTGTGAAAATGCCTTGATGGTGCTATCTAGCTGAGTGTAGAAGTGCTCCTTTGTGTCGTCAGGTGCCGCGAGTGTTGAAGCGTACACACACAATAGATTAATTGGTCCATCTGTGGTGTTCAGACGCAGTGAAATTAGGCGTTCAGTTGCTGAATCACAGAGTTGTACATTTTGAAGCAGTGAGTTTCTGACTGCAAAACCAACACCGTGTTCGCGAACTTTCTCTTCCTTCTTCCCTTGCCATAAGAAGGTATAGTCTGATTTCTTTAGGCATCCGGAGTCTGCTAAGCGAGTTTCTTGTAGTGCAGCAATGTCTACCCTTAGTCTCAGTAGCTCGTTGTTGATGATGGCAGTTTTTCGGACATCGGAGATGTTGAGTATGTCAGTAGATAGACCAGTAATCATAGTACGGACAACCCAGCACCCTAGCCTAAGTGCTTCTTTTTTTGTACTTCTTTTGTTTTTGTTTGGTGCAATGGTTGCTGACAAATTGCTGAAATTATCCTATGCCTTACGCACCCAGTAAAGCAGGTCGTCAGTTGCAGGATAGCACCTTACTGGTTGAGAGCTGCTCAGGTTTATGGCAATCGGTAGCTGTCCAATGAGGTAAAATAACCTATCCCACCGCCGGGATCGACTCCTGGCACCAAGCTGTACGCCAATTGATCTGTAGGCTTATAACTGTCGCTCCCCTGTTTAGTCCTATACAGATGCATAGCTGAAGTTTTCTCTCCAGGGCGCTAGCCAGGGCAGTTCTATGGAGAGACTGAGTTGCTCAATCGTCAGAATCTCCCTCTTGGCCTTGCTGATGTTGCCCAGAGGAATGGAAGTACCAGTACGTCCGGCACCAGGCGGACTGCAGTAGCTGCCAGAGAAGAGCTAAGTACAGCGCGTGTCATATATATATATATATGTATATGTATATATATATATATATATATATATATATATATATATATATATATGTATATATATATTAATAAATATTTAATGTTTTATATCTACAACGTCGTTTCGGGCTTCCACCCTCATCAGTGCAGCAGGCGGTTGTTCTAGGCGGTCGGGTGGACTCGAACGAAGTTCGTATATACAGCTTAGAATTATAGAGCCTCCGCTCAGATTGACAAGGCAAAGAGTAATGATCACAGATAGTAATATAAATTTAGATACACTTACCCAGGAATCATGGTTAAGCGTCATGAAGTCAACAGTGATCTCCGCGCGAGCGAAACTTTGCTTTGTCGCAGGGTGAGTAAAATATTGTAATTTCAAACAGGGCTCATCTGTTAAGACTATACATATTAACGGGGCATTTACTATGAATATTTTTAATAAAATATTAAAGTGTATCCTACCTACTAACGACGTATATATATATATATATATATATATATATATATATATATATATATAGAGAGAGAGAGAGATATATATATATATATATATATATATATATATATATATATATAGAGAGAGAGAGAGAGAGAGAGAGAGAGAGAAAGAGAGAGAGTGTGTGTATTTGTAACGCTATGAATGGATTTGTCCGTCGGTCATTCGGTGCATTTATCACGTTTAAGTTTAAAATAACATTTTATTAGATAATTGCGAAGATTGTATAGACACGGCTAACATAAGATGCGACGAAAAATCAATATACGAGGCTTTGTCCCTTGGTCGATCTGTCACGCTTAAAGTTGGAAAACATTTTCATCACTAAATGTACATCTGAAGAATGTCAGTCTTTGCTTTATCTATTATTCGCTTTTTGGCATTTTTTCTGAGGGATGTTTGTTCCTGTGTCTTTGAAACACAAAGAACACTGCGTCATATCTTTGCAAGTGATCTCTAGAAAGAACGCGCAGTCAAACCGCCGGCATCTTACCTGAACACGTTTGATGAAAGTATAAAACAAAAGCGAATGCAGATAAGTTGGTCAAAAGCAAAAGATCGTAAAAGAAACGTAAAGAACTACGAACAGATTACATTCTTTGGGCGTATCTTTTATGCTTGCCCAACCTGGCTACTTATGTTACCTTTTGTGTTTTTTCTCTTTCTACGTTTAATAGCGCCAAAGTCAAACCGCCAGATTGACGAGCTTGCTCTTAATCACGAGTGCACTAGAATTCCTGCACGTCGCATCCTCTTCCTGTCTGCTAATTCTATCTCACACTTGACCTTTGCATAGGTATTACATGTCTCACGCTCTTTCGTCTTCTCCGTTTCTCTTCCTTTTAATAGCCTTGCTTAAAACTGCTATCTCACTAATCGTATTCTACTTGCCGCCCTTTAAATAATTCTACGCATATCCATAGGTGGCGGGGGAGGGGGATATCTACGTTGGTCTGTCCATTCGTCAGTGGACTTAAGTTTGAAACTGCATGTTTAGATGATTCCACGCATCGGTTGATCTGCTTGTCAGTTTATCAAGCCTAAGGCTGGAGTACGTAGAAAATTAATCGCTAAACGCGCAGATTGAATGCACGTATCCTAGCAATATCTATTTTTGTTTATTTTCGAGAATCGCGTTTTCCTTTTTTTATTTTTAAGTTTGTTTCCTTGATTTATATGTTAGAATACATATCGATTGCTTTTGTTTTGTTTTTCATTCTTTATATAAGTTTTTTACTTTACAGTGTTAAAGATGTATTTTATTTCATGACTTCCCCTTCTTTCTTTTTTTCTTTCTGTATTTATGTTCGATTCTTTTTTCTTATTTTCACTCTTTATTGTCTGATCTGATTTTTTTTTAATTGTTCTCTATATTTTTTGTCTTTCTTTCATCGATTCCTCCTTTTCTCTTTCGATCTCTTGTCTTCGTTTATTATCTTTCTCTGGTAATTTACTTTCCTGAAACGTAGAGCTAAAACATTTCGGTTGAAGTCTTAGCTTTTCTATTACACACACACACATATACATATACATATACAGGGGTTAGACAAAATAATGAAAACACCTTGTGAATGTTGCATCAATTTTAAAACACCTAACAAATTTTTTAAAAGTTAAAAAAATGTTGGTCGTGATTTTAGGCTGTATATCGTGATTCTAGGTTTAATCTACGAACTGCGGTCGAGCCCATGTGACCGCCTGCAACAGCCACTCCTGCACTGATGAGGGGAGAAAACCCGAAACAATATCGTTTGTAGGTATAAACTATTTATATATATACTGCGTTGATAGTAGATCATGTTCATCCACATTTTACTTTCTAAGGTTTGAAAGTATTGAGGTCGTATATATATATATATATATATATATATATATATATATGTGTGTGTGTGTCGATCAAAACTATAACCAACAGTCTTCATATGGGTGGACTTGCTGCTGCAGCCGTGGATTACAATAAGATATAGTGGGTGTTCAAGAACAGCATTTCATCTATGAAGATGTTATTCTGAAACATCACGACGTACGAAAAAGATGGACTCTAATCACTTCATCAGCGCCAAACAACAACAATGCCAATGAATCGAATTACAACATTGGTATTCTGATGAAAGTCAAAGCATTTAATAAATAACAGCGCTCATTATTGCGCACATTATTGCCTCATCATTCAAGGAAAACGCGAAAAACTATAGTTGTCTTTTGCCACAACTACACAAGAATAGCTGAAGAAATTGTAATTGACTATTTCTAAAATGATCCATCTTCTCCACTTCGACATATACTTTTGTCACAATGTCACAATTATCGGTGGAAAGTTCAAGGGCAACGCAAATGGAAATAAAATGATGTTATATGATCTTATAACGAAGAAAAAATTATTTATTTGAACACAAAAAAAAACAAAAACAAAAACGAAATGGAATGTGATGGACTTCTACATATGCCAATGGTGTCAGATATCTGTTAATTCCATTTTTATCAATCAAACACAGAGCAAATGCGGACAAAGGTAGCATCTCATATTAGCGACTTCTTGTATGAAAAGGGAAACACCGCCAGGCCATTGAGTCGTGTACGATTCCGTTCGTCGAGGCTAACTGTTTTGCGGGTCGACAGGAAGCCAGCGATGTATAAAGCCCGTCGGACGTTCTTCTGCATAATAAGATGTGGGGTCAATACATGCATTTTATTACACCACAGACTAAAACGAATATCGGAAAAAGTGGGTGTTCATTAAATCTAGGTGTTTACTTTTTTTAAATCACTATTAAATTGATGCTATTTATATATTTTCAAAGTTTAATGAAGCATCAAGTATTTTGTAAGTAAAATTAAAAGAAATGAACCGTATTCATGTGCAGGAATTAAACAGTTAAGGTTTATCCCTTTTATTTTGAGTGATCTAAAAGTCAGAACTCAATATTTTGATTGAGAATCTATCAATTACATGACGCGAAACATGTTTTATTACAATATAAAATTATCAAGATACGATGATTTATATTGGTTTGGGTGGTGAGACATGCATTCAATGTTGTAAGCCTAAAAAAATCGAATAAACGAACGAATTTTCGTGCTGGAACGAGGGAAATCTTTCAGACTACGGCCCCCGTGGTTACGATTACGATTCTCAGTAACCGTGTGCTGGTAGGTCGAAATCGCACGTATGAGTTCTAATAACAATGACACGACTGTCTGTCGTTGACTACCTCTAATTTTATATACATACTCAAAGGAAATCGAGCAGGCTTTTAACTTAAGCTGTCGCTAAAATGTAAATAATAGATTGGGGAACGCTTAAAGTGCTGCATTTAGCGCAATACTACCGGTGTGCTAGAACGAAAGAAACCCAGCGGACTATCATCTGTGTGATTATGATTCCGATTCTCCACGACGGTTTGATGATCGGTCTAAATACACTGATGAGTTGTGATAACTACGAGACGACTCTCTGTGAACGACTAACTCTAATTATAGTTACATGCTTGTTTTGTGTGTATTATTTTGTATTAATAAAACTAGTAGCGATTATTATAAAAGAAAGTAAGATCATTTTCTTCGAGTGTCTTATGATTACTACAGAAGGATGTAATAAAAAAAGAATTTTCATTGGTCTGTGTTAAAACGAAAATAGAACGGAAAAACAAACGAAAAAGGGATAAATAAGGAAAGGAAGAGATCAAGTTTTAATGTTAACGGTTTTGTTTGTGTTTTGGGGCTTAATTTCGATGGTAAAACGATCAATGATGAATCTTTTTGAAAACATCGAGTTTTGTTATCAAGAGAATGGGTATCTTGAAATAGGCATAAACCATTGTTTTAATGAAAATGTTTAATAAAAATTGGAAAATTGACTAAATTATATATATATATATTAGTCGTATTGTTGTTGTTTCCTAGATGTTAATCCAATGAAACTCCAGTGTATATCAAATAGTGCTCCATAATAAGTAGAGCTGTATTTTAGTATTAACTCTTTTGTTGTAACAAGATGTTTACATACATATGTGCATACGTTTCCGTTGCGATCTATTTCGAAATCTAACCTCATCGAACCATCTTACAACTGAAACGAAGAGGTAGGAACTCTTGTGCATCGTTTTAATTTGAGGGGACAATGAAGGAAGAAAGAAAGAAAATAATATCTGACGTGTGAAGCTTTTATGCTCTCTATCTAAGTTGTGTAAGATAGCCTGATGAGGTTTGATATATATATATATATATATATATATATATATATATATATATATATATATATATATATATATACGTGTGTGGGTAACGTATCTAAAAGTGTTAGAGTGTATGCATAACGAATAAAATAAATAAAGTGCGATTTTAGTTCTGTTGATAAGTTAGAACTAGTTCTGTAATTTGGCTGCAGGTGGCGTTAGTGCCGCATCATGGATCATTCTTCCACATGACTCATACGCATGCACTCTCGTGCATTAGACTTGGGTGGATGGGTCGCTAGCAGCTGGCTATTCCGCCGTGTGCACGCGCGTCTATTCGTTTTGCTTAGCATGGACGTGGTAGGAGTTGGGTTTTGTTCAAGCAGCCTTAATGGGAGACACGTCTTATATGTCTCTTATAACTCACTTGTGATTGCGAAATATGCAGGGAGAAACAGCTGTAATACAGTCTATAATTGTCTTCTTTATTTATCGTTGTGAATGATCTACCGGTTCTTCGAGAAGAAAGTCTAGACCTGGAGTCTTTGTTACTGTCTGTATGTCTGTAAATAGAACGGGTCTGATTGTTAGTAATTTTGTATGCCTGGGCTCAGTAGTTTCAGGTCTCCAAACAACAGACACTTTATTTTCTAGTCGATCGAGCCGGTATTGATCAAATTCCAGATTGTGACTAAATATGTGATCTTTATGCTAAAATCAGCTCATAAGTATTGTGCTTTAATATAGCGACAAAACTAGCGGTCAAAATATTCCGATATATTCATAGAAAAAGTAAATACTACAAAATAATGTAATCATTTTTAAGAAGAGTAAATCGGAACACAAAACTGAGGGATTGGATTAAGTATCTTCAAGTAGGCTAAGAGTAGAGGAATCATAGTTTGGGTCGCTCCTTTTGTTTTACGGCAGATCAGACATTTCGGGTCACTTAATACCGAATTCAATCTTTTTGGTAAAGGATTACACGCTTGAAATTCATCATATTTGAAAATATAGATTCATCGATTTTTTGTTTAGTTATTTTTTCTTACAATATAAAACCCCTTTTGGGGTTATTTAATACGGAACCCAGTTGTTTTGGCAAATTGTTTTTATGCTTTAGTCGCTTAATATATTTAAGTAATGATTCATGGTGTTTCGTTTAGTTGGGTTATTTGTGTTATGGCATATCGCATACTTTCTTGACTATTTATTGCAGAATCCAGTCATTTTCGGTAAAGTTTTGTATGCTTAATATAATCAAATAATTAACAGATTCTGTTTGGTAAACGAATGGTTAGTAAATCAATTTGTTTTGTAGCCATATATTTTGCAAATATACAGTCTGTTATTAATGAATACTATTAAAAGCATACATGGTACCCTTATTGTTACTATCACCCCGGGGAAGAGTGGACCTTGGATTAAAAGCTAAAGGCGTGTGACTCCCCCTCACACACACACATACACACGTTTCGAAATGAGTCTTTGCCACCGGATGTAATATAATATATCCAGGGCGGTTGGTTGAGATAAACAAGAAAGATGATGAAGATGAATGTTAATCTTCTCTCTTTGGATCGCTGCCATCACTCTGAATATATTCATGAATTTCTTCTTGCGATTGTTTTTCTTTAAAACTAGGTTTTTGAATAATCGGAACTAAATTCCGTAAAATACTTAGCTATCTAAATAAAATGTAATGCATACAAATTGTAAAAATCTACATTAAACAATATTTTTCTATTCACCTTCTGAGCAATTTATATCAAAGATCTTCATGAAAGAAGAATCCACTCACTAGTAACTTATGTATCCTAAGAGACGATGCTGAATAACTTTTTATAAACATGGAAAGGGCCATATAAGAAAACGCATATGCAATAGAAACATTATTTATAAATATAATAATCGCAAAAAAATGGTATCTTTCTTGTGTATCTTTATTTCTCTTATAACATTATTGTTTTAATCTTAAATTATAATGTTAATTCATAGGACTAAGTATTACATTTTATTGCATCATCGAAGTTTAAAGTGTTCTAAAAATATATGCGGTTAAAATAGTTTATATATTACAAACTTTGTTTGGTAAAAAGTCGATAAGCTTCAATATTAGTATTTAAATTATTTTAATTGTAAAAACCTATAAACCCCCCTCCACACAATATAGTGATATGTATATTATACTAGCATTCTGTCTTCCGCGCTTTTTTTCTCTTTTGCGCTATCGATATGCCTAAATCTCTCTCTCTCTCTCTCTCTATATATATATATATATATATATATATATATATATACACACACACACACACACACACATATATATATATATATATATATATATATATATATATATATATATATATATATATATATACATATATATATATATATATAGGTAGAAGGATGAAAAGGAATTAGAAAAGCGACGGAGGCAGATCTTTTTTCAATTCAGTTGCTCAATGCAAGGTATATTACGCAAAAAGGCAATTTATTCAATTAATTTTTTAAAATAATATCATCAGAAGAAATTGCTGAGATAGATAAGTTGGCACATGCCAAGATTTAAAATTTGAAAAAGTAAAATAAAGATTGTGCGGAAAAAACAAGGCAAAACGCTGCCCGAATGCAAGCAAATGTCCGATTGCAAAATATTCGGTGTCAAAAGGTCCAGCGGAGAAAGTGATTTGTAAGTAGGTAGGTCGTTAGAAGGCACGAGAAATGGATTTAGAGGTTTCAAAGTTAAAATCCAGAAACAACATCTTCGGGTGCAGCGAAAATAGATATAATCCAAAGGTTAAAAAAGTCCAATAGAGGGTTCGTTCGTGGATGCAACAAGGTTCAGTAATGAGCTGTATACTTTTCACCATAGGTTTTACCGTTCCTAAAAGTTCGCTTTTAGTTCTCCACTTCCTATATATATATATATATATATATATATATATATATATATATATATATATATATATATATATATATATATATATATATATATATTATATATATTAAAAGAAAACACCTCTCAATCTGAGTGCATGTATGTCTCTAAAACCGAAGACATACAACGAAAGAGTACTTAAAATATTAGTGTATTCACATGATCGATTTGCATATGAACATAATGGAAGTCGTTCTGCGTCTCTCTTAAAGGAAGCAATGACACTTTTGTAACACGTTACACAATCAAATTAATCTATTTATAAGAGTTAAGTTAAAAGTATTAACATATATTTGAACAGCTCAGTGGGTAAGATATCTAGCTGACAACATCAGCCTTGTTTTTAAAGTAAACTCTCCTTAATATGATGTTGTATATTATGCTATCTCAGACTCTACCCAGGCAAAGCTGGGTAACCCTGCAAGTGTTTTATATTCTAAACAATTTTATTCACTTAAGTGAATGACCATACGATTTCGTAAGTAATTCAATTAAACTTCACAAAACTCTGATTTAATAAAAAAGAAAACTGTCGGCATCAAACACCTGTTTAAATATATATTATTTCATACGCTATGTAAATCGTCGTTTAAAGAGAGGAAGACCAACTCGAAACTATTCAGGTAAATTTACAGTACAACATTTCGTACGACGTCCTATTAGTGTTTTGCAAAATCGATTGTTTTTACTAATATATTCTTTCATTGAATTATCATTCAAAATGTAAATATCTCATTACAACGAATTAATTAAGAGAAAAAGCTAAAAGTGGGGGTCAATGAGGGAAATAAAATTAAAAGTAAAAAGACACCCAGGCAACTCCTTGTAGGTATAACTTGAAAAAAAAAGTAAACAAATAAGTTTACTAATATAATGCCCCTTGTGTGTCGGCTTGTAGATATAGTGTTATTTAAACAGTCTATTATGCATTATGAAATATATTGAGAAAAATACTATACGTTATATATTTTTTAACACTATCTCTATTGTGTTTTGTTTTCTCTTCTATCTCTTTTTTTCTTCCGTTTTCTATTGTTATCTGTTGCTTGCGTCTCATTATTGTTTCTCTTTAAACCTTCCTCTGTTCTTCTTGTATGTCGCATTATTTTTGCCTTGTCTCTTCTTTCTGTCGTTCTGTCTTTTCTTTCTTGTCACTCTCGGGAAAACGGTCAATATATATATATATATATATATATATATATATATATATATATAACTCAGATTCGATTTTAGTTTACAAAAGGAAGAAATCAGATGGAACTAATTCTGAGTAAGGGAGTTGAGTTAGTATCCCCAATTTACAGTTGGGTTATTTAATTAATGCAACATCTTCAGTGTGAACGGACAAGTTTCATAGCAGAAGGACTGTTGCTCTTTATTGTCATATGGGTTTTGACTTGATGTTTTTATGAGTTATCTTAAGTGTGATACATAGAATATTATATCCATTCACTGATTATGATATTTTTTGCTAATAAAAATGAAATATTAAAAATTCATCATATGAGTTAATTAGATTGTATTGTTTTCGTCTATCTGCTTTTGACTAATACAAATACCAAGATGAAGGTTTACCGCGCTCTATGGCAGTGAACTATGGGGCATCTACCCCTACCAAGAGAACAGACGCAACGCCCTCCACATGCGCAACATCACGAGAATCCTGGGAATCACCTGACAGGACATCGTCTGAAACTAGAGCGTCCTTAATTAATATAATGCCTTGTGCATCATGAAATATATTGAGAAAAAAAAACATTATACGTAATATATTTTTAAAACTATCTGTAATATGACGTGTGAACGAGAAAGAGATAAAGAAAGATAACAGTTTTATTTTTAGCGTCCTTTTACCATTAAAATATCAGTTGTTTTGGAGGATTTTCGTTTCATATGGTAAAAAATAAATTAACCTAATTAAAAGGTAATTCTCGCTTACATACAATATAAATTGTATTAGGTTTTGTTTTAAAGAGATGTATAAGTATGCAAAAATAGTAATACAAATGGGATTGTCTAAGAAGCATAGGACATAATAATAATTATAAAAAACAAATAACGTTTATATTTGGTTGTTGTAATAGAAAATAACTTGTTAATATATGCTTTTTTAAATGATGATATAAACTAAATATATCATTTACTCTGGTAAATATAATTTAACCCTCCGCGGTCAGTTTATACCAAAAACAGATCTGCAGAGTTTAGGCTATTTTGAGGTCGCTTGTTCTCTGTAAGTCTGAGGTATGTTCCTGTGCACTTCGAGGTAAACCTTCCAAGGCTTTACCTACTCGCCCTTAGTGAAGATGTTAATTTATAGCTAATCGCCTGAGTCTCTTCTATCGGACAATGCCGAGGAGCTGCCCAGGAAATTATTGTTCTGCCAGAGTGATCTTCCTCTATGGTCTGGATTTTTTAAATTCCACCTTCCTGACCATATGTCTCATCTTCCTGCTCTGTGAGGGACATAAAGAAAGTCACCATTTCCTTGTATATATATACACACACACACACACACATATATATATATATATATATATATATATATATATCGAGGGGAATTCGCTAATGTTTTAAACTGGCCTTAGGTGCTGATAAGGCGCTTCTCCCTCAAATAAATCGTCATTACGAAATAGATTGCCGTCGTCGAGACAAATATTTATACTTAACAATAGCCTCGTACCTCTCGCTTCTCTTATTTTGTCTTTTAGTCCTCACATTCCATGAGCGATGTTACTGACAAAGAGGGAGGAATTGCTGTTTTCTGGGTCAGAATTTATCCATTATCTTTATCGTTGGCTATTTTTTTTTACCATGAAATAGTATTTTTTAGCTTCTTACTACATGCTTTTTCTGAAGCGATTTCCATAAAAAATAGCTTTCATTATTGCAAAAAGTAAACTCAATCCCGGTGGGCATTTTCTTTGTGGCGACTGTGCTAATTTTTCAAACAAGTGTTTTTGAATGCTGCAAGGACATTTTTTCTATCTGGACAACCTTCTCACACACCACATCCACTTTCTATTATCTTCTCAAATCTTAAATAATTTTGAATGTTGGCTACTTCCAGTACAACTTATCTATCTATGTAATCCCCATGATTATAAGATTCCAATATTTGAAAAGCCTGGCTTAAGGAAAGAAAAATAAATAGGCTTTTATTTAATACACAATGAACTGAAGAACTGAAGATTAAATAGATTTATCATTCTTAAAGTTTTGATTTCTCTTCTTCTATCTATCTATCTATCTATATATATATATATATATATCAATATATATATATATATATATATATATATATATATATATATATATATATATATAATGGATTGGTGTTACCTGCGTGCAGACTTCCATTGATTAGTTAAATATTCATTGTGCGTATAAAAAAACAGGTTATTTCCTGTTCAAAACAAAAATAAACTAAGTAAGTAATAATCTAAATGGCAATTCCAGTCTTTCTTTACCCACATGTGCATTGGTAACATACCAGATGGTAAAATAATTGCCCGGAAAATAATGCTACCATTCTATTCGCAGCAGTAAATTCCATAATAGCTGCATTTTGCGTTCTTTGCTGCATGGAAAATGTATGATTTTCTTTTTGCTTCAGTAGAAATTGCCTCGTCACGACATTCATTCTGTCTGTGTTTATATTCCTGTTGGGCTAACCTCCATATGCTTTTCTCTCCATGTATACTTTCTCTCTTTTGTCGCTCTATTTTTCTTATTATTATCTCTACTCACTAGGAGTTATCACAGAAGGCAACGTAAGTGATTGCTCATCGACAAAAACCGGTGGTGTTCCCTGGAGTCTGAGTGACAACAAGCTGTCCCAGATTATTATTATTATTATTATTATTATTATTATTATTGGTCGTCTTTTCGCCTCTTGTTTTTTCATTTTCTTCTTCTTCATTATACTTCTCTCGTTTTTCTTCTTTTCTGTATTGTGTTTTGTTCTCTCTTCTATCTCTTTTTTCTTCCGTGTTTTTATTGTTATCTTTTGTTTGCGTCTGATTATTGTTTAGCTTTATACCTTTCCTTGTTTTTCTGTTCTTCTTGTATGTCGCTTTATTTTTGCCTTGTTCTTTCTTTCTGTCGTTCTGTCTTTTCTTTCTTGTCACTCTCGAGAAAACGATCGATATATATATATATATATATATATATATATATATATATATATATATATATATATATATATATATATATATGTAACTCAAATTCGATTTTCGTTTACAAAAGGAAGAAATCAGATGGAACTAATTCTGAGTAAGGGAGTTGAGTTAGTATCCTCAATTTACAGTTGGGTTATTTAATTAATGCAACATCTTCAGTGTGAACGGACAAGTTTCACAGCAGAAGGACTCTGTTGCTCTTTATTGTCATTGTTTCGACTTGATGTTTGTATGAGTTATCTTAAGTGTGATACATAGAATATTATATGCACTCACTGTTGATTATATTTTTTGATAATAAAAATGAAATATTAAAAATTCATCACATGAGTTAATTAGATTGTATTGTTTTCGTCTATCTGCTTTTCACTAACCAATACCAAGATGAAGGTTTACCGGTCTCTACGGCAGTGAATCATGGGGCATTTACTCCTACCAAGAGAACTGACGCAACGCCCTCCACATGCGCAACCTCACGAGAATCCTGGGAATCACCTGACAGGAGATCGTCTGAAACTAGAGCGTCCTTAATCAAGCGGATATCCAATGCATGTTCGCTCTGCTCACCCAACGACGACTCCGGTAGCTTGACCATACCAGGCGAATTAACGATGGGCGGATCTCAAAATATATTATATACGGCATACTTGCAACCGGCTCAGGACCGGCAGGAAGACCTGTCCTACGCTATAGGCATGTCTACAAGCGAGGCGTGAGGGAAAGTGACATCGTCCCAGCTTGTTGAGAGTCTATGACTGAAAATCGCAGTTGAGTGTTGTTAAGGCATGCTCCAAAACGAGTGAGGAGAGGAGAGACCAGCAGTGGAAGAATATGAGAGAACACAGACGACAGACGGCTGCAACAGAGCTCTGCGAACTAGACACGACAAACATCAGTGGCAACTTCAACAGAGTCTGACGATGCAGGATAGACTTGAACAGTTACTGCAGACGCTGCAATTCGACATCAGACTAATATGTGGCGCAGAAATACAACTGTCTCCTGAGACAGACGAATGGCAACAATCTGCTTTTTCTATTAATCACGATATTTCTTTCTTCAGATTTTATCCAAACTTTCTTTCTACGCACGCATATATATTTTCATGAATCTTTTATTCCTATATAATTGTATATACTAACTACCATGTCGCAGATTTGTTTTTAAGTTTGGGTTTTATTATCATTATTATTTGTAGTAGTAGTAGTATACCTGATATGTAAATTAACTTAGCACAGTGTAGTCTTAAAGGTAATGTTTTATTATTATTATTTTATTATTGTTCTGGTTGTTATTATTATAATACACACATACATAGACACACACACACACACACACACATATATATATATATATATACAAATATATATATATACAAATATATATATATACACACACATATATATATATATATATATATATATATATACATATATATATGTTAATAAAATAATAACTCAATTCTTTATAAATTTGTTTACTAGGGAAGTGGTTATTTGATGAATATCACTGAGGAGTAATGCATTTTATAGCTGTTCTGTTTTTAAATCTCAAAAATATTTACATAGTAAACAGCTTATGATCCCTGTTCATAATTTCACAATTAAAATTAAGGTCCACTGTTTATGATTCACTGTTATATAGTTGAATTCCCTTTTATATTTGTGAATTTTCTAGCAGTAAGTCGGCTTATGCAAGTGCTAAATTTACGATATGTTGGATTTAGTTAGTATTCCTGGGAATGTGAACTGCATTTCATTTCTTTCTTTAAAATGACTCGAAGCTTCTTAAAACTATATATATATATATATATGTATATATATGTATATATATATATATATATATATATATATATATATATATATATATATATATATACAGGGTGATTCATAAGTGACTTAGCTATTTATTTCTGAAATTCTAACGTTAAAAAATACGGTAATACAAAACAGAAAGTTTATTCAACAAATTCATTTATGGGAGTTCATAATTACAGCAAATTTTCCACATTTCCCCCTTCGTTCTCCATGCAGAGATCCATTCTTTTTTGCAAGGAATTTACGACTCTTTGTAGCATATTTGATTGATTATGAAATAAATGTACATAGAGACAAATATATAAACGAACAAATTTAAAATAACAAATAGCAGTAATTAGAGAGTAAGACAACAATGCAATCCTACAGGTAAATAAATAGCTACGACTAACAAATTGGAATTCTCTTCAGACCCAGCAATCCGGTGGAAGGACTTTCGTAAGCTCTTCGCAGAAGTCCGGCTCGCTACCAAACAACAAACAAACAAACAATCAACAACACGGATTTCAGATGTACGGCTTGCTATTGACAAGCACTTGTTACGTCAGGCTTTTCCTTCTCATAGATTAATACCTTTATAAAGGCCACATCTTTATGTCTCCCAGTGATTTAACTCGCACATGAACGGTAACTTTGGTATTTCTACACCTCCGTATACATACATAATACGCACATAATAGATCTTCCTTTAACTATATACGAGTTGTTCGAAGAAAAGATGTACTAGTTTACCTATGAACGTTTATAATAGTGGAATCTATTCATATGTCAACATATTTAAAACTTAAGCAACCCTGAGTAAATCTGGAGTTAATATATATATATATATATATATATATATACAGGGTGATTCATAAGTCACTTCACTTAGCTATTTAAAATGATTACCATATGAAGCACAAACATACTATGAACTTTTGATAATTGTTATCTTGCTCTCTAATTACTGTTATTTGTTATTTTAAATTTGTTCGTTTATATATTTGTTTCTATATATATTTATTTCATAATCAATCAAATATGCTACAAAGAGTCGTAAATTATTTACAAAAAAGAATGGAGCTATGCATGCAGAAGGAAGGTTGAAATTTTGAAAATTCGCTGTAATTTTAAACTTCCATAAATGAATTTGTTGAATAAACTTTCTGTTTTGTATTACCGTATTTTTTAACGTTAGAATTTCAAAAATAAATAGCTAAGTGACTTATGAATCACCCGGTATATATATATATATATATATATATATATATATATATATATATATATATATATATATATATATGGGAAGAGAAGGATTACCATATATATATATATATATATATATATATATATATATATATATATATATATAAACATTTGTGTATGTGTATGTGTTTCTACATAGATACGTGTGTGGGTGAAATTAGTCCAAGGACTGGCACGAGTATAAGCTTGCTTTCTACCTGAATGTATTGCTGCAAACAATTTGATATATGTTTTACAAACAGTCAGTACTCAATGCGGGGTTTCTCAAAAGAAAAATGTTTTGGAAAACTTTCAAAGTAAATACTTGCTAAAAAAAAATACGCCATTATCTATATAGTTAAAGGAAGATCTATTATGTGCGTATTATGTATGTATACGGAGGTGTGGAAATACCAAAGTTACCGTCCATGTGCGAGTTAAATAACTGGAAGACATAAAGATGTGGCCTTTATAAAGGTATTCATCTACGAGACGGAAAAGCCTTACGTTACAAGTGCTTGTCAATAGCAAGCCGTACATCTGAAATCCGTGTTGTTGATTGTTTGTTGTTTGGTAGCGAGCCGGACTTCTGCGAAGAGCTTACGAAAGTCCTTCCACCGGATTGCTGGGTCTGAAGAGAATTCCAATTTGTTAGTCGTAGCTATTTATTTACCTGTAGGATTGCAGCTTTTTACCGCCCACACTGAAAACAGCAAGGCTCAGCGTTCGCGTGTAAAGTCAGGGAAAGTTTGGCACAGAACATACAAGGTAATGAGACATAAGGAACGTTGCTCTGTTCACTTTACTGATTTGCGATTCCGCGCTTGACACGTCTTTGCTCGTCACACAGAGTGGGAGAGACAACCAGAGAACGACGAATTCCGATGGTGACTCTGACTGGATTTTCATCAGAGCACTGTTAGTCAGGTTGTGTTCCTAATAACGCTTGGTGCCAAACCTGTCCGCCATGAGTAGCCTAGCCAGGAATTGAAATTCTGAAAGATAACTCTGGCACTACCACCTTACCATCATCCCTGCCACGGTGAAGAATGGATACAATTTAGGGAGGGGTTGTTGTTGTTGCTGACAGTGGGAGTCGTTGTAGCCTCATGCTATCTCCATTGGACTACACGTAAAAACATGTTTTCATGGCATGCATAATCACCTGACGAATCGACACCCATCGTTTATCTATTTTTCGAGCTATCGTTATTGTTTGATTCCTTGAAAATAAGTGAAGTCAGATTTATCGGAATCCACCATATATGTGTGGCTTTATGTCACAAAAAGTGAATATATATATATATATATATATAATTATTTTAATGATAAATATTTAAATATTATGCGATTAATCATTGCGAAATAACCAATGTAAAGATAACCATTCACGCTTGTCACACTATTCAAACCTCAGAACAAAAGTCACATTTAATTCTTTTTCCGACCGCGCTAACTGATGAGGCCATCGTAAATGACTACAGACGAGATGAGAAATAAACCCTATATATGAGCCAAAGAAGCGGACAGCTATAGTTGGCTGTTATAACAGTTTTCAACAGGAAGGAATATGCATTATAGCTTTTGACAGCTCTGTTTATTTACTCATTAAAGGGCCGAGCTTAGAAGGGGCTACAGATAATTATTTTAATAATAAATATTTAAATATTACTTATATACGTATACGTTTCATCCTTGCACAATCATCAGTGTAAATATAACCATTCACGCCAGTCCCACAATTCGACCCCCAGAACAAAATCATTGTTGATTCCTTACATTTTGATCTTGACCATGTAATGCAATTGGAAAATATAACTTATTAATTTTATCAGTTTTAAAATTAATCTGCTTTATTTTCATCGCCGATGCCTAGATCTTTATTTTTCTCCAGTAGAAATCCTTGAGAAACTCTCTTGTTTTGATAAGCTGCTTGGACTGACTTTTACTACATTTCTAAAATAGAAGGCGTATCTTAGATAAGTGTCGGACACGTCTTAAGATGGAGTGCTGCTACCACATCTGGGGAGGTGCTGCTCAGAGCACTCTTTCTCTCTCTCTTTCTCTCTTACTCTCTCTCTCTCTCTCTATCTATCTATCTATATATATATATATATATATATATATATATATGTGTGTGTGTGTGTATATATATGTGTGTATATATATGTGAATATATATGTATTCATGTATGTATATATGCATATATATGTATATATATATATATATATATATATATATATATATATATATATATCTAAGTAAGTGAGATAGTAAATATATTTATGGTAATTAAGCTAGACAGAGGCGTCCGCGTTTCACCTTCGTGGGAAATAGTCAGGGGGTGAAAACGCGGAAGCTACTGTGTAGCTTAATTGCCTTAAATATATTTTCATAGCTTATTACCTAGCTCTACTCACATATTGAGAACTGTTGAAGTAAATACTGAAAATTGATACATAAAAGATTATATCTCGTTATAACATTTTATGTGGATACATGAAATAATATATACATACATATATATATATATATATATATATATATATATATATATATATATATATATATATATATATATTTAGAGAGAGAGAGATAGAGAGAGAGAGGGGGAGAGCGAGAGAATCGATTTCGCAATCTAGTTGAGAATGATCTCGTGTTCTCATTAGCCCATTTTCTCACAGAAGATACCTTGCTAGTCTTTTTCTACTCAATCGTTTTTTCCATCAAAGATGCTTATCCGTTATTGTTTTGCTTTCTCTTTTTTTTTTGGTGAAAAGAATTTTAAGCCGGTCATCTCGGAACGTAATGCTTTACTTCTATTCCATGTACTGGGGAAACTTCCACGTAAAAAAAAAAAATAAAAGTACCAAAACCAAAATAGTTTTAGATAGAACTCGACCAAAATAGGAATTCGTCTTCGGAGATTTGCACTTGCGATTTGATATCAATGCCATTTTGTTTTAGCTTTCCGACGGATTGCTTTTCAGGCCGTTTGAAAGAAAATGAAAAAAGTCTAATTCACTTCGTGTTTATTAATACCTGTTTACGAAAGGTGCGCTCGTGTGCAGTCGGTTAAGAAAGCCCGTCTTGCCTGATGGATTGTCTTAGAAGTTCTACCGGTTATTCTATCATATATGTATCTAACATATAAAGTTATCTTGTCGGATGTCTGGAGTATCTCAGCGATAGCAATTAATGGGATGAATCAATATTTTATTCTGACTAGCCTACTTCTCCTTTTTCTATTGAACCATGTGTTCTCATACTGCAAAATGTGTCTGCTTATATTTCTTTAAAAAACACTTATTCCGGTTCTAGACAAGAACTATTTTTCACTAATCACTTTCATATCTTCAGCTGCTTACAGTCTTAATAAAATTAGGGAAACTACTATCTAAATTCGTTGGTAGGAGATTATTTTAAATACTAACATCATAAATTTAAAAAAAACACTGAAAGGTAATTTTTATTACACCTTACTTAAAATATTCTAACAAAAAATCATATACCTTCGTTTCCTTACATGATAAGCTACGTCTGATTTAACGGCTACTATAGTTTTAGCAGCGCCCAGATTTATTTTGTGGCACCATAATTAAATAATATTCTAATAAAAATATATGTGGTGGATTTTAGCAACAAGTCTGGCTTATACAGAAAAGAATTCTGGACGGCTCATTAACTTTTATATTGTGTTTGTTTTCTTGAACTATTATGAGAAAATAATTCTATACAGTGGCTTTTAACATTAACCACATATTTTCACGGGATTTCCCAGAAGGAACAGTTTTGGGTAGCGCTCTGGAAGCTTTCTAACATTTATTGTTTGCTTTATTGCGTGTCATCCGATTATGGACATTTTCATATAATCTTTAAATGTACATGAACAATAGTGAACAGAAATGATTGTAATAACTAAATATAAATGTAAAAAAAATGTTTCTCACATAAAAACGGTGATCTAAAAGTCTTGTTATGCGTATGTGTACTTATTATAAGATACATGTATTTATTTTACCCTTACTAAGAAATAAACAGGATTGGACGGAAAATCACAAATTCATAAAATATCAAACAGATCATAGCGCCGTATCATTTTGTGCCAGAAAAATGTCGGTATTCATACAGATATTATCAATATGTGTCAATGAAAGTGAATAAACTGGATCAATATACTCGTGCTGGTCAAAAAAATAGAACATATGTATAAAACTGTAAAAATCATTCCGTTTGAGATAATTTTCGGCTTTTACATTGTGTAGGCGAAATATTTTATATGTAAATAACAATTACAACTATTTTTAATCATTTGTCATATTTGCATGTGTCAGACTTTATTGTCACAGGGTAGTTTATTGTCACATTGGGAAATTTAACGTTTCAATTTAATAGAACATTATTCGTTGAGTAATCTTAAACTCAAAAAATGTCTGTGTTTAAAAAAATTTTGCAAGTAATTTAATCATAATCTCTCATTCTTATTGAGGACAATCTGTGAGATGTAATTGGTGCTGAAATATTCCTATCATGCTAAACTAACTGAAATATTTGTTTTACGATAGCAACATTTTTTTCATATCAATTGTAATGTCAGTTTTTCAATATTTCGCGTTTCAAAATAATAGAACAAGACAGCTAAGAAAACAAAATAGTTTTTTTATTAACTTAATACTAATAAAAATTAAACAATATTTAGTAGCAGCACCTTTTGCTTTGAGAACAGCATTAATTCGCCTGGGCATGGAATCAACAAGCTTCTCGCAATTTCGTGTAGACACCGAATCCCATGTGTTCTGTATTGCAATCTTCATGGTTGCAAGGGTAGTAGGTTTTTCTTTGCGAAGCTTCCTCTTCATCTGATCCCACACGGCTTCAATAACGTTCAAATCTGGCGAGTTCGCCGGCCATTTGAATGGGATCAAAACAGGGATCGATCGTTCTCGGAGCCAGGAAGTTGTGGACTTGGCAGAGTGTGCCGGTGCCAAGTCATGTTGAAAAATTATGTCTGTGGCGTCACTGTCAAACTTATCCAGCACTTGCAGTAAATTAGCTTCCAGGATATCTTGGTACACTGTTGCGTTTACATTTCCTTTGATGAAGCAAAAATTACCAACACCCTTAGCACTCATACACCCCTAAACCATGCAAGACTGCGGGAACTTCACAGACTTCTTAACGCATTCTTGGTTATACCGTTCCGTGGATCTTCGCCAAACACGTGGCCCTTGGTCGCCGAAGGAGATACAAAATCGAGACTCATCTGTAAAAGATCACACACCGCCATTCGTCTGTAATCCAGGTTTGATGAGCAGTTGCCCATCGTAGCCTCTTCAACATCTGTTTTTTGTTAAGGAGCGGTTTGGTGGCAGCTATACGATTGTGGTATCCCAGTTGCCGGAGCCTTCGGTAGGTAGTGCTTCTTGAAACGTCGGCACCAGAAGCCTGTTTCCACTCTTTAGTAATGTGGCTTGTTGACTGGAATCGACTTTTCCTTGCCACCTTGTCAAGTGCCCGGTCTTGTCTTTCAGTGGTGCTTTTCTTTCGTCCGCATTTCTTGCGATTACTGTTGGAAAAACCCTTAACATCTTTCTGGAGCACTTTGGTCACTACCGATTCTGAACATCCGACCTTGGTAGCGATTTCCATGTGCGTCTTTCCTGCTTCCGGCAAATCGAAGATTCGCTGCTTCTCAGGCAAGGATATGTCTTTAGAGCGACCCATAATGAGAGATTATGATTAAATTACTTGCAAAATCTTTTTAAACACAGAAATTTTATTAGTTTAAGATTACTCAACGAATAATGTTCTATTAAATTGAAACGTTGAATTTCCCAATGTAACAATAAACTACTCTGTGACAACAAAGTCTGACATATGCAAATATGACAACTGATTAAAAATAGTTGTAATTGTTATTTAGATATAGAATGTATTGCCTACACAATTAAAAAGCCGAAAATTATCTCAAACGGAATGATTTTTACAGTTTTATACATATGTTCTATTTTTTTGACCAGCACGTGTAGTTGTTTTCTATTACTCTATTTCTTGTTCATCTATTGTTCTACTGTTCTTAAAGTGAATACATCGATTCTAGGACATATGGTTTGCATTACTATATTATATGTCACTCAATTATTGTAACTTTTGGTAAGAGTAACAAGACTTTTTTTAACCACGCTGTCCGCTACCCATATTCTTTAATTTCAATATGATTATTCATTTTCTATTCCATAAGAGATTTAGAAAATTTAAACTGGTACCCTTTTTACTTTAAATTTAATATTATTTCAAAAGGAAGTTGGTATATATCCGATTTATAGTCAAGTACTAAGTAGTAGAAGATGTATATTTACAAGTGGTTTGGCATTCATTGCCAGTGCCAACATTTCAACACACTTGAGCGAAGTGCTCTCACTTAGGGCTCTTAGCTCTTAGGAAACCAATAAGTGGAAATATTGGCGCTGTCAATGTATGCCAAAACACTAATAAATATTAAGTTCTAATAATAACAATTTCATATTTGGCCCTGTTGGATCGGATATTTATAACTTCACTGCTAAGCAATAACTATGTATTATAAAATTACTGTGTATCTCACAATACACTATGGCAATTTCATGTTCGTACGTAAGTTATCACCTCAACTCCTTTTTAAAGAGTAATTTTGAAACTTTTAGCCGATGGCGTTGTCGTGTTGAACGTGAAACTCGAACTGACATGTACTGTTTTCGACTTCACGCTTGGATCTTAGTGTAATTTCTATTCTGTCTAAAGATTGTACTGTGATATCGTAGAGTCTTTGTACGCATCGCCCATCTATAGAATTGAAACATGTCACAAGCTTTTGCAAGAGTTTTAAAGATTAGAACTCCAGAACTGTAGATATTCTGATAGTACATTAACCAGAGAACTGAAATAAGTACTGTTCGGTATAAACAAAGGTGGTGCAATAGTATCGTGTGGTCTGCGTTCGAGCCGGATGTCCATAGAATGGAAATATTTTCAAGCGTAACAGCCATATACAATAGATTGAAGAAACACAACTGTGAAATTTCCATGAGTCCGGCTAGTATATAATAATGCAATAATTTGACAACCTTGTCTCACCAAAATGAAACACAGCGGGACTTGCATCGCTGCTACGACAGACAGTAGTTCTGGAGGGTCAAAGAGGATGGAAAAGACAAGGAGATATATCATCTTCCAAACCTTGACTGGAAATATACGGTGAATAATGAAATCTACACGTAGCTTATTGTAACTTCTAATAAAGCCAGCGACCGTTATCAACGAGAATACGATGATAAACAGTTGGTGCAAGAAAACCGGGTGAAGTAAAATGGCGATGAAGAGAAGCGCAGAATACTAAAAATCTGTTACTCAGACTCTATGCTATATATCTCTGGTAACAACCGACGATATTGTCACTAACTTTTACATTTGGGAGGAGGTATCACATTATGTTATTTATATATCTATCTACCCAAACAGCCCAATTTCCTACATACTAAAGCAGTGCTGTTATTAATATATATATATATATATATATATATATATATATATTTCTCATACTCACTAGAGATTTTTTACTTGGCCCTTTGGCTAAGATCAAAGTGTAGTATCTGTTCCGATGGATACTACACCCCATAGACTGGTAGTGTCTTGGCCTTCGGAACTTGATTTACGCCGGTCTATGGGTCGGTCCTGTGCAGTTCTAGGAGGTCCGCCCTCCCAGGCTTTGCCTCCCCTCTTTGGGGAGGAGTAAGTTTATTGCTTACTGCCTGAGACGCCTCTACCGGGCAATGCCGACGGGGCTGCCCAGGCAATTTTTAATGACCAGAGTGCTTACTTTCTCGGGCGCTGGCTTTTCAAACCCCACTTTCCCGACCCGATCTTGGGTCACATCTTACTTGTGGGAGTAAGATAAAACTGGCCTTGTGCCTAACCTCCTGGAGAGGAGGTAAATAAATACTCACTAGAGATTCAAACACAATCATTATCATTGATTACTCACTAACAACAACAGATTAAGTGACAGCGTATCTCTAAAAACTCACATTACTATCCGCTTTTTTCTAATAACCGTTGCAAATAACTTTGCATTATCACAACAGCTATATCAGATATTTTTCACTAATTGCAGCCGTTGGTATTCTCTGAAATTTGAGTGGGAATAAACTTACTCAAGATTCCAGTGATCGTCGTGCCCTTTAAGTTGAGGTATTTTCAGGTATTTTTAATTATCTTTTTCACCTTCCAGAATGCCCTGATCCTTATATATATCGTTTTCAACAAGGACAATCATCACCTCTAGATTTATGATTTCTATGTATTTCCTTTGTCTCCCGTGTTCCCCTCTTCATTCTAAGTAGTGTGCACATTTGTCTTTCAAATTCCTAGTTTATCCTTGTTAAAAGTTCTTGTCGTTTATTTGAAGTCACGTTTAAAAATATTAATTTTTATTATTTGTTTTATTCGGACTACTATTCTCATCTGGGTTTTATATACACAGAATACCTACCCCCACGAATAAAATTAAGTGTTCAGTTCGAAATTCCTTTTTGATTAACGAATTTGACATAAAGATTCTTAAGTTCGAATAGTAGGTTCCCAAGTTCTACAAATTACCCCCTCGAAGGTCAGACGTCGCATCAGCCAAAACGTTGTGAATATAAAAATGAAGATGAAAATAAGTCACTATCATTTGAACATTTTTCCAAGAACTCAAAACCAACTACCATTTGGTGAAGGATCGTTTCCAAGACTTTTTGGAAATATTTTATTGTTTATTATTTTTCATGATTCCAAAACGTCTTTGTCAGCGCCTTTTATTACATAACATACAGAAGTCTTTTGAGAAAAACACAAGATTTCAGTACTAAAACCCTATACAAGTAAAAGGACCTTTGAAGCAGTAACAGGACAGCGAATTGAATAATAAATAAAAACATTTAAAACATTCAAGGAAAGAGAAATTACATGAACGAAAATATACATAAAAGAAAAATCTATCAATAAAAAATGAAAATAGAAATATAAACAATTGTTGCAGTAAACAATATAAAGAACAATAAAAAATGTAATAACCATTATGTTAGAATACAATGAAATGAAATAAAATAAAATAAATCGAAGTTAGATAATGTATATAGGAATGTAAAATTGGGAAATAAAATAATAAGATAATAACAACTGATTAATAAAAAACAATAAAAATAAATTGAAATAAAATAAATAGATAAGAAAACTAGTTAAAAAGTAGTTAAAAATAGATAAACAAATAAAGAAAGAAAGTAAGACTTTCTTCTAAAAAACAAGATAGAGTATAGTTTAAATTAATAGAAATTAAAATAATTTGAAGATAAAAAGTCTATAAGAGATTAAAAAGGGATATATCTAGAAGTAATGATATAACTCGCAAATATAATTATATTTTTAAAAGGAAAACGTATCATAATTAGATACACGTAAACTAGAAATAATTTTGATGGGTGGCAGACTATACTCATATATAACTTACAAACTTAAAATGTAAAGTTAAACTAGGGACATAGAAGAACATTCTTATGATAAAGATAGAAAGTACGAGCAAAGTATTTAAGTAAAATTAAGAGAGGTACACTACAACAAAAATATAAACATATAGAATATATAGAGAGTAATTAAATTTAAATAATGAGAAACATTATTAAAAATTAAAAAAGTAATTAGAGAAATTATATAAAAATAAACAGAAAAAGAATTGATGAAAAGAATGATAGTAGTAAGACAAATAGTTATTAGAGAAAATACTAATGATAACAATAGCAATAATAATAATTATAAACATGTAAAATAGTGTTTAGATACACGTAGAAAGTAAGACATATATATATATATATATATATATATATATATATATATATATATATATATATATATATATATATATATAATTGAAATATAAGCCAAATTAGCAATACAAGATTAATTTTTTTTCTACATTAATCCTATCGATTACGGAATAAAAGTCCTTCTTCAGGGGTGACCAGTATTGAGTCATTTTTTTTTTTCATCAAAAGAACAAGAATAAAGAAACTTATTTCATTTGTTAATTTGATAAACGTCTTTGATGGTACGACGTCATCGCTGTGCGGTTATGAAAGGCGAGTAGAATTCAAAAAACGGTGTCGAACGAGAATTGCGTTGGCACGCTGTCAAGTAAAATGTGTGGTTTATCGTTCAAGTTTCAAAGTATTGCATGGAAAGTTAATAAAATTGAAATATAAGCCAAATTAGCAATACAAGATTAATAATTTTTTTTTCTTACATTAATCCTATCGATTACGGAATAAAATTCCTTCTTCAGGGGTGACCAGCATTGAGTCATTTTTTTTTCATCAAAAAACAAGAATAAAGAAACTTATTTCTTTGTTAATTTGATAAACGTCTTTGATGGTACGACGTCATCGCCGTGCTGTTATGAAAGGCGGGTAGAATTCAAAAACCGGTGTCGAACGAGAATTGCGTTGGCACGCTGTCAAGTAAAATGTGTGGTTTATCGTTCAAGTTTCAAAGTATTGCATGGAAAAATAAATTAATCTTGTATTGCTAATTTGGCTTATATTTCAATTTTATTAACTTTCCATGCAATACTTTGAAACTTGAACGATAAACCACACACATATATATATATATATATATATATATATACATATATATATATATATATATATATATATATATATATATATATATATATATATATATATATATATATAAAACAAAGTGTGTTTATATAGAAGATAATAAAGTGTACCGGTATATCTACATATATAAAACCTTATAAATCTACACGTACAAAATATAAAACGAAACAATGAAAACTCAAAAGAAAGTGAACAGTAAGTGATTAGTAGAAAATATAAAACGACAGGTGACTTATCCGTAGATTTAAAAAAAAAACATCAAAATGAGTCTATTTAAGGCCACCGTGTGTGACAGCACGTTAATAACTGTCAGAAAAGGTCTTATGAAGATTATTACATTCCTATCCCGAAATACTTCCAATTTAAAAACCTGTCATTAAAGGAAAACCATGGAATTTCAAAGTTCGGGGCTACTATTGTTTCTCTACCCAAAAGCCCTTCCTTATCCGAGAGAGAGAGAGAGAGAGAGAGAGAGAGAGAGAGAGAGAGAGAGAGAGTAACTTTAACTGAACTTTGGCTGAGGGTTCTTTTCATTCTTCTTCTCTACAGCATGACTTAATAAGAGTAAGAGGAGAAAAAGCGAAGAAGTAATGTGAACGAAAAAGAGAAAGAAAGAACTATAAAGAAAGAGAAACTGGAAGGGATTGGCAGACGAATTTACGACAGTTGAACGGGGGATGTAGGATCGATAAGATGTAGAACGTTGTGTACGCCGAGTCGAGTGATTGGGTTCGAACTGCGATGACGGAGACGAAGATGGAGTAAAGGGAAAATGGTTTAAGGAGTTAAGTCTGGACTCTCAATGAGAGGAGTTTGAGTTGTATTCGCTGTGATAGAACCAAACGATGTCGGGTGAAAAGAAGACTGATTTTATGAAAAAAGGACGCTTAAGAATAAAAACATGATAAATGAACTTTTAAATTATTGGCATGTATGTTTCGTGGACGATGTTTGAATTCACTGGAAATAAACATTTTGCGTTATTGTTTTGCATTAAATTACATGTTTGTTTTGATTCATATTCGTTCCGATATAAAATTTGACTGTTCATTTTTTAATCATTGTCTACTCTTTTCCAATTACCTCATCTTGTGTATTTCGCTGTTAACCATATCGCAAAACTCAATTATTCCCTTTTGAGTAAAACTTTCCGGTAAAATATAAATATTAATCTGGAATTTCTGGATAATAATACGAAGAAAACATTATTCTTTACGGGTGTTTTGAAATGCTCGTCTGGGATTTCCTGAGCTTATTTGGAGGCTCCATCTGGGTCGAAACAATATATATGAAGTGGGTTGAGATAAACAAAATTTAAACATTGTTCCACAAAACCAGCGATTTCTTGGCGTACGATTGTTTCCAAAGCAATCTAAAAAAATTTTATTTTTTATTATAGTTCTAAAAAGTCAAAACCTCTATTCGTCAGAAGTCATTTAATAAAACATCAGATTTGAGTACTATTTGAAAACAACATATATTCAGACAATAGTAGAGATATAACGTCTCATTAAGCAACCATACATTACTCGTTCAGTCAGTTAAAAAAAAGATAATAGCATTGAAGATACTTTAGAAACAGCAAATTAAATAATTAAAAAAACTAAAATATATGGTGTAATCAACAACAAAAAATACATTAACAAATAAATTAAAAAAATATAATTAAATTAAATTAAGAAAAAACTGTGAAAAAATAGTAAGAAGAAAAAATAATTCTACTAATAGAATGAAACTAGCTACCGGAACAGTAGCAGAAACTCCATACAGAAGATATTGTTGTTTGGAGGAAACAGCTTATCTTCTGGGCTTGTATATATATATATTTTATGGGCTGTTTTACTAGTAGAATACTCTATTTCAGCCTCCAGACAATGTTGGGTCATCAGAGAGAATACGCACCGTTTCAGGACCTTTCTTTCGACGGCTTTTTTTGCGTATCGCCCCCTCATTGATGTGAGGCTCCATTATCTGGATCGCATTTTAATCTAACTGTTCAATGAAATAAAATCAACTGATTTTTCAACGGCTTAGCGTCTCACGTGTAGTTTGATAACTCCGTGTCTGGTCTGTTTTTGTTTTTAACGGCTGGGCGTCTTACGTCTTTGTTTGAAAACGTTCTCTTATATCGAACAAAAATAAAATTAAATAAATAAAATAAAAATATAAGATAAAGTAAATAGCTAAATAAATAAATAAAATAAATATAAATAAATACCTGAATGAATAACATTCCTAACATTAATATGGAGAAATGATTCAAGAGATATAAATTATCCAAATGGTTCATAAATAATTTTAGTAAATAAAAAAGAAGAAAAAAGAATGTTTTCTTTTGACATAGATAATTATACAGTGGACACTTTCTATTATATTATCATGTGTTATTCCTTTTCGCCCACATTGCACATTGTTCGGTTATCTCGATGAGGAGTTTGATGGCTGGATCTTTTTTTCAGCCTTTTATTCATAGCTGACTTAGGAGTTGATACATAGAGCCTGAAAGGAAACCCCGTGCTCCAATTTCAACGGCTCGAAGGATAACACTATAACATTCACGGGTCAGCTCTCTCTTTAGGTCTTCGTATTTCTCTATCCTATATTGTTTATTCTTTCTATCCGGCTCTCATAAGGTACTGTCAATTCAACCAAGATTAGTCTTTTGCTTGTTCTTGACGATAGAACAATGTGTGGCCGTTGCCCCTTTTCACTAATACCATTGGGGTAATTATTGCGCCAGCCAGGGAGATCTGCGTCTACCATCCACTCGCCATCCGGTCCAAGAATATTTTGGTCGGGTACTAATAATTGGCCTGCGGTACGCTTAGACTCGATCAACATCTTCCCTCCCTCTATAAAAAAACTTTGGGCTGATGTTAGCTGCTTCGCGTTTCATATGATTGCTAATTGTTGTGGTCAGTACATCTAGTACCCGGTTGTGCCGCAACATATATCGGCCATTAGCAAGGGCCACTATGCATGAACTACGAACATGGTCCATTGTTTGGGTTTTTTTCCTTACATAAAGGGCAGGTTGAATCGTCCTCCTTATTCCATTTGACGTAAATTGAGCCTATTATGAAGCTCAACCTAAGTGTCGCTATATGCCAAATGTCATTTCATGTAATTTATTTTTGGATAGCTTCTCACAAGTTCATCCATTGTCCCTGCTGTGACTAATGGACATCTTTTACGAGTCTTTAGCTTTCCTCATTGCTCCTTATTACCTGAATAACCAGCCGTGGACCATCTTGGGATGCTAGTGATAGCCAGCCTATATCTTTCTGTCTGAGAGAGTCCGATGACTTCCTTAGGACATAGGTTCTCTTTAGTCTCAGTTATAGCGTCTCTGACTTTCCACTTCCTTCCTGTCTGAAGAGATGGTTGTACTGCATTTACGACCGTGTCCTTATAATCGTTCAGCATCATCTGGATCTGACTTTCCCAGCTTTAAATTCCCTTGCAATAGACTTAAGTGGTAATTTTAGTTTGGCCTGTTTGCTATATAGTGCTAGATTTGGCAATCCTGGATGCAAATGCAGCCATTTTCTCGTATATCTACTGATCTGTGCTTCTATTACAACAACTGTGCTCATAGTTATTTCATATATGAGAAGAGGCCATAACATAATTGGGATGAGCATGTGTTGAAGACACCATACCTTGTATCTACCTTACAGTGGACATCGTCTGATCGGTTTTAGAATTTCATCAACTGTTATTATTGTCGCTTTAACCTGTTCGTGTCTTTCAAGGTCTTATCGTACTATATACCCAACCTCTTTATTGGTTCTTTTGAGACAGTCGAGGTTTTCTGACCACCCACTGCAAAGCAGATATCTTGGTGTACTTTTCCATTCCTGAGAGAAAGATTTCTGGACTTCTTAGGCTTGAAGGTAATCCTCGACCAGATCATCAGATCATCCATTACGCTGAGTAACTTGCGCGTCTCAGCTTCTTTTGATGTCAAGATCGTAGTATCATCTATGAAAGCCTTCAGTGGTGATATTTAGCATCCTCCCCCTAAGGTAGTAGGGTTTGAATTGTTTTCTGCTGCTTTGAGAATAATCTACATAGCTAAAAAGAAAAGTATAGGTGACACTGTACATCTCATTGATATTCCTACCTCAAGTCGTTTGTGGTAAACCGCACATGGAACCCACCGAAATATGTTGGGAGAATCGTTCGTATTTCCTCGGGGATGTGGTACATCTGAAGTGATAGTTGAATTATTTTATGAGGCACAGACCCATATGCATTAGCAGAATCGAACCATATGACATCCAAATCAGCTTTGTTAACTTTCGCTCTTTGGATAGCTTCCCCTATCATGCTTCCATGCTCCAGGCAACATTCTATACCAGGGACACCACCTTTTCGCGCGGAAGTGTCGATATATCCATTTGATATTAGGTATTTTGTTAGTCTTGTAGCCATTACTACGAAAAATATTTTTACGTTCCACATTAAGGAGTGAAATTGGCCGAAATTGATTTATGGCTTCTGAGTATAGTGAGCGCGATGATTGCGTTGTCTTATTTTCTTAATCAAAAACGGTCTGTTCCTACCCAGCGTTGCCTGGGAGATATTTTACTTACTACTGTATATAATTCTTTCGTAATTATATAATCCATCCAGCCTGAGACTGAAAGGGAGCATATATTTGCTTGTGCATTAAATATTAAATTGTATGTTACGTCAATATGTAGTTAAGCAAAATAAATTGTTTCGGACTATTAAAATAATGTCCAACCCTATTGATAAAATTTACCAACTCATTTATTTTTATCGCTTATGTTTTAATTCATGTTTTGAAACATGACGTAGATAATAAATCTATGACATTACACAAAAACTATAATTATAATGTTATGGTAATGTTTCAAGCTCTGTTTATATGAAAGTAAAAATACATTATTTGTAGAACATTAGACTGAAGATCTCAAGGTTTTGGTTTCGATTTTCGGTTTTGGCATATTTGTTGGGAATTTATTTACTAGTAATGCAATCGTTTCCATTTCTAAAAGTAGTCAGAATCTCTGATATTACGAATTGAGAAAAATTCCGCAAGGTATTTTTTACGTTTAAAAAAATGTGACAGACGGACATAACCTCTATTTATATACGATTAATAACACATTAAATAAATAGTTGACTTTTTCGCGTAAAAAACGAAATGCATCGAGATAGATTTATTGGATTTAATTTTGTAATTGGATTATTTTTATGAATATAATCTTTTAAATCATTCGTTTTGTTACTTTACGCTCTTGCATTTTTGATTTCAATAACAAATCGATAAATAGTAAAGAAGCAACAGAGACATACATAAACAGACAAGATGTAACATAGTTCGATTTTAATTGAGATAAGACAACCCTTTTCAATTCGGAAGAGATCAACCTAGGTTAATCAATTAGACCCAATATTGTACAACACCTACGGCTTGGTCACTGATTGCCTGAAGCTTACCGACCGGAACAACCTGCATATACTCGCTGGCATTGCCTCTGCAGATGTTAGACGGGAAGTCGCCAGCCAAGTAGAGATCACAAAAACTACCAGTGATGAACACCGTGTACTTCATGGATGTTAACCAAAGGCCTAATGACTGAAGTCACAGAGAAGCATTCTCAGACCTGTGAAGCACCTAACATCGAATAAAGAGATCAAACTGCAGCTGTGGGGCAGAGGGTGAGTGTATGGGCACCTCCTACTCACATAGAAACCCACACTTCTGGCTCAGAAACACTACGATGCCATTGAAGGGCAATTAATCGCATAAGAACGTGAATGAGACGATAAAAAGTAGCTATGGCCAAATGAGGCTACAAAATTAACCTAACTATATGCTAAGTGAGAGGCGATACCATAGAGCACTTCCTTTACTGACATCTACTGCCGAACCATTGCAGCTTGAAACATCTGGCCGAGTTCAATAATAATGGAAAGGACTGCGTACAAAATTGAAAAACTGCTGTAATATCACATGCTTCAAAGATACGCAAAAAATAATTGAAATAAACAGAAACCGTATTGTTTTAGGGGTAAACTAATGATAAAATAACATCATTAAAATTACATATACATATGTTGGTGTTGTAACCCGTGGAGACATAAACATAATAGATCATTTATCGAGTTTTTACAAAGGGTAAAATGATTGAAAGTTTTTTAATTGCCGAAAGGCAATACTTTTTATCGATATTTCTATATCAAACAGAATACACCCTGCGTTATCTTACACTTGCGCTTTTAGTTATAACAATTATATACGTAATTATTCATGATCCTACCTTTCTGTGCATTGACAGATAAAGGGAAACTTATTAGGTTACACCGGACGGGTTTCGTCTTATCGAAATGTTCCACTGGAATTTTAAATGAGTGCTGATTTCAATATCTAAGTGTTATATACCATTGCAAAGCGCGAATCACAACATTAAAACCAACCTTGGAGTGAGACAAATAAATAGGAAATTCAAGCAAAGTATGAAGCTCGTGCTGGAGCAATGGTTTTGGGGTATCACTTTCACTAATGGCCTCGAAAAAAGTTAGATAATCTCCAGTCTGTAGATGAATTGGGCCATAAATAAATGGTTACATGTAATGCTATTAACACAAAGTTCCTTTCCTTTTACAATTATAATAAACTTTACGAACCACCGATTTCTATAACTAAAATCACTCTTCCTGAGAGTCCAACATCCAAAGTTCTCGGTCTAACATTCATATGTAATATGAATAAATACATAAAAGATACTGCCAAGTCTGCTACCGAGCTAGAAATACTTCACACACCTGCCCGTATCCAATATCTCTACAAACCCATCATTCGACCATGCATGGAGTAGTGTAGCTACATTTTGGCCGGTACACCAACCACTAGTATCTCTCTCTTGGACAGGGTCAAACAAAAGAGAGTATTAAAACTAATAGGCCCCACATTGTCTACCAAGCTCCAGCCTCTGTCTCATCGTTGAAATTGTACATCTCTGTGCTTGTTTTACAAGTACTTCAAAAGTACGTACTCCGAAAACTTACTGTACTTGTTCACCTTCAACGTAAACACTCCGACCAACCCGCCAAGCAGTCAATCACACCTCTTCACTGTAGGGGTCACCAGATGCCGAAAGGTTTTCTATTCTAGTAGCTTTTTTTTTAACCACGTGCCATTAGGATTCCTCTCTGCTCTCTGTTTCCCGAACTGTACCAACATGCAGATTTAAATGTACTGTCAACAAGCATCTCGCTGAAAAACTCCACACTTAGGATGCCCCTACGGATCTGGCGCATGAATAACAATAATCACTTACGTTTCAAATGCAGTGCGCCTTGTTTGGGGTGAATAGAATTTCACAGAAATGTGCCCATGAACTTACTTAGTAGACAGAATAAGTCGTTTACTCTACACACAATGAAACATCTAGTTTTAAAAATTCATGTGCGGAGGTTGTTTGACAACTTTTTATTGTCATTCATATCTATAACCCCCGTTTTTAATTGTCATCTATATCATGAACGTCTATACTGCCATTGTCACTACTGATGTTTTATTACTCTAAACAAGTAATTAGGAGAGATGGAGAAAAATAGAGGCTATTTGGGACATCCATAACTGCAAAAAATCTGATTTTCATAAATGAAAGTCTATATAGATTATTATTAGACTGGGTCAGTCTTGTCGAGAGATGTGAGATAATAGTAGATTATTTGGGCATCAATAACTATGTAAATCTGCTTTTTATCAATAAGTACATGTAAGGTAACGTTCGAATCGTGTCTTTATTCCTGTAATTGCACTTAAACAATGACTTCCAAAAAGAAACGCAGTTGGAGTTTCATAAGCCCTGCTTTGCTACCGCACAATCTATTTTACAGAGGATTGCTAGAATCAGGAAAAAGTCACATACACACCAACAAGAAACGCTCGATAAAGTGACATATTTGCCTTGAAAGTTATGCATAAAATTAATAATAAAGTACATTTTGTTTTTACTTCTAATTTCAAATGCTTAAACTCAATATAATTGGTCGAAATAAATAAGTATTACAATTAACACATTTTTCTCAAACAGAAATAAGTTCACGTATGTCAGTTTCATCATATTGCTTAGTTCGGAATTTTACAAACCCTTGAATTTTCGACGGAATCTTTGTGAAAATTGTCACCAGTAAAAGTTGCTTGAAGAAATATCAGTAGTTGCGACGACTCTAAAAATTTCTTAGATTTGGGTTAAAATCGATAATATTTAGCAACTGAATAATTATAAATTGCATAAAAGCTTATTATATTCCACTGTTGTGAGACCCGTCACTTTTTACAACCACGAATGCTTTCCGACAACGAGGAAGGTAGAGCGAAGATTCACCGTTATGGAAAACGAAATGCTCCACTTGATGTCTGAGATTACACTACTCGATAACATCTGCAATCCGAATGCACACTGAGGGCACGATGACGAAATGGCGGTTCAGATGAAGGCCAACAACGACATCGTCGCGAAAATTTCCTTTGTGGAAGCGACTGAGAGCAAGGCCGATGATGAGATTGGCAGACGCTCTGCACAAAGATCTATGTAAAATCGGCATTCACAAAGACCAGGACGGTGATCGTGTAACGTCAAGACAGAAGTGCATCATCGCGCACCTCATGGAAGCTCTGGATTAATCAATAAGAAAACAAAAAGAAAAGAAAATACAAGTAAATTATATTTTACCCTAACTGTAAATTGCGTCGTTTTTAGATATTGTGAACTTGATCGCAAATTCCCAAACAAATTAGTTATCACCGAGTAAAGATTTATCGAGAGGCCACATCTTGAAGGATGGCATGCATTGAAACTCTTTCTTTTAATCTTGAGTAAATTGATATCTCTCATAGTTTGGAATGTTAAGGTGTGGTAACTGAACAGCATCTGGTGTTGAGTTACTCTTGGTCAGTCATGAACGCCTGTGATTTTCTAGAAGACGTTAAGTAGGACACACGTTCGTTTTTATTACGTTTACTAGCAAATACGTGCGCCCTCTTGACGTAGCCATTTAATTGTTTAAACGATGCATATAAGAAAGATTGCTTTTATTTCTTTTATTACAGGCTCTTTCATAAAATGTATACAAAATATTAATAATAATAATTATTATCATTATCATTATCATTATTATTATTAATATTATTATTATTATTTTTATTATTATTATTATTATTTTACTCAATCAGGTCATTATCAATGATTGTTTGCTTCCAATAACCACTGGTGTTTCCTGGTGACTGAGTGTCAACAATCTCTCCAAATTTCCAACACACCCCTCTCTTTCAACAACCGTTTCAAATTATTTTGTATTATCGAAATAGTCGTTTACAATTGATTTCTCACTTACAACGACCGGTCTTTGCATTTTCCTTGATGCTTAACGATATTTTGTGTAGTATCAACTGAGACTGGAACCACGACATGCGGGTATGTATTTGGAAAATGGGGGCAGTATATAGGATTTCTGGCAGTTTCAGTTCTCTAAGGATTATGTGATGTTATTTATATATTTTTTTGTTTTATTTCTATTTCATTTGTGGGTTAGAGTTAGTGTGTGTTGGTTGCGTTGGTTGGGTTTCGCATCCGATCACTTTTCTGAGGATTTCAACTATTTTCATCATCCCCGGGCGTTGCTTCGTCTCAAATTACCCTTTCATTTCAATGTCTCCTAGTTGTTTTTCAAGATTTTTCGGCACTTTTCCTAGTGCCTTACAACTATTGGTATTATAGAGATTGTATTTATGTTTCATATTTCTTTCAGTTCTCTGGCAAATTCCATATACTTAATTTGCCTGTTTCCTTGATAGTAACCCTGTTATCACTGGGACACCGAAATCTACGATTTGACAGACTTTTCGGTTTCATTATAAAATCATCATGTCCGGTTTCTTTGCTTGGATTATTTTTTCTATTTGTTCCCAGTATTGTCCCCAGTTTGTGTCTGTACCATTTATCTACACGTTCAAAGGGCAGACGCTTGCATTGTTCCCAGTGGCCGACTTTTTTGTACAGTTGTGTCTGTGTGTTTACGGGGGAGGGCTACTTTGCTGCATTCACATATTATGTGATTTACTATTTTGTCTCTTTGTTTATAAAGTTTACATTTACTGTGTTCTTGGGTTTGTGTATTTTAGTTTTGATATATTTCGTTCTGGTTACATTGTTTTGTGCGGCGGTCCGTTGCTATTTCGTTTCTCTGTTTGCGTATCGTTTTCGTAGCCATTTTTAGGTGATTTCTTGCGTCTTTTCTATGACAAGTTTTATACATCGTCCAGTTAACTGGATCTTTTTCCTATGTTTTTTCTCGCCTTTTTGTTTCCAGTTTCACCTCCCCTAGCATTGTTCATTTTAACGATGAGCTGCTGTTCTGTGTTCTGTTTCTCCTTCTCCCCTTTTTACGTAGAATCGGTCGATATAAACCTTCGTGTGAATTTGTTCATAGTCATTAGTTTTCTTAGTTTTCTAGTCCAGATGACAGAAGGTTTTGTTCAGCCTATGAGGGGCTCAGAATATCTTACTAGAAACATTGCCCAAGGTATTTATACCTTTTATAAGGTTTCTACTTGTAATTTGGTTGCTAAGTATTTTATTGTTTCTCTAAGGTATCTTTTTCTAATTTTATCTTTCATTTCGGTTGATTTGAGTGTGTCTGCTTCCAGAATTTACATATATTTAGAGTTCTCATGTTCTCCCAGTGCCATAATCTCATCTTGTTACGGTAGTTTCATACCATTCTGTGTCTCGAGTTTAGTCCTTTTCATCTCTAGTACTGCACATTTTTCACTTACGAATTCCATTCGAATGTGCTGGTTGAATATTATAGTTGTGTTTACAAGCTTTTCCAGTTCCGTCGTCGTCGTCGTCGTCGTCGTCGTCGTCGTCGTCGTCGTCGTCGTCGTCGTCGTCGTCGTCGTCGTCGTCGTTGTTGTTTTTGTTATTATGATTATTATTATGATTATTATTATTATTATTATTATGATTATTATTATTATTATTATTATTATTATTATTATTATTATTATTATTATTATTATTACTATTATTGTTATTATTGTTATTATTATTGTTATTGTTATTATTATTATTATTATTATTATTATTATTATTATTATTATTATGTGTACTTACTAGGAGTTCTCACACAGATCATCGTCAGTGATTGCTCACCGATAACAACCAGGGGTATTTCCTGGAGTCTGAGTGACAACAAGTCGCCCCAGACTTCCAGTGTTCTTCACCTCTTTTAGATAACGATGCGGTATTGCAACAGTCTCTTACCATTGATTTCTCGCCGGTAAGGACAATTGGTCTTCTCTGGGATTTGGGTGGCAACAAGCCTCCCCAAGGTCTCAGCACTCTCTGCACTTTTCCAGTCGAGGTCTGGTTTGTGCTGTCCCTCCTCGGTCTTCTCATCCTCCTCGACCCTCTACAAATATTGTATCTGGTGTCAGCCTAAGCCGGCACCAGTTAAAAATAAATAAATAAATAACTAAATAAATAAAAAAATTAAAAAATTAAAAATTAAAAAAAAAAAATTTTAATTTTTAAATTTTTTCCCTTCAATTCCTTTTCTTTCTTTTTTTTCTTTTCTCTTCCCTTATTTAAAAAAAAAGAATTTTTTAAATTCTTTTTAATTTTTGGGTGGGTGGGTGGGTAGGGGAGAGGGAGGAGCTTATAGTGTTTCTTGTAATGTCTGTTTCTTGATTCATTTTTGTGTAGTGATAACTGGGGCCGGTGTAATTTATTGGGGGGGGGGGGAGATTATGAAGTGCTGTTTCTTGCAGTTTCTGTTCCTTGACTCTTGTTGTGGTGTTCTTCGTGTGATCTTGTTTTCTCCGTTGTAAATTCCTTGCGACTGGTTAGCTTTTGTAGCTTATGTGTGTTAGTTTCCGCATTCGAGGATTTTCCTTAAGATTGTAGCTGTTTTGATCATTGCCGTCTTTTGTATGGTTTCGATAGTCCCTTTGATTCCAATTTCTCCCAATCTTTTCTCTAGGTTTTTTGGGATTGTTCCTAGTGCTCCTACAATTATTGGTATTATACTAACTTTCTTCATGCTCAATATTCCTTTCAGTTCTCTGGCTAGTTCTGTGTATTTACTTCGTTTTCCCGTGTCTTTGATCTTCACTCTGTGGTCTGCTGGAACGGCGAAGTCTACGATTTTACAAGATTTTTCCTTTTTATCTATTATAATAACATCAGGTGTCCTTGCTTGTATGAGTTTATCTGTTTGTATATCAATATCTTAGAGGATTATGTGTTTTTCGTTTTCCAGTACTGTTTCTGGTTTATGTTTGTGCCATTTGTCTGCATATTCGAAATTCAATTGTTTACACAGTTCCTTGTGTATTACTTTCCCAACACAATCATGTCTGTTCTTGTATTCTTTTTAAGCAAGTTTGCTACATTCACTTATTATATGATTTACTGTTTCGTCTCTTTGTCCACAGTCTGCATTTATTGTTTCCTGGGTTTATCTATATTAGCTTTAATGTAGTTTGTCCTAATCGCATTGTTCTGTGCAGCCATCAGTAAAGATTCCGTTTCTCTGTTTAAGTTTCCTTTTCTTAGTCATGTCTAGCTATTTGCGTTGGTTTCTTCTCTTATGAGTCTTATGAAGCGTCCATGTAGTTGTTTTTCTTCCAATTTTTCTTTTCTTGTCTGTTTGTGTCCAGTTTCGATGCTTCCTGCGTTGTTCGTTGGGACGGTATCTCTTGCTGCGGTGATCAGCCTTTCTGTGTTCTGGTTTATGTATTTCTCCAACTCTTTTTTAGTGTCGTCCACACAGTCTTCTATACTTACCAGTCCTCTTCCCCCTTCGTTTCTCTTCACGTAGAGTATGTCTGTATTGTCTTTTGGATGTAGTGCATTGTCCATAGTCATTAATTTTCTAAGCCCTGATCAAGGTTCCTTAGTTCTTCTTTAGTCCAGTTTATGAATGGTCCAGAATATCTTATTAGTGATACTGCCCAGGTATTTATTCCTTTGATTAGGTTTCTGCTATATAATTTTGTTTCTAAGAGCTTTCTTGTTCTTCTATGTATTCTTTTCCAATGTTCTCTTTCATTTCTGTTGATTTGATTGTGTCTGCTTCCAAAACTCCCAAATATTTATAGCTCTCTTGTTCATCTAGCGCCCTCATCTGCTCTTGGTTAGGTAGTTCCATGCCCTCAGTCGTCTCCAACTTTCCCTTTTTAATCTCTAGCAATGCGCACTTTTCCATTCCGAATTCCATTTGAATGTCCTGACTGAAGATTCTGGTCGTATTTATCAGCTTTTCCAGTTCCTTTTTGCTTTTTGCAAATAGCTTCAGGTCGTCCATGTACATGATATGGTTTATTCGTTGTTCTCTGCCTGTGAACTTGTATCCGGTATAACATTTCCTGAGTATGTAGTTGAGTGGCATCATGTCTATGATAAACAATAGTGGTAATAGGGGGTCTCTTTGGAAAATGCCTCTCTGTACTTTTATCTCCGTCAAGTATTGTCCTCCAGCTGTCAGTTCTAATCTCCATGTTTCGATTGCTTTCTTGATGAAATTAATAATCCTGTTGGGTATCTTGTACATTTTTAAACATTCAATTATCCATGCTTGAGGGATTCTGTCGTACGCTTTCTTGTAGTCAATCCATGCCATAGATATGTTCTTTTTCTTGCTTTTAACTTCTTTCGGGGTCTTTTGATCTATTTATAACAGATCATGCGTCCCTCTTTTCCCCTCCTGGCATCCTTTTTGTTCCTCGGGAAGTAGTCCACGGCTGTTCAGAGAATGGTAAATTTGCTCTCTAAGTTGTGCCGTTAGGATTTTCCACATTGTCGGTAGACAGGTTATTGGTCTGTAATTGCTTGTGGTCGTTCCCTACTTGGCGTCTTTTTGTATGAGCGTTGTCCTTCCTTTAGTCATCCACTCTGGTACATCATCATCATCATCATCATCATCATCATCATCATCATCATCATCATAATCGTCATCATCGTCATCGTCGTCATCGTCGTCGGCGTCGTTATTATTATTATTATTATCATTATGATTTACTACTACTATTAGTAGTAATTTATTACTATTATTAGCATTACTAGTAGTCGGTGTTGTAGTTAATTTTTTTTTATCTCTATGACACACTTAACATTGCGAATTTTCTAAATTTATTAGCATCTATCTGATCTAAATGCCTGACGAAAACGCTGTTTGTAATTTTTTTAAATACTTATAGATTAATTTAATGTTTTTAAAATTTGAATCGCGCAACTAATTTAAAATTGTTGCCGTTTCGTGAAAAAATGCATATTTCTTCATAGTTACTTATTTAAAAAAATCTCTGGGTATCTTAAAAGATGTAATTTACAAACAGCATTGATTTTATAAGATTGGTGAAAACAAAAACATCTCCGTCCAAAAAACCAACATAATTCTACCAAAGTTGTATTTTCTAGCTGTTCTCGCCAAACAAGCAGCGGCTCAAACGAATACTATTGACTTCCAGATCAGAGTTAAAAGTAAACTTAATCACAAGGTTAAGTGGCACTGACCGATTGACATCGCTCGTAATAGAGATACGATATCTACATCGAAGAATATTTTAAATGTTCTTATCAATAATCGTTTTTATATAATTAAAATAATTTTCTGAGTTCAATTAATAAAAAACTAATGTTATTTTAGATAGAAAGTATAGTTGGAAAAAAGGATTTATGCTTCATTTAACTAGTGAACATACGTAAAGATTTTACGATGTGAGACACAAGTTGTGTGTTCGGTTTATCATCATATAAGATCAATGTTGAATCCCTGTCCCAGGTGATGCTCATAATATAATATTAAAGTATAGTTGGACTATTAAATAACCGGAAAGGGGCTGAGGTTCCAAAAAATTTTTGAAGCAGCAAAAATATACTGCAATAGTAAAAATGCGAATCGGAGTTTACACGACTAAATATTTGCTTATTTTCAAAGTGAATCTTTAATTGATAGAACTAATAAGCATAAGTCTTTTGCTTATAAATCTTATTAAAATCAGGATTAAACATTTCCAATTAGAGAATTTACGTTCTAACAGTGATTCTTTTAACAATCTGTAGACGTTGTACCGGAAATATATCAAATTAAGTAAAAAATACTGCTGGGATTTATGAAATTATTGTTTTAAACAAAATCGATATATGTACCTCCTGCTTGTGTCCCTGTCGGTGAAGGTATCTTTTTTCCAGCCCATGGCGGGATAACTAACATTAAATAACATGTTTATTCACTTTATTCGTCTTTTTGTTAAATGCGCCAAACTAAGGGTCTGGTTTTGGTTTTCTCTCTTTCACAACCCTTATGTATATTTGAAGAAAATTCAAATCGACCAAAATTGATGAAATGGTTATTTATAGATTTATAAGCATTGCTAATTAAACCATAAATTATCAATTTCATAAAATCATAAGAAAACCGACGTAATATAAAAGCAAATTTGATTCACGTTTTCATTCTATCAGCTTCTTTTAAAGACAATTTTTATTTATGTTTTAATTTCTTAAAGAAAAATCTTCATCAAAGCAAACGAATCCTTACAAATCAAATTATTTTCAAATGAAACTAGGAGAGAGTTTGTAACAATTTAGTTTTACTAAAACCTATAATTTAATGCTGGGCGCTAATGAAAGTTTTTATAGTGTAGTTTTTGTATTATAAAACACCGAATTTCTAAAGACAATTAACCAGTTTATCCAAATGTTATTGTATTAAAGTCCACGTATTTCTCTAGTTATGTTAGATGTTTAATACCTAAATAATAAATTGATCCAAAATTTTTGGTATTTTTAATGAGAATTTGAGGCGATAAAAAAGTAATAAAAATGTCTTTTTCCACGCGTTTAAACAGTCGATTCATTATAGATTCTAATGTTAATATGCTTCATATTCAAAAAGTGGCATTGTTTTTTGTGATATCTTCACGAGTTTGATAAATATTCCCTGGTAATTCATCATTCAGCTAGACCTCTATTCAGCGTGAAACTTTGATACTCAGAAAAATCGTGTCATATCTTTTAGTCAAGTCTGGCTCAGTATCGCGCGAAAGTAGTATTTGTGCTCATAGTTCATCTTGTCTCGTAAAACAGCGGACATAGACGGGCATTTGTATAATAACGCTGAGCAGTGGAAAGCGCTGTGTGGTCCTCATTAAACCTATTTGTGTCACTTGAAATAAAGAATACCAATAAACAAGGCGAAGTACACAGGTCAATTTTAATCGCAAATGTTCAAATGAATAAGAAAATAGGTTTCTTTTAATTTAATCACCTGATGTGGGTATAGTTTCTACTTCAAAGGCGACACTTGACGATCATGTTGTTTTGCCTTACTAACTCGACATGCAACATAATGAAAACACCGCCTACTTTCCTCTGATGTCTTATTTTATACGAATTAAGACAAGTTCTCTTGAACGACACTTAAATGATCTCTCGCTTTCTTTTCATAAATTGCGAATAACCAAAATGTGTTTTCCTGTTCTGCTTGAAAGAACACATTAGTTAAACATTATAACTTTATTCATACCACTATATCCAATACATAGTTAATAGCAGACACCCTGGGTTAAAATCTTAGACATTCACCCACATCGATGTAACACCGCTTAAATCTATTTCATGCCCCCTTTTATATATTTTTCTTTTTTCTATTATCTACCCTATTTCAACACCATATAGAACTACTCAAACCCCGTCTACCTCAACCTAACCTCCTTGACTTGAAACTAAATCCTGTTTTATAGCCCTTTGACGAGTGTTGAGTTACTCCTAAATTTCCATTACTCTCAGGTGTATTCTGACATGGAATTCTAGTACCTGCTAGCGCCCCGTCTCTGCGTTAATTAGAATCTATTAAGGTGCTTGTTATGAGGTCCCAATGTAGTATTTTGGGGTAAATGAGAAGTCACAGTTAGCTATTGCTCTTGTCTTAAAAGGCTGATAAGAAACAACACGGACAGAAGGAAATTAACAAGAAAGTGTATTAACAGAAAGTACAGAAGTAATGGGTTGACAGAGGCTGCTTTCTCACTTCGCTTCTTTTCTCACTTCTACTGATTGATCATAACGACTCTATTCCTAGAGTCAGGAAGAGTTTATACAGTGACGGAATAGGAAGGATCACCGTAACTGACCATCAGTCTCACCCCATGGAAGTGGCTGTACCTATAAAGGTTAAATATAAGGGTTCAATAGATTCTATTGATTTACAAAATATATCCAAACAAAACAAAAAAATCAATAAACTATCGAATCTTAATATTCATATTAAGAAGTTGAAGCATAAAAAATATAAAAATGACTGAACTCGGTTTAAATGATCCAAAACGGATTGAGATGCCGTAAAACATAACAATGAAACCAAACTAAAGACACGTGTGAATGTTCAGCTCGAATAAAGGCCCTACGATATTATTGTAAAAACAAAAACTAATGCAAAATTTATACGACTATTAGGTTCCTCGTAAAATGTTACAAAATTGTTTGATCTTGATATAGGGCTTTTTTTAATTAGAAATTATAAATTTATATCCCGGACAGAGATAGACAGATAGAGACACCACTTTTATAGTAAGCATTTTAGTTATCCCTTGGCTGAAAATATACTGAGAGTATTTATAAGAACGCAAGTAAAACCAGTCTCACACAACGTCCCAGCGCACTGACCTTAAGAAAAATGGGTGTATATATGATTACACAGATATACGAGCGTGCGAGATAATATATCTGTGACGATAGGGTAAGGGTTAGTTGATGAGATTAATGAATGAATGCATTTGTTATTTTGCAATCGTGTTTTCATGACGCTTATCGTGTGATGATAGTTAAATACAGATGGGGCGAAATTCCATTGGGAGAGCCCTCGCGTAACGTGACCAATCGGGATTATGAATCTTTCTCATTGTAAACATTTTAAAAAAGTAATGTTTGAAAAAAGGAACTTCTGATTAATTTTTTTCTAATTATCTGTAATTTGCAATTAACTCCCGATTGACCCATCTACGTTGATATCTATCATTCTCATCCTTTATCGCTGTATGTTGTTTGGGGCCCGCTTTTAATTCATACGATATATACCTCGTCTACGTCACACACACACACACACACACACACAGAGTCTCTCTCTCTCTAATTCTCTTTTTCTCTTTATACATTCGAAGATAATAAATGAATGTACAAATAAAAAGAGTGGAATAGTCTATTATAAACAGAAGAAAATGTCACCAAATATAGTAATATGATTTAACTCGGAGATGTAGAGAGAAAGGTAGACTGAGAGAAGAGAAGGGTGTAAAGCGAGCAGAGAGTATTTTTATTTTGATTTTGTATGTTTTACATTTAACTGGCTTTGCAAACTCACCATATCCCGATTTAAACAAGTAGTGACCTAACGTGCCACATTTATTTCTAATATGATATAAAGATAACGAAAAAATCCTCTCCTGTATAACATATTTGATTGATTCCATATGACATTTCGGTACATTATAGACTTTATTTAGATATGCTAACGCTAAGGGATACGGTTATTACCGTGCCCTTTAAAATGATTTTCTTGGTGGCAATGCTAAGAGTAAGTTTTGAAATAAGGAGGACAAAAGATCCAATATCGTCAGGATTAACTATCAAAATGTAAGAAATCTTTCGAAAGTAATTGTTTTAATTATAATAAGACGGACCAATATGTGCCCTATTCGACTCGCAAAACAGACCATTTTTACATAAACGTTTGTTACGAATGTTAATGAAAAATAATATAGGAAAAAACTTACTTTACTTTATATATAGTTTTACCAGATTCAGAGGTTATGTTGTGAAAATGACATCCAATATGAAAACAGTAGTTTGAATAATCCAATTAACATAAATTATATCTTTTAACAAATCACCATTACATTTTAGAAGTTGCTCCAACTGGATTGAGGTTTTTTTCCTGCTTTCTTTTAGTGTCACGACGATTTTATTGTAACAAAATTACAAAATTACTATTTGTATACAAGAGGTAATGTGAGTAGCATTTGTTTTATTGGTTAAAGTTTCAATCTTTCTGCAAATGTGAAATCTAAAATATTTTGCTGTATAATGTCATCTGATAATATAGAGAATTTTATAGACATACATACATATTTATGACGCTCTGTCTGGTGGTTTATCGACAACGCTTAATTTTGTAGTAGCGTTTTTGGTCTGTCATGATGAAGTTTAAAATAGTATTTTGGTCTGTCATGCTTAAGTTTGAAGTGGCATTAGTGGTATGGCATGCTTAAGTTTGAAGTAGCACTTTTGGTCTGTTGTGCTTAAGTTTGTGTTATGGTGCCGTACCTACCTACGGATAACTAATGGACTCGTCCACCTTATAAATACGGGAAGCACGTGACACTTGTTCTCTTCTTCCCAGGCAAACCGGCAATGGCGGTTGAGAGCACCACTTCCTTGTATCTCTTTCTTTCTATTATATAATATATACCTTTGTTCATTTAAACCATGTGTTCCTGTGTCATTCATTCGGCCTTACCTAGGTCCACAACAGTTTGAAATAGCAATTGCATCCCATAATACGCAGATTATGGGACTTAAAAATATTCGTTACGGTTTCAGTTAAAACTATACGTTCACCAGCATGACTACCCGGTGTTACAAAGAGGAATGAACAATACAATAGAATGTTTAAAAGTGTGTGTAACATCATTTTAAAAGGTTTTCTCTTCCTTTCTCTATCCCTCTCTCTTCCCCAGTTAAGAAGACAGAAGGATAGAATAGATATTACACTTTGAATTATGTATTTCCTAAAAAGGAAATATGTTACATTGTAACAAATAAGACACAATGCCATCAAAATCTTGAGGAAAATTGTGGTAATTGGTCTTCATTGGTTTAAAGAAATGAAGTTGTCTATCTTACTTTTAAGTAATATAATCTCAGTCACCACAATACCACAATTACTCGGAATAGGGTGATCTTACTTAAAATATCATTACATTTATTTGTAATTTTATATTTAATTAATATATTATACACACATATTCATTGGAGTAAAATGAGGAGTTGGAAAACAAAAATAAACAGTTAGTAATACGCTCCCAACCCATTCTGATTAATAGACCACCCACAAAATCGAGAACAAACAGGTAAACCTCTAAATGGGAGTGGGATATTAGTAGGAAAAAATTAAATATAGGTAGAGTTTGTGGTAGTTGATAGTGTATTTCCAAGTTTAGTACAATTAATAATGAGAGCAGAAAATGAAAGTAGGGAGTTGGCGTTTTGGAGAATCGATATTACCAGGGACTCATTCACTTGACTAGCAAAGAGTCTACAGTTACTCGTAAGGCTGGAGTCCGACAGGATCTAGAACTGCGTACGCCATACTAAGGAAGGAAACACGTACTCATACTTCACTCCTTTTCGTACACACAAGCTCGCTACTTGTATCCATATTTTTTCAATTACCAACGGGATGTAATCTTTTTCTATCACATCTGATCTTGACCTTCAGTTGGTGCTGAAGAACAAAATCAGATCCTAACAAACAAAATATTCAACTCCTCTCGAGTTCTTCTAAGACATGACGTCTTCGCCACATGTCGCGCTATGGCTAGGATCGAGTTCTCTATTTCAGAACTGCCTTGTATGACATTGACGGCTTAGGCGTTCCGGTTTAATAGCCAGGTCAGAGAGAACTCAGAGTTGTTAACATGACCCAAACCTGGCGCCAACTCCATTGAGAGCAGATCTCTTCCTCAGTCCACCTGAATCACTCGACGAACGGATGCTTAACTGCACTCTCACTAATTCTTCGTGGAATTCCCTTCTAGAATATCGAGAAAGTTAACTGGACCGAGGAAGTTTTGGGGGCGCAGCTTGGTACTCACTGCAGAACTGCGATTCGCTCCTCGACTTACGACGGCCCTCGGCCGAGAGGTCGAAAACGTGGTCGTGAAAGGCGCTCTCGACCGATGGCGAGGTTTCACGCAGATCTTTCTGTCAAAGTTCGATTCAGGAAAGTCAGTCTCTCCGCGTGTCGATGACATGTCAATTTAGGCATCCCCAAGCTTACCTCAAACGCACTTTGAATACCTATCTGTCTGCGAATCCAGTCTCTCCTCTCGTCACAGGGAAGCTATGGACATAAGGCGCCAGGGGACCTTTAAGCGGTTCGCAAGCAGAGGAAATACGGCGAGTCGGTAAAGGATGAGAGAAAAGAAGTAAGTTGGACACTTCTCGGCTTTACCTTTTCCAGAGATTTTCCTTCGACGCTAAGTCTTAACCGACGCTTTGTCCTTTGACTGTGCATCTGACCCATTCCTCGAAAGTAGCAGACGCGGTTCGAACTATTATTATAACCGGACCGTAAGTCCAGCAGAAAGGTGCCGGAAATGTAGCGTTAAAACTCCAGACACTTAACCGCATGCTAATCGACTTGCTGCGATTTATTTGGCTCCCGTCACAGTTTCGTAACGTGTGAGTTCCATTGTCACTTTCTACATGTTTCGGAAGCACAACACAAAAACGTGATGTCATCGACGAACGCAGAAACCCTGACTCGCGCCCCGCCAGGTAAAGAAATGTCATGTTAGACTGAACTTGTCGCTCTGTTCATTAACTTGCAAAGTAGCGGCTCCAGTGCAATGATGTATATCAAGGACGACAGCGGACAGTTCTGACGCACCGACCGACTCTTTCCGTTTACTTACACGACTTCCGGCGGCAAGAGATACAGAACGAAGATCACTTCAAGAAAGTTCGTTTTTAAAACCAGGGGTTTTTCAAAACAGATGCATTTGCCAGAAAAAGGTTCTTGCGATCGGCTGGAATCCTTACGAATGTTATTAAGAGGGGAAGGGACATCTAGAAAATCGGTGGGGTCTTTTGTGCCCTTTCTCCCTTATATGACGGGATTCTGCGAGGTGTTTCAAATTCCTCATCTGATAAAGGGACAAATCCGTGTCGACAGACCGAGGACCAATTTTACAAATATTTCTCCCCAATTTAAGAAAAAGTTTTCCTTTTTTTTCTCGAGGAGGAGACATGAATTGGCTCTTTTTTGTCTCCGGCCGAACTTGATTTCGTCTAGAGGATTCGGAGCGGGGAAATGGTAGTTCATGTGTATGTGTATGTGTTTGTTAATTACATAATGGGACAGGTGTTGTAGCAGGTGTAGGTGTGACGGCCGGTGTTTGCAATATAGAGACCGGTGTTGATTTGAGCGTTGTTGTCCTGGGTCTGGTTGTTGGCTATGTGAGTGTAGTTTTTGATGCTGTCGGGGATGGTGTTTGCTCCATGGAGGATTCAATCACCTTTCTCTAGCTCCTTATCCTCTTTTTCTCTTTTTTTGTTATTATCTTTTTCTGAGCTAAACTTTGATCCATAGCCTGGAGGCCAAGAAAGTTAATTTTAGTTTCAGAAAAACGGTGGACTGAAAATATCGCTCTAAATGTCGACATAACCCCTCGACTAAGAATTAATATGAAAACAAAACAACAATTGTTCATATTCTGTTCGAAGTAATACTGAAAAAGGATACAGACAAACAGACAACTATCCTCTATATCATCGATTATATATCCGTCCTAATATTCAGGGAGTAAAGCATAAATATGTGTGTATTAAATGCTTTTCAAAAAGAATAGAGGTTAATGTTGCTTTGGTGGTTTCAACCGTCAGCGATCGGTAGTCAGAAACTCCGTTCAGGTTAGTAACTGTCGTAAATGGAGTGGCACATTCTGCGTTCAATAACATATCAAGAGAATACTCGCAACTCTTTCTCTTGTGACTTTAAGTATAGAAGTATACTTTACTTTGAAAATTTAAAACTTATTTTAATTTGATAATATGTAACTAAATAATTTAATTTAGTTTATAAGTATTATGAATAACTGATTCTCAATATTATTGCTGTACAAAGATAAAGATTGTGAAATATGAACCGTAATGAAGGTTTGAATAACAAATAATTACACACATGAAATCAAGTTAAATAGGGCGGCCTTTCTGAGTTTCCAACAATCGCAAAGTGAGTGATAAGTAGGCATGATTTGTTAATTGCAGTATAGTGCTTAATAGGGTTGAACTTCCATAATTCATAACATTTTCGCCTTTCCAGTAACAATGACAAGGAAGGGGGTTGGATTATTTTACAATATTTTTCCTCAACTAATACCAGGAAGGAATAGGGGATCTCATGTAAGTTACAAAGTCTCTATATTTATCAAAAGCCCTACGCACTCTGAAAGACATTCATATAGATTCCGTGGGGGCCTTACTTTTTGTATCAATTTCATTGGGCTTATCAGTTTCTTCTGGCCCAGATACCAGGATCCTCTCACCTTTATCTATAAAGTTTCCTTTGTTATATGTAAGCAATTCGAATGTGTTGTAGGAGGTATTTAGGGATAGTACCAGTGTCATTCTCACTTGTAGATGTGGGGGCTATATCTCGCACATTGACTGTTGTTCCGACGCCTGATCGTAGACGCTCATAAGAATAGTGAGGATTTATGTCTACAAGGGCAGCGAGGGTTACCGGTTGGTCATTCTTACTTGATTTAGCATGGTTTCTGATACATACAGATCCTGGCTTTGCTCAGGATTGAATAGAGGACTCAGAAGTGGATTTCCGGCTATAGTTGGAGAGTGGCGTGTTGCGAGAATTTAAAGTTTCATAGACAGCTTTCCATAGGGTGCCATTTAGCTTCTGTACTTGCCCATTACCTTCCGGTTTGTATCTACTTGTTTTCGTTGTTTCAATGCCGTTTTCAGAAGGTAGTTTCTCGTTTTGTCTGCGAATAAATCAGTAGCCCGATCAGAGTATTATTTCTGTCATAGCAAAGATCGAAAATAGTTGGTTTAGGCAATGGGCGACGGTTTCGCTGGTCATATCTTTACAGGGATAAGCAAACGGAGAACGGGAGAATTGCTCAATTACTGCAAATAATTATTTATCACGTATAGATGATGGTAAAGGCCATTTAAAGTCTATATCCAGTCGTTGGAATGACCGAATGTCTGTTATGGGTGTTCCTTTACAACTGGTGATAAATTCCGGTTTTAAATACTGCCAGGACCTACAAAAGTGTGTAACACTTTTTTATTAGGACGAAAGAAAATGGGATATGTCTTGCTCTAGTAAAATAAATTAGGTGTGTAACTCCAGGATGACACGATTTGAGATGTAAGTTATGAAGTTCTACATATGAGTGAAGGTAGAGATGCGAGAGAATACATCGGCGGCAGTATAAGAAATGCTGAACTTAAATTAGCAGAGTTCGATGTTCGAGCTACCTATTTTGATCGTGTGTTTATCTTAGATGTCCGAGTGTTGTCGAACATGAAACTAATTCTCCTTTGATAGTTTATAACGTTAACGTGTCTCCCAAGTAGAAAGTGACGCCACGTTTGTAGTCTCAAATATAGAAGCAGCTTCTTTCTCGACAGATTGATATTTGATTTCGTTAAAGTTTATAGTTCGTGAGAAAAATAAAACGGGTTGATCTTCTTGATTTTAATTTGCTGCGATGCAGTAATGGCTGGAATCAGTTTCACCTTCAAATCATTTATCAGAGTCAAGGGTTACTAAAGTAGAATCTTTTTAATTGTTTTACCGTGTCTGAAAGTAATGTATTACTAATGGTGGTAGTGGAAATTATTAATTACGATTCAATAGTAATATTTTGTCTGAGAAGTTTTTAATAAATTTGCTATAAACGGAAAGTATTCCAATTATCCGTCTTTGAGATTTCGAATTAGAGGGTTGCGGCATTTCAAAAAGTGATTTCAAACGATTGTATTTGGTTATTTTGAATAGGTTTACCAAAGTAATGTGATTGATGTAGCTGGAATAATGTGTTTACTATTGTTTAGTTTGATGTTGTACTTTTTTGCTACATCATTAAATCCTTGTTGGTTGGTGCCATGTTATTCTTAAGTTTTCCAACATATGGTGAAATATTCCACAAAGACGAATGTGTCAGACAATTTTTCCTTGTTTATGGTGATGTCAGTATTTCTCTACAATGCACTTACTCCATTTGTAACGCCAAAGGAGGAACAAGTAAATTGGTATAGTTTACTATTTACCTCAAAGACAGTGTATTTGCAATCTTCGTTGTTGATGGGCATTTAATGATAAGCAGATTAGGGATCAAGTGTAGTGAATATGTCATACTGTGCTATATTCTCCACCTTTTTAAAGAAATATTGAGCACAGGGTAACTATTTAGTACTGTAAGTTTGTTTATGATAGCACTGTGAGCGATTACTATTCTTTTCTTTAATTTTCGTTTGACGTTACGAGCACTTATGCTCGTAACGAAGAAAATAGGGCTCTATAATACTCTCTTTTAATAGTCTTTCAATTATTATTTTATTTTTTCAAATTCTTAAAATAACCAAATTTTCCTTCACTTTAACCTGTACTTTTATTTGTTTTAAATGTATTTAATTGAATGTCCTTATCGTCTAGCTATTCTAAACTATTCCCACTAATTTTACCGAACTGTTAACATTGACGTTAATTTATTTTCAAATAGATATGGCAAAAGCGAATGCCACTAGATATTTTTCTAGATGATAAATAAATAGAAAATAACGATCATAATATCTATAATTAATATTAGTGTACGCCCTGCATGAAAAGTTACCTAAAAATAAATTATGCTTCATTAGTGTTCACATTCTCTATTTATATAGATGCATTACTAAAATATTCATACAAAATCATAGAATGAGATAAGTAATTTATTTTCTCATATATAAATTATGATAATTTTTGATGATCTAAAGAAAAAAAACACTCCTTATTATAGAGTATAATAACCTTGAAAAATACCTGTCCCAGGACTGCTAAAATTAATTCCACAAACAGAACAGTTTTGCACCACTTTTATGTCCAATTACGAAAAATAAAATCTAGATATACATTATATCTAGTGTGCTTATTACAATTCTGATCAAAATATAATACGTGGTGTTCATACTAGAACACATCTACATTTTAAGGCTTACGCTTAAGGGGTATTAGGTAATAAATTTAAATTCATGAACTTTTGCTAATCTGGTGATCAAATTCAATGCAAAACTTAAATATTTAAATTTCTAATGGGAGATTGTTCCTATATTTTGCACCCTATTACAATTTTTAAATGTCACAAATACACTAAAAATTGGGAATTATTTATTAATTGATGTCTAATATCTATTGTTAGAATTTCTACAAAAATCGGAGTCATCTTTATTTCCAAGACGGGTTTCACTCCTTTTTTACCATCTTTTCATATAACAAAATTCAACGAAATATAGCCCGATTCATCACCCCTTACCCCCTGCACCTGAGTCTCAAAATTCGTAATGATCGATTAATTATTTTAATAGTGAATCTTGTATCTTTTATATAAACATATACACATACCTTACATCATATAAATGAGTATTTTCTTGTATTTTTTAAACATTTCCTTATTGTTATTTTAGCATATATAATATTTAGCTGATGATGACCATTTGATCGAAGCATTATTGTGCTCAATAGTGTTGATAAATGATAAGAATTATTGCATCAGATCCATTTCCTATATCTAATAATACAAACTTATTCAGAATATATTAAAAGTTTTCAAGGAGATAAATAAAGTATTAGAACTTTTTTGCGGATAGTGAAATTAATAAATTCTTAGAAGCAGCTGTAAAATTGTTATTATCAGTATATCTACCTAAATCCGATATGAGTAGAGGTCAAATCCGGCCGGATATAGACCGAGGAAAAAGTCAAGATAAGTCTATCCTAACCAAAGTGACCTCTAACTGACTTTTAGACACAACGTTCGCCACCAGATGTTCAGCAAAATACTTTCTCTTCTAATAACCCAATCTTGTTCAGAAACAGAACTGATTAAAGCTATACATATTTTCTTTATGTAGAGACACATTAACTTATTTTAAGTATTGTTGTAGGTAACTTGTTTTCCAGATAAACTATAAATCTTTTGAAAAACAAATTTAGTAACTATATTTATCTTGATATGAAACGCATGCAAATAAATAATCAGGAAATCACATCTGGAACGAATCAGAGTTCATTAATCTACCTGATCTGGTTTACGCTGCCATATTGTATTACGGTAGATCCAGATATACGGCACAATCACGTTGACACACCGGTTCCCGTTAGATCACCGAAGTTAAGCGGCGTTGAGCCTGGCCAGTACTAAATGGGTGACCATTTGGGAATACCAGGTGCTGTATGTGCGCTATGCTTATCTTGGCATAGTTTCCAGTCGTCTTGTACTACTACTTGCCATTGGAATCAAGCAATGCCGACTCAGGAGAGCGGTTGTTAGGGATTGCGCAACCCTTCAAAATTACAAATTCACGCGCGGGCTGCCATTGGTGGGGCACTCATACGTCGAAATCGACGGGAGAGAGTCCATCATTGATCCAGATTATATCATTTTTCATCTTTTCATTAAACATTTTCTTCTGTCCAGCAGCTTGAATAATGTATTTTCTTAAAATACAATTAAAATCAGTTGCAATAAAAACTAACCTAATTAATGTCATCAATGAATATCATAAAGAAAAAATACAGAAATAAATATAAATTAGCACTATTCAAAAACAATTGTGAAGCTGAATCCGAAGTATATAACGACACGGCGTTTCGCTTACAGATTCCTCATAGTTTATATATGGCCAATTTAAAAAGCACACATACACTATAACCCCCACTCAATGTCGATAATTAAAAGAACAGCACGGTATTTTATAAAAACGCATCGAAAATTAAAGTAAAATAGTCG
>OY744527.1:108057121-108124621 GCA_963556195.1 Sepiola atlantica
AAATCAAGTCGTTTAAAAGAGTCCGCCCGTATACTTGATTTAACAATCATCAGTCAATCTTGTGTTTAACTCTTGATTAGACAATAACACATATGAAATATCAAATCACAATAAGTAACAAAACACCTTAAGTCATCTGTTAAAATATCTATGGCAATATCCATGCGATAACTTGTAACGTTACATAGGAAAAAAAGTGAATTAAATGATACAAAAACATAGTATTTAATTATGTATCACGTAAAAGCCTTAATAAATGCCCTGTTATGGAAAATATAGATCTAACTACACATGCCTCCGTGTTGACTTCATTATGTTCCAATTAGACGTCTTTGTTTTATCATTTAATGATATTTTATTTTACCTGTGCATTCTGTCGGATTCTAATCCACTGAATAAATATACGTATGCCATTGTTATACATGAATATTCATTAATTTACAAATGGATGTCAAAATAACGATCTCATTAAAGTTCGTAGGAAACATCATAAATGCTGATAATTAACAATTAATTTATATACAGTATTTCAAAATACCATGTTGCAATAGTGATTTACGTAATGGTAATACAGAAGTGTGTAATGAACGATAACTCTCTCTTTTTAATTAAAAAAACTGTAACGTTTATTTCGGCCATCTTGAATTGCAGTTGAACTCTTGCACTTTTGTCTCCTCTCTCGAGATAAAGAGAATTATAAATATATTTTTATTTATGCAGATATTTTTTAATGGAATACAACTCTAAAAGTTGCATTATGTTTTAATATTCTAAAATCTTAGTTTTAAAAATTGCATTTTTTTCTTTTTGTCGTCATGCAATAAATATTTCGATGCTTAAAAAGTTTATGAAATGAAAAAAATTAACAACAACTGTATAATGACTATAATACAATTCATGTTTTCCTGCTTGGTTGGTTAGTTGGTTAGTAAATCTGTTACACGGTTCTGTAGATGTCGGGCAAATGAAACGAGGAGTGGTGGGAGGAGTAGAATAGAAATTTCAGTAGTAGCATCATAAGAGGAGAGGAGTAAAAGAACAGTGGAAATAAATAAATGAAAAGAAGAGAGGGAGCAAGACGAATGGAACAGTTAAAAAACATAAGAACAAAATGTCTAATGTACTAACTTTGACCAAATCGATCACCGTAAATAGACAATACACACAAACGAAACCAGAAAAAAATACGTAGTCGAAATATAAATATCGATGATGAGGACAATAGTCCGAAGAAAAATACATCTAAGTAATGATAACTGGTCTCCCAAATTCAGAATGGACAAACGTTTACCACATTTTCTCGATATATATATTTGATTCTCAAGAAATGATTTAGGAATATTATATTGGGCCAACCTACCTGTAAATAATTTTGTTTTGAGGGGGTAAAGTAATTACGACTAAATCTCGCTGAAAGATACTTTTATTTCAAATCACCAAAGGTAAGAAACGTTTACTCTGGTCAGTACTTATATGGGTGACCTTTGAGAAATCAATTGCCGTATGTTCGAAGTAGAATTAGCTGTAAATACACTATCTTACTTCTCAGTAGCCATAGGTAGAATAGTAGGAGATACTTTACTCTTAAACTTTGGTAGGGCAACACGTCTTGGATAAGGAAAAAACCATCAAATTACTTTTTTTCTCTTCTGACGAGCGGGGTGTAGGAGATTTTTGTGTTTTTGTTCGTGTTAAAGAGAGATGGATCCTCGAAGCCTCAAGCTGACGGACTATTTGTGTTTGGTTTCAGAAAGATGTAATTCTGTAGGTATGTTGATTTTTATTCGGTTAGAATGGACAGTTGTACTTATTGCAAGTCTATTATTAAGTAGTAAAACTAAATATCACTTGAAACCTTTCAAGATAAAACACTGTTGTTTGTTTTTAAGCTTAGATTTATAATTTTCTTTAGAGAGAAAACATTTATTAAAACAGTGACCTAGGCCACATGATTGAAACTACGGCCAGTGTCGAAATCAAGCACCGAATTCAGATGAAGAACGTACACAATTAAGTTCACACGACTATGTTCTTCTCTATTCCTATCCCGTGCCCCGGATCTGTTTCTTGCGTCTGGAAACTTGACAAAGTTCTTACAAAATAGACGGCGATTACGTTTTAACAGAAGATATACATTCAGCATATGAACTACTGGAGTTCCATTGTTAGACACAACACTAAACGGCCTCGAGCAACATTTGAGCAACCTGTTTGCCTTCGACCTTCCCACTGTGCTTTAAAAATCATTTTATAGTAACGGTTGACCAAAATATCTTATTATTTAAACAATTTTTCATGAATATAAGCAGTCTAATAATACTAAACAAACAGTGATAATTGAGGGATATACGTTGGAATATAGATTTAAAGAACTGACGCTCGAACAAAATGTGTTAGATCGGTCAACAGTAAAGAAAACAATGTTTTGAGAAGAGGCGAGCAGAAGAAGCAAAAAGGAGAAAACAGTGAGTATAGAGAACAAGTGGAAAGAACTTGCCTCGGACATTGAGAGTGTATGTATATACTACTACTAGTTTAGATATTATTAGATTAGACCAGTGTTTATGAGAGTTTGAGAAACATATGATATCAAGCCATAACAAAACAAAACGTCTGATTTAAATAAATTCGTGATTGTAGGATTAATGTCAGAATGCATGAGTTAAAAACATCTATCTGGTTATGAAAGTTTGGGTTCTAATATGATAAAATAATTGTTGTGGTTGCAAGGTTGAACAATAATTAGTGAGGAATACAATGAAGACGCAAACAACAAGGAGAATGCAATAATAAGTGTATTAAAGAAAAGGTATAGTTACAGTATGTACAAATGAAGGTGTCGAGTCAGAGAGTCTTGGTGGGATGACATGTACGCTCTTCGGCGTCACTTCCGGTGGCATTTAGGTAACACACACTAAGGCCAACCTAGGCTTGCCATTTATAGTGTAACGTTATTCGTATATGCAAATGAGTGGTTGCCACCACAACAATAATATAGTCAGAATTCCCTATGTGTCTGAGATAGAATCGGTGCAGTTTCGATTTTTATATGTGCTCCTTCCTGTCTTGACTGAGTACAAAATCGACTCCGCAATCTAGTGGGAGATGTTCTCCGTTTGTCCCTTCAGACTATTTCGCACAGAATAGATCTTGCTAACCTCTCTCTTCTGTATCGTTTTGTTCATGGTAGGTGCAAAACTGAACTCCAAAACCGGATCTCGCTTGTAAAACATTCCCAGCAAGAACGCGTCTAATAACAGCCACAACAAGGAACTTTCGTTTCGCTTTCTCTTGACAAAAAACAAACAAACGAAACTTCCACGACACAAAGCTTTTTTTTCTGAGAACATCCAGCCTGTCGTACAAGATTACACGAGTCTGCTTCCCAACCGACTATAACATGGTTCTCTTCAAGTCTAGTGTGAACAAACACTTGTTGAGCCGTCCTCATAGGCAGTTAATCCCAGCCATTGCGTCTGATCCTCTTGTAGAGGCGATCATATTCGACAATCTCTTTAACACCTATCCTTAAGTGGCCCGTGGGCCTTGATAGGCGCTGACCCGTTATTTAAAAAACAGTAATTGATAGTAAAATCAGACGGTGTTTCTTAAAATAAGTAATATGACGTGTTGTAGAAGAATGTTTCTTTAAGAGTACTCTGCTGTTTGTAAAAGGTGTAAGCTGATTGGTTGCAAAAACTGCTTTTTAAAATAAGTGGTTTGATTGGTTGTGAAATATTTGAATAAATTAACATTTTCCCGGTATTCTGAAGCCTATTTCCTGCAGATTTGATCACAGTATTTAGAAAATAAAAACTACTGTTGTGTTATACACGTAAAAGTTGAACATAAGAAACACTAGCGACAATTCATCAATTTTATCTCAACCTTAAAACTTATTTTTAGATGACAATATCGGATCTACTCCTATTTTTAAATTAAATACATAAAACTAGCAACTTATCTGAAATGAAAACAAAGAAAGCCTTTTTCCCAATATATATTTATAAAATCCTGTTTATCTTGTAAGAATTAAAATATTCCGTCTGTCATCAATTTCGATAAAAAAGGAAATTCTTTTTTTTTAATCACATGCGGAAATGTTAATATCTTTTTTTTCTTTTTCTTTCCGCGATAAACTTCTTCACACCGTTTATATATATATATATATATATATATATATATATATATATATATATATATATATATATATATATATATATATATATCGAATGTCTACCAAGCGAAACTCAACTAAAGATGTCCGAAATGTCTTTATCTGTCTTTCATTTAAACATTTCTTTTTTGCCATTTTAAACATTTGTTGGCAACGCCTTATCCGCAGATTGTCCGATGACAGCTTAACTAAATTAAAAGATAGTTTCTTAATTTACCGCCGGTAAAATAACCTGAGATAAAGTTAGTTTTTGAGCTTCAATTAATTTTAATCATTTAATACATAAAAATATGCTTTTGTTTCATATATAATTAAAATTAAAATATTACTTTAGTGTCAAGAATAATGCGTCTATTTCCGCTGGTTTTTTTTCTTTTTTTAACATGATTTCTAAACGGGTTTTTAAAACTTTGAAGTGGGGAAATTTTGCTTTAACATTCTTTATTAGACATTTCATTAAAAATATATCATGTTGTTTCTATGACTATATCCTAGTCCAAGCAGTAACATGTCCAGTGCTCTGTATAATTTTAGGCCGGATTTGTTATTGACTGCGAAATAGAAGTATCTTACCGAATGTTTTCTCCGAGTCATCTCGAACTGCTTTTATGCTATTATCACTAGACTACTTCTCGAGTGGTTATTTCCCGACTCTTTATTGACTGCTTCTATGCTGTTATCGTGTACTTTTATGGTTGACCATCGTGAGATACCAGGTGCTGTATAGAAAACGCGGTCCAAGTTAGAACCGGTACCTATCTGCAAATACAACGAACATAGCTGAAAGGCCTGCGACGTTCCTTGTGATCGACGCTGAGCAAATACCAGCCGTTGATGACAAATTGAACGTAGATTTCAAAAAATAGTATTTTAAAACACAATTTTTCCTTCATATTTTAATTACTTTTCACTTTCGAAAAATGATACTGATTCTATTCCTAAAATCTACAAAAACTTACATTTCGCTCCAGACAACTCATGAAGCCACTTTGTGTGTAAAGCTAATAAGGACGAAAGATGAATATCGCAAAAACAGCATATGCCTATAGATCTTTGTTTTTAAAAGTAGAAATAAAAAAGGTAACGAGAAGAGAGTTCCACAAACCTGCAGTTATTGGAAAGAAGCTTCTTGAATAGGAGGCTGTTATAAAACGATGTATCTTAACAGAATTGATGAAGAACACATATGCAGACATACAAATTTATCTGATTATAGGATACAATATAAAACAAATATATAGTGACATTTATGTTATGTACTTTCTTAACTTAGATCCCGAGAGAAAGGATAATTGCAATCAAACAATATTTCTCCCGGAAAATATATAATATAGAAGAGTGTTAAAGTGGAAATGTTTTCATTGTCAGATTCTTATGTTTGTATTCGAATTTATATAAGTCTATATATTTTGGGGTTTAATGTGGCATTATAGTCTGTGATCCTTTTACTTGAAGAGGAATCATGGTTCTCTTGGAATCATGCATGGCGTACTGGTGGAGCAAGTATGATTTTTTTAATCCGAAAATTTGTGAAGACGGATACGCAACTCCTGATATTTCTCAGAGCTTCTACATGTTGTATTTCTTCTTTTATCCTGATGAAAAGTAGGTAGAAAATTCTCTGAAATTTTAAGCTTTTAACATGTCAACTTCAACAATGTATAAGAGAGTTAAATTCAAAAAAATAAATTATTTATGAAAATGCTGAATTACTTAATAAAACAAGGATGGGTAAAATCAATTCCCCGAATAGAACAGTTTTGCACCAATGTTGTGTCCGAACATACGAAGATTAAACTCAAGATACAATGCTACTAAACATTATGTCTCAATTTTTTCATCTAATTTTCATCAGACTCCATTACATGATTTTGATTCTTTGAAAATGTTTAACACTTTAGAGTTAAGCATAAGGTGTCTTCAGAAAAAGTTCATATTCAGTGTATGTTATTGAATTATTGAAACTGTCACTGATAATTGCAAATGCATATACATATGCATATACAGATGCATATACCCAGTGTCTCGGACTTCAGCCCACGTTTCCGGGGATTGTCTGGTTTTAATAAAGTCCTTCGTGTTGATGGTAAGTATTAGTTAAGTCGTCAAGCTTGAAGAATTTCATCCCTGACCCTCAGAGTCATATCGCCTAGAATTTGAATATGAAGTCGGGACAAGTCTGGCCCAGACCACACAAAGAATGACGATTACAACGTTGTTATCTTCACTACATGGATTTACAGTTCTGCACCAATTACTTCCTTGATTACCATAGATATGACCAAGGAAGACCGAACGACAACGGATCCTGATGTTGAATCTTGTATTATAACCAGAACTCTGTTAGCTGGGTAGCCTTGACACTACAACGTTGGCACTTCCTCCACGACATTAAAAAAGCGTTGGATTTTTTAAGGGGCAATGATGCTACTGATATTTTCACGTCACACATTTGTCTTTCTAACGCACTTACAAGCGTTTATATTTGTACCACTTATTGAATGTTATATTTAACATGCTAACATGCTATTAACATACTCACGTTGTACATGCTGGATTAATATTATTTAAATGAGCTAACATTCAGAAGAGATGGAAAAAGTATAGTTTATTTGCCCATGTGTAATTATAAAAGTATGCTTTTAATAAATTCACGATTATATGAATTAGTATTAGTTTTGACTAGTCTTCAGGGGAGATGCAGACACATTACAAGTTATTTTGGCTATTTCTAACTCGAAAAAATTGATTTCTATAAAAAGATGTTTGTATGGATTATTTTGTAGACAGGGCTAGTGTTCAGGAGAGATGGAGATAAATTATATGTTATTTGAGCCATCCGTAACTAAGAAAGTCTGATTTTTTTTTAATAAGTTGAAAGGATAACAATTAAACAAATCAACAATTCTAATAAACAGTAATGTTCAGCTGAATGCAAAGATAACATATCCACTTTTGAAAGTGATACTTTGTCAAGGCCCGTTCTCATTTCTTTAGACGACATTAGCCGCCACCCCCACCATTGTGTTCAGACTATCAAACGTTCTCTCCGCAAACATTTATGGAAGAATGTTTTCTATGTTGATTGACACTTAAGACGTCAACATTCATTTGAACTATGAGATGCACGCTCATCAAAAGCTCGTCACGTTAGTTTAATCTCAAGAATCGTATCAGGTGGCGGCCGTTCATTGTTTCTTGGTTTGGTTTTGTTCTCTTTGGGATTCGTCTTGGCATCTATGTAAGAGGCTTTGTCCAACGGATGGTCTGTTACACTTCAGATTGAAATGGCATTTTCTCACTAACGTTCAAATATGCGCATTCTTAAAAGCCAACGTTTGAACTTATATATATATATATATATATATATATATATATATATATATATCTAAATGAGTAAATGAAAAAAAATTCCATTTATCATAACTATGATCATATCAAAACACGTTAGGCTTATTTAATTTAATTATACATTTAAGTACTTTCCAATACATTATATATATATATATATATATATATATATATATATATATATATATATATATATATATATATATATATATATATATACCAACGGTACACTGCGTAAATACATACATCCCGATGCTTTATTCGCACAATAATTTCATAAACACTCTCTAATAAATTAATATTCTGCGCAATTCATTTCTATTTTCATTCTACAGTTTTCTTATATATATTCAATAATTTTGCTCATATTAATAGTATTATTATTAATAGTTGTAGTAATATTAATTACACGATTTTATGAAAAATGTTTAACATTCGAAATTATTATTTTGAAATTCGAAGTATAACTTTGGTCACGTTTAAGCATGCGTATGTTTACACGAACTTACAACTTAGATTACCTGCAATATTTTTTTTTAATTAACTCTGCATTGAACGGGATAACCAACAACGGTTTTCTTTAGATATATACTTCATATTTAAACTAAATGTTTTGTTGGTTTAGAAGACGACGACGACGCATATTAAATATTATTATATTTCCCATAACAAAAAAAGTAAATAAAAATAGATTCATATTTTTTTACAAACTTAACTAAGTTTTTTTTTCTGTCCTCTAAATGAATAAATGCGAAAGTTTTTTTCGAATTTATTCAAACTATATTTATACCAAAACACCAATCAATTGGTTATAGCTAAAACAATGTTTTACTCAGTGACCTCCATAATTTTAACAATAATCTTTGATAAATTCGTTGATTAACACTCTCAATTAGATTATAAACCCCCGGAAAATGTGATTCTACTTTTTAGGGTCATTTTACATTATTAGGAAAATTGACTAATATATTTGTTAACACTAACCTTAAGTACGACTGTCAAGGTCGTAAAACCACACGTAATTACCTAAAAGAGTTGATCCCTGATCCCTAAACAAAAATAACGCACACAATGTACCTCCGATAGCAAACGAAATGATTAACTGCCATGAAACCCTAGAATGGCCTGGATATGGAAGATCATGTTACATTAAATTTATATGCGACTAAATTCTAAAATGATTTTGTTGTTGTTTTCTATTACCGTCAATATTTTCAGAGTATTCACACGTAATAACCTAATCTACTTTTTTCTTGGGGTGTACCTGAGGGTGTTTTTCTACAATAATAACAAAACTACTGATTGTTTTATTTATACATGAAAAATAAGGTATTTAGATAATTTTAAAGAAGCTATTTATTTAATTTTAACGAAAAAAGTGAACACAACTAAACTCAATGGCTTAAAATCAAAATCAAAAAGGAACATATAGTTAAAAAAAAAAGATTTAAAAAATGAAATATGCGTAAATTAGCAGATTAACACACTCCGCCTAATTCTCCCCCCCCACCCCCCCAAAAAATATATTCTTCTTTTTATGTGGAAAACGGTAAGAAGATAAACATATTTGATAATTTAGAGTGGATCAGTTTTAAATATATTTAACGTAAACATATGCGTTATTCTGTGCGTTATGTTTTGGGGAAGTGTGGTTTTAAGACCTTGTCAGTCGGACTTAGGGTTAGTGTTTAAAATATATTAAGTTTAACTAGTATATATATATATATATTATTTAATATATACACGTATAATATAAGGTCATATAATATGTTGTGTATAGATTTCAGTATTTCCTTTAACAGTGCTTTATCCATGAGTACAGATTAGTAATAAAGTGTGAACATATACTTATGGCAATTAAGCTACACAGAGGTGCCCGCGTGTTATTCCTGCAAGAAATCGTCATGTAACAACATAAACACAATTATTTAATACAGTTCAAATAAATTCTTATGGAAATCAATCTGCAAACCAAATTAGAGTTAAATATTTAATATTCAAACCTTTAAAAAGTTATTTTAATTTTTTTATTGCAATAGAGCTATAAATAAATAGCATAAAAAATCACAGGGTTTTTTTACAAACTTTTAAACACAGCAAACGGGACACATTGCAACTGAGACGTAAGGTGCTACTGTGAATAAGGGGCCATATCTATAGGACCTTCTTAAATGGGGAGTTGAGCAGCGAGATGTTTGTTCATATTGGATTTAAATTTTATTGTATGTTAATACAGTCAAGGAAAAAAACGAACAGGGCGGGAATTCAAAAAGCGTAGCAGTTCGAGGAAAGAAGATATTAGAGTTAAAAGCATTTCCACATCTGGGGATTTCTACAGTGACGAGGTGAGACTTAAGTTATTGTAGAGTTGGTCGGATGTAGTTACGTCTAATCGGCACCAGAGCAGCAAACTCCTCGGACCACATTCCATTGAAGTACAGGGTGGGCCAAAATAAGGGTCCTATCTTTAAATTTTAATAACTTGAATTTGAATAACTTCCACAAAATAAAAGTTAAACTCACCAAACTTTATGTGTGTGTAGACTGACCCATCCGAGATTTTTTGAAATAAACAAAACAAATTTTAGCCGAAAAACACTTCTTAAAACTTACAAAAACTAAAGTATTGTTTTTTACACTGTTTTGAGTTTTTTAAGCAAAAATAATGTTTTCTAAATGAGGGTACGTTCCTTAGGGCTAATACGGCTCATGCTTGCTTCGGAAGGGGTCCTTTACTTATTCTAAAAAAAAATTTTAAAAAATCAATAAATAAAAAAGTTATGAATTTTTAAAAATAGGACCCTTATTTTTGCCCACCCTGTACTTGTAAAACAAGCACAAGGATACAACATTGCGGCGATGGGATAGGGCCTGGAGCTTAATACGAGCATGTACCTATTAAATTAGAGACTCTTTTTTTACCCTGTCTAAGAGGATGAGACTAGTTCTTGCTCCTCTAGACTAGATGAGATAACAATACTCCAGGTATTGACAAATGGTGGCTTTGTAGAGATAAAGAATACTGGCAGGTGTGATATGTTTTCTAGCACGGTATGGGGAGCCCACTTTCCTTGCGGCAGCCTTGACAGTTTTTTTTATGTATTTGTTCGTACCCATGTTACCTGTGAACATTGGGCCGCGGAGTTTGAATGTGAAATCTCAAGTAAATTGCTATTAGCCATGGCAATCGGTTGTTGAAACAGTTTCTTATAATTATTAAAGGAAAATAGCTTTGTCTTAGTAGCATTAAATGTTACCATCCATTTATGTCTCATTACAACTACAGACGTAAGGCCATTTTCTACAGATTCAGCCATTGCCTTGGATATGTGCCCCTTCGTTTTACACAAATGTCAAGAATAGAGTGTGGTGTCATCAGCGAATCTACCCATCTCGGACACAGTTGCACCAACGAAGTCATTAATAAAAATCAGGAAAAATAAAGAACCAAGAATCGACACCTGGGGTATACCCGCATTAATGTCATGTTGTTTAGATGTACGGACATCGAAGACAACCTGGATCTTTCTTTTGAATCGGAATAATCTGATTATATAAAATATTCGTACAGTAATATAATACGACTTAATTTTCATGATAAGACTTTTATGCCAGGCCTTGTGAAAGGCTTTGGATATATTAAACTATTAAACGCTACCTTCCTAGCTTCACTTGTCATGTCCAGTGTATCGTAAATGCGTTCAAAGATGATCGTTACAATATCCGCGGTAAAACGGGCTTGCCTAAATCCATATTGGGGGTCAGAAAGAAGTTTAGCATTAACGAGGTGGTGGACCAACGCTTAATTGATTAATGATTCAAAGGTTTTAGCGAGGAGTAGAAGGAAACTAATGAGGCGATCATTTTAAGAGTCTGTACTTTTACCAGTATTCTTAAACACTGGTACCACGTAGGCACTATTCCAGCTATCAAGAAAGCGAGATTCGTCAAGGCATTTCTTGTAGTTTAAAGAGGATATGGATTATCTTAGCAGATCATTTCTTTATTACTATAAAAGGCAAAAAGATCAGGCCACATGCTTTGGATGGGTCAAGGTTTCTTATTATATCTCCGATATAGGAATCGGTGATAATCAAGTAATCGAGTGCTGCTTTTGTTCACAATGGGAAATTTTAGAGGGATTGGTTAGCGGATTTCAAAGTAGAGTTCAAGGAAAACCGTTTGGAAAGTAGTTAAGCATCATTAGTTTCCTCCGTGCAAACGACATCATTGTGATTGAACAGCGGCAGGATTGTTGAGTGCCTATTCTTCACCACACTATTAGAGATTTTGCAGAAATCGCGTGTTCTTAATCTCTGTGATTTAATACGTTTTCTGGTCATCGTGGTATATGTTTTCAAAGATGCGGCTATTACAATCTTACACTGATTTCTTGATGCTTAATGTCTGTCTAATTGTAGTTGATTTATATCGCTTGAATAGGCGGAATGCTTGCTGCTTACGAGCAATAGTAGCTACATAGGTTGAATCGAACCATTGGGGAGTGTGGTGATTGCTGTTAAATTTACGCGTGGGGTCATGTGTTTCAATGCGTACTTTGACCCATTCGGGTGTCTTAATTTGTACACAGATCAACACGGAGAAAAAGATTTTACTCGATGGAGCGTCTCTGATAAATTTTCTGATGGATTTCCAATCAGCCTGTGTGAAGTATATTTTCATTTAAAGTGTTTAAGACTTTAAAGTCATATAAACCGTTACTACTAATGGATTAGCATTCTCGAGTAGGTTATGGGCATTTGCCATACAAGCCTCGAGCAGTGTGGTCGAGAATAGGTCGAGAAGTGAGGCTTGCTGATCCGCACAATCTTGAATGCTGGATCGGGAAAGTAACAGTGTGCGAGAGGGAATGTGCAATGGAGAAACTACGCGTGCTCTTACCAGCTGCGTCTATATATCTAATTAATACATGTCAATCACGGTGGTAGACATTAAAATCTCCAGAAGCATATATTTGGGCGGTCGGATGAAAATAGAGTGATACATCTATGCTATAAGAGACAAAGTAAAGTAATGTACAGTCCTGAGTCAAAGAAGAACGGTAGATTAAATATTAGTAAATAACGCTGTGTTGTAAGATAAATCTAAAGCACATGTAGGATTTACCATCTTATTCTAAACTATGTTCTCTAGTTAAGAGAAGAGTGTTGCAGATATATACTCCGAGTCCATTCATATGTTTGTTTCATTTCTTATGGTAGAGTGAGAGGTATCCAATCACGTCAAAACGATTAAAGAGGATTGAATAATGTAGGTTAGTTTCGCTTAGTTCTATGATATTCGGAGGAGTTTACTATGATAAAGGATTCTACTTCATCGATGTTGATTCTAAGCCGTCGGATATTTGTAAATTCAAGCCTAAAAAAGCGAGTAAGTTAATTTAAGGTGGACGTCTGGTTTGAACTTGTTCTTTTTTTTCGTAGCAACATTTTTAGTTTTGCGATATAGTGCCTTAGGCAAAGGGTGTTTTTTTTATATACCATTAAGCTCACACAAGTAGACTATAAGCCGTGTATTTATTTATGAAGTTGTGGACTCTGAAGATAAATACAGATCTATTTCCATGGCATTGCAGTTATCCCGATATTATACAACTGTTGATAGAGCAGCGCTACTTAAGAGTTAGGACTCCTGTATTACCAGTCGGAAACAGACTCCCGAGGCTTGTGTGACGGATGCCCATTGTCCACTTGGGAACGCTAATCACTTTGTGATAATAGTAGATATCAATCTAAACCTTTGACGCGAAACTGAAGAACGTTGCTTACAATGGCGAGATACTTCAAACATGCTGATTGATAATCCACAAGAAACAGACCAGTGATTCCAAATAAAGTAAAACCTTTTCTCCCGGTTTTGAACAGTGGACAAATAAGGTAACTGAGTGGGTCACAGCAGGTATAGAAGTACATGTGTTCCCGAGAATATTCTACAGCAAGCCCTACTCTCCCCAATTCAACCGCCTTAAGTCAACTACAAATAGACACACATTTATAGTATCAAGAAATAATAGTAAGGGTGCCGCAGCCAATAGTAGGTAAATCAATATGTCAAGAACACGCATTGAGTCGCAGAAATTAGGTACTCGCGATTCCTGTAAAAGTTATAACAGTGTGGCAAATAATAGGCAATTAACAATTACCACATAATCAAATCACCATGATGTCGTTTGCACGGCAACTGAGAAGCTTAACTGCTTGTAAAGCGATTCCATTTCAACACCCATTTAGACTCCACAAATCACTCCTTCCAAAATGTCTTAAGCATGTGGGTCTGATCTTATCCTTGCTATATTAAAGAAATGATCTGCTGAGCTGGCCTTTTCTCTACAAACTCTACAACAAATGCCTTTCCGAATCTCGCTTCCCTGATAGCTGGGATATTGCATATTCTGTTTAAGGAACTGACCCTCAAAATTATCGCCCTAGAACTGTCCTCCTGCTCTTCACTAAAGTTTTGAAACGTTTTTTTAATATAGCGATAGTTCACCACCTCGTCAATGCAAAATTGCTGTTTTACTAGTAGTATTGAATAAGGAAACCACGTTCTACTGTGGATATCCTAATGATCATCGCTTAACGTATATACCGTATACTAGAAAACGCATGATATATCAAAAGCCTCTGACAAAGTCTGGCATGAAGATCTTTGCATGGAAATTAATTCGTACGGTATTATTGAATAAATATTTAATACAATCAGATTCTTCTTATTAAAAACAAAATATCCACGTTGTTCTTGATGGACGCACATCCAAACAACTTTACATTAATGCGGTTGTGCTTAAGAGGTCGATTCTTGGATCTTTATTATTCCTGATATTCATAAACGACCGCCCTGATGGAATATTAATCGAGATGGATATATTTGCTGAAGACACCACGCTGTATTCTAAACATGTGGGCAAAACGAACATACACATATATAAGGCAAAATCTTAAACCTTAGAAAATGACCTTCAGTCTGTAGTGGAATGAGAACTTACATAGATTGTATCATTTAATGTTACTAGACAAAGCTTTTTTTCTTTTAACCATGATAAGAAACCTTTTAAACCACTGATTGACATGGCTTATAGCACACTACTAGCGTTTCCAATATTCAAACTCTTCGGCCTAACCTTAACAGCCAACATACATTGGAACACATACAAATAAAACATTGCCAAGGCTGCTGCTAAGAACGTAGACTGCTCCCTGTACAGTTCTAGAAAACTCACAGCTGCCAGTATTCTATATATCTACAAATCCATTATTCGCTCATGCATGGATTATTGCTGTCACATATGGGCTGGAGCATCAACTACTAGTTTCACCTTCTTAGACAGGGTCGAACAAAGATTATCTAATCTAATAAATCAAACCCTGTAACAAAGCTTTAACATGTTTCGTATCGCCGCAATATTGCATCTTTGTCATAGTTTTACTAGAATTTCAATGAGATGTTCTTCAACAAACTTTCGGCACTGGTGCCTACTCGTCCTAAATACCAATCCGACAATCAGCAAAATCCCACCCCTTCAGCGTGGAGGTTTCAAGCGTCCGGAAGGCTTTCTACTCTAATAGATTCTATCTTCGAACTGCTAAACTTTGGGACCTCATTTTTCATCTTTACTCAAGTGAACATAGATATGATGTTTTCTCAGTGTTTTTTCTTCTTCAGTTATCAGACAAGATAAGACAGTGAAGTAATGCATTTATATCTTGGGTTAAGAAGGAATATATATGTCTTGAGATGCGATCCTTAATTAACGCGGCAGTAGAACCAATGTAAGGAAATACAGTATTAAAAGTCGATGATGTTTAAGCCAGAAACGAGTCCGCTCGCATCCTATGATTCTTGAGTGAAGAGTAATTATGTAAATGATACATCCAAGGCAGCCTTGAATTGTTTGGACGTCTGCAGGTGTACTGCGGTTCTTGACAGTTCGTTCCACTGCGCAGTGAACCAAACCGAAATAGAAGCCTCCCGACCATTCAGACAAAATTGATTCAGGTACAGCTTCTTTTGGGTTGCACGAAACACTATTTGTGAAGTTTATGTGAAGAAAAGTAACGAGACACATTGTAGGTGGTGCACATGATGTCAAAGTTACAACAAACGACTATTTGTATAAAGCTAATCTTGATAGGTATTATATAAGTAGTTTAATGCTTTCGCTTATGTTCACTACTTGCATCGAGCTACAAAATACGTTCATTTTACGCTTATTACAATTAAAACTTATATTTTACCAAGAACAGTTTGAAGGTGGATGGTATAATAGAAAATCTTAAAATCTTTTTCGATATTTGTTTACAAATATTGAATATAACAATAAAATTAAAAGATTAGATTCACTCCCATCTAATGAAATTGTAATATTTTAAGAATAAATAAAGCACAAAATAGATCATAGTGTATTTAAAATGTTACATTTTTAGGAGAGTGTGTTTGGTAGATTTTTAATGTAGTTTAAGTTTAAACGATATCCCTGAAGTTAATAAATCTGGAAGAAATTGTAACTACATTCTAAAATGTTTATTTAATTTTTAATCACCGCATTATTATGTCCATTGTTTGTTAGTTTGTGTTTTGTTTTATTTAACGGCACGAGATGGATGGGCTGGGGAGAGGAGAACGAGAGGGCTGAAGAGAGGGAGAAAATCTGAAGGAGGCGTAAAGAGAGAAAGATAGAGAGACGGTGCAGTACTTCCTTCTTTTTTGAGAGAAGTGAGGTTAATGTAGTGTAGTGTCTGCTCTGTTGTCATAATATGATCCTCCCAGACATGACCTCATTCATTTAGGGGAGTGTTGTATAATATCTCTTTTGTTATTATGTTACCAGCCTCTCAAGTATTATCTCCTCTTGACTTTGGAGGCGTGGTAGTGTAGTATCTGTTCTTTTTGTCGTTATATAATCTTTCCGGGCATTAACTCCTTTTTTTGTAGCATCTATTATGATGTAATAAGACAATCTTCCCAGACTTTACTTTCTCCTTTGTGTGTTGTGGGGGTGTAGTATATGTTCGTTCGTCAGATATACTAGCAAAATATATTCTCTTGAGTTGCATATTTTTTCTATTGCTAGTATTTATAACAAGCGGGACCGGTGGACATTTCATAGTGTTATCCTTGTAGGAGCTTATGACATATTTCTATTTTATAGAAGTCTGGCGGAAACAGAAACCTTACTATATCATTTTAAAATCTTTATTCAAACTGCAACCTACTTATATGAGTACTCTGCTTAATGTAGTTTCAGAAAATATTGTGTATGGAGATCTATCTCAAAAACCCATGTAGAAGTTTGTAACATATTTCCTTTGTATAGACGTCTGTGCAAACACAGACCCAACGATATTATTGTATCATTTTTGGACAGAAAATATACTAGACTTTGATCCTAGATCAGAGGCATAGAAAGTTTATTTTAGTTAGTTCAAGTTCGTTGTTTGACACAGCAGCGACATCAAATGCATTTTTTAAATTGACTTTTTGCATTGCGTTTTCGATGCCATCTTTTAAAAAAGGATGATAGCGGATGTACCAATATGAAATTGCTTTAGCGTATTGTTATATAGATTTTTATAATTTGGCAATGCTTATTTTCCTTATTTTCTTCATTTTCTTTTGAAGTTATCGTATTTTTTATCGTTTTAATTTGGACTTTTCCATGTATTTATTGCAGTTCTGTTTTATCACATTTTTGTTATTTTTGTTATTTTTCTGGATCTCTTTCACAAATTAGTTTTTTCTTACTCTCCCTTTAATGTTGTCTGTTCACTTGAATGATGTAACGAAACTGAATCAAAGTCAGATTTTTAATTAAAAATCGCCGAAGTGTAAAAATATATATGATACAAAGAGGGGGGAGGGCACGCGTCGTTTCCTTAGTGGGAAACGGTTTCATATACAACGGTAAAATACGCCATATGTTTTATAATATACTAGCAGGAAAACATGGCGTTGCTCGGGATAGAATAAGCAAACCTATCTATTTTGCGGGAAAAACAGAATCAATTATTATCGTCTTAATCTTACTTTAAAAATTGTATATATTTCAAATTTTGTGGTGGGGTCCAAAAACGTATTAAGTACTGATTAGGTTGAAGCCGGTCTAAATAATGTGGCAGAAATTGAAATAATTATAATATATTAAATTATCTTACAGGATTTTGTCAGTTCGACCCAAATAGTAATCCGTCTGACATATCGATACTTGGTTCGGACTAGCCTATGTTTTCGTTTTACACCTCCCACTATGTTATTGGCACGACTATATTTTATTGCGCGCCGATTTCTATCTGGAATTACTTATTTCGGCTCAGGAAACCTGTAGAGTGGAGAATTGTTTTCTTACTCAGCGAATATCGTTATATATAAAAGGGAAGTAATCATGTCATTAATTATTTTCGCTGACCGATGCAATAATCAATATCTACACACAAGTTGTATGTTTTTTTTTAATTATAGGGTAGTTTATTCACCAAAATAAATTTCTATTTCTACGTAAACAAGTCACTCGTTTTTTTTTACTACCGAGAAAAGTAAGGTCGGTGATGTTAGTGTATTATAACATCATAACCTCATAGTACATCGGCGTTTCATAATAATTAAAAAGGCCATCTGTACCTTCCTGTTCAAATCCCTAAACCCCTAACTAACAGTTCTATTATTATCATTTTTATTTCTATAATTACTTAATTAGAAATATAATGGTCTAAAGCAAAAAAATACAGTCGTATTTACTTTTTATGGATGTCAAAGATAAACGCAAAGCCTACGTTAATGTTGGACTTCCTTAGATAAAAATGAAATGTACTCAGCAAAATAGTCTTTCTAATGTAATTTCAGAGTACGATTATAGAGTCCTATCTCCAAAACCCTACCAGGAGTTCGCGAAAAACACATTTGAAAGTGACATCTAAACTTAACTATTGTTCATGTTGATTAGCACTTTGACTACAAGGCCTATTTTTCCCCATATATATAATTTTTTGAAGTTTTAACATTTCACCTTGTTAGAGTCCTTTATATTGTATCGTCTCTATATAGACCGATAACACTTTTATCAAGTATATATATATATATATATATATATATATATATATATATATATATATATATATATATATATATGTATATATATGTCAGGAAATGCTGAATGTATAGACCTATAAAACCTTATGTTTTTACAGAGTCAAGGCGTGTCCGTCGTAATAACCAAGTCGGTGCAGATTAATCCAAGCCATTAATAGTTTTTTTTATATTTTGGAAAAGAAAAAAAAAACATTTACTTTGGGGCCATTTTTACAATTTCCCTGGCAATATGGAATGACACAAGCAGAAGGCATATTTATGACAGAAAAAAAAACGTGATTTTAGCGGGCAAGCAGTAAAGTCAGTTTTTACTGTGACCTTCGTTACGAAGGTAATGACCTTCATAATGAAGGTCGTGTTTCTTATGACCACTATCAATGACGTCACCAGAAAAAGAACTCGACTCAGTTCCCCGGCTGGTGTTTTCGACGGTCGTGCACGAGTTACCCCATCGCCATATCAAAGGTATTTGTCATTCTGGTCTTTATTCATAGATATTTATTATTGATCAACCCCGATCTTCTACACATTTTAATGATGGGAATTGCAGCGTTGGATATGTCGATATGCATTTCAGCGTACTCCAAAACAATGCGAATGAGTTCTGCAGATTCTGATAGATGTAAATTTACGTTGTCGAATTATAAAAAAGGTGCATTTATTCTTTTTTTTTCGGTACTAGTAAATCAAACGATCGATTCGGCTGCGTTAATTTATTTGTTTAATTGTAGGTTCTTTTTTAACTGCTTGATAGTTCTAGAGAGAATTGTTATGTCAATTCTTCTTATTTCGAGTCTGGTAGTGTTGAGTAATCGAGTTGTTAAATCTCGTTTGTTATCATGAATACTACATAAAAACATGATTTGAGATAATGATACATGAAGAATGCGACAGATAAATTGTCTTGGTTTTTCCCGTATCTGGATTTGGTCAACCCTTGTTCATTTGACTCACTTTAAAGTGCGGAGCTGCACAATTATTTTCAAACAAAAGAAGGGACACTTACTGACTAAGAGAATTCACGGGTAAAACCAATGACCTTGATCGATTAGTCGCTAATCTCTAGTAAGGTATTTACTCCTCCCCAGGAGTTAGGCACAAGGCCAGTTTTATCTTACTCCCACAAGTAAGATGTGACCACAGATTGGGTCGAGAAAGTGGGGTTAAAAGCCAGCGCTCGAGAGGTGAGCACTCTGGCCATTTAAAAATTGCCTGGGCAGCCCCGTCGGCATTCCCCGGTAGGGGCGCCTCAGACAGTAAGCAATAAACTTACTCCTCCCCAAAGAGGGGAGGCGAAGCCTGGGAGGGTGGACCTCCTAGAACTGCACAGGACAATCCCATAGACCGGCGTAAATCAAGCCCCGGAGGCCAAGACAATACCAGTCTATGGGGAACAGATACTACACTTTGATCTTAGCCAAAAGACCAAGGAAGCATCCGAAATCTCTAGTAAGCTCTTTAAACAACCGTAAACTATAAATCAATACAATTAGCCCTATTACTTCCTCAGAGAAAGAAACACAAACGTAGGTGTCTTTTCACACGACTATATATACTTATTTATATATTATTTATTTAGTATAATTTGTTATTTATGCAAATATGTTTGCTATACATCTGCGAACATATTTCCGTACTAAATGAGGATGAATGCGAACATGAAGATGAAAAAGATATTTTGAGAAGGTTTTTAATAACGAAGACACGATACATGGATTTAATATAAAATTATAAATATAACGATTAATATTTTTTATTTTATGTTTTGAGTTTATTGTAGAAAACGCGAAAATTGTTATTAATTACGTGTGCATATATACAAACAGTTAAACAAGTATGCACGTGCGTCGATCTATACGCCCTAAGTTCCTGATATCCAGTAAGTATCAAAATATTATAATTTGACTTCATAAGCAAATCATTAAATGATGACACATAATAATATACACACGCGAATATATACATGCATGTATATATATATATATATATATATATATATATATATATATATATATATATATATATATATACATGCATGTATATATATATATATATATATATATATATATATATATAGCACTAGATAAAGTGAAAGAATAAAATAAGGTGCGACTCAAATTTTATTAGCATTCAATGTTCAAGCAAAGTGCTTACAAGTCCTTGACTTATGAGTTTTCAGAGAAAATCTTCTCCTCAGAGGACCATTACCGCAATGACATTACTGCAGGTAATAAAATTAAACTTTGAAAATATATTTTAAAAATTTCCACAAAAATACATAGAATTATATAAAACATAAAATATATCGGTCCAAAACATACTTGTTTGCTAAACTTATACAGTTCATCCAAGTTCATATATATATATATATATATATATATATATATATATATATATATATATATATATATATATATATATATATATATATATTAGGCAATATTTCCTTCGGGTTCAAATGGTCTAATTGAGATTTTGCAAATGAAATATAATCCGACCGTTTTTCCGTTTTATAACAGGCCAGATAAGACATATATTTATGTATAGAGATATTGACATACGCATACAGATATACAGATATGCAAGCATACATATACACATATGCATATATACACATGCAAAAACATTCACAATTACAAACATAAAGAGACAGACTACCATGTCAACAACAAGCAAATAAATACATTGACATCTTTTTAATTGTATATAATATGTCCATAACAGTATACATCATGCGCACAGCTCCATTTGTAAATTGTCAGTACAACTGACATCAGAAAAACACGGATATTAACACGTGTATACCCGTACAGAAATACACATATTCATAACAAGACATGCACACACAAAAACCTATAGATACATACAAATACATACATGTATTCCCCAATGCATACGTATATAAATAATACACTCATGAATACCAATATACATACACACGCACATATATATGAAAACATACACAACACACATATATACTCCTTACATATAAATAATAGACTACTCGTACGCATACAAAAGCATACAAATTCATAGGTACATAGACGTTTGTATACTGAAATTGTATGTATTGTACGTCTTACTCACAACAAGTATTCTGTGCAGATATACCAAATTAAATCATAAAACGTATTTATTTTACCCATGCTTTTTATACCATGCATGTTCAAAATTTCCGAAACATTTTAAATATTTTCTCGTGTGTATATTTTGTTATGCCTGAAATTAATAGAGATTGTTTATCTTTTATTAAGTAGCCTTTCTATATCACTAAGCCTAATATGTTACAAGTTCTTATTAAGTCATAAATAGGACGGTATATTTAAAGATTTATCTATCCTAGATTTTTCCACTTTACTATCGGAGTTTTACTGTTTACATGTAAAGTTAAATAAATACTTAAATAATTATGTGTTGTGTTTATATTTCTCATTATTTAAAAAGAGTTTGTGGTTGTAACACCTTTTTTAAATGTTTGCCGTGCTTACTATATAACATTTATTTTCAGCGTTGTTTCTTTGCTGAATATTGTCACACAATATAACACATTAGTTGAGAGACACGTTTTTGTAAGATGCAATACTTTTACATTGACAAGGCACAGAGTATCAACGCCGGTGTGCCTTAGGGTTCAATTCTGAGTCCAACCCTCCTTGATCTTAATAAATGATCTCCCAGGCCACATTCTAAGATCATTCGTCAACATTTATGCTGATGATACCACCAAGAGCATTAATTACCAGGTTCTTTCTGGCTCTCTTTTTTTTCGACCTGGAGCAAGTGGTGCAGTGCGGGAAAAGGTGGCTGGTTACTTTTAATATGTCAAAGACCAAACTCCTCTCCTTTCACCACCAACGCCCCAAGCCCCATCTTGTCCCAGTTGAAATGAGCGGCTCTCCCCTCGAGCAAGCCGACTGCGTTGATAAGCTCCTGGGACTGACCTTCTCTTTAGACTTGAAATGGAAGACTTACATCAAATATATTGTTAAGACCGCTCGAAAGATTGTTGGATCATTCTACCACTCCAGAAGTATCTCACGTCCGACGCAATCCTTTACCTGTACAAACTTCAACTACGTCCTAAGATCGAGTACTGCTGCCACATATAGGGAGGTGCTCAGAGCACCCTTTCCTGCTTTGACAGAGACAAAAACTGACTTCGAAATCTAGTGGAGATTGTCCTCTCCTCTTCTCTACAATCGCTCTGTCACAGCAGAGATGTTGTTAGTCTTACTTTGACCTACCTTTATTTTCATAGCAAGTGCTCGACTGAGCTCAAATCTATGCCCCCTTGTAAAACATTCACAATTAGTACCCGCCTAGCTACTACTACTTTCAATGATTTCCCTTTCTCTCTCTTAGCGTACCCAAGACGAAACGAAACTTCTATGGGCAGAGTTTCTTTCCTAGAACTGCCCGTCTGTGGAACACAATCGCGTGAGTCTGCTTCCCAGCCGACTACAATATGATCGTCTTCAATTCCAATGTAAACAAGTTCTTGTTGAACCGTCCCCGTAAATAATCAATGTCTGCCCTGCTACAGCCATCGTGCTTGTAATCGAGATGTTGTCTCACCGTCCACCAGTCAAACTCTTTGACCCTTATCTTCGAGTAGCCTTTATTTATGATAAATATTAGTTCTTGGTTCATTATCACTGCTAACATGTTTTTGATTTTTTTAATTTCATATTTTTTAATTTAATTTTAATTTATAATTCTTTGTAGTAAAAATGAGTATTTAATATCCACTATCAATTAAGAACCTGTTATAAAAATAGGGGATACAAAATATAATAGTAACTAAGAGAAATCGGTATTAACTACAAATAGATCGCAAATAAACAATATTACAATTTAAAATTTCCACTCGCAGTAAACATTAGTGAACAAAATAAATAAAGAATCAACCATTTTGATTATGAGACATCACGATGACGAGCCCCTTACGTCTCATTGGCAATATGCCGTGTTTGGGGTGAACAATTTCTTTTTTTTAATATTGAAAACTCTAATAGCGATACAAAAAAGTGCAATATATCTACTTATTGATAAATATAGACCAGTATTATTTTGAGAAATTAATTTAAAAATTACATTTTGATTGTATAAAAAATGGTAGGAGACAATATAAACCTGTCCATTCAAAGTCAAATATATAACATCTTTTGAAGAGTCCTGATGTTGTAAGTGAATTTTTATTTTTAGGGTATATATTTTGTACTTAGACTTTAGCAAAGCTTTTTATAGTGATTATCGTTACAAATGATAAAAATATAAATCTTACAAACATAATAAATATTATGAAATACTTAATTATGATATACTTCGCGGTTCGGTATTGAGTCCCCTATTATTTTCTGTATATAAATAATTTACCTCATAGTGTCACGTTTCAATGTTGTGCCATACATTAATGAAAGTTCATAATTATTCCTTGTTAGTTGCTTGCTCATGTACGATCTTTAAAAACCGAGGGAACTCCATCTGCAAATAAGTTATTTCATACATCGAAAAAGGACTAAGTCTAGGCAAAACTGTTAGAATACAGAGGATATTTATTCGCCATAATCTTCGTTCAAAATCATTGGGGCAGACAGGGAGATCGATAATCACTTTTAATCATATCGAATAATAGAATTTTAAAATAACTTGTTCACACGTGTAATGCTCCCAACGAACTGACAACTTGTTTGATTCACTCTTACTATGAGCCATGTGACGTCACATTAATTTCTGCAAATTCCAACAGCCCCAGTAATTCTTACGTCGAGTTCAGCAAGTTGACCTCGACTGAGCTTTCATTCCCTGTAATTCTCGACGAACCTTGTTATATATTAATTGGTTGACCTGCCCAATATTTACTAATAATGTACGATCAGTATAGAATTATTTGCTGATGCTATTAAATTACGTGTTGGGTCATTATCGCTAGATAGATTTTGTTTGTGTAAAAAGAAGCTATCAATACCAAAATTATTTCTTATAATAGGGTAATATATTTTTGGAATATATTAGTTCAAAAGTGCTAAATTCCTTGGATAGAGCAGATGTGCTTAAGCTCTACGTTGCCCAGGACAAATAAATTCGCTGTGTTTTATTATAGTTATCCTAGAGATGAAATTTGGTGTACCCGAGAAAAATCAACGAAAGTTTACAGTATTATATTTGGTAAGTGATATATATTAATCCAAACGTACTCAATATCCTTGATATATCAGGTGGGTTGAAACGCGGTATTGCCCGGTCACAATAACCTAAAAGTGTTTTGCAATAATGTTGTAAATTCGGCGTTTCCCGGTAATAATAATAGTAATAATACAGTACTTTATTTTGTAACTGATATATGTTAATCAAAACCTGCTTAGTATCCTTAGTAGATCAGGTGTGTTTAAACGCAGCGTTGCTCGGGGGCAAAAACTCTGATATGGTTTGTCATAGTGTAGTATAATACACAAGAAACTCGGTTTAGCACAGAAGCAATAAAAGTAATAATACAGTATTACATTTTGTAAGGTCAGTATGGTATTCAAAAAGTCCTCAATATCATAAATATAGAAAGTGTGTTTAAATGTCAAGTTGTCCAGGGCAATTAGATCAATGTGTTTTGTTATAGTGTTGTATACTAGACAAATAACTCGGTGTTGCTGGGAGCAATAAATTAATAATTAGACACTTGGTAAGTGATATATGCTGAATTATATAGTGCTCATTACCCTGCATAGAGCAGGTGTATGTAATTATACAGTAGGACACATTGAACGTGGTCGATGCTAAATCTAAATGTGCTCAATACTATAAATAGAGCAGATGACTTTTATAATAATGTATTACATATAGAAACCGGTATATGTTGACTAAAATAATGCTCAATATCCTGCATGAAGCAGGTGGGTGAAATAATATAATATTACAATTATTAAAAGATATATACTGAAACATAAGTGATCAAGGTGTGTGTTAGAATACATTATTACATTTGATCAGTGGTACATACTGAATCAGAAGTTATCAATATCCTTTATAGAGCTAGGGTGTATATTTATAGACTGTTACACTTGGTAAGTGGTATATGCTGAATCAGTAGGTGCTAGATATCGTACATAGAGCCAGTATGTAATTATACATCATTACATTTCCTATGTGGTATACCCTTGATGGAGAAGGCTAAGAAAAGAAACTCAGCGTTGCCTGGGAACGCACTTTAACGAATATAGGTTTCATTATGTTATTCAAAGGGAGGGGGAAGATAATAAACTCAGAATTGCCTCGGGATACAATAAAACAAATATAGATTTAAAATTATTTTTAAGGGTTGGGGAACAGAAACTTGGTGTTGCCCGGGAGTAATAACTTTAAAACTGAAAACTCGGGTGATATTATTATTATTATTATCATTATTATTATTATTATTATTATTATTATTATTATTATTATTATTATTATTGTTGTTGTTGTTGTTGTTGTTGTTGTTGTTGTTGTTGTTGTTGCTGTTGTTGTTGTTGTTGGTGGTGGTGGTGGTGTTGTTGTTGTTGTTGTTGTTGGTGGTGGTGTTGTTGTTGTTGTTGTTGTTGTTGTTGTTGTTGTTGTTGTTGTTTTCAATACATTGAAAGAAAATAGAGAAATTGGCTGAGAGAAGGAGAAAGGGGTGGTAGGGGACGGGAGGGGGCAAGGAGGGATGTAGAAAAGAGAGAGAGAGATAGAGAAACGGATAGAGAGAAGTAGATAGAACGAAGTTTTAATATAAATATGTTACACCTCTTCTATTTTGTTTCTTTTTTGTGATTCCGGGTAACAGCTGGTATCCCTGCTACTAAGCAATAAATGTATCGGCCATTTTAACTTTTTAGTGAATTACATTCCACCCCACCATCATTGTATACTTGTTTTTTCTGTATTTCGTTTATTTCTTTGATTGCCATTCTTTTTCTTATCTTTCTTCAATCTTTTCTTTCCTTCTCTGTTTTAGCTATATACAAGCATATCTATAATTAGTTATGTGGGGCAGTTAGTCACACTTTAAGTTAAAATATAGAAATTTTGATGCGTCCGATCATCTCTAAAGGAAACCCTGTGCGTTGGCCAGGCTTATTTTTGTTAACATTATTTCATCTCAAACACGGTATGTTGCACCTCATACGCCAGGAGTCACTGTGATTATGGCCAGATTTATAGTGATGATATTAAGTCGGAAGCAAGATGTTTATCAACATTACATTTACATTTTTGCATGTTGGTACAGTCAGGAAACAGGGAGCAGGGAGAGAATGTAGAAGGCAAGCGGACCGAGGAAAGAAGCTATAGAATAGAAAGTTTTGAGGCATCTGAAGACTTTTTCAAAAGAAGGGGAGGGATTTTGTTACTAGTCGAGTTCTTTGGTTGTATTTACTTTGAGAGTGTACAAGCGCAGTAAGTTTATCGGAGCACATTTCGTGGAAGTACTTGTAAAACCACCACGGCGATGCAACATTGCGGCGATTGGAGAGGGGCTGGACCTTGGTAGACAGCGCCGGTAAATTAGGTTTTAAAAAGCATTCTAAGATGCGCCCACGAATTTCTATAAGAACCTCTGTTCGTCGGTCTGCTATCCTTATTCAGTTTTAAACTGCATTTTCATTGCTAAACGCGTAGATTGAATGGGCATATCTTAAGTGTATCTTTTTAATATATTGTGTTTTGTTCGTGTCTTCGCATTTGTTCGCTGTGTACTTGGTTTGTTATTTTTTTGTCATCTGCCTCCTTTCCCATTTTTTTCCTCCTCTGATTTTTTCTATTCTACGGGTTACAATAACCGCCCAGATGTGAAGTTGAAATCGTATCTGAACTATAGAATACCGTTTCTTAATATAGAATTCTATTTAAGGCCAAATTATCTCAGTTTCTAGCTTAATAAAAAAACAATATTTAAGATGCGTACGGAAGTCTATCAACACAATATTTAATTAAATATTAACATTAGACTATACATAATCTAGGATATGATGGTCTCGACTTAGCGTTATGTAAGACTCTTCCGTATAAAGAATTAAGACTTATCGGTTACCACTAGTGTAAAATTTGTAAACAAATATATAAATTAATTTAAAATATATAATCTCTTCCAGTTCGAGTAGCGAATATGTTTTCTCAGATAGTAAGACATCCGACACAAGTGGTCACAGCTGGCAGTGACTTGGCATCCGTGTTTCGAATCTCGATATCAATGTGCTTGTTATGTTTAGCAAGACTGATGAACCGTGCAACGACGAAACAGCGTTCTGTGGATTATATATATATATATATATATATATATATATATATACACGATCATGGAGTGTGTAGTTGTTGAAATAGATAATGTCGTAGTCTATACAATCGATTTGATAGAATTAAAATGATATAGTATCAGTATGGAGTAAGGCATCAATTTTATCTTGAAATGTATGAACTCACAAAAGCGTAAAATAGCATATTTGTTTAATTAATTGTATACATTGGTTTTGCGTTTCGGCATTAAATAAAATTCCAAACGGTTATATCTCCTAAAACAAGCATTCGTCCGTGCATGGAGTATTGTTGATACATCTGGACGATGCTCCCACCACTAGTCCTCTCTCTTCGACAAGGTGCAACACAGAATTTCTAACTTAATATTTTCACACTGTTTACCAATTTTTGTCTCTGTCGCATCTCCGTGCTTGATTTACAAGTACTTCCACGGAATGTGTTTCGATGATCTTACTTCCCTTAACGAAACCTGACTGGCAGCAAGATCCGACACCTTTACTGTAGAGTTACCTAGATGTCGGATTATTTTCTACTGTAATAGTATCTTTCTGCTCACAGCTTTCCTTTAGAATTGCTTTTCTACACCCTGTTTCCCCGACAATAACAACATGCTTAAATTTGAATATAATGTAACCGAATATCATACTGTGCCATTTCTGACCCAGGTTTGCCCCTATAAATATTGCCGTTTCTTACGCTTTAATGGCACTTTGGTGAACAAAAGTAAAAGAAAACAAAAAAATCTAATTAGGCGATATAGAATAGTTCTCCAACACATTGAGGACGATTTTAATCTAAGCAAAACAATTACTGATTGATAACATATCTTTGTTCTGCTTAACGACGAATCAATCTCATATTTAGTGAATTAATGTCATAAAACAATACATTTGATTCTATATTATTGATTCGGAGTCGAACAAATATTTTACCTATAAGTGGATGGACGTAAGTGTTCATGGCTTTCTTAAAGGCATTTGTAGATATGTGAGCGCATTAGAACCCATTGGATTTGCTGATTATGCAATGTAAGGTTTTAGCCATTTATCTACCCGTTTATTAATTAAATATCAGGTGTGATTATTTGGTTCAGTTTGTTTGCATTACATGTGCCTACCTCTTGTTGTAGAGCAGATATTATTCTCAAGAAACGGGCAAATTGAACATATTGTTAAAGCGGAGGACGATGACTTATTTTTACATTTAGTAATACCTAGTGTGGTATTCGCCATGTGCAGACTAAACTGGCTTCTACCAAAGTACATAGTTTTTAAGGAATATCAAATTCGCATGTATATCTCGATCAAGGTAAGATGACATACAACGCCTAGTATTCTTAAATAGTCACTCATCAGGTACTGACCAGGCTCGACGTCTCTTATCTTTTGCGATCTAACAAGAACCGGTGTGTCTACGTGATTATGCTTTAGGTGGAATATGACTATTTCAACTTGAACTTCATCTTAACTACGGGGACTCCATTATTTAACTAAGCGTCTCTCGCGATTGTGCCATCACAAAGAAACATAGTAACTTTTCTTACATGTTTCTTAAAGCGTTCACCGCAACTAGACTCTAACTTCAACTCTTTCCACGTGTCAGCTGATCTAACTACCAACCATTTTATCTACTTTTCATATAAGACTCAAACCGACCCTAATGACAAACCCTGTAAATCCCAACCAATAAACCGACCAAACCTAGCAAATCTTATCTACGTTTAACTTCAAACCTATATCACTGCCAAGTCATATTTCACGTTATGCCATTACGGTCATTTTATTATATACGCTAATTGTTACCTGACGGCAATATATATATATATATATATATATATATATATATATATATATATATATATATATATATATATATATATATATTGTGGATAACGCAGGTAAAAATAGAATAAGCGATTCTAAGTCCATCCAAGCAGAACGAAAATTTACGATTTGTGATGTAAAACTATCAAGAAGACTTACATATGTGTCTAACATGTGTGCACAATGGGTATCAGCCTTCTTTTATAGATTACCCATGAATTGAAGCCAAATATATTCATCACCAGTAAAATATTCAAAAGGAAATGATAGTTCTGGTACTACCATCATATGGAAATTGTTAGAAATTATATATATATATATATATATATATATATATATATATATATATATATATATATAGAGAGAGAGAGAGAGAGAGAGAGAGAGAGAGATAGATAGATAGATAGATAGATAGATAGATAGATAGATAGATAGATAGATAGATAGATAGATAGATAGATGCTCAATGTCTCTGTGTGTCCCCTATAGAAAAAAGGTTAGGGAATCTAGATAAAATCTAGAAGTGTATTCTTATGTCAGGAGGGGAGGGAAATTTTAATGTAATTATCTAATAATTTTAAAATGCTAAGTCATTACTTCCGGAAATAACTATTTTATTTTATTTAGCGTTTCTTAACGTTAATTCTTTTCAAATAGAGGGGGTTAAAAACTCGCCACTGCCCGTCACTACGCCAAAGTTGCCACTGCCCGCTACCGTCCGTCACTACCTGCCACACTGTCCGCCACTACCCGCCACACTGTCCTCCACTACCCGCCACACTGTCCGCCAGTTCCCGCCATTACTCGCCACTGCGTTTAGTAGTGTGCTCTGAAAGCATCCATAATTTTATTTGGCTGGTTTCATTAGCGCTTCGGAGGCATATTCAAAACGGAAGCAATATATGTAAATGCCATATGAATACAAAAATGGTCAACATCATAGATAAAGCGTTGCCCAGAAGAAATAACTTATCTGTCTTTTTAATTAGGTGTTGAAGTGATAATAGTAATACTTCAGTTTTCTATTTGGTAAGTGGTATAATTTAATCCAAAGTGCTGCATATCATCAATATTCTAGATAGAGCAATCCTAGATAGAGATTTAAAGAGAGAAATGGGCTTGGCGCAAGTTAAAGAAGTGTGGGTAAGAGAGATGTGGAGAAACGAGGAAGGGGAAATAAAGATAGAGAGACGGATTTGGATAGGTAGAGAGATAGTAGTTTCAATATAAATATATTACACACAATTTTACCCTCTTCTATTAGTATTCAAGCTGAGATTTAAACTCGAGCATTTGGAGGGCAGTCTGAGATTCTAATTGTTTCGCCATTAACACAAGCCACGAGGAATATATATATATATATATATATATATATATATATATATATATATATATATATATATATATATATATATATATATATATATGATAATTCGGAAGTTTAGCCAGGACCTCAATACAGAGCATTTGTACGTTTAGCTTTTTTAACTACGAATGTCCGAAAAGACAATAATCTCAGTAAAAATCGAACAACTGAAACATATAATGACGCTCTTCGCGCGTGGCGCTAACACAGGAAAAATACATAATTTTGGAGCAAAACAAATGTTCTTTATTTAAAAATCCCATGATGTTGATTTTAATAACTTATTTTTAATATTTGGGACGCATACACATTTTCTTTAAAAAATATGCCTGTAAAGAAAAAAATGCATGTAAAAAAAGAATTCCATGATGTTAATTGCATGTAATTTCTTTATTTAATATTACTTTAAAAAGTTTTAACATTAATTTTCTTTAATAAATATGTATGTAACGTAAACACACAAACAAATTCCAAGACGTTTTTATATATTTTATTTAATTTTTATTTATATTAATTAAAAAAATTGTATGTTGTATGTAAAAGAAATCCATTATGTTAGATTATGTAATTACTTCTAAAGGCTAGTGAGTTCTGTTGTTACAGTTTACCGAGATTATTGCCTTTTCGGACATCCATAGTTACAAAAACTAAACGTACAACTCCTCTGTTTTGAGGTCCTGGCTAAACTTTCGATTTACTATATATATATATATATATATAGTGTATAGATTTTTATAGGTACAGAATTTTAATTATAATATTGGTCGAACTGTCATTATTATCGATGTTTGATATTAGCGTGTTTTTTAGTTGTTTTTAGTTTTATCTTAATTTCTATTATAAACGAGGAATAGTTATTTTCTGTTTCTAGTCTATAATATAAATTAAAATAAAAAAACACTAACCTCAACCATCGATAATAATAACAATTTGCCCAATAGTATGTGAATGTATATATATAAATATATATATATATATATATATATATATCATTATTTGTCGCTCCTAGAAAAAGTAGAGCACTGTAAGTGTAGTATTAACCCAGCATGACGTCACTAGCTTTAAATGCATCGTTCCTGTCAATAAAAAAATGTATAGACATATATTAAAAGTCTAGTACAAATATGTGTATATATGCTAATACTTTTAAAATATCCTGTAGATATATGTAGATATTATAGTGATTTTAAAAGCTAACTTAGATACTGCATAATATGTGTAGATATGATAGTACTCTTGAGAGCTAAGTAAGGTTCCGCATAAAAGGGGAATTGTTGATTAGTTTGTACATATGACATAGAAACGTTTTAAGCTGGATTTTTGGTCGGTCCGTATATTAGCCTTTGTAGACATGATGTAAGTTTCGGAGAATTATGGCCACTTGAACCCTCTGCGAAACTCGTAGTTAATAGAAACAACAAGTAAAACTTTTCGTAATTTCTTCCTACATGCATGTGTCAGCCTACCTGAGAAACAAATGAATAGAACTGCCTCACACCTTGTCCCACTTGGAACTTAGAATTCGTATATACAGAAGAGATATGCGAACATAATACATTGGTAATTGGCAAAATTAAATATGGGAAAATATCACCGGTGGTTGACAATGCACGGAGAAAATTGTGAAAGTTAGTTGTAAAATAAATAGATAATAGTGTTAACAATAGTCTGAATACAAGAAATACACACTTAAGAGATAAACGGTTATCGTAACTTTCTATCTCTCAAATTTAGACAACTAAAGTAAAAATCATGAAGATTAATAACAATATCTAATTAAGTGATTTGATGGATGATATGAAATATTAATTTTAAGGAGTCAAATGTTATTTTTAATATATACGCACATAAAATATCATATAGAGTATCATATTCAGGAGTTTGCTCCGGTTTCTAGACAATAACATACACGGCATAATCACGTTGACACACCGGTCTTCGTTAGATCACCGAAGTTAAGCAACGTTTAGCCTGGCCAGTACCAGATGGGTGACAATTTAGGAATTACAGGCGATGTATGTAGGAGGGTATCAACACCTCACAGCAAGAACTGCAAAAAACCTAACGTTGTCATCTTCCTTAACCTGGATATTCATGCGACTAGGGATCGCCTGTGAATGTTATACTCCCATGAAACTTCCTTCTTAGAAAAAGGTGGTTCCATCCGCCCAGGGTGAATGCCGTGGGAGGTACAGGTACAGGTACTAGACAATGAAAGGGGAATCTAATATTAAGTTTGAAAGGCCTAAAAAAGAGTAACACAACTAATAAAATGATTAAGAGCTTACAACTACAGAAAAAGTATTAGAAACAATTGGATTAAATACTTTACCAGGAAGAATATTCAGATGTGATTTATTTTAAACTTTCAAAATAATTCATGGAAGTTATATATTTCTACGCCATTTGGAATATTATTGTCGATGAAGATTACAAAAACTACATCAATGAACGAATATTTTCATTAGCGAATGTTCTAATATATTTCCGAATAAGTTGCCAGAGCAGATAAAGAATATGGATAACATGGACTATTTTAAGATGAAAGTCATAAATTCGGAAATAATAGTATAAGAGGAATTATGACGGCATTTTAGGAACTATCGGATGAAATATTTAACAAAATTTGTATCTGCATATTGATTTTTAATTTAATTTCTAAATGTCTATGCAAAAATGTGCTGAATCAAAGAGTCATTGAAAACGTGAGATCCGTTCAAAGAGGCATAACAAAGAAATAATAATATCAAGTTCTTTAAAATTCCTTCTCATTTATTTGGTTTTTCAGTCGGACGGTAATTTGTTAATTTCTTCCATTTTTTCGCATTTTTTTTTTCATTTTCATTCTTTTTTGTTCTTTTTTTAAATTTTCGAAGATTAATTAGACGTATCTTGAGAATATTCCTTCTCTGATTTCTTAGGTCCCTTTTGCTTTGCCTTTTCATTTTCATGTACAATTTTGGTTGGTTTATTTTTATCGCCCATCTCCATCTCGTCTCCGTTTCCTTCTCTTCTTCTAGTTCAAATAACGGCGCAGTTGTTAAGTTGAAATTGTATATGTACTGTAGAATCCTGTTGCTGAATATACATTTCTATTTAATGGCTAACTTGTTTCAGATTCTGGTTTAATTAAAAGAATAAATAATTTACCCATATATATACGAGAGAACGTAACACTTAACAATTAAATATCAACATTATATTAACAATTAAATATCAACATTATATTAACAATTAAATATCAACATTATATTAACAATTAAATATCAACATTATATTAACAATTAAATATCAACATTATATTAACAATTAAATATCAACATTATATTAACAATTAAATATCAACATTATATTAACAATTAAATATCAACATTATATTAACAATTAACAATTATACCATAAACCGCAGAATTGTTGAAATAGATACCTTGTAGACTATCATATCGGATAAACTGTGCAAACCTTTTCGGATTTATAGCGATCGAATAACGCAATAATTCCATTGTGAAAGGCATGAACGAACCAAAAGGGTAAAATACCTACTTGTATTTTGATAATCGTATATGAAAGTAATCAAAAATGAATAACATTTAAAGGCGTGATGTGTCGTTAAAGAGGCAACCCAAACACTATATTTGTTTACCATTTTCACAAAGACTACCTTCAGAATAATATTATCTATCAGGAACTTATATTGAATTAGTCGTCAACATAAATTCTATTTCAATTTTTCTGTTGTACAATCAAGATAGCAAACAGTTATCTATTTCATTTATCGAAATGAATAAAAAATAGTTGTTCTATCGATCCTAACTATATTAACATAAAAACAGGTTGTACTTATTTAATTCTATTATACCATATGCCATTTTGTAATACCGTAGATATAGTACACTGAAAACGTCCACAAACACATTTAGGTCTTCTTAATTTGCATATTTCTTTTATAAATAAAAAAGTCAAGGCATCATAAAAATAACGTTTTATAGCTAGACGTTTTTAAATGAATGAATAAAAAACTGATTTAATCAACAATTGTATTATTTTTAATGGGGGGATTGGTTGTGTAGTATCGTTCTGTAGCCATAAGGCCGTCCTTCCAGAATTATTCCTCTATTTTTAAGGAGGTGGGGGTAATGCTCTAAGATATTACATCTTCCTTCTTTAGAGGTGAGGGGCAATGTATTATCTGTTCTGTTGTCATAATACTATCTTCCAAGAGACTACTTTCTCTTTTGGGGGATGGGTTACTGTGTGAGAGTAGTAAAGTATCTGTTCTGTTACCATGATACCATACTCACAGGCATTATCTTCTCCTTTTATAGGTCGATCTTTCCAGTGCACTATCTGTTCTGTTACCATGATACCATACTCACAGACATTATCTTCTCCTTTTATAGGTCGATCTTTCCAGTGCACTATCTGTTCTGTTACCATGATACCATACTCACAGGCATTATCTTCTCCTTTTATAGGTCGATCTTTCCAGGTATTATTCCCTTTTGGGAAGAGGGCAGTATAGTATATGCTCGGTCCCCTATGATACCATCCTTCCATGATTATCTTCTCTGTTTAGGGGTTAGTGCACTATCTGTTCTGTTATCATGATATCCTCCTCCCAGTTATGAAATCCCCCTTGGGTAGGAGGAGGCGTTCGTCCTGATACCATCCTCTCAGTAACTACCCCCTTCCCTCGATGGTTGGTGTAGTAGATGTTCGTTCACCATATCTTCCCAGGCTTGCACAAATATGCGACCGGAGGGGGCAAATATTTGCTAGTATGTAGGAAAAGCTTACCTTAAAGTTTAACTCTAACTATAAATACCGCCTCAACGACACGTAACTTCAAGAACATTTAACTGACAAGTAAAAGTTAACATAAGGGCATATCATTAATACTGCGGATAAAACAACGAATTCATTTCTATCGAAGCCGAAAAGACAATGTTGATTTGTGATGTAAAATAAACTATCAAGAATACTTACATATGTACCAAAATATTAACCAACTATGTATATAGAATAAACTTCACTTTAGGATAACTATATACAGAACAAATAAATAAATGAAAACGAAATCAACATATCACGTAGAAGCGAATAAGAAAATGATTAGAAAAACATTATGCTGATCACGCACGTGGTACAAAAGAGCACCTGTTAATTTGACACACTTAAACAAGTGATGCGTAACACCCAAACAAAATAAAATAGAAAGGCGTCAAGTAAAGGTCGATGAGGCCTTTGTTTGAGTGAAGTTCACCCATTGGCAAATAATAGCATTAACGTGTCAGAGAGCAATAACAGCAAATCTGATCAGTTAGTTAACTATACTAAACACTACTTAGATATATACGACAATCAGTAAAAAAAAAATATGTGCACTTAACCTGATGATTCGCTCCAGGAATGAAACATCGAGCGTTCAGTGTAGCTCTTTTGCCATAGATATATTTTATACTACTAGTACTAAGCTCTAATAAAGTATTGAGCGCCGTTTAAGCAAATATTGAAAATCTATACACAATATATTACTTCACCTTATAATATTATATTTATATATAATATATATATATATATATATATATATATATATATATATATATATATATATATATATATATACAGGGTGGGCAAAAATAAGGGTCCTATTTTTAAAAATTCATAACTTTTTTATTTATTGATTTTTTTTTTTTTTTTTTAGAATAAGTAAAGGACCCCTTCCGAAGCAAGCATGAGCCGTATTAGCCCTAAGGAACGTACCCTCATTTAGAAAACATTATTTTTGCTTAAAAAACTCAAAACAGTGTAAAAAACAATACTTTAGTTTTTGTAAGTTTTAAGAGGTGTTTTTCGGCTAAAATTTGTTTTGTTTATTTCAAAAAGTCTCGGAAGGGTCAGTCTACACACACATAAAGTTTGGTGAGTTAACTTTTATTTTGTGGAAGTTATTCAAATTCAAGTTATTCAAATTTAAAGATAGGACCCTTATTTTGGCCCACCCTGTATATATATATATATATATATATATATATATATAGAGAGAGAGAGAGAGAGAGAGAGAGAGAGAGAGAGAGAAAGAGAGCGAGAGATAGGGGGAGAATAATATAGAGCGAAATGTAGTATTTATCCGAAATAAATATGAATTTTTAAAAAATCCTAGGCAGATTGCTCTATTTTAAAATCAAGTAAATTATGAATTCATTTCGAAAATATTAATGTTCATGTCTAAATTAATTAAAATAAAACGTCAATAACGAAAACAAATTAAAACGTGCGTTTTATATCATTCGTCGTTATTTATTTTGAAATATAAAATAGAACAAATGTGAACCGTCTGTTTTGGATTTGAATTTTTTAGTAGATTTTATTTTTGGTAGAATTATATATATATATATATATATATATATATATAGTACAGAATGGTTGTTTGCTTGAAGCATTGCTGGGTATAGTAGTAGTAAGTTTTTTAAAGGTTGGGAGCAATGCAAATTCCGGGTAAGATGCAAGTTGTAAGGAACAAAAACAATAAATCGAATACGAAATATGACTTACTATTTATTTTTCCTAAAATCTTACATAACAGCAAGAGTGTTTTTAGCTGTTTGTGTGATGTCCGGGTGATTAAAAATCACTATTTAATATTTCGGGAAAAGAGAATTCCCTTTGTCAAAAATAATTAAACCAGAAGAAAAATTTATCCGACTAGGACTGATGCAGTTTTTTTGTGTATGATATATATTTTTGCGGATGATATATATGTGTGTGTTGTGTATGCCTGTGAATGAAACATACACGGTTATGTGTAGTTTACTTGTCATAAGTATATTTTCATACTACTAGTAATCTCTACTAAAGTACTGGGCACGGTCAAAGTAAATACTATATATATATATATATATATATATACAGGGTGGGCAAAAATAAGGGTCCTATTTTTTAAAATTCATAACTTTTTTATTTATTGATTTTTTTTATTTATATTTTTTTTTTAGAATAAGTAAAGGACCCCTTCCGAAGCAAGCATGAGCCGTATTAGCCCTAAGGAACGTACCCTCATTTAGAAAACATTATTTTTGCTTAAAAAACTCAAAACAGTGTAAAAAACAATACTTTAGTTTTTGTAAGTTTTAAGAAGTGTTTTTCGGCTAAAATTTGTTTTGTTTATTTCAAAAAATCTCGGAAGGGTCAGTCTACACACACATAAAGTTTGGTGAGTTTAACTTTTATTTTGTGGAAGTTATTCAAATTCAAGTTATTCAAATTTAAAGATAGGACCCTTATTTTGGCCCACCCTGTATATATATATATATATATATATATATATATATATACGTAAGATAGTATATTATTTTATGGTATTATTTTTCTTGTATACATTAAAGCTGTCTCCTGAGACAGACGAATGGCAACAACAATGTATATATACATAATGCTCAACACTCGTGGGTTGAGATTTTCAGTAGAGGAAGTAACGGAATTGATTTCTTTCAGTAACTGGTAACGCACACAAATACAAAATACTATAGCTTCGGTGTGTTTGCGATAGCGTACTGCTAAAAGTTCTGGCGTCTTTACAAGTCGCCGGGTTTCGAATCTCAGCTTCAAAACAACTTACCATGTCTAGCCATTGAAACCTATCCAATCAACAATTTACACCACTACCCAGAGTTCAACATTAAAACTCTTTGGCTTAACTGTCACAGGCAACATGGCTTGGAATAAATACATAAAAGATAATGGCATGTCTGCTGCAAATAAAGTAGATTCCCTATACCAGGCTAGTTATTTCTCACACTTGCAAGTATCCTATACCTCTATAAAACAACAATTCGTCCATGCTGTGAGTATTGTTGTCACATCTAGGTTGGTGCTTCAACATAAAGCATCTCCCTCTAGGATAGGGAAAAAAAAGTGTCTATAACCTGATAGATACCGTACTGTCTACCAAGCTCCAGCTCGTGTTACATCGCCGCAATTTGGCATCCCTCTGCTTGTTTTTCAAGTACTTCCACGAAATGTACTTTGATGAATTTACTGCACTTGTACCCCCTCAACGGAAATACCCTCGACAAACGAGCAGCGAAATCCCACCCCTTCCCTGTTAAGGTCCCCAAATGTATGAAATAGTTTTACTTTCATAGTTGCTTTCCTCGGACCGCTTGCCTTTGGAATGCACTCCCTGCCTCACGTTCTCCCGAATTTACCAACATGCAGAAATGTAAACGTAAGGTGAACAGACATTTTGCTGCATAACTCTCTACTTACAATGCTCCCTATAAATCTTGCCCTACTCACAGTAGCCCCTTACATTTCAGTGACAATGTGCCTTGTTTGTGGTGAACAAATAGGAAAAAAATAATTACCACACACATTTCTCTCTCTCTTTCTTTCTCTCTCTCTCTCTCTCTCTCTCTCTCTCTCTCTATATATATATATATATATATATATATATGCGCGCGTGCGCATGTGTATGTGCCTGCGCGTGTGTGTTAGTGTGTACGTGTCATTCAATAAAATATTCTGTTTCTGAATAAAGTCTTTGTCTTTAACTTGCTCCAGTTATCAGTTAAGTCATCTTTTGACATAAATGTAAAACGCATATAATTCAAATAAATACAGAAACACCCTTGATACTCTCACACGTAAAAAAAGGTTTGTAGCAACACCATCAGTTTCATAGTACAGAATAATGGAGCGTTATGACCTGTCTAATATTTCACGAAGCTGTTTTCTCGTGATTCTTCCTCCTATGTTGTTCATGTTATTTGAAGCTAACAAAACTTCCGAACCGCTATGTATGTATCTATGTATCTCTTGAAAAATTGGAAAATTGTATAATAATCTTACCGCACTTTCTGTTGCATTTTCAATGTTATGAACTCTTCTTTGATGTTTTAAAATGTAATCGAATAATCTGAGAGAAAACAGTAATTTGCCAATAATCAGTCAAACAAAGAATATAATAAAATTAAACGGAACTGTTTGTTTGTTTTCCTTAGTCGATTGTTATTTGACAGAAGCAAAAAGACAATTAAAAAAGAAACGGCCTGTGCAATTAGATCCAGCCTTGACAAATGCAATATCATATTTACTCAGATGTTAAAACCATTATCTTTCAGTCAGCATATTTCTACATTGCTTACTCGCTGTTTTACTTAGGTATATGTATTAGAAGCCGTGTCTCTGTTTCTCATCGCGATAAAAACTGTGTCTGTTGTTTCAATTCTGAAACTTTATCTGAACTTCAGAGGGGCAGTGACAGCTGGAATGTCTCGAACACCATCTATGGTGTATAAAAACTTACCGGTGAAAGCTGAGAGTTCGACATCATGTATTAAAATACAGAACTGACATTATTTTATATACCCTTGCGATAGTAGGTGGAGTATAGACTTTCTTCGTTTCTCGTTCTCGTTGGTCAGGGTTGAAGCTAAAGTATAGATACTCTTCTCTTGGGTAGCTTATTACCCTCACGAAAAAAGAGAATACGGGCATTTTCGCTAAAAATCTATTTTATCCAACTTGATTTCGAATATCCATTATCACTTAAATAAGAGTTGCCTCTGTATATTTTTAGATAGAGCGCGAACTATATAACCGCGTCTATCTCTCAGGATCTTACAATAAATGTTTCTTTTCTTAGATTTATTTAACAGCTGAAATCTAACCGCAAATATTTATAAGATGTTTACTAGCCCGGTAAAGGGAGCCCACTTATTTTTTAGCAGACTTGGTAGTATCTTCTATGTATGTATTTAAATTCATATCGCCTGTGAATATTAGTCGAAGAGGGTTAAACCTTCAACCCAGGAAGGGTGTTATCAGACAAGCCATGGGAGTCTGTGCTTGCCAAGGTTAATATGGCTAGCCATGGTGACTGTTTCATACTGAGATTCGTAAACCAGTCGCTTGTATAGAAGTCAGAAATCTCATGTCTTATTATACCAATTAGATATCAACTCTTGTAGAAAATGACCCTGAAGCCCGAAACCTTTAAATTTTTCGGTTTGAAAACTCGTATCTACCCTTCAAGTCAAAAGCATATTATTGTTCGAAATTATGTAAAAGAAATATCGTACTAGAACACTGTGTAATCCTGTTTATTTATAAATGCGTGTAACTACGTCATTGTTCTCCAAAACCACGTTAAAGAACTCTCGATATACCAGACTATTAAATATGTATAGCCTAGAACGATGGTGACTCATTTAGTTTTTAAAGTTCAAATAAAATGATGGCCGCTGATAAAAACTTAAACATTTCAAATACATGTAAGATGCAAAATATCCACACGGTATTAACTTGTAGGCATCCTATATTTTCCGACAAACATTTATTAAAATGAAAAACGAAACGCAAAATAAATACATTTACTAAATATTAAATACAAATTCATATTAAAATACAAATCTGTTTTACAAATGAATTGAGAAGTCATCACTTAAACTGTAGAACATTTGCAAGACTTGTCTGAATGGCAGATGTCACACACGATTTCAAAAAATGCGTTGACGAATGAACAGCTGAATTTCAGATGAGTAATTATAACGGCAGATAGAACATTCACTCGTATATACTAGTGCTCTTAGAATCAAAATATAACAGATTATCATTGAACATATATTATTATTTTATTACAACATCTGAAAATAACATGTGTTATAGATGCAAGTTTATGTAGTGGGAGTAGTATGTTTTGTTTGTCGAAAATATTTTCGATGGTTATGGGTTCAATTCTCGGCTCAGGAATGATTCTTGTTTAAGTCTGTATTACTCTCTGTTTTTGTTTTTATCTCTATATAGTTCCATAGTTGTATGTTCTCTCTCTCTCTCTCTCTTTCTTTCTCTCTCTCTCTCTCTCTCTCTCTCTATATATATATATATATATATATATATATTACATGTTTATAAGAAATAAGATAGAACCTATATATTTTTTGTTTGAGTATTTTCTTCAAAAGTACATTAGAGATTAGTAGTAATATAAAAGTAAACATATAAGTTATAAATAGATATATAAGTCATAGTTATATAATTTATATAGTAATAAGTAAATATATGACATAACTATATTTTATAATATATATCAATATAAATACATAATGGATATATATATATGTATATATATATATATATAATTGATATCTGTATATATATATATATATATATATATATATATATATATATATATATATTTATAACTTAATGTATGTGTGTGATCAGTGTGGGTTCTTTATAGTAAAATTGCACGTGGAACTTACACAATACATTATGATTGAATCTTATGTAATAGTCTTCGAGAAAACTAACGACGCTACTTTCAATTTGATTACGATCCATTTTTGTTGGTCAACGGGCTTCATATTTACAGAGTCCCTTAAACCAGCATCCAATAATAATTAAACGATTGTGATGAAAGTTTGCATAGATATGGTATGCACACAGGATATTATGGGCTACATAAGTTTGGAAAAATATTTCCTAAAAAGGGGCCCACGGTCCCCATATTTAAAGACTCCAATAAAAAAAATATGCAATAATATATAATATCCAGTAATAATTTGTCAACGATTTTCTAGTTGCCAGATAAAACGAAAGGGGGGTAGAAGAGCGTAGATGGGAGGAGAGACAAGGGATATAGGAGAGAGCAGTGAGAATGAGAGAGGGGGATAGATGGAAGTGAGATGGAGTGAAGAAGTAAAGTAGGGGATAATATAGAAAGATAGATAGAGATAGGACGGGAGGTGGCACTGAGTAAGACAAGTAGAGACTGAGAGAGAGGGAGAATGTAGGAAAGATAGATAGAGAAAGAGATAGAGAGAGAGAGAGCAAGAGAGAAGGGAACTTTTCAAAGAATAACGTTACATACATCCTTTTTTAACTCTTTTATTTTGTTATCAGCTCCCGCAGCCAACGCCGGGTACCGTGCTAGTATCTTTATAAAGTTAGGTATGTGTATATTTTTATATACTTTTATGTATTAGATTCACTCCTAAACTAATTAACAGATCATCATGAATTTAGGAACACAGTAGCAATGTGTCGGAATGTAGGCTTTATTTAGTTGACTTTAGTTTCATGCAAAGGGAGTTAAAGAAGATGGAAGAAGTTCGTTAAAATACAGATACCTCTGACGTTTGTGAAATCTTAACAACAATTACTAGACAGCAATGAACAAATATTCCCCAAATATTTGTTTATTTGAAGGATTTTAAATGAGTTTTTTTAAGCAGCATAGTTTTAGCACAACATCTCATTTTATATTAGAGTTGCATTAAATTTAATCCATGGTTATTAGACACCAATTAAGCAAGATTTCTTGAATTCCACTTCTTTTATAATACCCCTTGAGATTAAGCTTTACATTTTAGACATTTTCTAGAATCAAATCATTGAATACGGATTCAAAACATATGGTTTAATAGTATTATTTCTTGATTGTAATCTTCTTAAAAGGACATACTATTGGCGCAAAAATGTCCTGTTCGAGGAATACATTTTACCCGTCCGGCTGAATTTAGCGTAATTCGAAACAGCGACGCAAATAACTAAGTCGGCATCCTTACCACTAGGCATCAGAAACTCATTGTCATTCTTGTTGGTTATTTTTTAATTAAATTACTAAAAGAAACTAAATATGACGTAACATACAATCTACAACAAAACCTATCATTAAGATATATATATATATATATATATATATATATATATATATATATAGAGAGAGAGAGAGAGAGAGAGATAATACAGATAAAATATATCTTTAAAATAATCCTATCTTGAAAATTCAAATCTCAATATACGAGATAGAACAATAATAGAATGAAATGAGTGATGAGAATAAAAATTGGAGAAAAAAAACAATATTTATTGAATCATCAAATAGTTTAAACAATAAATATATAAATAAACTATTTTATCTTAACCCATTGGATTTTCAAAACTGGAAGCTTTTATCATTACAGGAGATTATAGCGTTAAATCAGTAAAATTATATTACTGTCAGCACAGATATGAAAACATTAAAAAATATACAAAAATACAAATATACACAAAGTTTTTTGAGCAAAGAGAATCAAGTTCAATGGAAAAATGTAACATGTCCGAAAAGATACATCCGGGATATTATAAATGTGCAGTAAATATAGCAGAAAGTATTCAGACTTTCGTTGTTGAGGCTTTTACAATCACATATTTTGGATCTGCCTTAGTAAGATATTTTGCCTGCAATGGATTTACTGATTTTTAAAGTTTTCTGGGAGATTTATATACTTGTATTACTTCTGGTGAGTCACGCATTTTTTGTTGACACTGAACTTTAGAATCGGATATGAATCCCTATATTTTCAGAGCGGAACTATTTCATTATTCGAATTTCTAGAAGACTTTTTTCTATATTTGCTAAACATTAATAATATCCTGGATGTACCTTTTTAGACAGGTTACACTTTTGTATATAAGTTGATTCTCTTTGCTGAAAAGTGTTGTGTATTTTTGTATATCTTTCTATATTTTCAAATTGGTGCTAACAGTAATATGATTTTACTGATTTATCCCTATGTTCTCCTCTGATAATAAACGCTTGCATTTTTGAAAATCCATAGATTAAGAAAAAGAAAAATGTTCATTTATATGTTCCTTGTTTACACTACTTGTTTAAATATTGTTCTTTTCCCAATTTATATTCTCATCACTCAGTTTATTATATATATATATATATATATATATATATATATATATATATATATATATATATATATGTGTGTGTGTGTGTGTGTGTGTGTGTGTGTTTTGGATTGTCTGTCTTTAAGGCATATCATTTTTTTAGTTATTTAATACTAAAAAACAATACCTATAGTAAACATGTAATTATAAAGGATTGTATGAACACAATCTGTTATTAAACTCATATCGGTCGATTGCATAAATAATTGATTCATGCCTTTCCCAAATATATTAGTGCCTTTATTTTCACTTTTACTAACCACAAACAAAGCATATTGCCACTAAAGCGTAAAAAACTATTGTGATAAAAGTCAGATGTGTTTTTAGGGGGAGGGGGGCTGAACAGCAAGAGGTTTGTAAACATTACATTTAAATGTCTGCATGCTTGTACGGTAGAGAAAACAGGGACCAGATAGGGAATTCCATAGGCTAGCGGTTCGGAGAAAGTAGCTATCAGAGTAGAAATGTTTCAGCATCTAGTGACCTCTACAGTGAAGGGGTTGGATCTTGCTGCTAGTCCGATGGGTCGGGTGCATTTACATTTGGGTGGTACAAGTGAGGCGAATTTCTCGGGGCACATTCCGTGAAAATATTTGTAAATAAGGCACAGGGATGAAACTGTGACAATGCGACGAAGACTGGGACTTGTCACATAGTATGGAACCTATTAGGTTAGAGATTCATGTTTGTACTGTGTCCAAGAAGAGGAAACGAGTGTCTGGTGCACCAGTCCAGATATGGCAACAATTCGCCATGCAGGGGCGACTGGTGGCTTTATAGAGATATAGGACACTGGCAGATGTAAGAAGTATTTTTTTTTCATTCCCATATAGGGAGACTATTTTATTTGAATCAGATTTGGCAACATATTCTATCTACTTATTAGAACTCATGCTGTTTGAGAATGTCAGTCAATGGAGGTTGAACATTAGACTCTCAGGAATAGTACTACCGGCCATGATAATCGGTGGTTGTAAAGGTGTCTTGAGTTTTTTTTAGGAAGATGGGCTTCGTCTTGATGGCATTACATGTGACTATCCATTTTTGGCCCCATTCTATTACAATCAGCTGAATAGATTCGATGCGATTTGAACTCGTTTGGCTGAATTCATCATCATGCTATCCATTTTGTCAGCAATGTACGCTACACAAGCTCACACATAACTGCTGAATTTTGGATAGCTTTTTTTCTACGGCATATCTACCCATTTGTTTCATCATTTGAAGCCGAAACACCATCTCTATTTTAAACAGTTAATTGTAGACAATGTTATGGAGCACAATGGATTAGAACTCGGTTTGCCAATTCCAAAGTTCTCTCAGACACATTCTTATCAAATAAGTCATTCTACTTAGCAAAATATTCTACTCAATATTTCTACCAGCTGAACATTAACTGCCTCGTTAACATCAACTGTCATCTTATTTCCGGTATAAAAACCTCACTCAATATGGCTGATACCAATAAAATGTTATGCACACGTTTATACCCCGGTCGTTCGTATAACTTTTATCTTAAAATATTTTCGAGGAAAATGATTATATGGAAAATTATGGTTTACTCATTATTATAACTCGTGTAAAACTTCCGTCCAAAATGACGGAAGTAAATTATTCCTCGCCAGTTGTCGGTCTCCCTCTCCCCCCCTCTCTCTCTCTCTCAATATATATATATATATATATATATATATATATATATATATAGTAAGCAATGAAAATATATATGGCAATCAAGCTACATAGAAGTGAAATAGCAAACAGCTGTTTACACAGAAATAAATTTACCTTAGGATGATATATAATAAACAAAAAATATAAAAAGATTAATAAATAAATAAATAAAAATAAATAAATAAATAAAAAACTGAACAAGTTCAAATTTAAAATAGAAATACAAGAAACCACGTGTTAAAATAAATTCGCCCACTGTATTGACAAAACAAAGGAAACAGGATATAGGAAACCCTATTGTTAACAAAAAATAGGATAGGCATAGGAGCGTCACCAACAAAGCTTTTGTTCGCGGGAAGCCCAACGATTGGCTGAGGGAACAACAAAGAATCTGATTGGTTAACTAGCAAGCCATGTATATAAAAACACCTGACAAAAATAACTCCATGCATTTAGCCTGAGGATTCCCCCCGGGGATGAAACACGGGAGCCTCTGTGTAGCTTGATTGCCATATATATTTTCATTGCTTACTACCTATCTCTACTTACGTATCGAGCACTGTTGAAGTAAATACTGAAAACGGACACATAAAAAATTATATCTTCTTATAATATTTCATGTGGATACATGAAGTACTATATATATATATATATATATATATATATATATATATATATATAGTCTTCTCTATCTATCTCTACCTTTTTCTTTTTCTCTCGATCCGTAAGTGTTTGTGAAGGGAAAGATATCAACAATAGTAGCATTCGTTCGTTTGTGTGTTTGTATAAAAAAGCTAAAATGATACGAAAATTAAATTAAAATGTCTGTATGTATAGAAGACCCAAAATGTCATAAAAATAAAGTTAAAACAGCTGAAAACACTTTGTCGGACGTAAAAAACTGTGCTCTCTGTCTATATCTCTTTCTTGGTTTAGAACCTTTTGTTAGGAACACGTAAGAAAAAATATTAGTGTTCATTTATTTACGTGTTTGTATGGAAGACCCAAAATGATATGAAAATACGTCTGTAAAAGTTGGCAGTTTTATGACAAAGATATTAAAGATTCAGAATCATTACTATTCGCCTATGATTACCGTAACCATATATATTGCATCGATTTTGCCAGTGATGATATTCTGTAAATCGGCAAAATAGGTTATTAGCAAAGAAAGTGTATTTAAGAAACAGGTTGTTAAGTACCATTTCTTTAACACATGTTCTTTATGTAAAGCAATTGTACATTAAGTGGAAATAGCCTAAGGTTAATATCGGTCGTAATGTAAGCACCGAGATTAAATACAGATGTTAACAAAATGTGGTTACACTGCGAACAAATCGCAAGCAACTATAGTAGCGCTGTGTCTAATGTTAGTTTGGTAGACCGATAACGCTTTGAAAATAATTATTGAAAAGTAAGTCGTGCGAGGACAGATGGATTTAAAATTCAGATTTGTGTCATTTCTATGTAGTGTAATTGGATATTATTAGAATTGACTATAATCATTTTAATGATTGTTTTTTGCTATAACTGAGTTATTTTGTTTGTTATGACGTCCTGTAAGTATCTGAAAACTAAGCGTGAAACAAAATAGAACCAATACATACTGACGTATGTGTCTTATTATTTTCCCTAGTTAATTTGAGTAAAATGGGATGACTTGAAAGATAGCGTGTAAGTTCTTCTTGGACTACCTTTTATATTTACCAAAAAAAGCAATAATTAGTCAGGACGAAATATTATAATCGAAGAAAGCGATCAAAGATAAAAGAATTGGTCTCTAACAACATAGAGCAATGCGTGGCATAAATCACTAACTGAGCAGATTTACGTACGTGCTTCTTGTTACCGAAGTTATCGATTTCCCGTGTAAGGAGATAATTAACTTTACATTATACATAAGACACTTTATATTAATTTTGACCAATAGATAAGCGCAATCGCAAAGCAAGTTAATCACCTAAATCAGTAATATAAAGAGGTCATCATCAACGAGCAAAATCGAAATACTTCCTATTTTAAGATTAATAAATCTTAAAATTAATAAAATTATTTTCTAATATTATTAATTTTAAGATTATTTAGGTTATTTTGCTTTGCTAAATGGCTGATGAATTGTATGTATAATTAAAGTAGGTAATTAATTTATTTCTCTGTTATGTTCATATATAAGTCAGGATTAATTTAAAGTGTATATAATCTTGAAAATATGACGCAGACATTTTATTGAGTTCTATTAAATGAAAAGATATAAAGAGAGAATTTCAATAAGGGAAACTGTTTGGTAGATAATACGGTTTGGTTTGGTAGTTTTGTTTTACGGCATATCAACCCTTTTTGGGTTATTTAATGCCGAATCTGGTCATTATAGTAACAGTTTTTATGCTTCAAGTTCTTTATATCTTCAAATGTTTAATCATCGTTTTTGGTTTGGTAGTTTTGTTTTACGGCATATCAACCCTTTTTGGGTTATTTAATGCCGAATCTGGTCATTATAGTAACAGTTTTTATGCTTCAAGTTCTTTATATCTTCAAATGTTTAATCATCGTTTTTGGTTTGGTAGTTTTGTTTTACGGCATATCAACCCTTTTTGGGTTATTTAATGCCGAATCTGGTCATTATAGTAAAAGTTTTTATGCTTCAAGTTCTTTATATCTTCAAATGTTTAATCATCGTTTTTGGTTTGGTAGTTTTGTTTTACGGCATATCAACCCTTTTTGGGTTATTTAATGTCGAATCTGGTCATTATAGTAAAAGTTTTTATGCTTCAAGTTCTTTATATCTTCAAATGTTTAATCATCGTTTTTGGTTTGGTAGTTTTGTTTTACGGCATAGCAACCCTTTTTGGGTTATTTAATGCCGAATCTGGTCATTATAGTAAAAGATTTATGCTTCAAGTTCTAAAAATAAAATAAAAAAGGGGAGGGAGAAAGGGAGAGGGGCTGTTGTTTTTGTTTTTGGTTTTGTAGAACATAATTAAGTTTTACAAAAAAAAAAAAAAACAAAAAAAAAAAAAACAAACAAAACAAAAAACGTCAATGTAGGTGAATTTCGTCTCAGGGAGCCACAGGGCAGCCTGATCTGGTATCACCAGGTAGATAATACGATAAATCAGGACCCACGATAATATAAGAAAATAGTGCAAATTTTAATTTCATAATTTGACGTAATAGTTATTATAAATATTACATCAGCTTTTAAGTCTTATGAGAAATATATGACTAAAGACAAAATCGTCACAGCAACATTTTTTTCTAAATAATATTCAGAGAAAGCCCCCCCCCCAAGTCTATCATTTAAGGTGAAAAACGTTGTATAGGTAAGGTCAGGGTTTTACTGATTGAAATTTGACTTGTTCTTCTCATCCAATCCAGTGTTTTATGAACTGTGAAGGAGGGGAGCGGTGGTTCACTCGATAACGACATGGACCGACGACCTGAGCAACAATAACCTGGTCCCTCAGTAAGTACCCTATTATTTTTACAAATAATCTGGCAAACAAAAACTCACAAGAGAATCTCGTTGATTCATACGAATTTACTGTACTTTAATACTTTTGTATACTTTCTAATCATTATGGCGCTATTCGCGGGGACGCCATCCGTTTGAAACAAATATAATAAAACATTATTTAATAAATGTTATGATTAATTTGCATCATTATGGATCTTCTTCTGATACGGCTAGACATAAGACACACTCTTTATATATGACTCGTTCAAAAGATATAGCTGTAATTTACATTTCTCGAAAATAGCTTTCGTTATAAGGTTATAAGGTTTCGAAATTTTTTAGATAAGGATTGATAAGTTATATTCGATTTTTTCGGACTTCAGTTTACAACTTGCATGTTATTCTCAGAATGTTGCGGCCGATATAAACTTTAACCCTCTTCACATAAGTATCGTCGAACCCAGGAAACTGTACAGAATTTCGAGCTGAACCCTTTATTTAATCAACGGCGTTAGCTTGCCTCGTTCCCTCATCCATGAACGAGTTAAAGTTTGAAATTGTTCGCAATTGTATCCTAAGTATCGCCTGTACTGAGGATTGAACCATCAACATCCATATGACTATCACTTTGAACCGTTCATTGTGTAACGCTTTCATCGTTGCAATACGGGCCCTTACACCTGAAGAAGGTCGGCGGTTACTTTAGGTGAAACCTTGTAAGTATAACATCAAAGATGAGAACGGTAGTCCGAATAATCAAAATAATTCATCCTTCGTTATGTAGACTGAACGAGTGTATTTATTCCATAAATCATTTATATATATATTGTGACGATTTCAACGAATGTATACCATATACTGATATTATCTGGTGAATCGTTGTTAGGCGAATATTTTCTGAAGAGAAAACTCATTCAGAGATTCCATTTTTATTAGCTATTTTTTTTTTAGATTTTCTACCCGTCATTATGTGTTACAGTAGAAATACATATGTGAATATATACATGTGTATATCAATCATTATTCTAAAGCTCACTTAATCAACGTTTGTTTCCCTAAGGTTTTTTTCCAAATCTATTTTAATTACGCAAAATACATGCTAAACTATATTTGGCAGTTTTCGGATTGATTTATGTTTGAAAGAACTTCCATTTTAATCGTTGTAATTAGCCATCATTTGTAAATAATTCAAGTGACCCATCTCTTATTAACTTTAACTCATTGTATGTTGTTTGACCTCCTGTTATTATTTAATACTTTCTCTGTTACAAAAACACATCCTCGCTCTTTCTTTCTATATCTCACTCTTTTTCTTTCTCTATATCTCTCTGTGTATATGTTAATTTACAGTCGAAATTAATACAGAAAAGAAACGATCCTAAACCTGCTACAAATTTAAAATATTCAGGAAAATGGCTTTAGGGAGAGAAACGAAGAGTAACTCAGGTTTAATATATTAATAATGATATATGTATATATATATATATATATATATATATATATATATATATATATATATATATATATACGAAGAAGAAGGGTCGTTCATTTAACAGCATTAGTGTGTCAGTATTATGAACATTGAAAATAGAAACCTTTATCAATGCAAGTTTAATTGTTTGTTTTTTATTTCTGTTTTTATTGCCTTATTGATATTAATTTCGGAATAATATTCCATCATAAGAGTTGTTCAGTATTGTGTGTAATTTTTTCTCAAAATAAAAATAAACAAACTTTTTTTTTTATATATAATATCCTTGTTAATGGGTGTAATGCGCAGATATGTTCTGACGGTTATGAATTCAAATTCTGGTTGTAGAACGAAGACGCATTGGCATGCTCGAAGTTTAAGAAAATGGGTCGTGAAATTCTTGGATCGTCGCAAGACGAACTGCAGCGATGGCGTGTCGCAAGCACGTTTTCCTCGATGAAGAGCGAAAGTCGGAGGTTCGAAGACGATCAGATACTGCCGTAGTTCCGATCATAAACGATATCGACCGGCGATCCGCCGGCGTTCGCTTCCATGTGTCAGTATTATTAAAATTGAAAATAGAAGCCTTTATCAATGCAAGATTATTTATTTTTTAAATTTAATCATATTAATTTCGGAAGAATATTTCATCATCAGAGTTGTTCAGTATTGTGTCATTTTTTTCCCAAAATAAAAATAAACAAACTTTTTTGTTTTGTCTTTTGATATGATGTCTTTGTTAATTGGTGTAATTCGCGGAGATGTTCTGGCGGTTATGAATTCAAATTCTGGTTGTAGAACGAAGACGCATTGGCATGCTCGAAGTTTAAGAAGATGGGTCGTTCATTTAAAAGCATTGGTGGGTCAGTATTTTATATATAACGCTGAAATAACAAAGGGAAGATAAATAAAGCAATCGGTGAATTCGAACGAAACTATATTTTTCTGAAAGCGAACCCAACTGCATACGAAGTAGAATTTTACATGTGGGTTTTGTCTACGGAGCTATACTTATCAAAGAAATAAAGGGAGATTCTGACTTTTCTTTATATATAAGTAGATGACTGAAAAGAACCAATAAATAAAATGTAGCACGTATTAAGTCTTAGATATCTATTTTAATGCCAGAAAATGATCAGGAAGTTAGAGCCGAAAAAGATCGCTATTTATAAAAAAGATTCACTTATAAAAACAAAATATACGAAATCTTGGCTTCTATCGAAAATTATAAAGTTCAGCATTTTTCTCAGGTCGAATCTGAACAAGAAAGAACTTTTGATTGATCGTCTGCTTTTGCATTTATCATTTAGTTAAAATACTCTAAGGTTACTAAGTGTAACAGAGTCCGATTTTTCAGAAGGCCGTTACAGGGTGACCCCCCCCCCCCCAAAAAAAAAAACGGGCCCCAACTCTAATTAGGTTTCTTAGTGTTTCGTCCCAATGAAATGAATTTTTGGTCATAACTAGTTTATCATATTCAAAACATAACATCAAAACACTAGGGTATTTGGCCTTTTTTTCTCCGTTCTACAGCATGTGTTCTAGACGGCCTGTGCATTTTTTGAGGCGCAGAACGAAGTTGTCCATGGCGTTCTTACAGACTGAATTGGGAATAGCTCTAATCTCCTCCCTGATGGCTTCCTTGAGTTCGGTGATGGTTCTGGGTTTCCCTGTGTACACTCTGTTCTTAAGATAGCCCCAAAGGAACAAATCTGGGGGGGGGAGGCTTAGGTCCGGGCTATGGGATGGCCACTCAAAATTAGTCTTGAGACTGATCACTCGGCCTCCGAAGTTCTCTTTCAGCCAATCTCGGGACAGGTTTGAGGTGTGAGAACTTGATTCGTCTTGCTGGAACCAGAACTTGCTCATGAGCGACGGGTAGAGGGTCTAGGCTCACTCTTGGATGTTTGGAGGACCTCCACATACCGCTCCTTGGTAACTGTCACTGCTGCGCCAGATTCTTCGATGAAGATTGGTCCGATGATGCCTCTGACCGAGATTGCAGCCCACACCGTGCACTTAGGAGAGTGTAGGGGCTTGGTGGCTACTTCATTGGGTCTGGAGGACCCCCAGAAGACATTTGTCTTGAAGTTCGCATTACCGTCAAGATGGAAGGGGCTTCATCTGAGGTCCAAAGGAGGTTATGAAAACCTGGTGTCTCCTCGATCTTATCGAGCATCTTGACTGCCATAGCGCTCCTCTGCTTCTTGTCTGAGGCTGTAAGGGTCTGCAGCGTCTGTATTCTGTATGGGTAAGCCCTGATATCGGTCACTAGCACTCTACTGCAAGTCACACGGGAGATACCGAGGGACTGACTTCGCTTACGCACAGAGCGGTTCGGACTCTCCTGGAGAGACTCTCTCACACTTTCGACCAGCTCGGCTGTCCGCTTCTTGGGATGTCCCGAGTGGCTTGGACGGTTCTCACTGGCATCGTTGAGGTTCTCCACGGTCCCATACTTCTCGAAGTGGTCCACCCAGTTCTGTATTCTGCTTTTGGATCGAGCATTTTCACATTCGAAATGATGCATGAAATTGTCCTGGGTTTTCTGGTAGTAAAATTTAACACAGTGTATTCTTTGTCCCAGCTCCCACTGAGGTATTGGTGTACTCACGGTTGTTGATTCTGGCATGTCCTGTAAAATAAGGGCAATCGGTGAATAAATAAAGGAGATATCACATAAAGTGTACACGGGCCCGTTTTTTGGGGGTCACCCTGTATTATCGTTTTTTTGCCATATTTAGAGTTTGTCACTACCAAGAGAAAGTGGTGGTAGTCAATTTGTTATGAACTGTTAGTATGACGAACCATGTTTGAGTTTATTCGAAAACATTGAATAAATTCCAATACGTTGGTCTTCTCGAATGATTAGTATACCAAACCAATCGTTGTGGGTCGAGTGGAACGACTGCCCCTGCCACGTGGGACTTTATCAACTGCTTTGGTTTATTACTGATGCGCCACCCGAAGACAATGGTGAATTTGCTTTACGAGAGCCTCTCCATTGCCAGTATTCAAAAGAACGCTTTGGGTCTACTCTCGGCCTACCAAGTAAGCATGAGACTTCCTGAGGGTTTGAATAAAGGTTGTTTTTTTAATTTGATGATTGAAAAAGACATTCATGAACTTTAAATCAAATATTCATATTTTGTCAAATGCTGAATTATGTATTTATTGGATAAATTTCGTTTTTTTTTATTACTTTAATACCTTTAGTATGAAGACGACTACATCCCCTACCAGCCGTCGAGGGGTGGTAAATAAAAAAAATTTTCAAGTTTAGTCGGAGCTAATTTCTTTAATACCTTTGTATACTTTTATACCTGCAATAAGAATGCATTTTCCACTAAACTATGGTTGAAATAGCCGACTAAGATTCACCTTGACAACGGCTTTCCCAACTTACGAAAGGGATAGTGATATTCTATCAAATATTTTACCATTGAACAGATACATCATGAGAATTCAGTTTAGCAGACTGGAAAACTGAAACTAAACAAAGAAGGGCAAGAGTTCCACCAAGAATATTTTTTCGAATGTTTCTCTTTTTTATTCGCATTATTTGGTATTCTAGAATGTTTATTACAAGGATTCGTATAAAGATTATAATACTAGATTATGTTTTTTTCGGTCCAGATCCAGTCAGTCTAAGAAGTAATATGAATTGCTTCAATCACATTTTACCAAACAAATATTCAAGGAAGGTTCGTGATTAATCTAATAGACACCGTCGTTACCTTATAAATCGGTTATATCGAGTTCAACTTATATCGAATCTGTTTTTAATTACTAATTAATCACCACTTACCAAGGCAAAAAGACACTTGAAGATAAAGATTTATTAAATTGTCAGTTGGATGATGAAAAATATAAAGAGAAGCTTGGAAGCGATGGTCAGAATGGTAAGAATTTGATTACATAAGACACGTACTTGTTTACTTTAAACTTTAAGTTTACCATGTTGTAGTCAAAAAAGGAAACAGTTATGTAAGCCCAAATACTGTTGGGAAATGTACGAACCTTCTATTTTCTCCCAGCTGTGAGTAAGATAGGATGTAATCGTTTCCAATATATATTGTGCTTCAGCATTAGATACTCATAGAGGTTTACGTTAGATGGTTATAAGAGAAGGATTACAGCACTTTCGATGCATTTGCGGCGTGGGAGTAAGGATTCAGTTTTGAGGAAAATGCAGTTTTTAAAGTCAAATATTCTCAAATATAAAAACCACTATTTGAATCTCACTACTTGAAACTGTAATGAGAAAGAAAGTTATGGATACCTGTGTATTATTTTGATTAGCCGCTTAATTGATGATATGCGTAGTGATTGTCTCGAACTGAGCCGGCAGACGGTGTAATATGAAAAAGTGACCCTGATTCTGTTTTACCGTAGTTTCACGGTATTCTGAATCGAAGAATGATGACTTATAATAGAGGAGTAGTTATTTTGACTCTCACGCTGAAATTACTAAGGAAAGATAAAATGTATGTGATAACGATATCATGAAGTATATTATTGGGTAGCTTGATATAATGGTATAACAATTTCAAAGAAAATTTTTGAAATGGTTGTTTGGTTGTTTGGTTGTTTTGTTTTACGGCATATCAACCCTTTTCAGGTTATTTAATGCCGAATGCAGTCATTTTGGTGAAAGTTTTTATGCTTCAAGTTCTTTATATGTTCAAATATTTATTGATGGTGTTTGGTTTGGTTGTTAAAGTATATTTGTTTTCTTCTCTTTTTTGTTTCTTTCCCCTTTTAATATCTGTTTCTATTTAACCCATAGTTGGGACCCTAACAGGTACTACCACTCCGGGTCAGGGTGGACCTGGGAGCAATGGTAATTAAGAGGAGGCTCCACATTCCCCAAAGTCAATAAGCCGGATCTCACCATCGGATGTAGTTTAAGGTCATATCCAGGACCGGGAGTAGGGTAGGAAAAATAAAATAAAAAAGGGGAGGGAGAAAGGGAGAGGGGCTGTTGTTTTTGTTTTTGGTTTTGTAGAACATAATTAAGTTTTACAAAAAAAAAAAAAAAAAACGTCAATGTAGGTGAATTTCGTCTCAGGGAGCTACAGGGCAGCCTGATCTGGTATCACCAGAATTGTTGAAATGACTTTGTTGCGACAGGAGTAACGTCTCGAGAAACCAATTATACTGATGATGTCATTGGACTGCCTTACTAACATAATTTACAAAAACATAATTATTATAAACTAAATGTACTCGGTTGCACTTATATTCACGGATGTTAAAACTATGAATTGAATATGGAAATATGTTTTTAATAACTGAAGTGCTCAACTGGATTTAAATCAAGGTTACAAAAAGAATTCTACGATTCGGAAATAGATATAAATACAAAGAAAATCACATGGCTGCAAAAATGCAATCATTTCTGCACACATATCTTCCCAGGCCATTTACTTGTACATGTTTGTGCTAAACGGCTGTATACTCTTAAAAGTTGCTGTGAAAAGTTTCAAATGAGAGAATGGTAACTTTTAAAACGCACTTGAAGGACCTGAATGTTAAAATACAGTCAAGAAATGGAAGCTAGAAATTAACTAACATATATGCGAAAAAAGTATAAAAAAACAAGACACCAAAGCTAAAACATCAAGACGCATCATAAAAAAGTGAAGAGCAGACGCTGCATACCTACAGTTCTGTTGATCTCTTCGCTTAGTACACTCGGGGTGCTTAAATGAGTATATTGGTGTTTCTGTCCCTTCCGATCATGACAAGTTGCAAATATATTCGCATTAATGCATTCATGCAATATCTGCCAGTTTATTTGTAATAACGTGTGAGAAAAATAAACGGATTTATTTGTATAATTATAAATGTACTTGCGTAATATCATTATCTGCATATACAAAACTATTACGCTGAACGCAATTACTATTTTAAGGTTGAATGTCTAAAGTTCTTGACCAGAAGATTCAATCAAGGATATTACAGTGGAAACCATACATATTACACATTAGACAACGCAACTTCTAATGAAATTTAGAATTAAATTTATTTTTCTAGTAGTTCAACGTATATATATATATATATATATATATATATATATATATATATATATATATGAGAGAGGAAGGATGATAGTAATCCGACGTAATGGGAAATGAAAAAGCAAAAACCAAACAGGATGTTTTTTGATATATTCATCAACGTTTCGTCTTTATTTGTAAGACTTCCTCAGGATGATAATTTTAAGAAAAATGTCATGCAAGTACGTGAAAATATTGGGTTGGCATGATGGGTTGACGAGAAAAAGTAGTAGCTACTACTGGGGTCGCAGGCTCGAGGTCCGGGCTTAGTGAATAACATTAATGTGGATTGTTCTGAGTGACCCAGTAGTGGCGACTTCTTATTCTCGGCAACCTATCATGTCAAGCCAATATTTTCCCGTACTTCCATGCCATTTTTCTTAAAATTATCATCATGAGGAAGTCTTACAAATAAAGACGAAACGTTGATGAATATATCAAAAAAACATCCTTTATGGTTTTTCCTTTTTCATTTCCTATATATATATATATATATATAATGACTGATAAGAGTTACATCATACTGTAATTTAATGTCAGTTTCGGAGCCAAAAAAATTTACACGTGTTTCTTGAGAAAAATCAAAGTTAACATATGAACACAAAGATAATGTTAACCAGATGAAACTTCATAACATCCATGTAGTAATCTAAGTAAAAAAAGCTTTTGGATAAGCATCAGAATCATCAAGATCAGTAGAAAGGTAATACAAGCCAAAATTGTTGCTCAAAAAAATAACGTCAAATGTTCACAAAAAAGAACTCAGATTCACAGCAAAAAGTATTTATTTAAAGATTTTCAAAAATCAAGGCAAACTTAGTCAAAAATAATTTTAAAATTACAAAAAATACCCTGGAGTCCGAAAAATGCTTTTAACATAATTGTCTCCCCTTGAGGATCATTATTGATAGTTATTAAATTATCTGCCCATTTTGAATTTTCAAATGAGAGGTTATGCCATATTATGCACCCGAAAAATACTTTTAAATTTTCCAAAGAATCTGAAATTGGAGGTATCTGAATTTTCACAATCCGATTCCACACACTCTTTGCCCTCTTTGCATACAAACAAATTAAAGTAAATATAGCCTTTATAACTTACCCTCACGCCTAGCAGCTATGTTCCAAAATCCATAATTATCGGTAAATTAGTTTAAGAGTATAGCAATATATAAACATATACATATAGTTAACTTCATATATATATATATATATATATATATATATATATATATATATATATATATAATCATCCACATACAGACTGTTTCGGTGTATCACAGCTCTCTAATGCGGCTAGACAAGCTATTGCCTCAAGATTAATACTCGACCGTCGAGCTGACAGTCGGTGTCTACCTCTGAGCTATCACGCGACACTGGCTGAATGTAAGTGAAATCTCAATGTAAACATTGTCAAGTACCGGGAGCTCGAATTGGTTTTACCCAATGAGCTATGCCTTAAAGCTAGTAGCAGTTGTCCATTTCTTTACGAAAAAGCTTAACTGAAGACAGGGAGCTTTATATGGTCATTCACATACAGACTTTTTCCTCTGTATCACAGATCTTAAGTGCGACTAGACCAGTATATATATATATATATATATATATATATATATATATATATATATATATATATATATATGTAGCGAGAGAGAGAGAAATAGAGAGAGAGAGAGAGAGAGAGTGGAGGTAGAGAGAAAGTGAGAGAAGAAGCTATACAAAAAGAGAAATCAACTAGTAGATAGAAGTTAAGTGTTACAGGAATTGGATCAGCCCGATATTATGGAATGTTGTATAGACTTCCAGCAATGCATTACATCTTGGAAAAATATGTTGGATATTTGTGTTTGAAGGACCTACTACGAAGACGTTGCTTTATACTCGGTTATTTTATTGACACATTCTACGAAACTTTCCCTTGCAACTTAAATATATAAACCCGCACGGTCATAGGTATATACTCCTGACCAGAAATACACATTTTCTAGCATAACTAAAAACAATAATTCTCCTTACTTCTATGATTATTATTATTATTATTATTATTATTATTATTATTATTATGATTATTATTATTATTATTATTATTATTATTATTATTATTATTATTATTATTATTACCTAGAATTAATATGACCATATTATGCAACTTTTATTATACTTTTATAGAAGTAAAGCAACTTATTATTTTGCTATCTAATGTACATACGTGTTTGTGAATTAGATTACATATGTAAGTTAGAGTACGACGCTGAAAAAAAGAATCACTCTTTCTGTACATTCTCACAGAGATATTAACAAATATTAGAGAGTGGTTGAATCAACATAGTGCGGGAGGCGACGAGAATAAATTACGACCAATAGACCAAGAAGAGAATTATTCTAACATAATTCAATCTCAGAAGTAAGGTATATTTTAGCATATATTTTGTGCTATTAAAGTATATAAGAAAAAGACTTTCGTAAAAAAAAAAATTGATTAACTCACATTTAGTATAATAATAAATATATAATTAGTACAGTGAAAATGGAGAAGTAACAATATTAATTTCAATGCAAATCCGGCCACTGATAAAAACAACTAAAATATTAAGAAAAATCGGTAATTATCAACATAAATTATTTTAAAAGAAATACAGTTAAGAAATTAGTCGATAACAATTCATTTGGGTTTACCTACTCATTTGTGACCTACTTCCGTGTTTTTAATAAAATTTGATAGAAGATAGAAGTTCGCGTAAATACCGATTCTGAGCAAAGCAGCAATCTTTGTTTAGTCATTTATCAACGTTTGCCTACTTTGCTCTATATCGGTATTTATGCGAACTTTCAATGTTTATAACTTTTATTATATATTAAATATATCTTTAACGCAAATAGGTTACATATTTCTCAACTGTATTTTCTTTAAGATAATTTATGTTGGTAAAATTAATGATTATCGAAAAATCATAGTGTCCAGAAACGAACTCACATTGCGGGAAACCAACCCAGATAGCCAGGTGACACCGTTTAATTACCGGTAAGTTGGAATAGAATAGCCTAACGTAAACACACCTCGAAATATAGATAAATAATACCAAGACAAACAAATACGCCATTATATGACATCCCCTTCCCCGCAACACAGAAAAATACGCGGTGGCATTAGCCTCGGTTGGTACCACAGAAAATAGTTATGAAAGGTATGAGAAGATTGAAAAATTTGGGAGGGAGAGCACGATTCAGACCTTTACTGGAAAGGAAAAGAAAAGTACTGGAATCATGGAGAGGCTTATTGCCACTCAAGTCTAAGAGAAAACCAACTGTTGATATCAGCGATTAGAAAAAATGGTAAGCGGCTAATGCGATAACGCAACGTGATTAGCAACGGTTATTGAAAGTAGGGAAAGTACTGAAGATCAAATGAAACTTCTTATCAATAAAACTCCAGGGAGCACCACGTGTTTTGGGCACTGAACAATCACTGATAATTAATAGGAAGACGTATTATCACTCAGACTCTAAGGAACACCTGATGGTTTTACCATTGAGCAATAACTCATAATAACTCATGTTAGAACTTGAGTAAATGATAATAATGTTATAAACTGCCTCCCTAAAAGAAAACAGAATCTTTACCACACAAAATGGTCGTGAAGGGTAAAGGAGAATGGAAAGACCGAGAAGGAAGAGCACGAACCAGACATTTACCAGAAGAGTGCGAAGAATACTGGGACCTTCGAGAGACGTTTGTCACCCAAATTCCAGAATGGGCCAATTGTCGTTGCCAGTGAAACATGAATGGTAAACGACTGTTGCGATGAGACAAAATGCAATGCAAAAGTGTGGAGAGTACTGGAAATCTGAGGAGACTTGCTGTCACACAGATTCTAAGGGACATCACCGATTATTGTCACTGAGCCATTAGTTGTATGAATACTCCTAGTGAATAATAATAATAATAATAATAATAATAATAATAATAATAATAATAATAATAATAATAATAATAATAATAATAATAATGACTAAATACGAAAGACTAACACGCAACCTAAGAAGATGTATACACGAAATGACATACCAGCCTGGCTGACTAAAAGAAGAACCAGATTAATACAAAAAAGGCAACGAAAAGGGGATGATAAGCTGCTTAACAACCACGTGGACAAATTCGACAGAAGACCTGCTATACCCCAACAAAAGATTTTCAAGAAGGTAAAAAGCAGAAAAAATAATATTGCCACGGCATGGGTCGACTACAATAACACCTACAAAATAATCCTTCAAGCTTAAATTGTACAACGATTAAGGATGTACAAAAGACCTTATAAAATTATCAACTTATCAAATGTAACAAACAATAGGAACATGGAGACTAGAATTATCAGCATTAACACTTGACGAAAATACAAAATTCAGACAGGATTTTATTCAGGGAGACTCTCTATCACCACTACTGTTTATCATAGCCATAATGCCACGCAACAACATACTCATAAGATACAATACCGGATAAAATTTATAGACACAAAAGAAAAATTAAACCACATCATGTTAACAGAGAGAAACTAAAAATCTAATAACTTCAACCTGAATCTTGTTTAATATTAGACATGAGAAAGAGAAACGTCGGAACAGCACAGAACTGGTCAAAGCTAATACGTATTATTATTACTTACTCACTTGGAGTTCTGACAAGGTGATCATCAGTGATTGCTCACTGGGAACAACAAGGAGTGTTTCCTGTAGATAGTGTAACAATAACTCCCCCCCAGATTTCCAGCATTGTTCTCCCTTTATGATAACTATTGCAAGTCATTTTGTCTCATCGCAACAGGCGTTTACCAGTGATATTTCGCTGGCAACGAGCGTTGGCCTTCTCTGGAGTTTGAGTTTAAGAACCCCCTTAAAGGTTACAGTACTCGTCGCACTATTCCAGTGGAAGTTGTATTAGTGCTCACCTTCTTCCTTGACCCTTCAGGGCCATTTTGTCTATCATGTCATTGCGCGGGACTTTGGGGGCAGATTTGGGGATTTCCGACAGTTTCAATTGGTTTTGATACGTCTTGTTTTCCATCTATATTTTTATTTCAATCTCTATTTTAAGTCACTTGTGGTTGTTTGGCGTTAACTGGTTATGTGGGTTTATTTCTGCACACGAGGATTTTTCTTAATTGTTCGGCCGTTTTCATAAGTGCCCTGCGTTAGCTGGTGTCAGTCCTCCCTTTGATTACAATGTCTTCAGATCCCTATTTACTTTCCTCTTCACACGGGCAGAGTCAGATACAAAATCGTTTTTTGTGGGTAAAGTCCAGCTTTCCGAAAAAGAGCAGTCTGAATTTGAAAAAACAATTGCCTCAATCTAGAATAATTTGTCATTTAGTATCAGAACAAATACTACACATTTCTCCAAACAAAAAATCAGAGTCAGTCGTTCCTCTTCTTCCTTGATATTGAGGTGACTGTTATTTTCCTTCTTGTTGACTAGTATCACATTCGGTCTCCTTGAGTTAGTCCGTTTATACTGCAATATTCCAAAGGGTGTTACGGTTTTTATTTGAATTTGATATAGTTCGTTCTGATCGCGTTATTTTGTAAGATTGTCAGTAACGATTCTGTTTTTTTTATTATTCAGTCATACTTTAGCCATGCCCATGTATTTTGTCTGCGCCATTTTTTATTTTTCATGTAGGTGCTTCTCTTCACATTTTTAATTTCCCATCTTTTTGTTTTTAATTTCTCTGCTTTTTGTATTGTTCATTTACCAAGTGCTTTTTGGCAGTAGTGATCAGCCTTTCCGTATTTTTGGTTATGTATTTTTGCGTTTATTTGTATTATCATCCATGGAGTCTTCTAAAAATACCAGTCCTCTTCCTCCTTCTCTCCTATTTACATAGAGTCGATCAGTATCATCCCTCGCGTAAAGTGTATTGTGGCTTGTCATTAGTTATCTAGTTCTTAGGTCGAGGCGCATGAATTCTACTTTTATTCAGTCTATCCAAGATTCCAATACTATCCAGGTATGTTTTCCTTTTATTATGTTTCTACCCTATAGTTTTGTTTCTAAAGGGTTTTCTTATTCTTCTCAAATATTTTCTTCTAATATTTTATTTAATTCTGTTTACTTGATAGCATCTGCTTCCATAATTCCCATATATATATATATATATATATATATATATATATATATATATATATATATATATATATTAATAAGCGATGAAAATATATATGTCAATCAAGCTACACAGAGGCTCCCGTGTTTCATCCCCGGGGGAATCGTCAGGCTAAATGCCTTTAGCCTGACGATGAAACACGGAAGCCTCTGTGTAACTTGATTGACATATATATTTTCATTGCTTACTACCTAGCTCTACTTACGTATCGAGCACTGTTGAAGTAAATACTGAAAACTGATACATAAAAAATTATATCTCCCTATAATATTTCATGTGGATACATGAAGTACTAATATATATATATATATATATATATATATATATATATATATATATATATATATATATATATATATATATGTACCATTTACCTAAACTGATCTTATCTCTTGTGTGTTGAACAATTTCACGTCTTCCGCTATCTCAAGTTTTTACTTTTTTCATCTTTTGTAGTACATAATTTTCCATTCCGAATTTTATTCCAATGTCCTGGCTGAAGAACAAAAAGAAAAATAATAAGAAAAAGAAGATGCAGTTACTTACCAAATTAATGTACGTATATTATATATATGCCAACAAGACACTAATTTTTAGGGTTGAAAAGAGTATTCAGAGTATTGGATTTACTTTTTGTCAATTTCTACTCTGGCAATCTCAGTTAACTTCGATTCTTCTAATTTTCTTTTCCGTTGTATTGACAAATCATTGTTCTATCTTAGCTTACCTGTGGTCGGTTGGTCTGTCTTACTTGATACGTGGCTTTGGTTCCGCACTCAAAACCTCAATAGTATATATATATATATATATATATATATATATATATATATATATATTAATCATTTACTTGTATTTTTAAGTGAAAAGTAAAGAAAATTATATGTAATTGCATTCATAACGAGAGTTAGTTTTATTTATCTATTTAAAACTCCGAAATCGACCAACAATCCTATAGAGATAGTTAGCCACACGGGGAAAAGGTGGTAACTCTTATTTTTAGAATTATCAAGTTATTCCATCTTGTTCATAAATTTAATTCAGCCCAAGAAGGATATAGACGGGTTCAGTTGCTAATTCACTGATGAGTTACTTTACTTGTTATAGGCAATGGCACTAATATTATTTAGTAATCGAGTGAATTCTTATGAAACTCATACGGCTAAAATTGACTTGCTAAATTAGGATGCAAAATCAACTGTGAAAACCCTTCTTAAGTTGCCCCTCTATCTCTCCCAAAATCCATTTTAACCCGGATGGAACATAGAAGTAACGCTCCCCTATTTATTCAGTTAAATCGAACTCACTCCTATACTATCATTACCAATTAGAATTCTACAGTATCAATAATTCTCCCTACCTCTCCACCCACTGGATAACTCAATATACAATACAGAAAGCTTAACTACTCAATTACAAGAGCCCCTCAATGCTTAAAGTTCCCATTGAATTTATTGTTTACTGGTTTAGATACAAAGCTTAGTTTTCATGATAAAATTATTTTCTATTATCCATCCATTTGGTTGGGACTCAATTCGGAGCGTCAAAGAATGTTCTGTTATTTTTATATTCACTAGTAGAACTCACATGCAGTGTTGCTCCCATTTCCCCTATTTATTTTTCCTAGTAAAATATTAATGTATTAGAGTTTCTATTATTACTGACCAATTCTAATGATATATACTTAATTCTATAACAGAACCTCGATTGTGCGTAAGTAGGGTTAGCTAAACTTAATATTATATCTAAAAAGTTGACTTTACAGTAGTTGACATCTATTGATGTTTTGAAAACCAAATCGCTAAACAGCTCAAACAGCGTTTTTTTCTCAAATTTCTTACAGTTGAGTTAACAAACAATAGCGCATCATCTCTATATAGTCCGCCTGACAACTTAATAATTTTCTCATACAAATTATTGCTTAATTGTGTATGGCCTATCTAGAATCCAACGTAATGCTAATGTATTTGGTGCCGCTAATTGATTGTAAATTGCAGGAACACATATTTCCTAATTGTAAATGTAAAGAAAGATAAGACAGAATTGTTTGGAGACTATTTATCATATATCGCGCACCAATTAGCAAACGTATAGACCATCCCAGAAATAATCAAATTAGATTTATATTTTTTTAATCTTAACTAGTTCCCCAACTTCATTCCAGGTCTAAAGATACATAGCATGTAACAGTTCCGGTGCAGGTAATTCTGTAGAACATATTGTCTAAGTTTTAGCAAATTATCCTTTGAAGTTATTATATGGTAAGATTCTAAAGTGCACAGGTTGCTTTTATCTTTTTTTGTTATGTATATACTTGTTCGCTCTATCTATATGGACCATTTTAACTAAAAATGAATTTTCTTACTGATTAATTCTTTAACAAAGTTTGCTAGCGATGTAGGAGTTTTCTCTGATTTTAGATTAAGTTTTATTCTTAAGTGAATATGTGTGGTTACTATACTAGTCCTTGAAGGTGGAACGGTAGACACGATACAAGTCCTAGTGTTATTCACCGTCTTAATATCGCATTTATACACCACGATGAGAATCAAACAGCTACCCCCAAGTACATTCGTTAGTGCACTTAAAATTGCATTTGAAGTCTAATCCCTCGTTAGCATTGTTGTTAGTTCTAATGCCATTATTGGCCTATTCCTGGCATGGTTTATTTTTGTGTTATTATAGCCAATAATCGATGAAGCTATGTTTTTTGAAGTTGAAAATCATAACTTTACAGTAGTTTTGTTTAAGAATTTACTTCTTTTACTACCCCAACAAAAAATTTTCCCCATGATACTATAAAAGGCCCTAGGAATATTTGTACAGATATGCTTACTATACGGTGGATGGAACCAAATGGCCTTACGGCCTCCTGTTTTTTCGACCCCTATATTTTTGGGTATCAAATGGTTGTTCCATTGAATTTGAGTTTAGATCATTTCATGGCATCACGTCACTATTGCTTCCACAAGCCTTATTATGTCTTCCACTCCCCATGGCACTGTTGTATGAAATAAACTTTCCGAGTCTTCTAATACCCCCTGTATTTGACCCATTTTGGTCCAAGTCCGTTTTGATATATATAGTATTTTCTTTATATCGTAATCTAGTTAAAGCTTCGTTGTAATATGGTTTATATTTATTAAATAAGTGTTTATTTTTTAGTTTATTTGATAATTCTGTCTGATATTGCAGAGACTATTGCTCTTTTTACAAGTAGTGGATACTTAGAACTTTTATCTATATAATACAGCGTATGGTTCGGTTTATAGTAGGACTCGTAAGTATTGTTAGCTAAATCTAATATGATATCTAAAAAGTAGACTTTACAGTAGTTGACATCTATGGATATTCTAACCCCAAATCGCTAAACAGCGCATGCAGCGATTTTTATTTTTCTCAAAGTTTCTTTCTGTGAAGTTAACAAATAATAAGGCATCATCTCTGTATAGTCCGCCTGACAACTCAGGAATTTTCTTATACAATTCCATCAAAATGTAAAATGTAAATAGCAACAAAATTAGTAACATCCGCTGAAACAAGCGACCCCATCGTGATGTCAACATTTCTGACCTTATTTTCTCTTGTAACTTATTTATCATTATATGATATTAAAGTTCTCCTAGCTAATTAAATAATATCTATCTCCAAGTTGGTTATGTTACTTTCATTTTTAGCAATGCTAAGAACTTTGTCTAATAAAGAGGAGGATATTATATGATAATATAAGTCAATGTCGAACATGAAGAATTTACTTTTACTTGTAATATATAATCCTCTAAATCTATATATGACTTCATTTGATGATGACCACAGTTTGTAATGAGTCTTTTCTCAACTATCTGGTAAGATTCTATGAAATATTGTCAGGC
>OY744527.1:108127121-108129621 GCA_963556195.1 Sepiola atlantica
GCACTCGAAGGGATTTTTGTTTTGTTGAAAACATGGGATGGGGTAAGAAAGTTTACAGTCAGGAATCAGTTTACAAGAACAAAAATTCACGGGGAGAACGATGTCTAAATTCGTGCGTATATCTCAATACCTGTACTTTGTCGTCGTCTCGATTACGTTTTGTGTCTACACACACATACACACACACATACACACACATACATATATATATATATGGTCATATATATATATATATATATATATATATATATAACACTCTATAAATAAGCTTACTGTCTATGTCCGCTGATTTTACATTATATAGAGCTTAAATTCCCCTTTTCCTGTGTTAATTGATAGTGGCCTAGGGGTTGAATATCAGTCAAAGGTGACACCGCAACTGGGTCTGAATTTTTCGATCGGCAGTAATTAGCATCTCCTACAATGAAGATTGCATAAGCATGAAACACTGTTGTATGTAGGTAATAATAATAAATGTTATATATATGTGTGTGTATGTATGTATATATATATATATATATATATATATATATATATATATATATATATATTAAATGCGAAAGACTTTTCTATCTATCTTAACTCTGTAACCATCAAAAAAGGTTGTGCTTATTTATTTGTGTATGATACAACATAGACTTTTGAAATACCATATATATAGGAAACTGCAAATACCCTCAAACAGATGTAGTTTTTTATATTTTGCATATTTGTTATATTAAAAGCTTCTAATAAATAAATATTCTGTAATATGCAGTTGTAATTTTTTTATTGCTATATTTTCTCATATATAATATTTTCGTCTATAGTAAAACATCTGAGGTCGCTGTGAACATATATTGAGAACAGACACTGAACCTTGATCATAGCCAAAAGGGCAAATAACCATAAAATAATGTTTTTATGACTAAGCATTCTTAAATGAATGCAAGAAGAAATGATTTAATATATTATTATATTATCTTTTAATGGGAGCGTAGTGTACTATCGGTCTTGTCATTAGTCCGTCCTACCAGGAATTACCTCCCTCTCTTTTTTAGGGGGTGGGGGTAATCTCCATTTGTGGAGATAGTAATGTAATACATGTTCTGTATCATGAAACCATCTTCCCAGGGGCTACCTTCTCCTTTTGTTTGAGGGGATAGTGTAGTATCTGTTCTGTTTCCATGATACGATATTCACAGACATTACTTTTTTCTTTTTATGGAAGCGATCCTCCCAGGTATTACCTCCCTTTATTGTGGAGAGCAGTATAGTATATATTCGTTCCTTGTAATAACATCCTTCTATGATTATCTTCTCCCTTTTGTAAGGAATAGTATACTATCTGTTCTGTTGTCATGACATCATTCTTCCAGGCATTAACTCCTCCTTTAGAGGTCAGTCTAGAATATGTCCGTGCAGCATGATATCATCCTCTCAGTCTTGCAAAATATACGATCCGAGGCAACATATATTGGCTAGTATATGCATAAACGAATACATGCAAAAACAGTTTTCATTTATCAGACCTATCTTACAATCAAAACGGCTCATGGATATTTAATTCAATAATGCAGCATAATCTATTGAAAGTGTTATTCATTTGTTATTTTATTGCATATTTTACTATATATGCAATAGTTTCATAGATAACACTTATAATTAAGATGATTTAATCTTAATATATTACGAAATCCTTACTTAAATATTTTGTTAATTACTAGTTTTTTTGTTTATATATATATATATATATATGTTACTATTTCATGTATCCACATAAAATTTTATAAGGGAATATAATTTTTGATGTATCAATTTTCAGTATTTACTTCAACAGTGCTCGAACAAGGAAGTAAGTTATGAAAATATATTTATCCAATTAAGCTACACAGAGGCTCCCGCGTTTCATCCCGGGAGGATCTTCAGGCTAAAATGCATGGAATTAGTTTTGCCGGGTGTTTTTATATATTTTATATATACGGCTGGCTAGTTAACCAATCAGATTTTTTGTTGTTCTCTTAGCCAATCGTTGGCTTTCTCACGAACAAAGGTCCGGTTAGTTTTACTTCCTATTTCCTATTCTATTGTTCTGTTTTCTATTGAATGGCCTATATCCTGTTGTTTTGTTGTATCAATATAATATGTGACCTTATTTTAACACGTATTCCTTGTATTTCTATTTAAGGTTTTAGTTTTTAAGTTTTAGTTTAGTTTAGTTTTTTTTTTACTTCTTTGTTTGTTTATTTATTTATTTATGTATTGTAAGCTCATAAATAATTGAATGGAATATATTACGATAGGCTAGTACATGTAGAAATTTAGACGTGTAAATCATGTCTGAATGAGAAATTTGAAATCCTAAACTTAAAAGACCCCCAAAATCTATTAAACTGTCGAAGTGAGATAGCAAACAGCTGCCTGCACAAAATAAAATTTACCTGAAGCTAACAATTAAACGCGGGAACCTCTGTTTAGCTTAATTGCCATAAATATATTTTTCTAACTTACTATATATATA
>OY744527.1:108134621-108179621 GCA_963556195.1 Sepiola atlantica
TGGAACTTTTTAACAGAAGTACATGACATATTGAAGAATTGGACAGAATACTGCTCAGAGTTGCATAGTCAGAAAGACACAGGAGAAACAGTGAGACACTGAATGCCCCTCCAGCAACCAACACTGATAACCACCTCACTTTTCGTGAAGAAGTGGAAGCAGCAATAAAATCGCTCTAGAACAGGAAGTCTGTGAGAGTGGATAATATCCCAATAGAACTAATACAGGCAAGGATTGAACCATAATAAGCACGCTTACAATAATCTGCAACCAGATCTGGCAGACAGGAGAATGGCTTATACTATGGGATCGATCACTGATCATCACTCTCCCCAAGAATGGCAATCTACATCAGTGCCTAAACTACCGCACAGTCATCCTGACAAGCCAGTTCAGCAAATTCATGTTGAGGATAATACTGAACAGACTAAATCCGCAAGCAGAAAAGATCATCGTTGAATGGTGAGCAGGCTTCAGTGAAGAACGTATCACCATGAAGCAGATCCTCAATCTTAGGATTAGGGTTAGGGTTAGGGTTAGGGTTAGGGTACCTTCAACACAAACAATACTTGTATCACGTTTTCGTCGATTTAAAGAAAGAGTTTGATCGGGTGTGGCACGCAAATTTCTGGCCGACCATTAAAACCAACCTGATCAGAAACTCTACGACAAAGCTAATAGTGCAGCATACTTCATTGACAACATAGTGATGTTTCAGAACGACATTCGGACTCAAACAGGGCTATGTGCTCTCTCCTGCACTCTACAACATATTTTTTTAAAAGAATCATGTCTGACGCACTAAAAGAACATGAAGATACAGTCAGTATCAAAAGCAAGACAATTACGATCTTACGTTTTCTCGACGACATCAATAAACTTCCAGGGAGTGAACAAAATCTGGTCAACCTTGTAGAAAGCCTCGACATGACCTCGAAATCCTACGGCATAGAGATCAACGTAGTAAATATTAAATTGATGAATAACAACACCAGTTGCATCAGCAAGAACATAACATTCAGAGGCGAAATGATAGATCTAAGCATGAAATCCGTTCAAGTACTGCGCAGAAAACAGCAGCATTAGTTAAACCAAAGCCAATATAAGAATAACACAAGCGCTCTCTGCTCATCTCTACATTTCTGTATGTGTGATAATCGTGAACTCTACCTGTGTACCTGGAGATAACACAGGCCACAGAGATGAGAGGCTTCCTAAGATCCTCAACATCTCATACAAGAGGCACATTACTAGCGAGGAAGTGAAAAACAGACTGATACAAGTTATCGGGCTATATGATGATCTACTGACCACTGTTAAAATAAGGAAATGAAGTGTTACGGCCATGTCACACGTTTATATCGCGAAGACAATCCTACAATAAACTGTACAGGATGGAAATAAGAAAGATGGGAGGACTACATCCGAGAGTTGACAGGTCTGGTGCTGAGGTGTACACCCAGGAAGGCAGAAGATCGGGAGTGTTGGAGAAAGTTGCTTGCCAGGTAATCTTTGGCGCCCCAACAAAATTCTTAATGGTTCAAAATTTCATTAAGTCAAATAATATAGACATTTATGACATTTTCGGGAGAGAATGAAATAGAAATTGAAAAGTGTTAAAAGCGAGAGAAAATGTATAATTACAAAAAATTACTAAGCCGGCTTGCGTCAACACTCATAAAGTAAATATGCACTACGATTAAAACTTAAAATATCGACTGATAATTTTGTGTGAAAAAGAAATTGGGGGGTCACTAGTGGATCACATTAAGTCCTAGAAGCAACTCCTTCTGTTTACATAGGGAGGATTGTAAGTACTTAAAATATATTGTTTCCAGGACTGTAAGATAGAATAACGAATATGATCTACTTATGACAGAGAAACTTTCACTAGTGTAAACCGAAGTACATTCGACGCTATTTATAAGGGGTTGAGCAATAGCTGACCCGGATGTGTTGACTCAATTATTTAAATCATTTAGTCGGCCATGGCGTATTGCAGGGGGTGTTGTTTTATTCTGGAGTCAAACAATTTGCACCGTCTAAACCAAGTATACGGCATCGCACCGACATTTGAATTTATAAATAATATTACTATATGGTGGGGTGAGAGAACATCCTTGTGCACGGGTTTTAACAAAGGTCGAGCAAAAAAAAACGATTCTAGGGTTCAAAGACTGATAACAGCGACGTACAGCTGTAGACATTTGGTAAGCACATTTTATGGTAAAGTATCCTAACCAAGGAAATTTCACGTACGTCAGACATTTTGGAGGATCAAATATTTTAGGCTTATTTAAATAGGTCATATTGGCAGTGATATTTTAATAAAAAATATCGAGAGGAATTCTATTATCGATGAGGGTCTCTTTGATGATTGTAATCTCTGAAAAGAAACCAAGTTCGTGCTCTCCAACCGACACTAATTAATATCTCCTACACTGATGATTGCATGAGCAGGAAACATCAATGTTTGGAGGCAATAATGATAAAGAATTATTAAAAAATGTTGTTATAGCCCTGTATTACAAGGACTGGTGCCTTTTAGAGAATTTAATAATAAAGAGTTCTACTATGGCATAAATGCGATGTTCCAACCCCTTCATTGTTGTTGTTGAATACTGTTCGACTGTTTACTATCTGCGCTCGCCGATTCAGCGTATATAAAGTTTAATTTCTGTTAATTTCCGTGCTAATTAGTGTTGGCCGAGTGGTAGAATACCGGATACGAGCGAATGGTTAGTTAGAAACCGAGTTCGTACTTTTCGACCGGCAAGAATTAACATCTCATACACTGAAAATTGCATAAACATGAAACATCGATGTCTGTAGGTTATAATAATAAACATTTATTTTAAAATGTTGTATATATATATATATGGGAAAATGAAAAAGGAAAACCAAAAAATGGATGTTTTTTATGTGTACATCAACGTTTCGTCTTTATTTATAAGACTTCATCAGGATGATAAAATAGAGAAAAAAATGTCATGCAAGCACAGATACATGTAGGGTAGACATATTGGGAGGAAAATAGAATGAAATAATGGCCACTGCTGGGTGGACGTCCCTCATTTTCTCAAAACGCTCTCTAAGACCATAACTTTCGCCCATTCACCAAAATCACAGCCCCCCTCCCTCTCTACCCATCCTCCTTTCCCTGCATACACCCCCCATACACAAACATTCCAACTTACTTTTCCCCTTCAATCTTGACCGCAGCCATCTGGTCAAACACCTCCCTCCCCCCTCTTCCTCCACTCCCTCTCTGCCATCCACTTTACCCCTGCTCATCCCCCACCTCTTTCTCTTACCACCAGCCACAGTAGTCCTTGCTCACCCCATCCTTCCATTTTTTCCCCACTCATTTTCTTCAACATTCATTTCTATTTCTCCAACAAATACGGATGTCCACCCAGCAGTGGCCATTATTTCATTCTATTTTTCCTCCCAATATGTCTACCCTACATGTATCTGTGCTTGCATGACATTTTTTTCTCTATTTTATCATCCTGATGAAGTCTTATAAATAAAGACGAAACGTTGATGTTCACATAAAAACATCCATTTTTTGGTTTTCATTTTTCATTTTCCCATCACGTCGGATTACCTTCATCCTTCTCTTTCCATATATATATATATATATATATATATATATATATATATATATATATATATATATATATATATATATATATATATATATATATATATATACCTTCTTTATAATATAGTAGGTAAAATCATTAAGAGCATGATATTTATTTATTTTGGTATAGAAAAATAATGTTTTTTCTTATTATTTTTCTTTTCTGATGTTCTTATATCTCTTCAAATCTTCTTCGGTTTTAAATCTCAACCGTTTCCTCACACTAAATTTGAATTCAAACAAACATACACAACACGCTGAGCAAATAACGCGTCACCACGAGAGTGTCACGCGACTTCACATTTCCGAAACAGATGACAACAGACGCTGAAGAGAGCCGGATGGCTAAGTCTTTCCGTGCTTGAAACCGACGGTACGAATGTTGTACTAATTTTTCTGTACACACATATATATATATATATATATATATATATATATATATATATATATATATATATATATATATATATATATATTTCAGAGGAAACATTGTTTTAATCAATGAAACGGGGTGGGTAAAAAAAAATTGCTAACATTTTCTTTTAGGCCTTATTGTCTGAATCTCTAAGAGGAAACGTCAAAATAATAAATTAAAAACTAGGAACATCGGATGAGAAATGAGGGGAGGTTGTTTCAGTTGAAGAAATCAATTGAAAGAAGAAAAAAAGGGGTAAATCTCTCAACGTTATGGGAGATTTGAATCATGAATGATCTCCAACTGGTGTTTATAAATGTGTTGTCTACACAGACTATGTCCAGAATGTAAAATAACTAACGCCTCAATAATATCGAGATGCTAGTTCGACCTGACACTCTGTAAAACAAAACAAAAGACACCCATCGGAATTCTGGTCAGAACAAGTATTTGTACAAACAAGGTGTTTACCGATGGCAGATTCATATGCTTGAAAGTTACCAGCTGATCTTCAAACCTTGTGTAAACGAATGTCACATGGTATATGTTGGGCTATTCTCATTTCTAATCTTTGGGATGTCTTACGGAAAGAAGAGAAACATTGATTAAAAATAATGTTTCGTTTGAAATTCATTTTATTGTTTTAGTGTACTAGAAGTTTACTAGATTTTTTTATTATTTAATATTTTTACAACAGATGACACAGCCATGAAAGTGAAGAGACGAGAGAAACATACAAAAAAGAGATCTATAGGAAGCAGAAGAATGACAAATAAAAAACGGGTAAATTCATGTTATTTTCAAATTTATAAAGCGATATCGGAAAAGACAATAAAGAGAGTAAGAGAAGATCTGACGAAATCTTATGCGTTGGCGTCAATGTCATGAAATTCCTAGTTGGACAGGGACGGAGGTAGACTAAAGGTCGTTCTTTGGGGCTGCCTTTCGTATTAGTTGGTCACCACTTATCAAGACCAAAAGCTACACAAGGATAAGCATGAATAAGGGAGGTAGGTACTTGTATAATAAAAAGCCGAAAAAAAGTTGTTTTTTTGTTTTTTAGTGTTAGAGAGGTAAATAAGGGGCAGGTAACTCTTCACAACAGCTCTTGCTTTCGAACAATATTTTTCTAACCCTAACCCTAACCCTAAACCCTAACCCTAAACCCTAAACTCTAACCCTAACCCTAACCCTAACCATAACCATAACCATAACCATAACCATAACCATAACCATAACCCTAACCCTAACCCTAAACCCTAAACCCTTTTATGTCTAATCAGCGTTCTCCTTGCACAGTAGCCACATGTGCAGCGCCAATTAAAGCCATCAGTTTTGATTACTGGAAAATAAGCTTAAAATTCGTGGTAAGAGTTACCTGCCCCTTATTTACCTCTCCAATACTAAAAGACAAAAAAAACTTTTTTTCGACTTTTTATTATACAACCACCGGAAGGTATTATGAAAATGACAAGGGAAACTAAAATTGATCAATGGTATGAACTGTGTTTGATTAATTATGGAGCGGTTTAGAACAATACTTTTTTGACATTGGATTTGAAGACGACCAAATTGTAGTCAGCAAATAAGCAGTCCCTCGGCTATGCGTTTTCAAGGCGGGAAGCCCTTACAAAGAGCCTATGTTCATGAAAAGTCTGGCTCACGTTAGGTACATCGAGGAAGACAGGAAAGTCTTCTTCTGTTCTGATAGCAATATTAGGTTTTGCTGTTAATAGCTTACAAGAGGAAACCTGAAATGTGAGTGCAGTCGAGCACCTTCCATGGAAATAACGATAGAGTAGAAAAAACTAGCAACTTCTCTTTCATGAGAAAGTGGCTGTAGAGAGAAGAAGGGATCACTCCTACTGGATGTCGTAGACGTCTTTGTTATGAATAAAAACAGATACACTTATGTGTTCAAACATATTGGCTATATACCATCTGTTCCGATGGATACTGCACCGCATAGACTGGTATCGTCTTGGCCTTCGGGGCTTGATTTACGCCGGTCTATGAGTTCTAGGAGGTCCACCTTCCCAGGCTTTGCCTTCTCACCCTTTGAGAAGGGGTTAGTATATTGCTAATCGCCTGAGGCGCCCCTACCGGGCATTATTTTGTAGGCTAGAGTGCTCACCTTCTCGGGCGCTGGCTTTTCAAATCGCACTTTCCCGACCTTGTGTAACATCTTACCTTGCGGGAGGAAGATACATTTTATATACCACAAAATAAAATCCAAACAGCCCACTACAAGATCACCACTACAACTCCGTACAAATGACGGCTTATTAACTTTTAAAGGGATCAAACTTGGTGCGTGGCCAAATGTATTTTTGGTTAATTGCTTTTTTGTTATATATAATATTTGTAGGGGAGAAAATAATGCAGAACTCTGATTATAAACAAAGGAATAACGATTAAAAAACCTGATGTTTATCAGCGATTTAATTATGTTTAGTGCAAGTGTTCGTTTATTTGGCCCCCATTCACATCATTATCAAGATCTGATCATCTCAGCCCCTCCATCAATTGATGCATGACTATTTGAAAAGCAAAAAACGGAGATCAAACAGGGAGAGCATGACATCTTAGAATATCGTAATCTAAATATAAATGTGATGTATCTCTCTCTGTCATATATATATATATATATATATATATATATATATATATATTAAATAGGGAGGTGGTGTCTGATCAACACTGCTGGGATGCCATGATAAAGAAATACTGTCTTGTTTTTAAAATCCCGAAACAGTTTTCATGGTAAACAACTGACGATCCCTTATATATAAAAACATATATAAAAATATATTTATATTAGAGTATATTCTTGGAAGTAAACTAAAATAGTGATTGCAGTAGATTGATTGACTTACTAGACTAAAATCTTTCAACGAAAATTTCTTTTTTTTTCAGTTTTGAAGGTTAAAAGAACTTCCGAGACTATATATATATATATATATATATATATATATATATATATATATATATATATATATATATATATATATATATATATATATATATATATATGTAAAAAAGACAAACGGAAAAAACTAATCTTGAATCCAGTAAAAATCATCAAAGAAAACGAGAGATGTTACCAGTTTCGTTCGGATAAACGAACGTCTTCAGAAAAAGTCAAGATTTTAAATTCATTCGATAAGGATAAAAACAGAAGAAAAAGAAGAACGCAAAAAGAAACGTCATTAGCGCGCGTTTAACTATTTGAAAAAGGAAAGAATAATAAAACACGCGTATGGAGAGACGTTTAAAAAATAAAAAAAGATAAATAAATACATGGGGAGGAGAGAGAAAAATATGGATGTAGTGTAGTAAAAAAGAAACAGTTTCTTTAACCCGGATCGCAATGGCGCAATATATTGCAGTGTTTCACTGCGGTTTTTGCGAGTTATTTGCTTAAGGAATAGGATCCGAGTCTAAGGTTTACTTAGATGAAGATAAGAGAAGTATTATAGCGCTTTCGATACATTTGCCACGAGGAAAAAATTAAAATCTTTACTTTTTCTGAAGACGTTCGTGTATCCGAACGAAACCGGTAAAATCTCTCGTTTTCTTTGATAATTTTTCCTGTATTTAAATTTTTTTTTTTTCGTTTGACTTTTTTCACGCATCTTGTCTTTCACGGCATTAAATTTTTATGATATATTGTGTATTTTACCCTCATATATATATATATATATATATATATATATATATATATATATATATATATATATATATATATATATATGAGAATAAAATGCAGGATATATCATAAAATGAAATGCCGTGAAAGACAGGGTGTGTTAAAAAGCCTACGGAAAAAGAAATTTAATGCAGGAATAAATCATCAAGAAACGAGAGATTTTACCGGTTTCGTTCGGATAACGAACGTTTTCAGCAAAAGTCAATATTTTCAATTGAGTTGATAGCGGTAAAAATATAGGAGTAAGATGAACGCACAACGGGGTGCTATTGGCATGTGTTTAACTATTTAAAAAAGAAGAATAATGAAACGCGTGCGAAGAGACGTTTAATGGAAAAAGGGTGCAGAAAGATAAATTAGTTGAAAAAAGAAAACAAATGAAAATGTGGATGAAATGTAGTAAAAATCAAAAATTATTTTTACCAGGAATGCAGTTATTTAAGCAGTGGCGTGATATATTACATTGTTTCAGTGCGGATTTTGTCATATGTTTGCTTAAGGAATAAGATCCAAGTCTGAGGTTTCCGTTAGATGGTGATGAAAGAAGTTTATACACTTGCGACGTGGGAGAGAGTACCCAGTCTTAAGGAGGGTTCAGTTTGTAAATAAAAATTGTAGGTAAATGTGTTTCTGTCTATGACTCGTGCGTTAGTGGGATTGCTATGTTTGAGGTCCTGTTTGTGTTCGTAAAAGCGGGATTTTATATTTCTGGACGTTTCACCAATATTAGACATCGGACATGCGGCATATTTTATTTTGTAAATGTCGCCGAGGGAAGAAGTGTCTTTCGAAATAGTTTGGGACAGGGTTTTGTGTTGAATAAATCCTTAATTTTTTTAATGGTTGATGTTACTATTTTTATGTCAGATTTAAATTATTTTTGTAAGGAAATAGATATGGTATTATTTGGAAGAACTATGTAAGATTTACTTACGGTGATGTCGTTGTTATTTGTGATGGTGATGTCATGAGGTGGATTTTTGTAGTAGTAGTCCTTTTTTGTTGTGGATATTATAGGTTTTGCATTTAGCGATGCGGATGAAAAATTGAGGAAATTTTAAAGCTTGCTAAGTGTTCTAGATATAGGTTTATACATGGCAGAGGTAAGCATATATATATATATATATATTGAGAAAAAAAGATACATCACATCTATATTCAGATTACGATATATATGCGTTGTTACAAATAGGAGTGATTGAATCAAAATTAGAGAAATAAAATGTATTCTATAAACATTTTATTAAAGCGAGCAGAATCTATTTTATCCCGTCTTTATATTTGCCATTGGACCCAAGCAACATATGAACGGGAGAAATGTTGTATTTCAGATGTTGAATCGACATCGCCGATCCCTCCCCTATCCTTACACTCACGAGAAACGAATCTTGCGACTAAGCACCAATGCCCCGCCCCGCCCCACCTTGTCACGCCCCATCCATTTGGAAGAAAATAAAATACATAGCCACCGCCAGCCTGAAGAGAGATGTCGTTCGAGTCAACCCACTACAACCGAAATACGCGCGCTGGGAAATGAAAAGAGGAACGAATGAGAAGAATCCGATTCCACAACCGGGTAAGTCGTCCTGAGATTACTCATAAGCTTATTTGATTAAACAAAAGCTTTCGAGACTATTTTACCAAAATCTGCCGTCGATCCTGAACGTCGTGAAGAAACGAATACATCCCACCTGCGAGAAGATTGCATAGCGTCAAGTGGAACTCCCACGGTCACATCTGCTCTTATGTTTTACAACGCTTGCTCCCCCGAACTCTGCTAAAGAGTTTTCCATCCAAAGATCAGTGTGGTTCTTTGATGAGTGTGATCCTATGGCATTACCCGGACCATTGAACTTTTCAGCTCCCGTTAGGGAGACTTGTAGCTACCTTCTACACTTGTGATTCAGCAATCCCATTTTTTCCTTCCGTGATTTGCTTTGGGCATTATTTTGTTCATGGATTTTGCTCGCAATTAGTTACGTTAAACAGTATCCCTTTCCCTTTAAAATAAAACTTGGTGTTCTTGTGATTTGTTTTACATATATTTATCCCTGCTCATATTATTTTGTAAATAAATATTGTTTATATTTTAAGTTGATATATTAATCTTCTTGTACATGTTCGTTGTTATTCTTTGTTTTTATGTGATGTCTTCAATATATAAGAAGGGTATCTTGTTTGATTATAGAAGGCTAATAATAATGCGGAAATATTCTAGGTTGTTGTTGACTCTTTAATACAATATGCAGTTGTTATTTATCTTATTTACTTTCCGTTTTCACTTCGTTCACTAGAGCCGGATGTAGGTAGGTTGTATATCACGATATTTCGGGGAAATAATCCCTTCTTAAACATTCCTACTTTTTCTAAAGTTCTGCCTGTCATGTTTGTCTCAATGAAAACAAGTGAAGGTGTTAATTCAACATTTTATTGTGACTACCGTTATTTACAAACGTGGTAACACGCTGAGTCAGCCCAGTCTGAAGTGCGCGGTGTTTGTGTGGCTGATGTCCCTTGTGAACATACATCCGGTGGTTTCCCAGTCTGAGGGTATGTACATTACATCTCCCCCTCTCTAAGATCCATTGTTAATGGACGAACGATGGTCTGGGTAGACTGCCCTTATGACATCTTTTTTACCAAGGATTATTCTGCCTCTGTGTGGCCAATTTTTTTTTTTTTTTTTTTTTGAAAAGAAAAAAAAAAGCTTCCAAAATCTTTATTTTATTTGTTCATGTCTTTAGTCAGGACTGAAACGATTTGGTGGTCTCATTGTACGACTAGTTCGTCGTGGCAGGGCCGGTGATGTCAACATTGTTGCAGGCTGCTCGTAGTCAAAATGATTTTCCTCTGCGAAGGAATGATGAAGGCCAGTTCCCTCCCGGGATGTTGCGTCTGAAGGCATGTTTAGTTCTGCCTCCCTTGGTTCTGGTTTGTTTCCAATTTGGGGTTGAGACACTGGTCCCGTGATACACGGACGAGATCTGACTTGATCCTGGTGACGACGCACAACCCGGCCATCTTTCAGTCTGATCAAGAAAGACAAAGGGGATACTCTTTCCACAACATAACCATCCAACCACATGGGCCCAGAACCAAAGTTCTGTGCAAAGACTGCTTGATCTTCATCAAATAAACGCATCTGAGCAGATCTGTCATGGTGGAATTTCTGTTCTTCTTGATTGTGGTACACATTGGTTGAAATGGCAGGCCTCATACGGTCCAGATTGGTACGCAGTGTTCGCTTCATTAACAACTCTGCAGGAGTAGTTCTCGTAGCTGTATGTGGTGTTGTTCGGTATGTCAGCAAAAAACGTGATATCTTTGTTTCCAGAGTTCCTCCCGACATCCTCCTTAATCCATTTTTGACCAGTCCAACTGAACGTTCAGCTAGGCCATGTGATGCCTGATGATGTGGACTTACAAATTTGTGTCTGATACCATTTCGGTTTGTGAACTCTGCAAACTCTGAACTGGTGAAACAGGGACCATTGTCGCTAACCAGAATATGTGGTAGACCATAGGTCGCAAAACAGCGCCTCAATAGTTCGATTGTGGTGGTTGATGTAGCTGTGCTTGTTGTGTGCACGTCGATCCATTTTGAATGTGCGTCTGTGATTACCAGCAAGCTTTGGCCGTTATAATCTGCATAGTCAACATGGACACGTTGCTAAGGTTCCGTTGGCCACTGCCAAGGGTGTAGTGGTGCCTTAGAAGGTAAGCCTCTGGTGTATTGGCATGGGTAGCAGTTGTTAACCCTCTTTTCAACATTGGCATCTATACCAGGCAACCACACATAGTTACGAGCAAGGGCCTTCATCTTAACCATGCCATGGTGGCATTGGTGAAGCTCATCCAAAACTTGTTCCCTCAGACGGTGGGGAATTACCACACGCGACCCCCACAGTAGGCACCCTCTTTCGACACTCAGTTCACTTTTTCGAGCATGGAATGGCAAATACTGAGGATCCTGTGGAAGATCTTTCCTTCCCAGTTGCACTGCTTGGACGACCCTCGAAAGAATAGGCTCCCTGCGAGTGTATGTGCGTATGTCGCCTGAGTCGACCATAGAATTGCCAAGGCGGTCCATGAGATGTATAACACAACCGGGCGTTGGAACATCAATAACCTCCTGTAGAGGCAGACGACTCATTGTATCAGCAGTGACAATGTGTGATCCAGGCTTATACTCAATTACATAGTCATAAGCACTTAACAATAGTGACCATCGTATGATTCTGTGTGGTAAGGTGTCCAGTGTGGGTTTTGTCGGACTGAAGAGGCTGATGAGTGGCTTATGATCCGTGATGATTCGGAATGCACGGCCAAAAAGGTACTGATGGAATTTTTTCACTCCAACGATGATGCTCAGGCCTTCCTTTTCCAATTGGTTGTATTTTTTCTCTGCAGGTGAAAGTGTTCTGGAAGCAAAGGCAACTGGCCTCTCCGACCCATCAGGTAACACATGTGACAAAACGGCTCCAACACCATATTGACTGGCGTCACAAGTCAATATTAATTCCTTTTCGGGGTCGTAATGGACCAAAACATCTGCACTCTGCAACGAATCCTTGACTCGCTGAAAAGCTGTTGATTGGGTGGCCCCCCATCTCCATGAGACACCCTTCCGCAGGAGGTAATAGAGAGGGCCTAGCTTATCTGAGACATTTTGCACATATCTGGCGTAGAACTGGAAGAGTCCTAAAAAAGCCTTAAGTTCTGTTTCATTCCGAGGAGCCGGTGCATCCCTGATGGCACGGATTTTTTCTTCTGTGGGATGGAGACCTTCAGAGTCGATCCAGTGACTCAAGTAGGTGACATACGATGCCATGAATTTGCATTTGTCCAGACGAATACGCAGGCCGGACTCTGAGAGTTTCTTTAAAATTCTGTCAAGATTGTTCAAGTGTTCAGAGTCTGTTGAATCTGTTATCAGTATATCATCTTGATAGCAGACAACATGCGGTTAATTTGCGAACAAATTATCCATACAGCGCTGGTAAATACCAGGGGCTGACTTCACTCCAAAACTGAGGCGGTTAAACCTGTAGAGACCCCGTTGCGTGTTAATGGTTAGGTACTTCTTTGAGTTTTCCTCTAACGGCACTTGTAGGAATGCCGATCTCAGGTCTAGTTTTGTGAACTTCTGCCCCTGCACCAACCTTGCATACAAGTCATCGATTCTGGGGATGGGGTACTGGTCGAGGTTGGAGCATTTATTGATTGTCATTTTGTAATCTCCACACAACCGAATAGATTGATCAGTCTTAACAACGGCTACTATAGGAGCAGCCCATTCTGAGTACTGTACGGGTTCAATAATGCCCAGGGATTCCAGTCGATCCAATTCTTTGTCCACCCTTTCACGCAAGGCGAAGGGCATAGGTCGAGCCTTGCAGAATATGGGCTTTGTATTTGGGTCAACACTCAGTTTTGCCATGTATCCCTTTAATGTGCCTAGTTCATCCTTGAAAACATCAGGATATTTTTCTATAATATCTTCAATGACCGGTGTAGCATTCACGGATTTTAGCTGATGAATACGTTTGCAGCTTAGTTGTACGACTTGTAACCAGTTTCTGCCTAGAAGCATAGGGCCAGTACCAGGAACAACTAATGGTAGACGAAACTGTCGACCATCATAATCTACTGACACCTGACACCTACCACATGGTGTAATGCTTTCTCCCGTGTAGGTCGCTAATTTTTGTGACATAGGACAGAGCTTGGGCTTATCTAATTCGCACCATAGGTTGTCAAATGCAGTGCGACTGATCAAGGAAACAGCAGCTCCAGTGTCTATCTCCATCTCAACATTGCAGCCGTTAATGCCCACCAGCACCATCGGGGGGGTTTATTCTGCTATTTCCTTTTATATTAAACAGCTTGTGTATTGAGGCAGATTCACTTTCTGTTTCGCCACTGCTGATGTTGTGGGTTTTTTTGTTTCCAGTTCTCTCCATGTTCTTCCGGGTCAAGCAAGCTGGTGAGATATGACCGGTTTTGTGGCAAAAGTTACAAACTGCTTCTTTGAACCGGCAGGAGTCGGGGGAGTGTTTGCCATTACACCTGAAACAAAATTTTTGTTTCGGTTTTGGTCTCCAGGGCCGAGTGGGCTGTTCGACTTGGTTAACCTTCCCTTGTGATGGACTGTGCGTTGTACAGGCTGCTATGTCACTAACGTTTTTGTTTGCGCTTTCCATAGCGAGAGCTATATCACGGGCGTTAAGAAATGTCAGTTTTCTTTCCGATAGTAAACGCCTGCGAATACAGTCATCTGCCACGCCAACAACTATCAAGTCTCTCAAAATGTTTTCCAGCGTTTCTCCGAACTCGCAGAATTTTGTTATTTTTCTTAAATATGCGATAAAATCCGAAATTGATTGATCTGGTTGTTGGAGGCACATGTAGAAGTTGAATCTTTCAACTATAACCGAAGGTGTCGGGTTGCTGTGCTCGCTGAGTGTCTCCGATAGTTCCTCATAGCTTTTATCTTTCAAACTATGTGGTGTGACGAGGTCTTTAAGTAGGGAGAATGTGTCTGCCCCAACAACAGAAAGTAAAACCGCCTTTTTTTTTCTTGGGTCTTTAATCGAGTTGGCCTCGAAATAAAACTCCAGTCTCTCTGCGTATGTATTCCAGAGTCCCCCCGCAGGCGAAAATTCGTCAATACGACCAAATGACGTCATGTTAACAAATGTGTGTGCGTGTGTGCGTGTGTGCGTGGAGTAAGTCCCGGAGTTAAAACGATAAGCAATGAAATTTGGGATTAAATTTTACATGTCAACGCTTACCGTGCTTAAGCGTAGCTCAATTCTCGTCGTTATGTCATGTTTGTCTCAATGAAAACAAGTGAATATGTTAATTCAACATTTTATTGCGACTACCGTTATTTACAAACGTGGTAACACGCTGAGTCAGCCCAGTCGGAAGTGCGCGGTGTTTGTGTGGCTGATGTCCCTTGTGAACATACAACCGGTGGTTTCCCAGTCTGAGTGTGTGTACATTACACTGCCTAGTGTGGTTGTGGGGTTATTGAATCATGTCCGCAGCGATGTACGCTTCAGCAAAACCAAATCTAAACGCTACGAAATAAACATATTTATTTCAATGATGTATTGATTCCACTTTAAATTAATTTATTGTGTTTAGACTAATTTTTTAAAAATATTTGGCTTATCTTTTATTCTTTAAAGATTTCTTATTTAATTATTTTTATATGTCCTAATTTAAATAGAGTTGCTTCAAAAGGGTTAAATGGAAATACCCATAGTTTAAAGTGCGTTTCTCTGCTTAATACGTATACGAATATATTCAGGGTTATCGAGAAAATTTGATTTCCAGGATAAAACTGAAGTTCAAGCGTCTCTCCTAGCACACCGTGAACGCCTCGTACTCCAGGTTAAGATTTCACTTAAAGGTCGTGGTGATGGTCGACTTATTCTTTGATCTGTATTCGGCAAATTTTAGTTAAGTGAGGCACGTTTAATTTTGATGATAGATCAATTATCCAAACAAGTGTCAAATATACTTTATTTTTAAATCATATTCCAAATAAAGAATGCACACAATGGAATCCAAGTCGTTTAAAGCTGTTTCCAAACGATGTGTGTTTTCAGTGATATAATAGAACATAACATGTGTTTTAACGTTGTCTTTCTTCAGGACGAGATTTCCGGAGTATCTTTCCTCTTACCCATAAAAATAACAATGTCCGAGAAAAAAATTTATCTTATAACCGAAACAAAACAAAAAACTACCAGTTTGATTCAATACCTCGATAAAATATGGAATTATATGCACATTATAGTACATATTATGTAATCTGGGAAAAACGCAGTGTGTCAAAGCGGTCCGTATATCCTTGTATGTTTTTGTTGTATTTTAAAATGTTTTTCACGCCTAAAAATCATGCATTTTTTATATTAAACAAATAAAAATTGCATTATTGAAAACATATAAGCGTGTAATGTATGGGTGTTATCATAATTTTGATCTTGTTATTCCAAACGGTCGTCCGTTCCTATCAAATATATATTTTTTAATAAGCATTGAATGAATATGAAACATTTATTAACAACTCGACATTTTCGACATTGTAAAACACTTATTCTTCGTCTTAGCTATATACATAGATCTGTTTACATAAATAAGGCGGGTGTTAATGTAAACAGATTTACGTATGTTGATCCTCTTTTGCATCACCATAAAATTAATGAAGATTCACATGTTTTCCATTGGGTTAAGCGAATCTTACAGTGAACGGAAGCGGAAAGAGGTATTTATGAAATATTTACATATAAGCATTTATATTAGATTAAGGGTCAAAGAATATTTTATATTATTGGGAAAAGGGGCGTGTTTAATAGAATGCTTATGTTTATTAATAATGCAGATTTGATATCTCTCTTGATCTCACCCTTTCTCTCTCTCTCATTCTCTCTCTCTCTCTCTCTCTCTCTCTCTCTCTCTGAAGCCGAAACTATACTATTACGTATCTTAATGTGCTATTGTACTATCTTTCAATTCTCAATTCAGGAGCTCGGGTAGTGGTAGTGTAGTATCTGTTCAGTTGTAATAAAAGGATCCGTCAAGACATTACCTCCTCCTTTTGGTTAGTGTAGTATAAATTCGTTCGTAATTATAGCAACCTCTCAGACATTACCTTCTTTTGGGGGGGATTGTATATGTTATTTGGTAATATCATCTTCCCAGGTATCAACTTCCCCCTTGGGGGTAGTTTATCATCTGTTCTCAGATCATGATACCATTCACCAATGGAGTACCTTCTACTTTTATAAGGAGGGTAGTAACATATAACAAAGAATATTATTTTTCGTCGCATTGTCTGCCGCTTTCCAGTACGTCACTAGAAGAGATCTGTATACAGTTAGTCCTTTATAAAAACGAAATAGTGGGCTTCAGTCGTGGTGATGGAAGGCGACCCGGTTGGACATCATTTTCTCTGTATATAGGAGGTAGTAGCTTATTTGCGATTCTACTTTTGTGAAATATTTTCCCCAGCAATTTGCGCAGGTCCGCAATTGAATGGCAGTCTGTCGCTGGAGACAAATAAAATAAAATAAATAAGGGGTTCTTTCACATGTGTATTTTTCCTGAGGTGGTTTTCCTCGTTCAATTGTGTTTAGACAGGACTAAAGTGTATTTATACAATACGGTTGGATTGTAAAAAAGTATTAGGAAGGTTATTAACGATTCCATGGGGGTGCATTTTTTGTGTCATCTTGTATAATACTAGGAAACTTTTTGAGGGCATGAGTTGTACTGGCACGTCACCCGATCGAAAAGGCTTACAAAAACAATCCTTGGTGACACAGTAGTGAAAAATCGAGAAAGGCAGGAAATTAAACGGGGAGATAACTTTTCGGAATGATCACGTCTAAAATGATTCTTTAAGGAAGTCAGATTACAGAGAGGAATGGAAAGAGATGGTTGTCAAGTCGTCTGTCATGTCATCTTGATAAACGAAGCCGAAGGTGAAACTAAAATTGAAGCTATTATATATAAATAGCATTCAATGAATGTTACTTGTCAGAATTGCACATCGGTTAATAGCTGACTCTCACGAAACGGAGTGGCATTTCCTGATTGTCTGAACGGTGATAATACCGAGTAATACTATTATAAGCGTTGTGGCTTTAGGGACTAGCCGAAAGAAAATAAATGATTTCTTTAATAAACTATTTGTTTAATGCAAAAATAAATTAAGAATAAAGTTGTTCGGCATTACATAACATCAATTGGTTAATTTGCCGTAAAGACAGACGAAACGTTATCAGATGTAGAGCTCTGTTTACAACGATTCTTGGAGAAGGAAACATCCGATTTAACACAGGCAATGCTAGCTACATCGGATACCATCGGTTTACGTCTGGCAAATATAACCAGAGCGTAGAATAGTTCGTGCGGTGTTGAGAAAGCTAGAAGCGTATTAGAACAAATAACCTGTTATCACTCATCTGATAGAACAGGGATATTAAAGGTATCGCGTTGGTATATATATATATATATATATATATATATATATATATATAATAATTTTATTTACACAGACATGTACAAAATCTGCGACACTGGCATGTCGATGTTATCGATCAACAGTTACTATAAACTGAGATCTCATCAGGCAGAGTTAGAATCCGATCTTAACCTCAGATCATATTTGGAGAGAATGAAGTGGAGGGATAGAGAAAGAGAAGAAGAAGGAAAGAAATTTAACATTTCAAAAATTAAAGCCGTTAAAAAATTAAAATTAAAATTAAAAATTAAAAATTAAAAAATCTAAAAAATCTAAGAAACAAAAAACAGAAAACAAAAATCTAAAATCTAGAATCTGAAACAAACAGGGCAAATAAATAAATAAATAATATATATATATATATATATATATATATATATATATATATATATATATATATATATATATGGTGCATGTATTATATTAGTTTCTGTAGATGTAAATCCGTTGAAACTCCAGTGTTTATAAAAAGTGCTCAATAACTAGTGAAGCTTTTATTTTGTATAAATTTTTATTTATACAAGCATTATTAATTGCATATGTGTATACATGTTTCGGTTGTACTCTTCACAAAGACTCTATCTCTTCAGACTAAAGAAGACAGCTCGGTCTGTCGGTCTGTCAGGCTCTTTGTCTTCTTTGGTTCGAAGAGGTGGACTTCCTGTGAAGAGTACAACCGAAACATGTATGCACATATGTAACCAATAATGTATGTATAAATAAACCTTTATATTATATATATATATATACATATTAATATGATATTTATAAATAAATATTAATTATTTATTACTTACATACATCGATGTTTCATGCTAACGCAATCTTCAGTACAGGAAGTTAATTTCTGACGGTCAACGGGCTCGAACTCCGATCACAAATCGCCACTGATTCGTAGCTAATAATTAAGGAGGAATTTAACTTTGTAAATACCGAGTCGGCGGGTATTTTACAACGAGCAGCGAAAGTGATCTACAACAACACACTGTGTTGGAACTCGCAATGAAGCTATTAGTACTGCTTTTATTAAACTCACTCAGAGTGCCCGGCCTTTAGTAAAGGAGGCTTTGAATAATATTTATGAATAAATATTAATTATTTATTACCTACAGACATCGATGCTTCATGCTAACGCAATCTTCAATTCAGGAAGTTAATTTCCGACGGTCGATAGGCTCGAATTCCGATCACAAATCGCCACTGATTCGTAGTCAAGAGCGTTCTCCCGTTAGCTACATTAGCTAATAATTAAGGAGGAATTTAACTTTGTAAATACCGAGTCGGCGGGTATTTTACAACGAGCAGCGAAAGTGATCTACTACAACAAACTGTGTTGGAACTCGCAATGAAGCTATTAGTACTGCTTGTTATTAAACTCAATCAGAGTGGCCGGCCTTTAGTATATATATATATATATATATATATATATATATATATATATATATGTGTGTGTGTATGTGTGTGTGTGTGTAATTTGGTGTGTAAGTGCGAAAGTAATATATATATGTGTGTGTGTGTGTGTGTGTGTGTGTGTGTGCGTGTGTGTGTGTGTGTGTGTGTGCAATGTACAGTGTAAGTGCGTGGGTAAAATATGCGTGTGTATGTGTGCCCTCCTTACATCTCTATGACGAACTCGATTTGTCGGTCTGTCGGTCTAGCTTAAGTTGTATATACCATTTTAATCGTCTTGTAACCGTTACAGTTAAAAAAAAATAGTATTTTCTTTGGTCTGTCATACTTACGTTTGAAAGACTATTTAGTCGGTCTGTGCCGCTTACGTTTTAAAAAAATACCGTTTTCTTTTTACTGTTATTCTAAAATTAAATTTAAACATATTTTTTTTAACGTGAATCCGCGTATTTCTTTAAGAGGATATATCCGTTTGTCGGCATGTCACGATTAAGTTTGGCCTAACATTGTCATCGTTAAACGCGCAGATTGAATGGACGCATCTTACTCATATTCGTTCTTGTATGTATGCGTACCTATGCGCGTCTGTTTATGGATGCGAGCACACCAGCGTGCCTGGTATTATCATTCAGTCCGTGTGATAGTTGGCGCTTCTTCAATTCACAGTTCGAGGTGCATTGCAATTTGGCAAAATAATCGCAACATTACCAGAGAACCCCCCAATACCACGAGTTGATGTCGCCTTTTAAGGCTCTGGCGTCCCCCCCCCCCCCAACATACCCCGAGGTGCTCGATTTCTTCGTATCACTGCCAGGTAAGCATTTTCCTCACTGAGTTTATAACGTACATATGATAACCTAGAATGTCTCAGGCATAAAAAGCCAGCGCAATCCATCCGACCCCATTTTTAATTTGGGCATCCGTGCGAATATACGCACTAACTATAATCCTCTTCGGCACGTCATTGAAACTTTACTTTCAATTCTAATAAAAACAATTAAAATTATTATTTGTTGCCAGTAAATGTTTTATTAGAATTTATATACATTAATAGACGACCCGTAATCTGCTGGATCACAACAGCTATCACTATTTATTCCACTTTAATTTCATTCACTATGTAAATTAGATGTCAATATGAAGTCATTAAAAAGTTAGGCTAAAAAACAGAGGCATTGGAAAATATTAGAGAATGGTTGAATCAATTAACAGCGAGAGAGGGCGATAGCTATACGTAGATAGCTTTGTAAGAGATTGATAACTTTTTCAGTTAATTACAAATTACGCCTAATTAGAAAAATTAGAAGGCAACAGCAATATGTAGATAGCTTAGTAAGAGATTGGTAATTTTTTCAGTTAATTACACATTACGCCTAATTAGAAATAATAAAATTGATTTATTTTTAAACATAATTTAATCTCAGAACTGAAAAATATTTTACCGTTTATTTTTTTGTAATTAAACTAAGCTTATGAGAAAAAAAGTATTTAGAAAACAAACATTGTTTTTTTTTTTTTGCGTTTCTTACTCCCAAACCAGGCACATTGATACTGAAGCGTAAGTGACTACGATGACAGGGACCAGCTTCATAGGTGAAATCTGTGGCAAAAATAACTCTTTGTACGGGCGAATAGTAGTTTCATAAATATATAGGATAATGGCATAGTATAATACTAGATTAGTTACCAATGAATAATAGAAATCGATAATTGTGGTGTTTTATAAAATTAGAGAAGCGAGGCACCAAAAAGGAAATAGATTTGATTTGATTTCAACAGCTGATGTAAATAACGTAGTTGATGTAAGTTTATAAATTTATTGTTTTAAGTGAACTTATGTTACCATCAAATTGAACAGTAAAGATAATCTACAATTTTTTTTATTAAAAAGCGAGAATCCCCGTCTTGTGTGTTAGTGCTAAATTCAGAGTCCGGATTTTAGATAAATAATTGATGAACACGACGACATGGAGTGCGTTAATTTTAATCTGTCTGTGTTGCTATATACCATCCACATGATTGGCATGCGTTGTAGTCTGCATTTAGATTTCACTTACATCGCATCTATTCTGATAAAATAATGGGTAAATAATCCTCCTGTTGTAAAATGTAAAAGCAGTCGAGTTTCGATCTGAACTTGGAATTTTTGCTGGTCTAGCTACACCGAGGAGCTGTGATACAGTTTATCTGTTTATGACAATATTATATATATATATATATATATATATATATATATATATATATATATATATATATATATATAGTATAGTAATTTCACAAGTAGCTGTTGCGTCGTATATATATATATATATATATATATATATATATAGAGAGAGAGAGAGAGAGAGAGAGAGAGAGAGAGAGAGGGGGGGGGGGGCAAAGAGAGAGAGGGAGAAAGAGGGATATTCGTCTGATTATTTCCTGTAACTTATTTGCAATAAATATATGTTCATACAACTATTAAACTCTACTCGCGTAGGCATTGATGAAGTAAATACTGAAACCAAATATACGCAATATATTATATTACTTCAAAATATCATATGTGTATATACACGAAATGGTAATACATTATATATATATATATATAGATATATAATAGTAGTACGAAACTATATTCATAGCAAGTTATCTACACACAGGTGTTTTTGTTTCATTGCAGCAGGAAGGCATCAAGTTAAATACGTTAATTATTTTCAAATAGTTCACACCAAACAAGGTATGCTGGCACTGTAGACGTAAGGGGCTACTGGGAATTCGGGTGAAAGTTTTGGGGATCATCTTGAATTGGAAGGTGTGCAGCGAGATGCTAGTTCACATTAGTTTTGAATTTTTGCAGTTGGGGAAACAAGGAGCATAGTGAGTTCCAAAACCAGGCAGCGCGAATAAAGAATGTATTGGAATAGAAGGCTCTCCGACATCTGAGGACCTCCACAGTGAATTGATGTGATTTAGCTAATTGTCGGGTTGGTCGAGTGTATTTACGTGGAGGGGGGGGCATCAGAGCAGCAAGTTCATCGGAGCACATTCCATTGAAGTATTTGTAAAACAAGCACAAGATTGCAACATTTCGGCGATGGGCAAGGGCTTGAGCTTGGTGGATAGTGAGGGACCTATTAAGTTGGCGACTCTTTTTTGGACCTTGTCTAAGAGGGAGAGACTAATGGATGGTGACAACAATACTCCATGCATTAGCGGATGGTTGTTTTGCAGAGATATAAGATGCTGTCAGGTTTGAGAAGTCTTCTATCACAGTAGAGGGATCCCACTTTCTTTGCAGCAGCTTTGGCAATGTCTGCTATGTATTTGTTTCAATTCATGTTACCTGTGAATGTTGAACGTTGGACTCTCAGGTAGGGTGTTATGTTCCATGGCGATCGGTTGTTGATGAGGTTTCTTGTAGTTGTTGAACCAGCATTAAATGTTACCATCTATTTGTGACCACATTACACTACAAACAGGAGGTCACTTTCTAAGGATGCGGCCATTGCCTCGGATATGTGCGCGTCCATTTTGCCCACATGATGAGAGTATAGCGTGGTGTACTTAGCAAGTATACGGATATACGTTAATATTAGCGATATGTTTTATAATTCTTATGAAGAAGTGTTTAGTCATGCTAACCAATCAATCAGATTGGTTTAAGAGGAATTCGGCCATCAACCAATGAATCGATTAACCAGTGAGAGAATAATAACAACGAATCTGATCGGTTAGTTAGCATGACTAACCATTACTTAAATATACAAAAATATCACTAACATAAAATCCGCGAATATAGCTTGATTTTCTGCGGGAATTAAACATAAACGCCTCGGTGTAACTTACTTGCCATAGATATATGTTCATATATCTACAGTTAAGATCTATTCATTTATTGAGCACTGTTGAAGTAAATATTGTAAAATATATGCACAATACATCATATCACCATGTGCTATTATATGTGTAAATACATGAAATAATTATATATATATATATATATATATATATATATATATATATATATATATATATATATATATGTGATTTCATGAAGGCTTACCAAAGCATTCCTTTCAGGACACCAATGATCACCATTAAAGATATTTTTTCTTACAAATACTATTTATTCAAATTAAATGTTTTTTCCTACACGTGTTTCACTACCAAGCAGTTACTTGCTTGGCAGATCATCAGGGAATTTATTTTTATTTTTTTTCCTCTTTTCTTCTTAAGTGACCTCAACTATTGCAACGCCACATTGTGTATTGTCGGCGGTTGATACCAGTATTCCAGACATTTAATTTCCCTGATGATCTGCCAAGCAAGTAACTGCTTGGTAGTGAAACACGTGTAGGAAAAAACATTTAATTTGAATAAATAGTATTTGTAAGAAAAAATATATTTAATGGTGATCATTGGTGTCCTGAAAGGAATGCTTTGGTAAGCCTTCATGAAATCACATATAAATGCTCTGTACTCTGTAATCGAGTATCATCGAGCTTGTTTTTGATTGGAACAACCCCGGTCTTCACTGAATGACCTATTTTATAAGTGAAAAATCTAAATCTCTCTCTCTCTCTCTCTCTCTCTCTCTATATATATATATATATATATATATATATATATATATATATATATATATATATATATATATATATGAAGGAGAGTGGAAAGGAATTAGAGAAAGCAAAAGCCAAATCAAAATTCAATTCAAAAGTTCAAAGCAAGGTACATTCCGCAAAAACATTTAATAGAATCTCTAAGCTATCTGCGAATAAATCTATCTTCGATCAAAATTCTAGCTTTTACAATAATGCTTTGCTTAACTCAGGCTACAATCACAAAATTAAATATAACTGCAACCCCCTTACTCAAGTTAACAAATCTTCAGGCACTATTACTCACAACATGACCACACACAGAAATAAAAAGTTTAACTCATCAACACCTAAGATAATCAAAACACACTCTAATAAGCCCATAGGAACTAAAGATATTGATAATCGGGTAGACCCACATTCGCATAAACAAAGAAAAAAACTTAGAAGAAAGAATAACATTTGGTTTAATCGGCCTTTCAGCAGTAATGTTAAAACCAATATACCTAAAGAATTTTTCCAAATCTTAGACAGATCTTTTAAGCATCCCCACAGATATAGCACTATCCTTAACAAAAATTCTATTAAAATATCATACTCTACGATGCCCAATATTGAACAAACTATCATAACCTCTAACAATAGGAAAATCAAACATATCCAACAGCAACCACCCACCACATCCCTCACCACTTGTAACTGCCGTAAACCTAGAGATTGTCCCCTTAACAACAACTGTGTACAGAAGGACGTAATATACGCTTGTACTGTTAAACAATTTCCTCGCTCCACCAATGTTGTGAGTAATCACAGCTCCCACACTCCACCCGAACTCCGGATCTCCCCGCAACCCCAATCCGCTTCTACTCTAAACTCCCGCTTATACAGCCATACCTCTAACCAAGCACCCCCAATAATAAATAGTGCTCATGGGCCAACTCACATTTCCCCCATATCCGCTCCACCCCACTTCTCCAATCAACTTTCCTCGCATAACTTGGATCTCCAAACCCAAATCTCTTCTAACACCATTAGTAATCTCAATGCAACTATAGCACCACCCTTCAAGATACACACATATATTGGGGCGTCCTCTTTCCCCATAAAGACCCGGATCTCAAACCATATATATTCCTTTAAAAATAGCAGCGATAACAGCACAGGCACTTCACTTTCCAATCTAATTAGAAACCTCAATCTCAAAAATACTCCCTATTCACTTCACTGGTCAATACTTAAAAAGTCCAAATCATATACCCCTGGAGCATCCCATTGCCAACTTTGTACTCTGGAAACCTTTATGATAGCTACTGCTACTAAATCTAAAAATATTATTAATTCTAAGAATGAACTTATCTCCAGTTGCAGGCATAAACGTAAATTCAGGTATAGCAACCATAATAATCCCCCTGACACCCCTCCCCCATTTGATTAAATACCCTCCCTTCATCTCGGATTTTCCCTCCTTACATCTCGAAACCCCTTTATGATAGTTCTAATTCCTGTTGTTCTTTAATCTCTACTTATATCTCCCTCATCCCTTTAACCTTCTCTTAACTTAATAAAATTACCCATAAACTTCGTTAGCTTCGCATTTCCCTTAGTTTTAACACCTTTCTTCCATTACCCCCTAAATCTTTCCACTTAACCCCCTTAACTGTATAACTTTATTTGGCTTCCCATTTTCTTTCCCGTTTAACTTCTTTTAATGCATTCGTCCGCTTCCCTTCAACACTTCCATTCTTCATTCTTTTCCCTTTCAACGTGATAACTAACCCACTCTATTCATATTATCCTAGCCCTTTCATTTACTTGTTGATTAGCCTTATCTACTCATTATCCCATTTACACACCTCGATTTCGAACTCCTTAATGCTTCCACTGTGCACTCTAATTATTCTTCCCCTCCTGTTTTTAATTCTTCTCACTTTTTTAATAGCCTCAATTATTTCCCCCCTTGTTTTACCTCGCCCTTCGCATATTCTCTCTCAAACTACTCAACCCCCTTCCCGCCCTAGCTCTACATCTTTTAACCCCTATAGTATTTACTTGTAACTGCGATCTCCACTCTCCTTCTGGCTTAATCCTTTGTCACTTTTTTAACCTTGTATATCTCTTACCCCTTCCAGCCTTCACTAACCTATTTTAACAATTTTCTTAATTAACATCCATATAAATTTTTTTTTAAATAAAATTTCAAAGTTTATATTTTCCCATATCTATTTGAACTAGCATCCCGTAACTGCTTATTTACTAACCCATCATCTTTTCCACCTTGGAGACTCCCATTCCGGATATCCTCTCTAGGTCTTGTTTTTTAATCTTAGTCTTATTTTAATTTTCATTCTTGAGCTCCAATCTTATCGACTTTTCCCTCATTCTATTACTAGTATCTTATTTTTAATTTTTTAATTTTTTAATTTTTTATTTTTAATTTTTTTTTTTTTTTTTTTTTTTTTTTTTTAAATTCTTTCGGTCAATCCTCAATTTTCCCTGCGAGCTTAAGACTAATCTTATCTATTTTTCATTCTTTATTCTTCTATTTTCTTATTTCTACTTTTTATACTATTTTTATCTCTATTTTTTATCTTTACTCTTTTAATCTTTAACTCATTCTCCTAGTCCTACCCTTCATATATATTTAGCCTCATTGTTTATTTCTAAGGTCATTTGATTAAACTTCTAAACCCCCGAACTCTGTTCTTATACATTATTCTGATATTTTAACCCCTTATCCTAACATTTGTTAACTTACCCCCACTCCTTTCTTCCCCTTTTCTAGTTGAATCCTAATTTCAACTTTGTTTCACCCCCCCACTTTCACACTCTTAGTTTTATCCGCATTCCTTCACCGCATCGCTCCCTTTCTCCTCCCCCCTCTCTTTCCTCGTACCCGTCCCTTTCTCCTCCTACATACCACTTACCCGTTTCCTCCCTTGCCCACTGGTCGCATATTATACTCTCCTTTTCACTGTCTTTGCTTTTCTTCATTTATAGCCGGCTTTCTCAACTGGGCAGACTTTAAATATTCTCACTGCCCCTTTTTCCACTTTAAAACACTTTCCATTTGTCATCTCTGTCCGGGAAGTCTCTTTAATGGCGAATATTTTACATCTTAATCTCCTCTGACGCCTGCCTGCATCTTCGAATGTACCTCTTATTGGACTTTTTACCCTTCCTGGATTTTCTATTTTCGCCGTACTTGAAGTTGTGGCTTCTTGGAATTTAACTTTGAAACCTCTCTCATTACTTCTCGTGCCTCTAACGACCGACCTATCTACATCGTATCCTCTCCATTGGACTCTTCGACACCGGACCTTTTGGCAATCGGACATTTGCTTGCACCCTGGCACAGTTTTGCCCTACGTTTCCTTCCCTACAACTTTTATTTTTTTCATTTTTTCAAATTTTAAATCTTGGCCATTGCCAACTTATCTATCCCAGCGACTTCCTCTGATGATAAGATTTTGATCTTTGAAAAGCCTGGCTTAAGGAAAATTTAACTTGAATAAATTGCCTTTTTTGCGGAATGTACCTTGCTTTGAACTTTTGAATTGAATTTTGATTTGGCTTTTGCTTTCTCTAATTCCTTTCCACTCTCCTTCATTTCTACCTGCTCTATCCTGGATATTGAGCTGCATACTCTTCACAATAGGGTTTTACCTTTCCTAAAAGTTCGCTTTTAGTACACCTCTTTATATATATATATATATATATATATATATAAAATGTGTGGTTTATCGTTCAAGTTTCAAAGTATTGCATGAAAAGTTAATAAAATTGAAATATAAGCCAAATTAGCAATACAAGATTAATTTTTTTTTTCTTACATTAATCCTATTGATTACGGAATAAAATTCCTTCTTCAGGGGTGACCAGTATTGAGTCATTTTTTTTTCATCAAAAAACAAGAATAAAGAAACTTATTTCTTTGTTAATTTGATAAACGTCTCTGATGGTACGACGCCACCGCCGTGCTGTTACTGATGGCGGCTAGGACTCAAAAACCGGTGTCGAACGAGAATTGCGTTGGCATGCTGTCAAGTAAAATGTGTGGTTTATCGTTCAAGTTTCAAAGTATTGCATGGAAAGTTAATAAAATTGAAATATAAGCCAAATTAGCAATACAAGATTCATTTATTTTTTTGTTTTTCTTACATTAATCCTATCGATTACGGAATAAAATTGCTTCTTCAGGGGTGACCAGTATTGAGTCATTTTTTTTTTTTTATCAAAAAACAAGAATAAAGAAACTTATTTCTTTGTTAATTTGATAAACGTCTCCGTAATCGATAGGATTAATGTAAGAAAAAAAAATGAATCTTGTATTGCTAATTTGGCTTATTTTTCAATTTTATTAACTTTCCATGCAATACTTTGAAACTTGAACGATAAACCACACATTTTACTTGACAGCGTGCCAACGCAATTCTCGTTCGACACCGGTTTTTGAGTCCTAGCCGCCATCAGTAACAGCACGGCGGTGGCGTCGTACCATCAGAGACGTTTATCAAATTAACAAAGAAATAAGTTTCTTTATTCTTGTTTTTTGATGAAAAAAAAAATGACTCAATACTGGTCACCCCTGAAGAAGGAATTTTATTCCGTATTCGATAGGATTAATGTAAGAAAAAAAAAATCTTGTATTGCTAATTTGGCTTATATTTCAATTTATATATATATATATATATATATATATATATATATATAAAAATGTGATACTTAGAAGGCAATACAATGCAGAGGTGTGACAGATAGACTCAAGTTGGAGCAAAATATGGCATATAATGGTGGAACGGGTTAAATAGTTTCACGTTTAATACAATGTATACATATATGTATATATATATATATATATATATATATATATATATTATTATTATTTTACATGCACACATTGATATATCTATCTACAAAATGTTACAATGTTATGTAATACATGCAGAGTTTCCGAAATATAGGTGAAACAATTTAACACGTCCCACCATTATATGTCTTATTTTGCTTCAACATGAGTTAATCCGTTACACATCTGCATTGTATTGCCTTCTATGTATCACATTTTTATATACAAGTAAACAATGCTTCACGCAAACTACATAAACCTTTTATATATATATATATATATATATATATATATATATATATATATATGCACTAGCAGAATGACCTAGTGCTTCCTAGTCATCAAATATGTTGAACATAAGTAATAAAGCTAACCAAGGATATGATTCCTATCATTCTGCTGTGTTATGCTTTAATTGTACAACAAACAAGTTATGTTTCGAGATTTTTTTAGATGAGGATTGATAATTTGTATATTTTGTTTTATTCGGGCTATTGTTCTGATCTGTGGTGTTATCTTCACAACATTCTGATCGATTAAACCTCCAACCTTCTTCAGGTGCATCTTTTTGAACTCGGGAATCGGCAGACAATTTTGAACGGAACACTTTATTTAATCCTAGGGAGTAGCTTTTTCTCGTTCTGTCAGACATGAGCAGATAGAAGTCTTATAGAAATTCGTAATTGCATTCCTAGTATTGCCCGAACTGAAGATTGAACCTTCAACTTGCAGAAGACTGTCACTTAGAATAACATCTAAGATCAGAACAATAGTCCGAATAAACCATACAAACAAACAAATTGTTTAGAAACAAGGTAACTAACATTAAATAATCGTAAACGTTTATATCCCGTTACACAAAATAACCTAACAAATTATTATACATCATTATAATACAAAAAAAAATAATTTAATCTCGGTATTAATTATTTGGTAAAAGAAATCAATTAAAGTAAACAGATTCTCTGGTGAATGAAAGATAATAATACTTTGTAATAATGTAAGTGTATTTGAAGCGAGGGAAACAAACACACCTATTTTTTTTTAGAGTTTGAATAAATCAAATGAAGATTGTAACTTTGATTATGATTAAGTTTTTCAGGGATGAAGGTTAAATAATGGTTTTTAAAAAGATTGCCACACAAGGTGGAAAAAAGATTCAATAATAGGTTAAATCAAAACAATCTAAGAATTAATTCGGGAACTTAAATAATAGTTGAATTTTAAGAAAATCATCGACCTCAATGGGAATCGAACTCGCACTCTGTAGGCTTCTATCTTTACGCCTTTTCGAAAGCGACATAGAATGGGAGGTTGCCTGGTTCCGCTTTGATTTTAAATCATTTTCCATTTAAAGCAAAACCTCTCCACCTCTCTCTATCCCCCTCTCTCCCCCCCCTCTCTCCCCCCTCTCTCTCTCTCTCTTTCTCTATCTTCCTTCTTTTATTTTCTTAAGAAAGTTACTCTTAAATATTTCGTAAAACGTTCAGAGTCTCAAATTCTTATGGATTCAAACAAACAGACACTATATTTTACTTATTTCTAGCTCACAGAGTAAATGTAGTATTATGGTGACTGAGAAATGCGAATTTCATGCACGGATTATTTTGGTGAACGGACGGGTAAGTTAGAATCGACAATGAGTCTGTCTACTTGACCACACAATAATACGGCAATGGCCACTCTAACTGTCCACCTATTTTAAATCGTTTGTCTAATGATGAAATTTTATGCAATAAATACATCAATGTGCAAAGTGAAATGCGTTTGATACTATGATGATGGCTGTTTCTTCTCACTTAGAGCGACTTGTGCCTCGAACCCTTCCATCCTGATCAGAAGTACTAAAATTAGTCTGTAATCAACGAATCAGCTGAGTGGTTACTAAGTAAGTCCCCCCCCCCTTTAGTTTGAAGAAGATATTTACATGCCTGTTTACTTCACAAGCGAATGGTTGCGTTTATATCATTAATATTCATGCTTGAGCGAAACAATTTTGCGGTTCAATTGAAAGATCAGAGAGAGAAAGAGAGAGAGAGAGGGGGGGGATGAGCGATGCTTATTTTGAGCGTTAAGAAAGCGTGAAGGTTTAGAAAAGGAGGAGCATCCATCGCCTCAGCAAAAAAAGTAACATCTACTGGCTGGCGTGAGAAAAAGATAAGATATCAGGATGTGCATATGGCGGAGATCAAGTAACTTTTGAATTCAAAGCCATTTATCCTGGCAAAAATTAAATAATATAAATACATGTGTAGTCCTCTTTGCGATCTTTAATATTTAAATAGTGGCAACAACTATGAAACCATCTGTATACTATTAAAATAGAAACACGTGATTGCTTGACAATAAAGGAATCGACAAGTACACATTACTAAAGCAATAAGTTTTACGATATCAGTACTCGAGTTCAAACCTCACGAAAACCTAAGGGGTATTTCAAAACTGTATACGTGTTTTATGAAGTTAAAGAAATTAACATAACGTAAAAATATTGCAGGAATATATTTTTTAAACTAAGTGACCATTTTTTGATCACCTGCAAAGATTATTGTGAAAAACCCTAGGCTATTTTTTATTTTTTTATTATCTTTGACGTCTAATATTATCCTCCTTTCTTTTAAATGTTTACCTGAAAGATTCCACGTAAAAATCGCATTCGTTTTAGTTTTAATTGATTTCGCCTGCTTTTAAATTTGTAAACCGACATCCATTTAGATTCTCGTGGTATGATGTAATATCCGGTGTTATGTTATCACATCCGTTTCCGTTTTCTTTATGATCGATGATATAAATAGAAGTAATGAGATTGACATTCATTACATTTTTTCAGTTTCTATACGAATTGTTTGATCTAGGCGACTAAACGAGTCGTCTGCTCTATATAAAACATTGCTAAAAGCTACCGTTAATCGTTTATGACGGCATTCATTTTCAAGTAATTATGTATATATATATATATATATATATATATATATATATATATATATATATATATATATATATATATATTTCTTTCCTTTTCTATGCGATCTTACCTCTCTTTCTCTGTATTATTTCTTCTTTTTTATCTCTCTCTTCCTTTCGCTCCATTCTATTTTCTTCTTATTCTCCCCCCCTCTCTCTCTCTCTCTCTCTCTCTCTCTCTCTGTCTGACTTCCCTCTCTTTCCGCTTTTCTCTCTCGCTTTCTGTCTCTTAACCTCTCAGTCGACCACTTCTCTTATCAATTCTTTGTATGTACACTATAATAATAAATACGGCCGGAATGCGGGTATTTAGTTAGTAATATCTATATTAATGAAATTATGAAACCACTTCTCGTGTGACTTTCACATTATCATCATTTTATTTGCTATTAATCAGTTATTTATTGAAATTTAAAAAATGCAAAAGCGTAAAATAAGACAAAATTTTAAAAATTCTCTTTAAAATTAATTTAATTTCGAAATTAAATACACCATAATGTATTTATTTATCTTTTTCGTAACAAGCCAATCATTTTTTTTTTAATCTTTTCTGAATTACTTCGCGGCTCTTCGAAATTTGAAAAGCATTTGTGCTGTCGAATAGAAAGTCATTTCTTCGATTTAAAATTATTGGCTAATCTTCATGTATTTAAAGATCGAAAGTGTTGAAAACTATTGATAACTAATCATTTTATAAATAGATATTAAAACATTACCATGATAAAATTAGTTATAGTTTTATAACATTACGTTCAAATAATAATGTAATGACAGAACAATACCGTATTAATTAAATGTAATTTTCAAAATAAAAGTAAAAATACAAAAGAAAAGTGAAAGTAAAAAGACTCTCGGGCACCGCCGTGATTATACAACTAGATTAAATAGTCTATTGACTGTTATTATATTTTAAGCTGGAGTTGCCTGATTGTCTGAATGGATGTCATCGAAGACTATGGAATCGGGATTATGGTTCAAATTTTTTGCGTATATTATGGTCAGTGACACATTATCTTTGGGGGAAAGGCAAGAGTCCACAATTCCCACTGAATAATGAATGCCCAATTAATTGCATTCAATAAACTGTGAGTTGATTCGTTTTTTATGCAATCTTTTCTTTCTCTCTTCTCTTCATTTCTTGCTCCCTTTTCTTCCCCCGCTCTATCTTTGTTTCTCCCCTCCTCTTCCTCTTTCTCCTTCTCTCTCTCTCGCTCTCTCTCTCTTTCTTTTTGCCTCTTATTCAGTCACAAAATAAGTACGAGTATTATTAATGTGTGTGTATTCAATCGACGCTTATAGTAATGAAAACATTTATTTCAAACGTAGGTGGACGGGCAGAGTGTCTCATATAGAATCATAGATGTATTATAAAAATGGTATTTCATTCTTAAGCCTCTCAGACTGACGAACATTCTACTTGAAACGCAAGCGTGACAGACCAAAGAATGAGTTTTTCGACTTAAGCGGGACATACCAAAAGAAAAAAAATGATACTTCAAACGTAAGCGTGAGAGACCGAAGAAAATGCTATTTCTAACTTCGGCGTGACAGGCTAACGTAATGCTATTTCAAACTACATAGTACCAGACCGACGGATTGACTGACAAAGACTCTCACATATATATGAAGACACATAGAATAAACCTTCAAAATAGTTCATTTTAAAAATGTGTACGTATACAGGCATACCCACATATGAAAAGTTTCGGGACTCCTCATTTACTTGCCTCCCCCACAAAAGTAAGACACATAGTCGTTTTTTATGTGCAGATATCCACCTCCCCCAAAAGGGGCACTCTGGATAAGATAAAAATTGCTCCAGTAAAGGCTCTCTTCTGAATGAGGACAGGACAGATACTACACTGTTAATTATTTATTTACAAACATAAAAAATATATATTTGAACAAATTAGGCACAAGGCTATCAAACTGTGGGGGTGGGGGCAGTGGTTATTCTCTGTTTACCCTACTTATTTTTGGTCACAAAAATACCACATTTAAGTGTAGGGGCCATCCTACTTAAAATACTCAAATTGTTGAAATTTGATTTGATTAATAAAAAAGAATATATATACATTAATTGATTGTAATAAAATGGATGGGGGTACAGCAAACCGCTCTCGAACAGACGTTGAAAATAGACCTGTTTGCAAACCCAGTGTATTTTCCCATTACAGGGACGCGATGACAGAAGGTCAGCCAACCCTGAGGATAACACTCAGAGCCGGAATTCTAAAAGAAACCCGAGGCTGTATACAAAAATCTTCTGGCAACTCCTGCGACGACACTAAAACAATATCTATCGGCTCTTGCTTTTCCAATGGACAAATCCAGCTCAGCTTAGAAATGGATATTTGTATGGTTAACCAATTTTCATCTATACATACTTGCACTCTGGAAAGCGGAAGTCCGTCATCTGTCAGGGTAGAATGACATAATATAAAAACCCATTATAAGTATGGCTACTCTTACAGATCTTCTTGGCCTTTTAGTCAAGATCAAAGTGTAGTATCTGTTCCGATGGATACTGCACGCCTGTCCTGAGCAGTTCTAGGAGGTCCGCCCTCCCAGGTTTCGCCTCCCCTCTTTGGGGAGGAGTAAGTTTATTGCTTACTGTCTGAGGCGCCCCTACCGGGGAATGCCGACGGGGCTGCCCGGGCAATTTTTAATGGCCAGAGCGCTCACCTTCTCGGGCGCTGGCTTTTCAAATCCCACTTTCCGACCTTGTGTCACATACTCCCATTGTGGGTGGGTGTTAAATAACGCCTTTTAGTCAAGATCAAAGTGTAGTATCTGTTCCGATGGATACTGCACGCCTGTCCTGAGCAGTTCTAGGAGGTCCGCCCTCCCAGGCTTCGCCTCCCCTCTTTGGGGAGGAGTAAGTTTATTGCTTACTGTCTGAGGCGCCCCTACCGGGGAATGCCGACGGGGCTGCCCAGGCAATTTTTAAATGGCCAGAGTGCTCACCTCTCGAGCGCTGGCTTTTAACCCCACTTACTCGACCCGATCTTGGGTCACATCTTACTTGTGGGAGTAAGATAAAACTGGCCTTGTGCCTAACTCCGCGAGGAGTAAATAAACTCTTACAGATCTTCTTGGCCTTTTAGTCAAGATCAAAGTGTAGTATCTGTTCCGATGGATACTGCACCCCATAGACTGGTATTGTCTTGTCCTTCGGGACTTGATTTACGTCGGTCTATGGGATTGTCTTGTGCAGTTCTAGGAGGTCCCCCCTCCCAGGCTTTGCCTCCCCTCTTTGGGGAGGAGTAAGTTTATTGCTTACTGTTTGAGGCGCCCCTACCGGGGAATGCCGACGGGGCTGCCCAGGCAATTTGTGATGGTCAAAGTGCTCCCTTCTCGGGCGCTGGCTTTTCAACCCCCACTTTCCGACCCGACCTTGGGTCACATCTTACTTGTGGGAGTAGGATAAAACTGGCCTTGTGCCTAACTCCTGGAGCGGTGTAAATAATACTCTTACAGATCTTTTTGGCCTTTTGGCTAAGATTAAAGTGTAGTATCTGTTCCGATGGATACTACACTCCATAGACTGGTATTGTCTTGGCCTTCGGGACTTGATTTATGTCGGTCTATGGGTATTCCTGTGCAGTTCTAGGAGGTCCACCCTCCCAGGCTTCGCCTCCCCTCTTTGGAGAGGAGTAAGTTTTTTGCTTACTGCCTGAGGCGCCCTTACCGGGGAATGCCGACGGGGCTACCCAGGCAATTTTTAAACCCCACTTTCCCGACCCGACCTTGGGTCACATCTTACTTGTGGGTGTAAGATAAAAACTGGCCTTGTGCCTAACTCCTGGAGAGGAGTAAAGCAATACTCTTACAGATCTTCTTGGCCTTTTGGCTAAGATCAAAGTATAGTATCTGTTCTGATGGATACTGCACCCCATAGACTGGTATTGTCTTGTCCTTCGGGGCTTGATTTACGTCGGTCTATGGGTCTGTCCTGTGCAGTTCTGGGAGGTCCACCTTCCCAGGCTTTGCCTCCCCTCTTTGGGGAGGAGTAAGTCTATTGCTTACTGCCTGAGGCGCCCATACCCAGTCAATTTTTAAACCCCACTTTCCCCACCCGACCTTGGATCACATCTTACTTGTGGGAGTAAGATAAAAACTGGCCTTGTGCCTAACTCCTAGAAAGGAGTAAAGCAATACTCTTACAGATAAGCTTAAATAGTGATTTGACTTTGTTTTCTTCTCCGTTCACTTCTCTACCGTTTATATTAATTGCCCTATTATTTCCTTACGCGTTTTTTTCCTCTTCCATGCAAATACGTGATAACGTGCACAACACACTTGCTATCGTGTATCAGAAGCAGTGATCGTTAACAATACTCGTCACCCTGTGATATGTTCTGACGGTGAAGAATGTTGTCGTTGAGTTGGTCGGGGTGATTCTAAAATTATCAGATTTGGCAGGGTCCTCGAAGTGACTCAGATACATTTCAGTGCAAACGTAGACTCGTTTACAAACCCTGAGAAAATGATTGTGATATTTGTCTTAGGGGAAAAAAAGAGAACAACGGAAATGAAAGAAAAGGAAATTAAAAGAAAACATGGTGGAGGACATTATCTTCACTTTTATCTGAAGATGTATTCATCTCTTCTTCATTTCTTTTCTTTAGTCTTTCCTTTATACAACGCATTCTTTCTTTCTACCTTTCTTTTGCTTTTCGTTCTTTCAATTAATATATCTGCAACTATCCACTTCTCCCTTTTCCTCTCTCTAAAATAAGAACTGCAAACTTTCAACTTGATGGTTGATGGTTGATGGTTTGACCCCTACTTAAGAGAGGTGCTAGTCTAGCCGCATTAAAGACTAGTAAAAACCAAAACAGTCTGTCTGCAAATAACCATATGAGCCCCTTTCTCAGGTCGAGCACTGTCGGTCAGCGATGCTTCTTAGCATAATGTAAAGCTCTTTGTAAATAAACGAATAGAGCACTGTAAAGCGGTGGCCAATGTTTATTAAGTACGCACACAATAAATGGCCGATCCCCAAAATGTAAAAACATTTTGACTCCTCCCCTCACTTAAAAATTCACCAAAATTCAGGAAATCAACCAATATATATATATGCGTATGTGTATATACACAAATTTATAAAATAAATAAGTACGTTAGTCCAGCCAAATAAGTAAAAAAGATCAAACTAATCGCACCCCAATGTTGTTTTGCACAATGCATTTCTATGAACATATTAAAAATCTAGAAAAATCTACCGATGCGAAATATGAAAATTTTACAATTATCGATCTGCGATTATAGTGTGTGTTTATTACGAAATAATATAAACAACCTCGTTTTCATTTTGGATTTTTACTAAAATTTTCGATAACATTGATTGCTGGGCTTTAAATGTATTTCTTGTCCTGAAATAAAGTTTTAATTTACTTTGTAAAGTTTTGAGAATCAGACTTTCAGTCTATGTTTTAAACGCTGGCGGCCATATTGTTTATCCATGCACTAACATATTTTTATGATGTAAAAGTTTTATCACATAGAAAATAAAACAAAGTTTTTGATATAAAATAAAATTTGAACTTTTTTTTAGACAAAAAACAACTTGTTTAAAACAATATGAAGAGGTTAAAAATAAAACATATTGGTCGATTTTCAAAGAATTCCTTAAAATTTAGAATAACTTACTGAAATAAATTCATCGTCTATTATACACTGCTGGGTTTTACTGTCAATTTTTATTTTGTTACAAATTGAATAATGTCTAATGCAAGTACTAGATACATGTGCATACTTTGTAAATAAAGTATTATGGGCAACAATCTTAGGGATACACTTGTTAACCCCACACCGTGCCGATCGTCGTGGCATTAAAACATAGATACAAGTTCCTCTCGGCCGGGATGGCGACAACGATGATGATGAGGTCGCCGATCTGGTCATCTCGTTCAGTTACAAACACACTTACACGTTGAAACTTTTTATATCAGCGAGCGATCACTGGGCGAACGGCAACCGGTTGGCTCTGTGGGGGCGAACGATCATTCAAAGCATAACAAAAAGAAAAGAACAAAGTTCAAAAACTCCGTCGGGATTTTTTGCATGGAAGAGTTATTATTAATAAAATAAAAGAATTGATTTTACATTGGTCAATGGTAGGATTAATGTCTACCGTGCTCGTAAATGACTTGAGCAAAGATTGTGTTTTTTTCGCTACGTTATTTCGCTAGTTCTCCATGTGTGCGAATTCTTCACACAAGTGGTTGTTTAAGTTACAACTCAACGGGCGAAGATGGTGGCTAGAATTTCGCCCGGTTTCTTTTCTTCGACAAACGCCACTTCGGCCACGCCCGGGCGTAAGTTCAACTCTCCCTGGCGTATGTCCAACTCTATCTGTCGTCAATCCAACTCTGTCTCCTGCGTGAAAAAAGCACATTCTTTCATTGAACATGTCTAAGGTCGTACATACCCCTTCTCCGTCATCTTACCTCCTGCGTGTTCTCCGCTCTCAAGGAGGGTGGGGACGGGCCCCTCACTCTTTTTTTTTTCTTAAAATAAATGGGACTTTCTTTTTAGCCCATCGTTATCGCCAAAAACAAGCGCTTTCTTATTCTGTCCCATAGCTGGGGGTGCTCTGTGCCCGGCTTGTAATTTACGATGACAGGCCCAAATAAATCTCCGTCAAGTGGACGTCTTCAAAACAACCGTCACAGAATCATTGTTCTAAAACGCGCCATTCACCCCACATAATAATATCGCTTTATTGATATTTCAAAATTAAATTTGCGATATGGAATTCTCTAATCTCTACTTTCCGTCTGGTCACTGTCTCCTCGACTCTGGTGGTAATTGATTTTGAATACTTTACACGATTCCGCGAAACTAGCTGGCGTCTCGTTCTGTCGTTCGAATAAGTCCATTTCTACGTCAAATATATACTAGTTTTATATCTCCATATCGTCTCGTCGCAAGGCTCCCAGTCGGCGTAGCACCACCATCAAGATGCATACTAGCACGTCACCAGAGTACCCGATCCCCATGGTCCCCGGATACTTTGTCACACAGTGACAATTACCTGTGATAGCATATACACAGCATGTGGAGAATATGCAAGTAGTGTTCGTATATGTACAGGTCAGCGTGTTCATAAGAGCTGTAGAAAACCATAGTATAACCCTAACATTATAAAAGCCGATGAAAACATGGAATGGGTCGATATATTAGTATGTTATTATAGGTTACGATCTCGAACAAGAACTTTTGATTTCATGAATTACTACCTGTTCTGTGGTACATCAACCAAATTCCAAGGAAGGCAAATATATCATGGTCATCATCTTGTGAAAACATTAAAATTTGATAACACTATAGACAAGATATGTAAATCCCGGAATGATGAGTGGACTTATACAATATTAGAAAGATTACCATCTGCAAATGAGTTACATGCCAACGATGCAGTACCAACTTTAGGGCAGGCAAACAACGAAATAAATATATGACTCCCAACTCAAATTATCCATCCATAGTTACACTTACTTCAGAGAAAACATTGGAATTTCTACCTGATTGTGTTGCTTACTTTATGCAGATTATTGCAACAGGAAAAATGCAGAGAAAAAGCAGGCATTTCTTGAAGATGCCATCATTTAAGCTATTCGACCAAGTATGATGATTGCTCTTTTACAATTATTGTTAGTCATAAAAATGTATCACCATTTTGGTTCTAGGTTGTTGATAGATTAATTACAGCAACATGTATTTTGTAGTTCATATCATGAAATCCAAACATTTGAACGAAATGCTGCTGTAAGTGTTATGTCACTGTTACAAAAGGTCAATTTATACTATATGCAGCAGACACTTTTGAACACATAATCGATATTGCCCCTTTAATCAGATGGGTATGGTTGCTATATTAATACAAGGTAAATTTGTCACGCATGTGATTTCTTAGCATGAAGTAACGACTAATGAGATCCTTAGGCCTGGAAAAATAACAATTCATAACCATTATCAAAAAGATAATCTATATCATTTTGCTGAACTTTCCCATCATTGTGATCATTTTTCTAAATCCAAATATTTACTTGATATTCTGTGGGAAATTGCCGCCCAGGGTTATCAGAAATTATGCAAATGGTATACAAAGAAAATCATCCGGGAAGGACAACTGTTGCGATTTTGTCTTTCATTGACTTATATTCATCAAATATGTTATGTACCTATTATACATTGATATTTTTGGTTGAACAAGTAACATTATAACACAACTCGTGTTACCACATTTGACTATCCACTGTATCGGAAGGCTCAAACTATTATAGTTAATAAGCAATCTAGTAGCCATCTGAAATCTATAGTGTTGAGAATTGGAAGGGTAAACATAGAGATAAGTTTATGTATAGGTAATCTAATGGAAAAAGCAGGATTGTCAGACGTTCTGGAATATATATATGGCCACAACTTAGTATCAAATATGCTTCGTGTAAATGTTCTTGCTAAAGTATAAAGAGGTCATTTCTTAATAGATAGTGCACTTAATATATTACTTCTTTGCAGACACATTGGAACTCACTGTGCAACATAACTCTGTACCTGACATTGAAACTCAAAGTGAAGAACACTTAGACATCAACAGAGAAATCTAATATAATTCAAGTGAGACGTACTAATTTAGCAGAAAGGTAAATAATATTAGCTAAAAATATTTGCAAAATCATTACTAATCTAGATACGATGGTAGATGAAAATCTATGATAGCATCTATGACTATCCATGAAGAGGTGGAACAGTAAATCAAGAAGATTCTGACTAATCGTACTTGCTGCTTATGGTGGCAATATATAAAAATGCTAGAAATTTCGAAACATTTTCTCTGAACTGAAAGAACAGGAAATTGAAGTTTCCATCTTGCTTCATTGTATGATATGCTACAATTCTTTGTTGCTGCAGGTCACAATTTGTATACTAAGACAGTATTTAATAACTTCAACAAATAACTTCAACCGCTACCTTATCAAGAGATCAACCTTATTTTTATTCTTTTTAAAAAAATAGTTTACATGTTGTTTACCATAGTGATACTGGGCAGGACTTTCCACTGAGCTTAATGTTTATGTGAAGTATCAAATCCGCTAAAATAAAATAAGTAAACAGCACAAGGAATTAACTGACATCCGACAAAAGAGAAACTGCACGGATACAAAAAAAAACATATCAGCTGTTTGAAAGCTAGAAATTCCCTCAGTAAATATGATATCACTGCACAGCATTATCTCACGTATTGTTGTATAGGATTCAGTAAACTTAGATCAAACAGAAAATGTTGGCTATGAGATTCATCAATCCATGGAAAGCAATGAGGTATCTAACAATTCATTCAAGTGAAAAGAAAACAGGCAATTACCCTTGAATTAAAACAGATATCATTATAGACAAAAGAAGTAGTGCATATTTATCTGCAAGCCCTGTTTCAAAGCCTAACATTACTTGCAACAAACGAATACATAAATATATATGACCTTTTTAAATATAACAACATCTATGTTTGATTCCATTGCTTTTCCCAGATCTACAAGCAAAGTAATTATAGAAAGTGATCTACAGGACCAGCTTCGATGCGAAGAATGCATATTTCCTACTGGTAAACACTTTGTTTTTGATGGAGAAGCATTACTACATCGGATCATTTCGCATCATGTTGCTACATTTAGATACACATATTATGCATATATTTAATACGTACTGTACACATATGAAAAATGTGATGGTTACAGTGAACAGCCTTCAGTAAATGACATAATGTATTTGGGAAGAAGAGTAACTACTGTATATGTACACTGATAATTAACTATGATTCCAACAACGGGAAAGGAATTTTTCTTGGAAAATAAATCTAATAAACATGGACTAATCCAGATTTTATCTGAATGTTTGGAACGAGCAGGGTGCCGGTGTATCAACGCTAATAGGTATGCTGTCTATTTATTGAAACTGCTGTTAGAATATACACTGTTTGAAATATTATCTTGACTCCAGCATATGCTTACATTTACAAGTTGTTTCATGCCTTACTAGGATGTAACACAACTTCATGCTTATCCAATTAAAGGCACATCAGTTACTATTAAAATAAAAAAAGACTTACAACATTGTGCTGAGGTATTCTGTCAGTATTATGCACCAAAATAACGCATTATTGCATTTGTAAAACGTCAAAATGGAACGTCAACGTCATCGGTTTTCTTAAAAGATACATAAAAACATAAACACAGTGGATTAAATATATTGCCTTTAACAACAGCTGCTGAAAAATATTATTCTATGCATTATACTAATAAGTATAGATATGGTTAGTAACTCGTTTTCTAAATCCCATCAATTAGGGATTACAGGTTATCAATGATGTCATCATACCAGAAATGACTGATATGTTTCCAGCACCAGAAAGTTTTTTTAATTTGATCCGGTAGAACTGCAAAATATTGCAATGAAGCATGGTGTACATGTAAAAAGTATGGACTTAATTGTTCAACACGCAGTAGGAGAGTGCTGTGGTACAGCTTGTGCTAATTTCTCAGTGTCTGAAGATAACTTTGAGTTAGATGATTGAAAAATAATTGAATAGCCAAAGCACTTGAAGAGCACAACCCTACACCAAAGTGTATTGTGTTATCCAACAATGCAGCTGAAACTTGGTAATGTTTTTAAAAATGAGACACTATATAAACATGGGAAAGTTTACACAGAGTGATTGAGAAATGCCAGATTGACGAAGATTCATATGACGTTGTTAAATGGGATGTTCTATGTTAAAATGGAAAATGCTGCAACATTTTGAAACGCATACTGAACTGATAACTGTATTTTTTTATCTATCTATCTATTGGCATCTAGTCATATATATATATATATATTTATATTATAATATATATATTTATATATATTATAATATATATATATTTATATATATTATAATATATATGTATGTTTTTGGGTTGATATGTTTTGATGTTATGTATTTTTGTGTATTTGTGTATATAATTTTATATATTTTCAAAGCGTAATTTTATTACCTGTAGTAGTATAACTGCGGTAATGGTCCTCTGAAGAGAAGAATTATCTTTGAAAACTCATGAGCTAAGGACTTAAGAATACTTTGCTTGAACTTTGAATTCTAATAAAATTTGATTGACACCTTATTTTATTACCTCATTTTATATTATAATATTAATGATCTATCCAGTATATTGAGCTTAAGTTTTTATCCGGATGTTTCACTAATTATAAGATATTAGTTGACGCTTATATCTTTTGTTGGATTACTTTATATATATATTTATATATATATATATATATATATATATATATATATATATATATATATATATATATATATATATACAGGGTGGGCCAAAATAAGGGTCCTATCTTTAAATTTGAATAACTTGAATTTGAATAACTTCCACAAAATAAAAGTTAAACTCACCAAACTTTATGTGTGTGTAGACTGACCCTTCCGAGATTTTTTGAAATAAACAAAACAAATTTTAGCCGAAAAACACTTCTTAAAACTTACAAAAACTAAAGTATTGTTTTTTACACTGTTTTGAGTTTTTTAAGCAAAAATAATGTTTTCTAAATGAGAGTACGTTCCTTAGGGCTAATACGGCTCATGCTTGCTTCGGAAAGGGTCCTTTACTTATTCTAAAAAAAAAAATTTTTTAAAAATCAATAAATAAAAAAGTTATGAATTTTTAAAAATAGGACCCTTATTTTTGCCCACCCTGTATATATATATATATATATATATATATATATATATATATATATATATATATATATACATATATATATATATATATATAAAGTTGGAACGAAAATGCTGTTCATACCTTAAGGCTCAATAAACAATCATAAATAATCATATTTGGATCATTCAGAAAACAGTTCTCATCTTGGATGTTATTCTCACAATGTTTCGACCAATGTAAGAGTTGACTTTCTTCGGGTGTATCCTATCGAACTAACAAATCTGTACTAAATTACGAACTGAGCCCTTTATTTAATCCAAGTGGTTAGATTGTTCTCCTTCCGTCAGCCATGACCGATTAGAAATCTGAAGTAATTCTCAATGATATTCTTAGTATCGCCTGTACCGAGGATTAAACTTTCAACTTCCTCTAGATTGTTTTTTAGAACTGATTATACTTAGCACCGTATGCGTTGCGCCACGAGTATGGTTAGACCATTCTAGTATTCTAGAATGTCGAAAGTTGCATCGGCCGAAACGTTGTGAGAATAACATCTAAGAAAAAACAATTCAAATAACAAATTTTCAATCTTCATCTAAAAGCAAATGCTAGTTAATGTAGTCACGCTTTATCTCTATTACCTTTTCTATTCGTCAATACGCTTTTTTAATGCCGCATCCACGCAATTTCTAAAATTTTAACTGTAAGAACAAACTAATTCATTTTAGACTTCTTATTTTAAAGACAACTTTAATCCACTCATATGATTTTCCCAACTTTCATAAGGATAATAATTTGTTGGTTTCAGGTCACATTAGTTTAGTATTTTGTGGAGTTTAACGTCTAGCCTCATCATGATGAAAGCCGAAACAAATTATGTGCAACAAATTTTCAAACTTTTGAAAAATTCAGTTGACACACACAAGCCTCCGATGTGTATCAGTTGGGGCACACTAGCCTCCGATGTGTATCAGTTGGGGCACACTAGCCTCCGATGTGTATCAGTTGGGGCACACTAGCCTCCGATGTGTATCAGTTGGGGACCACTAGCCTCCGATGTGTATCAGTTGGGGCACACTAGCCTCCGATGTGTATCAGTTGGGGCACACTAGCCTCCGATGTGTATCAGTTGGGGCACACTAGCCTCCGATGTGTATCAGTTGGGGCACACTAGCCTCCGATTTGTATCAGTTGGGGCACACTAGCCTCCGATGTGTATCAGTCTCGTTTACATCAACATCGGCTCTAAATTCATCAGACTTTATTTAATACCGCCTTGTGAGCGTTCATCCATCAAGCTGTAGTCCTCGTTTCTGAATCGTAAAAACGATCCCCTGCATGTTTCCTCGGTCATTACGTCATCACCATATAAGATTTGTAGTTATTCCGCCGCTGCACTTGCACTATTTCGTTTTTTTAAATAAAGAATAACATGACGAATGCTTTCTTGACTTGGAATTAACATGGGACCCATAAAATAGCTTCAATTAAGATAAAAGTGACATGGCCTCAAAAAAAAAGAAAATATATGATTAATTTCTGCATATTTCATATATAATTGAGAACCACGCGAAACACATTTTCAAAACTTTGACAATTTACCAAGCCTGTTCTCCTACCTATAAATGATGCCATTGCTCACATTGAAATCCGTGCTTTGTT
>OY744527.1:108184621-108287121 GCA_963556195.1 Sepiola atlantica
CAACTTACAGGGGATTGGATGAAGCGACGAATACAGGATGAAGTTTATTTAGTAAAATAATCACCATATGGTTCGATAGTTTTATATTACTGTTATCGGGGTTAAGTGGTTAACGACACGGACTGATAACCTGGCTGTTCCACGTTCGAATTCAGTTCGTTCCACAGAACCACTTTGACTTAGGATGTTGGCAACCTTCACGTGTAAGTAGCCGATTTATTTCTAGAAAGAATTTTAGCTGGAAATATATCGGGGAAACCAATGGAAATAATAGAATAATTTTATTCGTACGAAAAGAATGAATGAATGACCGTTATCATCTGAGTAGAAACAGTGAAATATGTTCTCATATTTCTGAGCAAGGGTATTGCCTATATTTGCATGAAGTTGATAAATGCCAGAAATCCTTACCAGATACATAGCACTGTAGTTAAAAGCATTAGTTGAAATTTTTTTAACTGATAGGAGACATGAGAGCAATCTACCAGAGATGATTTTCTAAAGGATTCAATTCAAAATTCCGGGATGTTAAAAGAGTACGACAAACAGTCACATTGAGAACAACAAAGATGATAATAATTGTCCGAAATATGTAAATAATGTTAAAAACACTAAATATCTTAATTGACTAAACTTAATAATTGTCTTATAAAAATATGGATACGCATAATGCTGTTTTGAGTGTTTGTCAAATATATAAATATATACATACATAAACACACGCACACAAACACACACATGTATATATATATATGTATATATATATGTGTATGTATATATATGTATATACATATATATATATATACATATATATATATATATATATGCAATATATGGTTGTGTGTAGAGAGAGAGGGGAGAGAAAAGGATTTTTAAATGTTCACATGTATATAGTAATTTACAGATAGGCTGTTCCGTTGCATAACACGTCTTCGGTGTGGCTAAACAAGCACGTGCTTCAAGCTGAGAACGAATTTCGACCATTTCTTCGTTAGTCGGAGTCATTAGCTGCCACATGATCAGCACAGGCTAGAAAGAAATTATATATATATATATATATATGTTTTTACATAGACATCAGCATCTGCTTAGAATGCGTTATCCTTTTTCGAATAACTATGCATCATCGCTAGCAGCAGCCACCGAATTTCTTTGGAGGTAGAGTTCCAAAAGAATATTATGTCCCTGGCTCCTGATATTCTTGCTACAACATTTATCTATCTATCTATCTATCTATCTATCTATCTATCTATCTATCTATTACTCTCTATCTCTCTCTCTCTCTATATATATATATATATATATATATATATATATAGAGAGAGAGAGAGAGAGAGAGATAGATAGAGAGAGAGAGAGAGAGAGAAGAGTATTAGAAGGCTATAACAATGCAAGAAATAGAAATATGTCGGGTTTAGAAGTAAGACAAAAACAAAAAACAAGTGATTTTAGTTATATATTTTTCAAACACATTTTTAATAATTTTTTTTTATATAGCAAATCTTACTTGATTAGGCAAGACTTCACCACTGATGTAATCTGTGTGACCGTGTTCCATAATATATTTTGAGGAAGACCTCTTTGTCAAATGGTAGGTGTTTCAAATTTCAAAAAACGTGTGGTGGCAATATTGCATATAACGCAGTAAATATTAATATCCGCAGCAAATGTAATAAAACTAAAACTATAAATGATAGTTTTGTTTTTGTATGAGTCTAATTACTTATTAAATCTATTTTTCTATTTTTCTATTTTTTTATTTTTTATTTATTTATCATTTCTCAACGTCGACATATTTCTATTTTTTGCATTGTGATAGCCTTCTAATACTCCTCTATATACGTATTACACACAATGCTTCAAGCAAACTACCTTTCCTTACACCATCTCGATGCTACTTGTAAACAAAAGTTTGTTTATTTTATAAAAAAAAAAAAATACATCCCTGAAGATGAAGTTTGTAGACTTCGAAATTGATTGGAAAAAGAAAAAAAAGAAATAAATTCTTTCACGCATTGTTAAAAAGGGCTTCTTACGTCATTTTATTATATATATATATATATATATATATATATATATATATATATATATATATATATATATATATATATAGCGTCATATTTGATTATGGACTATGAAGGTAGCAAACATTGTGTCGTGTTTTATTTCCGTTGTTTGTATTAACAAATTTATCTGTATGTCTGTAAGTTGTAATTACGCTTTATAACTGATATCGCTGAAGCTATCAATTCCAGAATATTTCTGTCTCTGCCTTGTTATCAATAATCATTTCCGTTATCTGTTTCTACTTAGTAATTCTTTTACTTATCTGCATACATTGTTTGTTTCGTTTAGATTTATTAGTTGAGATTATGACGATTTCTACTTACTTTTCTTTTTGTATGATATCCATCTTTACCTGCCCTCCTCTTTCTCTCTCTGTCTCTCTTTTTCTCATTCTTTCTCCCACCCCTCTTTCTCATGCTATCACTACGTTTTATCACTTTCCATCTTTCAATATTTGCCTCTCCCTTTTTTCCACTCTCTCTCTCTCTCTCCGTCTTTCTATGTCTCTCTCTCTCTATCTCTCTCTCTTTCTCTCTCTCTCTCTCTCTCTCTCTCTCTATATATATATATATCTATATATCACTCTCTATCTATCTCTTATGTTATACCTTTGTGTAATTGCAATTGTGTTATTTCCTTCGTTTATTGTACATACCCCTCTTGCATTTATATCTTACTTTCATTTTCATATATGTATATCACACTTCTTCTTTCGCTTTTATCGCTCTCTTCATCTTACGCTATCTTTTATTATTCATTGTACTTTTTTCCTTGGCTTATTTCATTATCTCTATTCATGTTTCCCCTACGCTCTTCCTATTTCTCCCCCTCCTCTCTTCGCTCTTTTTCTCTAATGCTATCGTAATGTTTTCTTTTTTTCTGTTAATATTCACTTACTTTGCACATACTTATACACTATCTCCCTCATTTCGAAAGTAACGGATATATATATATATATATATATATATATATATATATATATATATATATATATATATATATATATATATATATATGGTGGCAACAAACTCGATATCGAGTAATGCCATCGCTTGTTCTTTCAATTCACATGTAAGCTAATATGGCTTTCTAATCCCGCCAGACTCTTACATACAGTAATTGCAGACATATTATCTTGTGCAAGTTGTTGATTGGGCTCTTTTTTTCAATTTTCTTATATTTTTTTGTTTGTGCTAGGAATGGGTCATCCTACAGTATGCCAGACATTCATCTGCTATTTCCGAGACTACAGCGAAATATATTTTTTATGAGTCTTACCGTCTCTTTAAAAATACATGGTAAATTTAACCAGTGAACCAAGAAGAAAGGAGATCCAAACGGTACTTTTTGGATCTCCTTTCTACTTGGCTCACCTGATATATTTACCAGGTATTTTTTAAATTCTTTTTCATGAGCCTTGTAGCTCCCGTGATTACTGGATTGATTGAGATCCAGTTTCTTTGGATGTAATACATAAAACCTTTGTATTTAGTTCTCTCTCCTTCTCAGCCTTGTTTATGCCAGCATCATTAAGGACACTGACTTCAACTAGGGTTGCTACTGATTCTCTTTTCATTCATACTACTAAGGCAGGTTTTACAGCCCTGTTTTCTAAGTATATAGCTTTAACGATTGCAGTCATAGTGGGTGTAGCAGGATTTTCTGTTGTATATTCAATGTTTTAGATAATCCAGTGTCACATTGTATAGTAGCCGTTTCCCGTCAGAAACTTGCAACTGGATGCCAGATGACTCACACTTTCCACTTTGGTCTTGAAGAACCTGCACTTGGTGTTGCTGGGACAAATCATCTTCTTAAAAGCATTGGTCCTCAGGCCTTGATCTTGAGCAGTCATTATCATCCTCTTCTGCTCGTAGTGGAACGATTCTCTTTGAGCCAGACTACAAGACATTTCTTATCAATATATTCATTGGATAGTTCTTGTAGAAAATATTTGGCCTATTTCTTCATTTTTTTTTTACTATAGAAAGTTTTGGTGTATTTCTGTCGGCTCTTTTGTTCTTTTTTCGTGGCATACTTATTGTACATAATACGAGGCATGTATAAAAAGTTTCCGACCTTAAGCCAGAAAAAAATATTTCAAATACCTGATGGGGTTGGAACCCTAACCCCCTTTAAAGTAGGCCCCGTGTGCTTGCACACACTTAGCCCACCGATCCATCTACTGCCGCATTATCTCTTCTCTAGTAAAGAAACTGCAAGCTTTCAGTGGCGTCTTCAATTTTCAAAACAACCAGAAGTCGCAATGAGCCATATCTGGAGAGTAGGGAGGTTTGCGAACGACTGGAATACCATGTTTTGCCAAGAAATGTTCGATCAATGGGGATGAATGTGCGGGGGCGTTGTTGTGATCCAGTTGCCAGGTTTTCGTCGTCCACATGTCTGGTCTTTTGCGACAAACTGCGTCACGGAGACGCCGGAGAACACTTTGATAGTACTCCTTTGTCACTGTCTGTCCTTCCGGGGCGTATTCGTGATGCACAATTCCATGGCCTCGGGATGCTTGCATTGTAACAACTGTCTTTTTGTTTCTGGGTGGTACCCGTACTTTGTGTCACATATTCGTGGGAAGAAATTACATAGCTGCACAACTCAAGTCTACACTGGCAGTCATGGTAGGCGGTCAACTTCTCTTGTTTTTCTGTTGTATATACCTTTCTCCAATATACTTGTTATACCTAAACCCTGTGTCCGTGTTTTCATTCCGGCTTCTAAACAGGGCCATAATACTAATACCTGAATTTCAATTTCTTTATAAGTCCCCTTAATATTAATCTTTAGATCTTAGACGTTTTCTAAAATCAAAATCATCTGATGGATTTTGATTAAATTTAGAATCAAGCTTCTAGACATACGGTTAAGTATTATTCAATATATCTAGACTTGATCAATTTAAATGTGGTTCAAAAGTGTTTTGTTTCGGAAATTAATTTCACCCGTCCTGTGACCGTGTGTATTATATATATATATATATATATATATATATATATATATATATATATATATATATATATATATATATATATATATATATATATATATATATATATGAAGTTAATCCAACAAAAGATATAAGAAACAACTAATATCTTTTAATTAGTGAAACATCCGGATAAAGACTGAACCTCAATATACTGGATAGAGCATTAATAGCATAATATGAAATGAAATAATAAAATAAGGTGCGAATCAAATTTTATTAGAATTCAAAATTCAGGCAAAGTATCTCAACGTCCTTAACTCATGAGTTTTCAAAGATAATTCTTCTCCTCAGAGGACCATTACCGCAGTGACGTTACTGCAGGTGATAAAATTACACTTTGAAAATATATAAAAATATATACAAAAATACATAAAAGTACATAACACATCAAAAATATCAAGCCAATTAGAGGCTTTGACCTAAATTTACACACCCCTTCCTGTTTGACCTAGACTTATGATGACACCAAGACAAGTAACATCCTGTATAACTTGAATTGATTTAATATATCTGTCGGTGTGTGGTGACGTTTTCTTCTTTGTTAACTTCGAAATATAACATCCGCTCGGATAACGTCGTTTGAAAAAGAAGGCAGTCTGCGACTTTAGTATTGCGTTTTGATCGGCGAAAAGGGGTTCTGTTTACTTGGCTTGCGGGAAAGTGATTACTTTCAAATTTAACTTTATTCATTGGAATAATCTTTATCGGACCCGGAAGAAGAAATGGTCGAATATATTGACTCAGTTTGATTTAATTCTATTCAAATCGGATTTAGCGGATTTTCCATTTAACCAGAGAATTTTGGTTTGTGCTACTCCGATCAAATCATTTGAATCCTTAATTTTGAACATCATGATTTCAACACAAAGTGAGTTTATTTAACTTTTTATTTGATTTGGTTCATTTATCATTGTATTAATTAACATAAACATTGGATGCATTTTTCACTGTAATTTACTGCATCGATTGCCGAAGCATTTCCCGACTGGATAACTTTTTCGGTTTTTCAGTTCTTTCAATTTTTTCGCTTTTGGACTGTCACTCAATACCTAGATCAATCTTCAATTAACCTCTTGGATATCTTTCCTGAATATATTTTAATTTGTATGACTTGGATGGATTTTATAACTTTAACAAATAAGTATGTTTTTGACTTGATATATTTGTATGTGTTATGTACTTTTATGTATTTTTGTATATATTTTTATATTTTTTCAAAGTGTAATTGTATCACCTGCAGTAACATCACTGCGGTAATGGTCCCCTGAGGAGAAGAATTATCTTTGAAAACTCATGAGTTAAGGACGTTGAAATACTTTGCCTGAATTTTGAATTCTAATACAATTTGATTCGCACCTTATTTTATTATTTCATTTCATATTATGCTATATATATATATATATATATATATATATGTATATATGTATATGTATATATATATATATATATATATATATATATATATATATATATATATATATATATTTATATATTTTGATACAGAACAATTAGTACAACATTCGTACCGTCGATTTCAAGCACAGAAGGACTTAGCCATTCGGCTCTCTTCAGCTTCTGTTGTCATCTGTTTCGGAAATGTGAAGTCACGTGTCACTCTCGTTTGGACGCGTTATTTGCTTAGAGTGTTATGTATGTTTGTTTAAATTTAGTGTAAGGAAAGTTTAATAAGGTTTGAAAAAAAAGGGGAAGGGTGTAAAGTAACAGTTGAGATTTATCCGGAGAAGATTTAAAGAGATATAAAAAAAAATGTATTTAAATTTCTATATAAATCGCGTGAGCCAATATTATGAGTATCGTATATACTGTTTTTGGTTTAATGATGTGTCTTCTAAAGGAATTAACGAGAGGAAATGGGTGTAAGGATTAAAGAGGTTAAAAGGAACAACACTAGTTACATTCGTGTTAAAATCCTGGATTAAAGGACTTTAAATCAATCCCAAAGGAATTTAAATAAAACTGAAGAGATCCGGATTGCTATCTCCTTCTCCGCTTGAAACCGACGGTACGAATGTTGTGCTAATTTTTCTGTACCAAAATAAATAAATATTACGCTCTTAATCTTTAATTTTTAACTTTAATTTTCAATTAATCGAGCACTCTGCTGGGATTTTTCCTGCTACATTACAAAGAAGTTATATATATATATATATATATATATATATATATATATATATATATATATATATATATATAGTAAGTTATAAAAATATATTTATGGCAATTTAGTCACACATATAATCTACTACTTAAGTTTTCATTTGTCTACTACCTAAGCTGATTCATTTGATATCCTTAATCCTATATATATATATATATATATATATATATATATATATATATATATATATATATATATATATATACTAGAAACCTTGCTGACGTTTTTTCAGGTTCATATAAAAGGAAATAGAATAGTTAAAAATATGTGCGTAACATCTTACTTTATAAACTTTTTCTCTCTTTCTCCTGTGGGGGATGCTAACGCATTCTATTCCTCTTACATATTGAAGAAAAACGAGCAAGAAAATGTCAACATTCAACACAAATGAAAGGCAAATAAAATATCCAATACTCAAACATTTATATTAACAACAACAATTTATTTTACATTTTTACACATAAAAATTATGTTCCATATTTGACGAAAGTCTTTTAGTGTCTTTTGGATAAATGTCTCTTTGACGGCTTGAAAGAAATAGTGTCTTTTTGTTATTTAAAACATTGTCTCTTTAAATAAGTTTTGTAAGAAGAAAGACGCACGTGTGTGCGTGTGTACGTGTGTGCGTGTGTGCGTGTGTAATTGAAAAGAGAGAATGAAAGTGCCAAGCTTACTATGTGTGTCCAGCAGTCAGAAAAGGGGAGAAGGAATCTTTTGACGCGACATGTAGTCGTCGCATCGTCTTGCGACTGGCCGATGGAGCGAAACAATTCTCCCTGCTGTGTCTGAAGAAATTCTGGAGGCAAGAGACCGGATCCGTCGCAAACGACGTTTATATATGTCCTAATCAGCAGGGGCAGTGAGCGGAAACATATGATCCCTATTTTGGCGTTTTCTGCGGGGTGTTGAAAAACGCCTGTCGACTGCTGTTGAAAAGTGAATTCCATGCTCCTTTTCTCTCTTTCTCTTTCGCGGACATGTTCCATTTTTAAACACAGCTCTCTCTCAGAATGCTTCAATGATTCTCTTTCTCTCTTTCCCTCTTTCTCTTTCGCGGACATGTTCCATTTTTAAACACAGCTCTCTCTCAGAATGCTTCAATGATTCTCTTTCTCTCTTTCTCTCTTTCTCTTTCGCGGACATGTTCCATTTTTAAACACAGCTCTCTCTCAGAATGCTTCAATGATTCTCTTTCTCTCTTTCTCTCTTTCTCTTTCGCGGACATGTTCCATTTTTAAACACAGCTCTCTCTCAGAATGCTTCAATGATTCTCTTTCTCTCTTTCTCTCTTTCTCTTTCGCGGACATGTTCCATTTTTAAACACAGCTCTCTCTCAGAATGCTTCAATGATTCTCTTTCTCTCTTTCTCTCTTTCTCTTTCGCGGACATGTTCCATTTTTAAACACAGCTCTCTCTCTGAATGCTTCAATGATTCTCTTTCTCTCTTTCTCTCTTTCTCTTTCGCGGACATGTTCCATTTTTAAACACAGCTCTCTCTCAGAATGCTTCAATGATTCTCTTTCTCTCTTTCTCTCTTTCTCTTTCGCGGACATGTTCCATTTTTAAACACAGCTCTCTCTCTGAATGCTACAATGATTCTCTTTCTCTCTTTCTCTCTTTCTCTTTCGCGGACATGTTCCATTTTTAAACACAGCTCTCTCTCAGAATGCTTCAATGATTCTCTTTCTCTCTTTCTCTCTTTCTCTTTCGCGGACATGTTTCGATTTTTAAACACAGCTCTCTCTCAGAATGCTTCAATGATTCTCTTTCTCCTTTTCTCTCTTTCTCTTTCGCGGACATGTTCCATTTTTAAACACAGCTCTCTCTCAGAATGCTTCAATGATTCTCTTTCTCCTTTTCTCTCTTTCTCTTTCGCGGACATGTTCCATTTTTAAACACAGCTCTCTCTCAGAATGCTTCAATGATTCTCTTTCTCCTTTTCTCTCTTTCTCTTTCGCGGACATGTTCCATTTTTAAACACAGCTCTCTCTCAGAATGCTTCAATGATTCTCTTTCTCCTTTTCTCTCTTTCTCTTTCGCGGACATGTTCCATTTTTAAACACATCTCTCTCTCAGAATTCTTCAATGATTCTCTTTCTCTCTTTCTTTCTTTCTCTTTCGCGGACATGTTCCATTTTTAAACACAGCTCTCTCTTAGAATGCTTCAATGATTCTCTTTCTCTCTTTCTCTCTTTCTCTTTCGTGGACATGTTCCATTTTTAAACATGGCTCTCTCTCAGAATGCTTCAATGGTTCTCTTTCTCTCTTTCTCTCTTTCTCTTTCGCGGACATGTTCCATTTTTAAACACGGCTCTCTCTCAGAATGCTTCAATGATTCTCTTTCTCTCTTTCTCTCTTTCTCTTTTGCGGACATGTTCCATTTTTAAACACAGCTCTCTCTCAGAATGCTTCAATGATTCTCTTTCTCTCTTTCTCTCTTTCTCTTTCGCGGACATGTTCCATTTTTAAAGACAGCTCTCTCTCTCTCAGAATGCTTCAATGATTCTCTTTCTCCTTTTCTCTCTTTCTCTTTCGCGGACATGTTCCATTTTTAAACACAGCTCTCTCTCAGAATGCTTATAGGATTCTCTTTCTCTCTTTCTCTCTTTCTCTTTCGCGGACATGTTCCATTTTTAAACACAGCTCTCTCTCAGAATTCTTCAATGATTCTTTTTCTCTCTTTCTCTCTTTCTCTTTCGCGGACATGTTCCATTTTTAAACACAGCTCTCTCTCAGAATGCTTCAATGATTCTCTTTCTCTCTTTCTCTCTTTCTCTTTCGCGGACATGTTCCATTTTTAAACACATCTCTCTCTCAGAATGCTTCAATGATTCTCTTTCTCTCTTTCTCTCTTTCTCTCTTTCTCTTTCGCGGACATGTTCCATTTTTAAACACGGCTCTCTCTCAGAATGCTTCAATGATTCTCTTTCTCTCTTTCTCTCTTTCTCTTTCGCGGACATGTTCCATTTTTAAACACAGCTCTCTCTCTCAGAATGCTTCAATGATTCTCTTTCTCTCTTTCTCTCTTTCTCTTTCGCGGACATGTTCCATTTTTAAACACAGCTCTCTCTCTCTCAGAATGCTTCAATGATTCTCTTTCTCTCTTTCTCTCTTTCTCTTTCGCGGACATGTTCCATTTTTAAACACAGCTCTTTCTCAGAATGCTTCAATGATTCTCTTTCTCATTTTCTCTCTTTCTCTTTCGCGGACATGTTCCATTTTTAAACACAGCTCTCTCTCAGAATGCTTCAATGATTCTCTTTCTCCTTTTCTCTCTTTCTCTTTCGCGGACATGTTCCATTTTTAAATACAGCTTTCTCTCAGAATGCTTCAATGATTCTCTTTCTCTCTTTCTCTCTTTCTCTCTTTCTCTCTTTCTCTTTCGCGGATATGTTCCATTTTTAAATACAGCTCTCTCTCAGAATGCTTCAATGATTCTCTTTCTCTCTTTCTCTCTTTCTCTCTTTCTCTTTCGCGGACATGTTCCATTTTTAAACACATCTCTCTCTCAGAATGCTTCAATGATTCTCTGTCTAATGTATAGTGCAAGCTTTTGCAACTGTTTAAATATAATTGAAAAAAATTAAAGAAGAAGAAAAGGTAATCAGCAGCTTTCTCCTCCACTTAGATTTAGTGGGTTTTTTTCGAACACTTATCAGGAAGAATAATACACAAAAAAGTTATCTGACCCTCACATGCACTAAATTAGCTTATGGGAACTACAGAAGAAAAAATATAAGAATATTATTTTTTAAGTACAATTATTGAAATAATTTTCGGTGAATTGAAAAAATGTAAGACGTTACGCAGAAATAAATCGAAGACCTATGATTAACACTGCTCAAATGTATGAACCCTATATTAACATCAAAATAATTTAGCATTTCTATAATTTTGTAAGTTACAAATCAAATTAAATAAAATAAATGTCATTTTTCTTTCTATCAATTGATCACTTGTGTATTCAAAAATAAACATATCCAAGTGTAACACTTTATTATGATACACACCTGTCCTATCTAGGATATCAAGCACTTTGAGATTCAGCATATACAACTCATCCAGTGTACCTACTGTATGATAACGCACACCTTATCAACCTAAAACATTGATCACTTTCGGTTCAGCATATACCACTTGCGAAATGTAAAACTATATCATTACTATTATATTGTACACTGATTACTAAAAATTAAAGTATATTATCGAAGTACTCTAGGTAATTTGATTAAGGAAGATATATGGTAATGGGGATGTATATCTAAAACGATACCTGCAAATTGTGAATATGTTCTAGGTCATGGAATTCTGACGCGAACGGACACATTATATATATATATTATAGTACACCCTTTGATGAAAATCAAATATATCATCCAAGTTCCAGGGTAATATAACATAACAGTATATAAATGGTATCTTTGTTCTCACCGGGTTATTTGCAAAGTGGCCGGCCTACAAATAATTGCTGTCAGGACATGTCCATGAAAATTTGACTAGATTCGCCAAAGTTCAGCTAAGTTTTCTTTGCATGCTTTAAATATGAAGGGTATTTTTATCTAATTTTTACTTGTTATCTTATTTAATTGTGTTTATTTTCTATGCTTTTATTTTATTTTTGCTTAATTCCGTGTGCATACTGACCGAAGAAATGCCCGTTTGGATTGTTCTTGAGGTAAAATGAAAAAAGATTGTAAAGATTAGATAGCGGAAATACGAAGAAAAAAGGTCTGACAACCCATAGAAATATAACTGCTCCCTCTCTCTTATTCTTACTTATGAGAAGGGAACCCATCTTCAATTTTCTGTTATGTCTAGGAGGTGACGTGTAAACTTATTTATCTCTCTCTTTCCTCCCTCTCTAAATATTTATATATATATATATATATATATATATATATATATATATATATATATATATATATATAGAGAGAGAGAGAGAGAGAGAGAGAGAGAGAGAGATTTCTAATACCTGCGGGGGCTCTGAAATACCTGACTAGTACACGGGCGAACGATTATCCTTCTCGGTGTGAGTGACCTTCTCAGATCACCCATTGACGAGAAGGAAAACTCTGATATAAAAAACTGTACTACTGTACTACTGACTCCGTTGGGGGAGGGAGGCCTCCTTAGTCCTGATCGACAACCCTCCTAAATCTGGAGTTTCGGACAAAATATCCGGTTTGCAAACTTAAAATTGCTTAAGAAGTAGATGGGTTCTGCCTATTGTCCGGCTTTTGAAATTCTTTCTTTGTCTATTAGTCAGGCGCAGAGGTACAAGGGCAGGAGCATCTCAAATACACCCAGTGCATGGCCTTATTTTCCAAATTAGTACAATGAATGCCGTCTCTCTTTCTCTCTATCTGGGCAACTTGGGGGAAAAAGTCTCACATGACTAGTGTGTGTCGCTCTTTTTCCGACAGGTTAAGGGTACGGGTTAGACAGCAAGTCTGGCTGCTGTTTCCGACTGGTGTTGCAGAAGCCCTTAGTCTTGGGTAGCGCTAAGAGCGGCTGCTCCATTAACAGTTGTGTAATATCGTGTCATATCGCGCATGAAGAAGGAACATACAGTTATTCCTGGTGAGTTTTCCCGAAACCACAGCCCTCATAGATCAAGTCTCGACTAATGGTCTGGTTATGTGAGCTTATTAGCACTAAACAAGCACCCACTTTGCCCTCCCTACTCTATCCAAAACAAAAATGGCAATACAAAGAAAAAGAAACAAACCTAAACCAGACACCAACCAAATAAAATAGCATTCACAAATATTATCTGTACTATGAATAAGGTTTTTGAAAACCGAAAATTTGGATTTATAAAAAAAACTGATTTAATAAATATTTAATTTGTTTTACACACTCTCGCATCATTTTAACTGATTCTAAAATTTCAAAGTAATATATATATATATATATATATATATATATGTGTATATATATATCTATAAATATATATACAAATATATATATATACAAATATATATATAGAGAGAGATAGATAGATAGATAGATATATAGATATATATTAAAAAAATATGAAGAATAATTATTTTATATTATATTCACTCGTAATAGATTTATGCTTTATATTGTTGACACATCTGATGATAATAATACTCTTGTAAAGTATGTAACTTTATCTTCGTTTCATTATATCAATATTACGTATATAAACATATATATATATATCGTATATACACATATATATATATATGTATAAATGCATATCTAAAAATGTTGTACATTACTTTTACCCTTCATGTATATTGTATATATATATATATATATATATATATATATATATATATATATATATGTTTGTGTTATTAGTATATATATATATATATATATATATATATATTTATATATATGTATTATATATTATATATATGTGTGTATATGAGTTAGTGTTAAGATATATATATATATATCTATATGTGAGTGTGTGTGTATGTGTGAGTCTTTATGTGTTTCATATATATATATATATATATATATATATATATATATATATATATATATATATAATACATTTCTGGAACGCACACCGGTTTGTTGTTTACTTTTAACGACCTCGTAGATGGCGTTCTCGGTTGTTTTTGAAATTCCTTTTATTTTCTTGCCCGAATCTTTTACATCATTCCGACGAATAATCGAAAGTACTCATGGTACTTATGGAACATTTATTAATCTTTTTTATTTTCATACTAAAAAGATTATAAGGAAAATTTAAAAGATTAAAAAAAGGCATAATAAAGCGAAACATGTCTGTGGTTGAGCAACGCTTGCTTAAATGTAAGAATACTCCCTCAATACACACAATTCATATATATATATATATATATATATATATATATATATATATATATATATACATATACATAGAGAAGGAGAGAAAAAGAGATTGTGAGAGAGATTGCAACATAATGTAATATCAACTACATGTTTGATCGATGGATATATAGATAAGTAGGTAAGAAAGTAGGTAAGTGCGTATAAATATCGAATGCTAGGAAGCTACGTGGGTAGATATCGACTTCACTCTTTACGCATTATCTTATTGCTTTCCCATCACCTTCAAAGGTTGGTATTTATTCACATTTTAACCCTCTTAAAATTCTACAGGTTCCTTTCATCATGAAGACTGATTTCAACCTTAACATTCCAATGTGTCTCACTATTTACCCTGCGATTCTGATGCGAAGGCACAATGTGCCATCTACTATTTTGTTCTCTGTTTGTTTGTTTTCCAAATTAAGAACATGACATTTTTGCAAGTTATATGTTTATCGTACATTCCACGGCTCCTGGTATGATACTTTATCAGATTCATTAAATGAATTTAGATAAATAAGATGATTTTGCTATAGTTCATCATTGTCTACACCCCACCTTTCAAATATAACATAGATCTGAAGTTTGAACACGGTTATTGGTAATTCTTTTGTGAATGGAACGAGACAAACTAGTCCTGAAAATCACCAGAAGTCTCTCTGCCAGAAGCATGTAGCTAAAATAAAATAGAGTATGTATTTCGAATAGAAGTATCTTCATATTTATTTTTTTCATGGAAGGCGCTCTAAACAAGGCATGAATCCACTTGGTGCAAGGAGCTAAAACGAACAAAAGATGATTATCGCAGAGAAAAGAGATGCCTATTGACCTTAGTGTTTAAAATACCCAGGTTATAGGTAGGAGGGAAACAGTCAGCAGGAAGGGAATTTCAGAAACCTGCAGTTCTTGGAAACAAGCTACTGAATAGAAAGCTGCATTATAACGATATACCTGAGCAGCGAATTTATGAAGACCACTAGACCAACGAGTCAAACGAGCTGGAACAACAAAAAAAACAGGAAAAAATATCCAACAGTTCAGAAGAACACATACAATAATAGTACTTATAGAAGAGACTGAGATTAACAACATCACGACTCTGTGTGAGAGAGAGAGAGAGAAAGAGAGAGAGAGAGAGAGAGAAGGTGCAGAACAGAAAAAGTGTGGTGGACAACCAAATTCTGAAATGCATTTGTGATGAAAGGTGATCGAGCTATAAAAAGTTACATAAAGCGGAATAGAAAGGACGAAGTGTTTAACAGGTAAATTCTCGCGACATATTCAAAGAATAGAAGCGGGAATACAACACCGGTGAGTGAAAAGTATTCCATTCCACTACCGTTGACTCTACAGCTAAATATATCTAAATGAGGGTATCTTACAGATAAATACATGGAAAAATTTTAATAATCTCAGATACGTAAAATAATGTAATTGTAAATACATTTTTATACAAATAAAATGTATGACATTATGTCAACTATATTTCTTGTTCTTTTATCTAGCTTAGATTCATTCTGTTAGAAAGTATTTTCTATTAAATAGCAGAACAAGGAGTTAGAACGTATATGACTAGTAGCAAACTCACACCACTTCACTGTAGAGATCCCAAAGAATGTCATGCTCAAATAGCTTCTTTCTTCGGATCGCTTGTTTTGGGACTTCCCTCCCTGATCCCTGTTTCCAAGACTGTATCAACATGCAGAAATTTAAAGGTAAAGCAGACAAATATCTTTATCTATAACTTCCCACTTAAGATTCCCACCATAGATCTTGCCCCTTAATTACAGTAACTCCTTAATTCTCAGTGACATTATGCCTTGTTTGAGGTGAAATAAAGCTTTTAAAATATTTGAATCAAGCTACTATATAAAGGCTAGGTATTTATTTCTTGAGAGGTAAGTATATTTATATGTTATAGCAGTTACACACTCTGTAGTTTAATTTAACAAAATAAATTGATTTTTTTAGAATTATTTCTTGATAATCGCTTTGAGACCCCCCCCCCCAAAAAAAAAGTTGAAAATGCAATCCGAGTATATATAACCTTTCAAAATTGTGATAACAAAATTTAGTTTGAGTATTTTCTCTTCAGGTGTCAATTATGATGTGAACATGATCTTCTCAACTTTTATTCTTCATAATTCAAAGCGATGCTTTGGGTTGTCACTCAGATACAAATAATATGACCTTTTTAATTAAGTCGTTCGTTTAATAAAATTTGACGATATTTGTTGTCCCCCAAAATCGTCTATCTCCAATTTCGTTTAATTAATTATTGCATAATTAAGTTAACTAAACTAACCAATTAATATTACACGAGAAAATTCAATAGATAAAAGATACTTATCGATATAATTATACGCTGAGACAATTTCATATTCGTACGTACGTTATCACCCCGAATTCTTTTTAAAAGAAGATGCATTGCAAAAAAGATATTTTTAAATTTTCATCTGATATCGCTATTGTGTCAACCATGAAATATACTCTGTTCGGGATAGAATCGAAATATAGTATCTGTTATATCGAAAGCTGAAACAATGATGTGCTGGGATCTGTATTTGAATTGGGCGTCTATAGCTGGGCATATGTCACAAACTCCTTAAAGGGTTTTGGAGATAGACTCTCATAACCAGATATATTCTTAAAACACATTAACTAGAGTACTTATATAAGTATGTTTCAGTTTGGACAGAGGTGGTACAATAATATCGTGGAGTATTCGTTCGCGCCGAATATTAATATAATGGACGGCTGCAATATACAGCAGATGTAGCAATTTTACGAGTCCCGCTATTCAGGGATTAATACAGATGATATATTTTGATGCACCTAAGCATTATGATCAAGGCTATAAACGTCTGTTAATCGTTGGACTGTAACGCTGTCATACTTATTTCCGATAAAACGCAACAACAGTACAAGGTTTCAACGGTTACATAGAAGCCAACAATTCAACGGACACCTTTGTTATATATATATATATATATATATATATATATATATATATATATATATATATATATATTAAAATAAACATAGTTTGAGTATCCGACAATTGTTTCAGAACCTTCTCGGCTCCTTCTCATGGATATACTGATTAGCAAAGATTATACCCGCCAATACACAATCATAAGAAAGAAAAAAGAAAAAACAAGCAGACAAATTACATTTCAAAACTTTTTAGACGAGAAACCCCTTTCCACAAGATGACACTTTGACACCTACCTATCTATGCATAAGAAATTCGGTCATGCTCAAACTTTTGGCATGAACGACTAGAACTGACCGTCTTCTCTTCCTTAACTACACGCACACACACCGAGACACACTCACACATAGACACACCCACGCTTATACGTACACATTTATATACTCAAAAACCCACATACACACTTATATATAGATGTAAAATTAAAAACATATATACATATATATATACACGCACACATACACCCATATATATATATATATATATATATATATATATATATATATATATATATATATATATATATATATATATATGACCAGATCATTCAATTCAGGCTAACAAAGCAAACGAGGTTCATCACAATCTGCATAAGACGGCTTAAGACATGAATCTTATCATAGTATGTAGAACTAGCAAATATGGGGGATTCAATATCAATCTGGCAGATCACTAAATGCAGGCACATATATTGCCTCACAGTGGGCATCTGGTCGAATTGCAGATCAAATGTTTGGGTATTCATAATGTCAGTTACTTTCGTGATTAAAAGCTTTTACATTGACAATCTTCTACGACAGACAAAAGAGGCAATGGCGATGCTGTAAGAGAACAAGTTAAAACAAGCAATTCATAGTTTGAAATAGAAAACTTTTAGAACATTTGTTACGTTAAGAGCTCGACTTGATCACCCTGTTTCTAAGCGCACACTTTTTTTTAACTGAAACAGAATAGTAGAGTTATTAAAAGATGGTTGAGTGGTGCGTTGATTCCAAACAGGCTCCTTTCATATTTTAAATTATTATTTTCTTTTCTCATATTAATTAATGGTGGCCTAGGGGTAGGATACCAGGCTGCAGAGTTAGATGTGACTTTGCAACTAGGTTCGTATCTTTCGACCGGCTCTAATTATCATTTCTTACACTGGAGATTGCGTACGCTTGTAACAAATGTGCCTGTATGTAAATATAATACTAAATATTTATATAAAAAAATAATTGGGCCTGTGGGATAATTTATGATAAGCTGTCAATATATGCGTAATTCGATGTTCCGCTCTTTGCTGATGGAACAATGTATAACTAAGCTTAATGTATATGTCCGCCGATTCAACAATATATAGAATGTAAATTCTCATCTTTCCTATGTTAACTGATCGTGGCGTAGGCTTTGATCACCAGGCTGCAGCGTTAAAGGTGACTTTGCAATTGGATTCGAATCCTTCAACCGGCAGTACTTATCCTACACTGAAGATTGCGTAAGCATGAAACGCATGTGTCTATAGGTAAAGATAAAAAATAATTATAATATATATATATATATATATATATATTGTCACGCACAGCTTTGTTGGGACCACTGCAGAAAGTGCGTGTAAATGATAATTATCAAAAATATCCGGAAAGTGGCTCGTACATCCCCAGGTGAAAATATTACCGATATAATATAGAGGGGGAGGGGATTCTCCAATTAGAGACATCACATACTTATTTTTATTGGTGATTGCAGCGTTCGTTGTTTTTTTGCTCACTACTACTTCGATTGTCTCACTTCCTAAGTGATTTAGATGCAGAAAATTGCATTATTAGTCGCTCTTAACTTTATAGCATATGGGGGTAGAACCCCCTTAAAACTTGAAATACGTATATCCGATTTAAATGAAATTTAAACCATATGTATAGGACATTAATTCAGAGAGTTTTCCAACATTTAAGTACTCCTGCTAATATATATATATGTGTGTGTGTGTGTGTGTGTATATATATATATATATATATATATATATATATATATATATATATATATATATTGACAAGGAGGATTAATATTTATTTGAAATTGATGTCAAGGAATTGAACAACAAAGGAGGAGAAGAAGGAGGAGGGGGGAGAAAAAAGCACTACAAGTATATATATGTATATATATATAATTTTGAAAAAATGTTAATGGATTCGTCTACACACTTTAAAATGCAGCAACATTTTTGTAAGTAATGAATAAATTTAATTAGACAGACGAACAACATAGGTAAGAAGGACTTTTTTCTTTTTTTAGTAACTAATATAAGTTAGCAAAACATTTATACAGAACAAAACTTAGGTTTAGTATACGGAACGTTTATGTTTTTGTCTTTTAAAGGAAGTGGGGTCTGATCAACTTAGCTGGGAAGCCATGCAATTAAATACTGTCTTATTTTTAAATTCCCGAAACAGTTTTTCATGGTAAACAACTGATGATCCCTTAAATAATGTTTGAAGCAAACTAATATAATAACTGAAAAAGTTAAATTGACTTTTATGAGTGATTTTCCACTGAACGACTTGGGACTTAAGGTTATTTTTTTGGGTTTTTTAAATATAGTTTTAATGGTTGAGTAACTTCCAAGACTATATATATATATATATATATATATATATATATATATATATATATATATATATATATATATATATATATATATATATAAGGATATTAGTGACGTTGTAAGCGAATGTATATCTAACTGCCAGAGATTAGCTTAATTTTTTTCTCAATCATCAATGTTTAGTATAATATTATTATATTAGATTGTTGTTGGTATCCGTTTGTCTCAGGAGACAATGAAGTTCTGCGCCTCAGATTAGTCCGTTACTGAATTGCAACATGTGCTGTGACTGTGCAAGCCTATCTTGGATCAACAGGCTCTGTTGCAGTTGCCACAGATGTAGATGGAGTCTGCTTCTAAGAGCTCTGTTCCAGCCTTCTGCGGTCTGTGATCTCTACTCGATCTCCACTGCTGGTCTAACCTCTAAATCCTCTTTGAACATGCCTAAACAGCACTTCTCCAGCGGCTGCTGTTTTCAGCTACGGACTCCCAGCCTGTTGGATCGATACAACCTGCCCTCATGTCTTGCTTGCATATTATATTGTTATATTATGTTACATTTCCGTATTTATTTCATACATAAGTAGAGTATTATAGTTATATAAAAATATATATTTCTGCGTTACGTCACAGGTGATCATTATAGATATTAATAAATAAATATGCATATATAAATATAAATATATATATATATATATATATATATATAGCAGTTATTCAAATGGTGTATTGGTTCTCTAAAAACAATTGTCACACCAAACTTGAGTCCAGCATTTATCCCTTGACACCATGATCGCAAAGTTACTACATAGGTGTTGCACACTTTGTGAATAGCCCAGCTTTTGTCCTGATCTTAAAGTAGTACTTAAAAGTTCTCACTGTGGTGTTCCCTAAGTGTGAAAATATGTCTGCACAGATACCTAGTAATCTCCGCTTTTTTCGATCACCAATGCAAAGAACCGCTTACGATTACGTTTTAGCTGATAACGGCCGTTAGTATTTCTGAAATTTTAGTCACAATTAGACTCCACATAATTCCAGTTCTTTTCGTACACTTCCAGTAGGGATCACCATAGGGTCTTGCCTCCTTGGTCTGTCCATCATCCCAAACACTTTACAGCCATTTTATGAGATACCAATATATTGCGTCTTTGGGGGGGGGGAGGTGCAGATTATATGATATTTTTTACATTATTATTTACTTACTAGGAGTTCGCACACCAATCATTATCAGTGATTACTTACTGATAACAACAAGCGGTTGTCCTTGGACAAAAAATCTCCCAAAACATCTAGTACGCCCAGCTTCTCTTCTAATCTGGTAGTTTCAGTTTTCTTTGGTGTCGTGTAATCTTCCTTCGGTGTTTCTAGTTTTATTTACACAGCGTTAATCAATTTCAGTTTATATGTGATTGGTCATCATTATCTAGTGATGATAGTTGGTTTACGCACTCAAGGGGGTTTCTTGAAATATCAGCTGTTTCCCTCAGTGGCGTGCTTTGTGCCGTGTCAATTCTTTCTTTAATTCCAATTTCTCCTCGCCTTTTATATAGTTTTCTTTTTGGAACTGTTCTTACGATTATTGGTGTTAGAGCGATCTTTTTCATTTTCCATATTCTCTTCAGTTTCATCTTGGGCACGCAGAAGGAGAAAGTGAAATAATTTACAGCGGTAGTAGCTAGGCGGGTTCTAGTTGTTAATGTTTTACAAGAGGTGGGCTATAGATTTGAGCTTAGTCGAGCGCCTGCCATGACAATAACGGTAGAGCAAAGAAAAACTAGCAACTTCTCTTCTATGAGAGAGTGGCTGTAGGTTAGAGAAGAGGATATCTCCCACTAAATTCCAATGTCGGTTTTGGAGAAGGCGGAAAGGGTGCTCTGAGTTGCTCTTGCACATATGTGGCAGCAGTACTTTATCTTAGGGCGAATTTGACTCTTGTACAGGTAGAGGATTGCGCAAGGCGTGAGATACTTTCTGAGGCCATTTTTCCAGCAGTCTTTGCTACAGATTTGATGTAAGTCTTCCACTTCAAGTCTGAAGAGAAGGTCAGTACCATCAGCTTATAAAAGCAGTGAGTTTCATCAAGGGGAGAACCGTTCATTTCAACTGGGACAAAGTGGGAATCGGAGCGTTGGTGGTGAAAGGAGAGGTGTTTGGTCATGGACACATTAGAGGTTACCAATCACATTTTCCCCCATTGCACCATTTGCTCCAGGTCGGAAGAGAGAGAGAGAGAGGGGGGGAGAGAAAAAGAACCTGATCATTAATGCTCTTCGAGGTGTTTCCATAGACGGTTGTGTCATCAGCATAAATGTCGACGAATTATATTAGGATATTGCGTGGGAGATCATTTATGAAGATCAAGAAAAAGGTGTTATTATTATCATTATTATCATTATTATTATTATTAGTAGTAGTAGTAGTAGTAGTAGTAGTAGCAGTAAAAATTAGTAAATACACGTGGTGACCCCCCGTCTAACATTTCGCACACCTTTCAAGTGTAGCCATTCCCAAGATAATGGAATTTCGTTGGAAGAAATCCGCTCTCGCTAGCATTAGATTCCTGCATTGTTTGCGGCTTTATTAATATTACTGTCTTCTTCTTCTTCTTCTTCTTCTTCTTCTTCTTCTTTTTCTTCTTCTTCTTCTTTTTCTCGACTTTGTCTTCTTTTTCTTATTCTCTATTTCCTCTTCCTCTTCTTATTCTCATAATAATAATAATAATAATAATAATAATAATAATAATAATAATAAAAATAATAATAATAATAATAATAATAATGATAATAATAATAATAATAATAATAATAATAATATCAATAATAATAATAATAATAATAATAATAATAATAATAATAATAATAATAATAATAATAATATCAATAATAATAATAATAATAATAATAATAATAATAATAATAATAATAATAATAATAATAATAAGATAATGAAGAAAGAGAAAAAGAAGAAAAAAAGAGGAGGAAGAAAAAATGTCGGTTAATGTTATTTGTGTAACTTTCATGAAATATTTATAACTTACTAACTGTATTTAATTCACGTTGCTTATGGGTTGTTTTTTACTTTCAATTTTCGTCCGTTCATTATCCCCTCTCTATGTTCTCTTAATTACTTTATTGCCAGTAAATATTTTGATTTTTGAAAGAAATAATTCAGTGACGAAATATTGTATTTGAAAAATTCTGGTGGCGCAATGAAATGGCTAGGACATGTTTGGAATTGTTGAAATTTAAATTCCATAAATATTTTCGAGTTTTTATAAAGACGGATTTTAGCTATCAACGCCGGTTGCATGTTGGTATCTTCCTCTTTCGTTTGCATTTGAATATTGTAACGTTTGATTGAATTTCTTTGGCCATTACGTTAATTGTTTACGGTTGTATGAATTATAACATAAGTTTGAAATAGTTAATTAACAATATTACATTTGAACGTGATTTAAATGTGATTTGAACGTGATTTAAACGTGATTTGAACATCATAAAGTGGGATACTATTTTGTATGACAATTGTACTATTAGTTTTAAAATCTAATCTTCTGTCTTATCTTCTATATTACTGAAGTTATGATACAACTTCACGTATGTGCTTTCCATCCTCAATGCACTCATTCAGTTACATGTAACCTTTTGAAAAACCAAACATTGTTATCAGGTAATACGTTACGGTGGTGAATTCCTATTAATTGTTGCCACATCTGAGCTGGTGCATCATCTACTAGTCTCTCCCTCCTTGACAAGGTCCAAAAAAGAGTCGCCAACCTAATAGGTCCCTCACTGTCAACCAAGCACCAGTCCCTGTCCCATTGCCGCAATGTAGCATCCTTATGTTTGTTTTACAAATACTTTAATGGATTATGCTCCGATGAATTGACTACTCTGGTGCCCCCTCGACGTAAATTCACTCGACTAACTCGGCAATCAACTAAATCTCATTCCTTCACTGTGGAGGTCCCCAGATGCCGGAGAGCCTTCTACTCAAATAGCTTCTTTCCTCGTGTTGTTGGCCCCTGGAACTCCCTCCCTGCCCCTTTTTCCCCGATAGTACTGACATGCAGAAATTTAAAACTAATGTAAACAGATATCTCGCTGCGCAGACCCCAATTTAGGTTGACCCCCCTAACCTTCTCCCCTTTCCTTTTTTCTCAGTAGCCCCTTACGTCTACAGTGGTGGCCTGCCTTGTTTGGGGTGAACTATGTTAAAAAAAATTTTTTTTTAATTATTTACAGTGAAATGGGTTTTGCATCAGTCTCAAACAACTTATCTTTCCGTCATTTTTGTTTCATAAAATATAATTAAAACAATAAGTTATAGCAAGTCTCAGCGTACACGTGACAAATATCCAAATAAATAGGTGATGCCGAAACAATTGTCAGAGAAAGAAAGAGAGAGTCAACAAAAAATTATATATATATATATATATATATATATATATATATATATAAATTATTCAAGTTCAAATATATTGACAAAATGAAAACAAAACCAATATATTTTTCAAAAGTACTCAATAAAGAGTACAGCTTTTGTAGAATTAAATAAACATTTGTGGAACAGACTGTACCGCCAATGTTTATATATATATATATATATATATATATATATATATATATATATATATATATATATATATATATATATATATATATGCTGTCTACATGAATTATGATTGTAGCCGTATGAAAAGAAATCGGTAGTGGTTTCTCTTTGTTTTTATTTGTCCTTCGTTGGATCAGAGACGCTTATTGGCTCCTGACAGACAGGAGTAGTAGACAAGAGTTGTGACAGACTATCGTTGGTGTAGCCAGCAAGGTAGGCGCTCCATTAAGCTTTGCTGATATATCCGTTTGTAAATGTTAACCATTTTATCTAAGAAAATTAGTTTAAGAAGAATTGACAAGCAGTCAAAGAGTTTTTAAGGTTAATAAATTAATTTATAATAGAATTGTTTTTAAAATTACAAATACAAAAATGTCGGAGGGAGAGAGAGTTATTAAATTGGAGTTATGACAAACACATTTGATTTAGCGAATAAAAAAGAGCTTCATTCTCTGTGCTGATTATAATACTTTTGTTGCCTTTTTTATTCGTGTTAAGGTCTTTTTTTTTCTATTTTATAGCAGCAAGCAAGTTAAAAGTACGAGTTTTTCATGACACAGTATACGCCGTCTCTAAAATAAAGCGCCTTTACCAAATGTTAATAAAACACGTAATTTCGAATTTACTTCGTGTCAGATTGATATTTATTTTTAATTAACAAAAACGACCACCATTTATCTTTATTACTTATATAACATACTTAGCCGATCTGTTGTTAGCGACTCTGACTCATCTGCAAGGAATCATCCAACTTCAGGCATGTCGGTTTCGGGTTAACAGCTGGTAAACTCCATCTGTCATGTTCTGAAGGTCTTTGAGATTTCTTTCAATTGTATCTTTGTTTCGTAGTTTAGGTTTGCCGCAGGTTAGGTGTCCACCCGCCGGCTCTGTTAATAGGATTTACTCTCACAAAACAATAAAACTATTACAACTACATTACATAAACGAAGGTCAACAAACATGCATCGTTTATTATCATATTTTCGACACGTAGCTGAAGTAACCGTCCACATTAGATCAGTAGTAATAATGCTGATCTCTCCACTCGCTCTCCGGGTGGCTATTTCATACCAACATCAGACCGACAGAGTCTTGGAATGTTGTGCTGGTGTGACCTTGTTATCTGTCGGTCTGACATATGGGTCTATGCAGTTCTAGGAGGTCCACCTTTTCAGGCTTTACCTTCTTGCCCTTTGAGAAGGGAGTTATTTATTGGTAATCGCTTGGGGCGCCCCCACTGGGGAATGCCGACCGGGCTGTCAAGAAATTTTTAGTCATCAGGGTGTTCTTCTTCTAGGGCGCTGGCTTTTTAAAATCCCACTTTCCCGACTGTATGTCTAATCTTCCTGCTGTGAGAGGGAGATAAATAAAGTCCCCTTATTCCTTTACATTGTCGTCTTAAACCGAATATCTATTACTTATGGAAATTTGGTATCTGTCTGTCTTAAGCTGACACTATACTATTACTTCTTTTAATTGTATTATTGTATTATCTCTTAATGTTGAATTCAGCTTACTAAATTATGTCAGACCAATGTATTATCTTTCAATGCTACACCGAGGCGGTAGTGTTGTATAGGGTGGGCCAAAATAAGGGTCCTATCTTTAAATTTGAATAACTTGAATTTGAATAACTTCCACAAAATAAAAGTTAAACACACCAAACTTTATGTGTGTGTAGACTGACCCTTCCGAGATTTTTTGAAATAAACAAAACAAATTTTAGCCGAAAAACACTTCTTAAAACTTACAAAAACTAAAGTATTGTTTTTTACACTGTTTTGAGTTTTTTAAGCAAAAATAATGTTTTCTAAATGAGGGTACGTTCCTTAGGGCTAATACGGCTCATGCTTGCTTCGGAAGGGGTCCTTTACTTATTCTAATAAAAAAAATTTAAAAAAATCAATAAATAAAAAAGTTATGAATTTTTAAAAATAAGACCCTTATTTTTGCCCACCCTGTACATGTTCTGTTGTAATAATACCATGTAATACATGTTCTCTTGTGACGATGAAATTCTCCCAGGCATTGACTCTTTTGGGGGGGAGGGACGGCATAATGTAGTATCTTACTTCCCTTTTTAGGGAAGAGTAGTGTAGTGTCTGCTAGGTTGTCATGAGACCATCCTCCCAGGAATTACCTTCTCATTTAGTGAAGGGGTAGTGCAGTATATGTTCTGTCGTCAAACTATCCTCACGGGAATTACTTCCTCCTTTTTCTGAGCAGCGGGTAGTGTAGTGTATTCGCTGGAGTCATGACAACATCCTCCCAAGGATTTCCACTTCCTATTTTCGGGGGGGGGGGTATTAAGTGATACACTAGCAATAATATAATCATATTAATGATAAATTACTAAAAACTAATTCATGAATTATAAATCCGTTATTAATTATCAAAAGAATAAGAACTTTTTCTTACACGTATGTCACTGCTCTCTTACACATTTCTTTAATTTACTTTACCCTACTTTCTCCTTCTCTCCTATCCCCACCTAAATTTACACCGCTGTTCCTCTCTCTTCTACGAAATGCTATACACAGTTACCCATTCTCTTTTGGTCATACTATATGCTTTTTCATCTCATCAAAATGTTACTATAATCTTTTTTACCGTCTACTTTGTACTTAAATTGCTGCCCTCTTCCTTCTGAGCATCATGTTATATAAACATAAACAAATATATGGACAGTAGTAAAGGGCAATCCAAAAGATCTATTTCCGTTGGCTACTATATGAAGATTTAGGTATGGGCGCTCCTCCTACACTTGATCTCCACCTTATAACACAGAGTCTTTAGCAAGTACCATTTTTAAAGTCTTTAGTATGACTCGAACGAGAATTGAACCCCGGTCCCTCGGGCCATTTATGAATACTGTAACCAGTTGTTTTCTCAATGCGCCGGTAACTTTGTTTATTTTTTTTATTCGCATGTTTTAGCAAAAAGTCAGAATAAGTTATCCCCCTTTATATCCATATGACATGAAAAATAAAGACGTTCTTAGCTGATATATGTTTTGCTTTATCATTCAGTCATGGTCAGATGAATGTAGCTTTTCAAGTGCTTCAAAACAGTTTGATGTTTCAATTGAAGTAACCTCTGTATATTCTTCCCTTTAGTAAATCACTTTACCAGCGCCTTGTTCAGAACCGAAGATGACTCCACATAAATGCATTAATATGATTTATAATATCCTCTCTCATGACGTTGGTTAAGGGATGCCAGTTTAGATGTTTTGAGTCGAATCCTTCACAAAGAAACTTAATAACGGGTAACTTAAACAAGATCACAAAAAGGCATTGAATTCAAATTAAATAAATTATGTAGTTCGACAGTTTCGCAAAGGTTAGTGACTACGACAAAAGGGATCTGAAGTAGGCCGGAGAATACAAGGGCTGACTCTTTGTGAATATCAAACCAATAATGATGAGGATGACAATGCGTAATCTGTAAATAAGATAAATCGCAACAATGTCTCCCCTCAGAAATATTGTAAAATGCTATAAGGAACATATAATAAAAATTACATTTTTGTACGTAATTTTTTTACTCTTTAAAAAGGAAGATGCACTACACGAGTATGTATAAACTATCTTTGACGTGTAGAGTAAAGATGTAGTCTGTGAATAACAGATTCTGTGATGCTTTGTAACATCTCGATGCGATTATATAACTTTCTTGTCGTTTGCGTTCCTTTGAGGCATGTTGTCATACGTAAGTTTCCCAATAATTTATAAGTCTTTGCAATATTATTGAGTTTTGCGAGATCTTTCAAACTGCACTGACATCGTATGGTCCTACTCACAACATCTGTAGATGGTTGGACCTCATCTGGTCATAGCAGCTTTTAATCGCCCCATTCTCGTACTCTGGTAGTTAAGTGTTCTCAACTGAATCCACGGTGCTTCTGAGCCAGGAAGGACATCTTCAGTGAATCTTATGCCAGTAAGAGGGGGACCATCCTCTATTGCTGTTATCCAAAGCTGCGGTCTGGTCTCTTCTTGAAATGTTGTTAGGGGATAAACATGACTGAGGAAGCTTCTTATCGATTTCAGTTGTTGGACCGTTGATTCACGTATATGAAATAGATGGCGTTCATCACCAGTAGCGTTGTTGATCTCTACTTTCCGTATTACATCTCTAGATCAAAGTAGAAGCGTCCACGTCGCGATTCTGTCATTACCTGCGAATTCTATCAAATACTTTGTAAACATGACAAAAGATAAACGATGTCCAAAAGCGCAACGAATATGAGTAGACTTATTTCAGCTGAGTAGAAGATGTAAGTCGCTCTAAAAGATTTTTAGAATTAAGCGACGATCTCTTATTGACAAGCATTAAAACCAAAGAAAATATCCCGACAAGAGAGATTGCGAAAATATTAGCAGTTTCAAAAATGACGGTTCATAAACATTCAGTCATGATTATTGTATAATGCTTTTGAATTTTTTAGATAATGATTGATAATAAATATTATTTGGATTTTTCGGACTATTGTTCTCATCTTAGGTCTTATTCTCACAACGTTTCGATCGATAGAACGTCCGACCTTGTTCAGGTGTATCTTGAAAATGAATCTTATTGGTTAATGATGGAAAGAATTTTTTTTCATAAACACCATAGTCGTTATAATTCAAAATGTGTGATGCGTCTCTGAAACGGAAAGAGCATTTCATCTTTTCCCATGTTTGTATTAATTTAGATCTGTACTGATTTGGTATAATGCTTTTTAATTTTTGAGATGAGGCTTCATAACATGTATTATTTGTATCGTTTAGACTATTGTTCAAATCTTGGGTGGTATTCTCACAACCGATTATTGTAATTCAAATAAATGTATTACATTATTATCTTACAAAACGCCCATACCTTTCCGAGTGAATTATTAGATTATTTATTTCTTATTTTATTCCACTTTTAGTTTTCTGTGGAAGTTCTGAACACATCTGATTCTCCATAATATATCTATTAAAGTGTGTAATGCGTTTTTTGTATATAGCCAATAGTTTTATTGTAGAAAAAGGAAGCTAAGACCGACTCTCCTATGTACGTCTTATTGTAATCATTTGAAGTTGCATCTCGTAAATGAATGTTTCACTTGCATTTTAAAATTATGTTTGATAATTTTGAGTCGTTTATACATTCTATTCCCACTTTGCCTTCTTTTAAATGTTTATCTGAAGCAATCCATTTCAATAGAACATTCGGTTTTCAGTGTAAAGTCTCAAAAAATCAAGGGGGCTTTATTTGGGCCGAACATTTGATCTTTATATAACATACATAGATATCCGAGTGCTCAACTAAAGTTCTCCTTTACCTCTCAACGTTGTGAAGAACATTAATTTTACTCTCCCTAATTGACCAGTAAACTATGTTCTTGTGGTTCCTTTTGGTTTTACCGGATTCCTGGACAAGAATTAATCTAGTCTGGTGGAGTATCTAGCTAGGTGATGTTACTTGATGTAGCATCACTATAAAAAGGTGCAGCATTCATCGTATGAGTCACTATATAGCCGTGTGGAGAAAATATTATTGGGGCTTCGAATACTATTTTATTTTGAATATTTTTTCAAGGTTTATTTGTAGGGTGAAGTATCTTCATGTCAGGTTGTCCAGACAAACCTCTGTACAGAGAGACCGAAGATACTCGAGGATGGTGTCTAGTAAGGATTTTTTTGTTCGAATGTCTACTTTTATAACTAATGAATACTTAGTTTTAGTGTGTTACTATAAACCGGGTTAATGGCCAGAAACATTATTTTATAATGACTAAAACATCCCCGCGTAATAGATAAAAACAAAAACTAAGTAATATGTTTCTCAGACAAGTATGCCAACGCATCAAAGGATAGATTGAAGTAAATTTTGTTATTGAGGGGCAGTATGTGAGTTCAGGCCCCTTATTTCGACGTGGGAGATTAATTGCATGTAAATAGAAAGAACAAACAAAAATAAACTAAGATTTATGTTTCCTGATGTATTGTAGTATATCCCCAATGGCCAGTTAAATACCAAATAAACTTTAAGAAGGTGAATTGCTACTGGTACACAACGATACATAATACAAGGCTCATGACATTTGACAGGTGAGCATAAAATGCTATGACTTATGACTCATAATCTGGGATATGATGGCTAGTTTTGTTGTGTGTTTTTTTTATTTTATAAAGACAATTTATCTTTTATTAACAAGAATAACATTTTTTATTACATAAATAATTTTAAAAAACTTCTATTTATTTCCCCTCTCTACATGGGAAGAGTTAGACACAAGGTCTTTTTTAATACTAGATAAATCTATCTCAAGAGCGGACAGTCTAGATGTAGACATAAATAAGAAATTGCTCCAATCTGAGAGAATTTCTAACAGAGAACAGAAAATATGAAATGTAGTATTAAGACAGATACTACACTTTCCCAAAAGGGAAAAGTGTTGTTGCATATTAACTAGCAGCAATATTCTTTTAGAATTTAATGTACACCTATAGATCTTGGACCTGATGGGTTAGTTAAATCATGTGACATACTAAGGATCTGAACGAAGATGTAAGTTGCAGTTTATCGGCGTGTTAAATATATCTCTCGTGTCCACTATGAAAATAGATTAAATAAAATATATTTTAAATGAAAATGGGGGTCGTCTCATTCTTCATGAGTGAACCAGACTATACTATAGAAAGGTATGCAACAACAGTTCCGACCCTGGCCTACGAGAAAGAGAGACACACAGCACTCATATTCCCTTTACTGCCATCGGGAAATATATAATAGACGTAGTTTCTATTTATTTCCCTCTCTACAAGGGCAGACTTAGACATAAGGTCTGTTTTTAATTCTAGGAAAATCCATATTCTCAAAAGCGGACAGTCTAGATTTAGACATAAATAAGAAATTGCCCTAATCTGAAAGAATTTCTGACACAGAACAGAAAATATGAAATGTAGTATTAGGACAGATACTACACTTGCCAAAAGGCGAAGGAAATGATAGAACAGACGCTGTGCAAAAATTGAACAAATGCAAGATTTATTAAAATAAATATTTTGAAATAACGAATCTTGAACAACGTACTTCTGCCATGACAGTTTGTAGGAATAATGTCTCGCTTAATCTGAGCAAGATTTAAACTTTGAATCTCGCCTACACCAGCAAAAATTGCCCCGAAACGGTCCTCTATACAGCTGAGGTTTGAGACCAAATCACTCTTCAGCATTGTTTCTCTTGTGACTAAATCGTCACTAATTTAAATTGTATTTTTCCAGAACGCTTTTATAATTTCCTATTCCATGGTTCAATCGACAATCAATGGTAATTCGTCCCCTCTGTCGGCAACTGTGACTAAAACATAATCAACTAATATATTAAATGATATCGTCACAAAACGACTGTACGTTTTCCAGAAATAAAAATTAATTCATTATTCTCAACAAATACTCACATCTTCACCACACAGGCACATCATCGCAGAGGCACACACACGATTATTACTATAGTCTCATATTAGTGTAACGTCAAGGAAGAGAAGTAAGTGGCTCGAACTCTTTTCCTGACTATTTGATACAGAACGTCTTGGTGAGAGAACATTTTGGCCCAAGTCAATTAAGATTGGTGCTATGGTTGACGAAATATTTCACTGGGTAGAAATAATAAAAAGAACTTGAGGGGATCTTATTATTATTATTTCACACGATACTGGCCTGCCACCACGGGGTTAGAAATTTTAAGATGGTGGACACAGACGTATGGCACAGTTTCAGATGACACTGACTAAGGAATACAGAGAAAATGCAACAATTTCTTCGAGAGTTGATGATTCAGAGAAAATATAAAAACAAAAAAACAGAAAAATAAGTTGCAATTAAAAGTTAAACAATAAAAACAGAAAAACAAATAGAATCAAATATTATATCAGAGAACTATGAATATTAATATTCGCTGTTTTATTATTCTAACTGTATTCAAAGTAATTTCACAAAATTTAGTTCGATTTTGTACGTTTTACAGAATATGAACCATTTATTATTTTTACTGCTGAACAAAAATACCTACTACAAATTATTGTAGATAATAAGTATAGCACAAGTTGCTATTTAATAATAATTATAAAAAAATGTGTGGCTATTACTTTACTAACGGTATAAGTCTATTCCATAAGATTTGTCCTCGACGTAGCTAATCCTATATGCTGTATCGGTATCCATTAAAGCAATAACACACCACTTTGACGGAATTAATATATTATAGGTAACGTAGTTATATTGATACACATATCTGAAATATTAAATCGATCTGTCATCGATGACTAGTGTTTGGTCGGCACAGATCACAACTTATGGCGCAGTACTGTTTGACTTACAGATTAGTAGACAGCGTTTTTATTATAAGGCTATAAAGACATGGTGTTATATATAGCAACTGGTATTTGCAAATTGTCATCCATCTTTGTTCTAAACAGGCACAACATTCTTCTCACTTTGGAGATTTGACGTGAACCGGTGTGTCAAATTTATTATAGCCGTATAATATTTATAAATGAAAGGTATGAATGAAGCTACTAATATATAGTAGTGTTCCGCTTTTAAATTTTCGCCTCATCTATTCTAAGTGTATAACCTTTTGGTGACTAAGCCGCGGATTCAAATCTAGAAAAATGCCAATAGGTTTAAATATATATTATTTATCATAGTTATTAGTTAGTATCAGTTTATATTTAGTGTTTGTTTGTTTTTCACACCACAAGTCTGAATACCATCTTACCGGACATGAGAAGAAAAGAAAAGAAAACATATTTTACTATAAATAAAAAATTGTGTTCCGAAAGTCTTAGTTTAAAATAAACAAATGTTATTTATTGTGTTCCGAAAGTCTTAGTTTAAAATAAACAAATGTTATTTATTTATTTAAAAGAAAACATATTTTACTATGAATAAAAATTGTGGTCCGAAAGTCTTAGTTTAAAATAAATAAATTTTATTTATTTATTTAAAATAAAACATATTTTACTATAAATAAAAAAATTGTGTTCCGAAAGTCTTAGTTTAAAATAAACAAATTTTATTTATTTATTTAAAATAAAACATATTTTACTATAAATAAAAAAATTGTGTTCCGAAAGTTTTAGTTTAAAATAAACAAATTTTATTTATTTATTTAAAAGAAAACATATTTTACTATAAATAAAAAAATTGTGTTCCGAAAGTCTTAGTTTAAAATAAACAAATGTTATTTATTTATTTAAAAGAAAACATATTTTACTATAAATAAAAAATTGTGTTCCGAAAGTCTTAGTTTAAAATAAACAAATTTTATTTTTTTATTTATTTATTTAAAAGAAAAGAAAAAAAACATATTGTTTATGTTCTTTTTATTTCTATAATTAATTCTACGAATACAATGTTTAAAAACTGTGTCTATATTCCTCCCGATTCAGAACACATGTTTCATCGCATCAGTAGACATGATTTGACTTTCCTTCAGATCATAAATCTCAATATAATCTTACTGGACAACATGAGAAAATAAAAAAAAGTATTTTACTATGAATGAGAAATTTTATACGAAAGTCACAGTTTAAAATAAATAGATTTTATTCATTTATTATTTCAAAAATACACATTGTTTATGTTTTTGTCATTTTTTATGAGTAATCCTACGAATACAATGTTTCAAAAATGCCTACATCTCCCTCGATATATATATATATATATATATATATATATATATATATATATATACAGATGCATATATATTTACATATATATATATATATATGTGTGTGTGTGTGTGTGTCAGTCCGTATATCTGTGTTCGTTTTGAGTTTGTATTCGAGTACGCCTATAATTTTCTGAGAGAAGATGTATATATAGTCCACGTAATCTTTAGTTTGATAACCGATTGCTATTCATTGTGACCTTTTTGTTGAGACAATTTTTTCGTAAGTGTTGGGCGTATCTTGCGATTAATAAACTTTCAGAACGGAAATAGACACACAATTGTAGTGAGATTAGTTATAATAAACAATTGAAAACAGCACGCCTTTCCTGACTTATTCTGACTTATTCTGACTTATTCTGCATAAACAGGGAACATTTCAGTGAGGAACTATATAACATGATAAACAATTCGTTCTGATGTAGCGATTATATACTACATAATCACGCTGGTTTACCGGTTCTCGTTAGATCAGCGAAGTTAAGTATCATTGCACTTTGGTCAGTACTAGATGGGGGACAATTTGGGATTCGTTTGTAAATTTAATATTCCTTAGAAACTTCCTGCATTGAACGAAGCTGGCTCGACGTGGACGGACAAATATCGCAACTACAAAAAAATTATTGAATCTAAAAGAATTAATCTACAATTTTCTTTTATGATTTTATTAACTGTGTATCCATGTGATAACCGCATAACTTCTCTTTTGCTTTCAATTAAAATAAGTTTTTAGTCGAAGTCCAGAATTGATATGTTCTTCATTTTATTGTTTGATTTCACAATTGTAAGAAATTAGAGTTATCCCGTTTGGCATTCGAACTCTTTATTTTTATTTATTTTTATTTATACTTGTTCAATATCAAAATGGGCCGCATAATAAATTTACAATTTAATGCGGAAAATTAAGTATTAGTTAATTAAAATAAGAAAATAAATATTATATATTATAGTATAGTTTAGTTTAAAAGAGATATGTATCTCCCTGACTCTCGATTAGTCTTAAAATTAGGTTGCATTGTTTAGATTGAAAGTCTAACAATGTCACATGTCCTCAGATGGAGTATTGACGTCACATCCAGGGATCCGCCGCTCGGAGCATTTTTTTTTCTTGCCTTAGCAGAGTACAAAACCGTGTTCGCAATCTACTGGAAGTTGATCTCTTCTCTCCCTTACAGTCTGTTTTCATAGGAAACACGTTGATAGTCTTTCTCTACTATACTGCTATTTACATGGTAGGGGGCTGACTGAATTCATATCTTGGCCACGCCTAGTAAAACATTCACAGCAAGAACTCGTCTAACTATAATCACTGCAAAGAACTTTCCTTTCCTCTTTCTGTGTATATATAAAAAACGTAACTTTGGTGTACTAAGTTTCTTTCACAGAACTTCCCATCTGTATAGCACAATACCACAGGACTGCTTCCCTACTGACATAGTCGTCTTCAATCCAATGTAAAGAAAATACTTAAGTCTTGTCAAGTAACCAAATTTTGGCTGTTACACCCATCGTTTCAAATCCTTTCCAGTGCTTATCATCCAATTAATATGCTCATTTAACCTCATCATCGACTGCCGTTTGTCCTTAGTAAGTGTTTACTGATCAGTATACAACATATTTATTAAGATGAACAATTCTCGAAGTACGATGATTTATAGTTGATGTTAGCCTTTTTGGTGTTCATTGGATTGGGAACGAGTGACAAAAGAATGGACAGACATATAATGTTCTTATTTTATATACAGAGATAATAGAATGAAACGATACGTATTATTATATAGATAGTCACATCGTGTTTATAATACCGATAGGCGACAAATAACCTAGGAAAAAAATGCAGTTGAATGGTAAAGGAGGGCAAATCTTCACCAAAGGGAAAGTTATTATAACGGGTACATGCAGTGATGCTCTCGTTTTTTCCAGTTTAATGCCTAAGAAAATAACATTTTTACTGGGCATGTTATCCTCGTCAAGAAGCGAGCCAGTACGGCTCGTCCCAGCTGAGAATATAATGACTGTTTTATATCAACAATAACACACTTGGCGTAGATATTTTGGGAATGGGAATCACTAGTTTCGTAACAGATAACCAAAACCTTTGTTTTCACCTACAATCAGCCGTTTATAAACTGCGAGCATAACAAAATATAAATACAAATTTCGTTTCGTGGTTTGAGCACTGTGGTAAGTGAAATAGCTAGCTATCATAATACAAGGCTCTTTGTAAAGAAGAATAGAACACTCGTCGGTGCTAATAGTATGTATATGACTATATATACAGATTACATATTACATATTGCATACATATAATATATATATATATATATATATATATATATATATATACATATATATATATATATATATATACTACGAAAACACGTTACCCGTTTGATCACCCATTGATCTCTATTAGATTGTTACAATAAAAAAAGTGAGCGTGAAAAAACAATTATTTTTTTAATAAGACAAATTTCCAAATAAGTCTATTTCTTTCTGCCTGCTATGACTCCACCTCTTTCTATCTCCCCGTCTGTCTGTCTGTCTGTCTGGTTGGATGTCTGTCTGCTTCTCTCTCTCTCTCTCTCTCTCTCTCTCTATATATATATATATATATATATATATATATATATATATATATATATATATATATATATCGCTCTTATCTCCAGCTATTGGTTAAATAATCTTAATACTTGTGAGGATATTCCCTATTGTTTATCATGAACTATTAGAGTATTCTGTTTTATAGTTAAGTTTATTACCTTTGACTGTTATTAAGGAGAGGGAATGTAACGGAGGTGTGCATTATACTGTATGTAATAAAAGAGTAATCCAATTACATGCAGTAGAGAGGATCAAATAATAGACAGAAACTTAATTAGAGATGCGTGACTTGGTAAGTAAATTGGAAATTACGACTAATTTAAATGGAGTTTCTTCAAACATAACTTCAAATCTAAATATCAAGGAATATTTTAACATGTATTTTGTGTGATAGCACATATAGAAAACAAATGCCTTAGGGAAACAAACGTTTATTTATTCAGCTTTAGTATGATATAATATATATATATATATATATATATATATATATATATATATATTATCTCTCCATCTCTTCCTCTTTCCCTCTCTCTCTATATATTCAATTTATATATATATATATATATATATATATATATATATATATATATATATATATATATATATATATATATATATATATGGAAACTAATAACAGGAGATAACACTGAAGTCCAAAAGATTCTCTGTCTGTCTGTTTTTCTTTCCCCCTCGCTTTCTCTCCTCTTTCTCTCTCTCTCTCTCTCTCTCTCTCTCTCTCTCTCTCTCTCTCGTTATGTTTCAAACTCAAGTTCCGACGTCTTAGCCCACACGGCCGCCATCAACAACCCGGTAAATCAACGAGAGAGTAATCCTATTTGAAGGCAACCGTCGTCAAGGTGTTCTACTACTGAAAGAAACATGCATTGAAGCTACGATAACGGCTATGTTAATACTACTCACTACAGAGGCCATCAAAGATTTCGGAGGCGACAAATAATTATAAATATGTGTTTTAATGTACATACGTATACGTGTCATCCTTTCAGGAATTGTCAGTGTAGAGAAGATTATTTATACCGGTCGCCATACTCGAACCCCGGAACACGAGTCATGTTTAAAACTAAAATTCCGTATATATATATATATATATATATACATATATATATATATATATATATATATATATATATATATATATATATATATATATAAGTATCAATATATATATATATATTAAATAGGATGGTCGTATCGAGGTTCGAACCGTGTGACTGGCAGGAATTGTCTCCTTCCATACTATTGATTGCAGGTTTGGCATGAAACACATGTGTATATAGGTTAATTTGAGAAAGTTTTCGCTAGGTGGAGAACTTCAAGCAAGTTGACAAGTGACCGTCATTTACGGCGTAATTCAACACTCTATTGAGTGCTCTCGACGGCCTACTTATAGCCGCCGAATTTGCTATTAAGACGTTAATTTACTCTCCTATTTCTAGACAATGTCTAAAATTCAATGCGAAATTGAAAATTTAAAAAGAAATTGAAATTTAGGGAATCGTGTATAAATTGTGTCTCATAACTATGAATCAATTTCAAAATCTGAAATATTTTATTTTCCCATGCGAGATTGTGTCTATATTATGCCACCTAAAAACCTTTTGAAATACTCTAAACAAGCTAAATTGTTGGAAATATTTATTAATTAATGTTTAATACGTATTGTCAACATTTCACAAAATCTGAGATATCTAAATTTTCACGAAGGTCATTCACTCTTACATTTGTCACTATTGCCTGAACTAAAAAGTAATCTCTGGTGATACCAGATCAGGCTGCCCTGTGGCTCCCTGAGACGAAATTCACCTACATTGACGTTTTTTTTTTTTTTTTTTTTTTTTGTAAAACTAAATTATGTTCTACAAAACCAAAAACAAAATCAACAGCCCCTCTCCCTTTCTCCCTCCCCTTTTTTATTTTTATTTTTCCTACCCTACTCCCGGTCCTGGATATGACCTTAAACTACATCCGATGGTGAGATCCGGCTTACGGACTTTGGGGAATGTGGAGCCTCCTCTTAATTACCATTGCTCCCAGGTCCACCCTGACCCGGAGTGGTAGTACCTGTTAGGGTCCCAACTATGGGTTAAATAGAAACAGATATTAAAAGGGAAAAGAAACAAGAAAGAGAAGAAAACAAGACCAGATTCGGCATTAAATAACCCAAAAAGGGTTGATATGCCGTAAAACAAAACTACCAAACTACCAAACCTAAAAAGTAATAAATATATTCCACATTACTCACGCGTACGTCTAGCAACTCTATTCCAACATTTATAATGATCGGTAAATTAGTTTAGGATTATATTCTATAGACAGAAATATATAAACATATACACATACCTAACATAATAATAATAATAATAATAATAATAATAATAATAATAATAATAATAATAATAATAATAATAATAATAATAATAATAGTAATAATAATAATAATAGTAATAATAATAATAATAATAGAATAATTAAAAAATAATGATTGATGTGTGTGTGTGTGTGTGCGTGCTTAAAGTGTGGATATATAAAGTGAAATACCATATAATTAGGTTTTCGCTCGATTGTGCATGAGAACTCTTATACGCTCAGAAATACATCTATATTATCCACTGAAGAAGTATAAACACTTCTGCATATCTACATGCTGTGCTCCATATGTTTAGTAAAAGATCTGCAAATACTCATAATTAGTAATAAGAGTGAAGTAAGAGTACAGATAAACATAGAGAGTAAAACTGTGTGCAGAGTCATTGACATCCTCTTTAACGCATTTCGGGTGTTATTATGTCCCTTCTTGTTCCGGCGTTCGCTTACGATGTGTCTTTGCTGAAAATAAAAAGACGGTTTACCGAGTTATAGAAAGAATAATATTATAAAAATATCGATTTAAGCATTACGAATCAAATCACAGTTAAAATCACTAATTTACAGAGATATTCGTTTAATGATATGTCGTAATTACTTAATTTAGACGAGCCACGTCGTGTGACCTGTGTCGCCATCTTGAATGTCATATTCTACAGAGTGGGCAAAAATAAGGGTCCAATTTTTAAAAATTCATAACTTTTTTATTTATTGATTTAAAAAAATTTTTTTTTTTAGAATAAGTAAAGGACCCCTTCCGAAGCAAGCATGAGCCGTATTAGCCCTAAGGAACGTACCCTCATTTAGAAAACATTATTTTTGCTTAAAAAACTCAAAACAGTGTAAAAAACAATACTTTAGTTTTTGTAAGTTTTAAGAAGTGTTTTTCGGCTAAAATTTGTTTTGTTTATTTCAAAAAATCTCGGGAGGGTCAGTCTACACACACATAAAGTTTGGTGAGTTTAACTTTTATTTTGTGGAAGTTATTCAAATTCAAGTTATTCAAATTTAAAGATAGGACCCTTATTTTGGCCCACCCTGTATTTTAAACGGAAGAATAAAAAGTCTCTTTTTAAATGCCTGCTGAATATGACTCTTAAAATCTCAACTGAGTTAAATAAGTCATGATTCCTTATCTATCAATCTCTCACCGAAACCTTCCCTATCTATTTATATCTCTCACGCTGTCACTCTATCGGTTTCGCCATCTGTGTCCGCGTCTCTGTTCGATCTAATATGCGTATCAATACTGAATTTTTTTATCTAATTTTGAATAACTTAAATTTTCGGCTGTTATCGGCAGCCCCCAAAAACGTGCGCTGAAACATCTCTAAAAATGTTTGAATATATTCATACATTTCTTTATTAGGAAGAAGTGTTGCTGATTTTCTTAGTACGTTTTCAGCGTCCCAAATTCATTGATCTGAAGTCAAATGGAACGCAAATAAAATAGAATATTTTTTTATAGCCGATATTTCGTATTTATGAAGAGATTGTTTGTATTCTGTAATTACGAGATTTCGTTATCCAGCATTCAAGCCAAAGAAAACGCTCGAAAAATAATCTCTCTCTCTTCTTCCCTCTCCGCTTCCCTCTCTCTTTCGTTATCCCTCTCTCGCTCTCTTTATATATATATATTACATTTTTCTCTCGTTGGAACTGCACTGATACTACACAACCCCCTTCTCTCTCACTCTCTCTCTCTCTCTCTCTCTCTCTCTCTCTCTCTATATATATATATATATATATATATATATATATATATATATATATATATATATGATAATAATAGAATTAATAATCTAACGTAATTGAAAATGATAAAAAAACACTGAAAATTGTTTATATGTTCTAGCGACGTTTTTTCTTTATTCAAAGTCATCTTGAGAAAGTATTTGAATAAAGACGAAACGTCGATGAACGTATCAATAATTTCCGTTTTCTGTTTTCTGTTTTCTGTTCTCCGTTTTTCATTTATCATACATATATATATATATATATATATATATATATATATATATATATATATATATATATATATATATATATATATATTGACAACGATTCTTCTGACTGGAGTTAAATGGAGTGACTTATTCTCGTCTCATTCGATACCCAAACTTAAAGTTTCAGACCATTATCTTTGGACATCAATCCACTTCGAGTACCATCGTGACCTGATCACGATTAGTGTCCTAATAATAACAAGTGACGTCAGAGTCCCATTGTTCCGTCATACAATCACATAACCGCATTTACTCTCGCTTTGAGGTTAACTCCTTTTATCCCAAATATTTCATGTTTGCCAAATCCTATCAATGTATTATAATTTTGAGAATGAACCACTCAACAAAATACCGGGTTATACAAACCTGCACTTACGTTCTTAAACTGACCTCGGACACAATTCATACTAGCTAACTTACACCTTTTCAGAAATAAAGGGCCGCTTCATAATCCAACACCTGTATCTATCAGCGAGAAATCAGTGGTAAACAGTTATATGAGAAAAAGTGAGTTACAATAATAATTAAATTAAATTTAGCGCACTGAACTATCTGGAGAAACTTGCTGTTACTCAGATCCAGTAAAAACTGCTGATTTTATTCGCTGGTACAACTAGCGTGAGAATATCTAGTAAGAAATAATAATAATAATAATAATAATAATAATAATAATAATAATAATAATAATAATAATAATAATAATAATAATAATAATAATAATAATAATTCCACACTGTTTTCTGCATCAATCTCTATAATTTACTGTTAATAATATGATCCGGTGGCTAGAAATATGCATATATTTTACTCACTAAAATGTTGCGTTCCGGGATGGAAGTATATATGTTTATTTATATTACTCGGTTGCCGGGGCAAAAGCTATCTCTTCAGCAATCACCATCGGTCGCGACTCAGATGTTAACTGTACAATATCATTGCCCTTGTATTATTTTTACGTCTCTATTTGGTACTTTGTTACATTGGGACCCGGGATAACTTTGACCCTGACCCTAACTTTAACCATAACCCCCAATGACCCTGAACTTTATAGCTAACCCTAACCCCCCACTGACCATAACCTTAACGATGGGGTCAAAGTTAGCGCGGGTCCCAATGTAAGTAAGTTAAGCTTGTATTATTATGCCCCCCCCCCGGATAAGAGTGAAATAATTTTTTTTAAATAGTAATTTGAATTCAAATGACTCGTGTACAATGGACACTGCGCATATCTACTAAAAAGGGTTGATAGGCCGTAAAAACTGGCAGATTTACCGAAAGAAAACAAAACTGTACTTGTTTTGTTTTTTTTCGATTAGATTTTCTTTCTTATTCTGCTTTGAATCACGACTTTTGTCACTTTCGTTTTTGTTTTATTTTTTTTTACTTTTTGCGATTTACTTATTTGTTTTTCTTGCGTGTTCACTCTTCAATTACGTTTATTCTCTCTCTCTCTATTCTCTCTCTCTATCACTCTCTTACGAACACTCTCTTTCTTTCGTACGCGCTCTCTGTATTTCACAGAAAACAACAAAACAAACATTGCTTAATGTGAGTTATTAAAAAAACAATAAAAAAAATTATACTGGCTGTCTCTCCAACCAAAAGAAAGGAAATAAATGGTATTAACGTTTGAAGTTATCGTCTGCCAGCGTTCGCGTTGGCACAGCTCGTGGTATTCACTGTATCCCAAACATTAGTTTTATTCGTAAATATTCTAAATATATTTCAAGAACAGATATTGGATTTTTTTATATATGTAGAAGTATTTGAAGCATAGAAATTCATAGATGTTACCTTTATTTTTGATAATGTCGCATTGAAAAAGTATTTCTCAGTTCTCTCTCTCTCTCTCTCTCTCTCTCTCTCTCTCTCTCTCTCTCTCTCTCTCGTTTCATCGAACAGAAAATGCATAAACTATAAACTGTTTAGTTTACTAAATGAATAATGACTCTCACAACGTTGTCTCCTCCCCCTTCCACGCTGAAGTGACAGTATTTGAAGCACAGAAATTCATAGAAGTTACCTTTGTTTCTGATGATGTTGCATTGTAAAATGAAAATATTTCACATTTCTGTCTGTCTCTCTCTCTCTCTCTCTCTCTCTCTCTCATCGTTCAAATGTTTAACCGAAGAAAAAGTGCATAAACTGTTTATTTTACTAAATAAATAATGACTCGCTCTCCTCTCCCAACGTCGTCTCCTCCTCCTTCCACAATGTCCTCCTCCTTCCACGCTGAAGCGACAGTAGCGAGCGGGGTCAGTTAATGGTTTAATTAAGTTAATTTTTATCTATTTAACAACTTCATTTAGTTAGCTCAGTGGTAAAGTCACCGCTTTTCAGCTAGATGTTACGATTTCGATTGCCAGTCTCTCCCTCCAATTTATTTGTTGTTTATTTATTGAATTTCTTTAGGAGCATGATACACCTTAGCGTATTAATATATAGATAATAATAATACAGATTCACAAGACACATGAAAACAATAAATATAGGCTGTGAAAAGAGACTTAATGTTAAATCACTTCATAAGTGAATCCGGCAAACTATGCCAAAAGGAATATAAAAACAAGCATGATTGGTTTGGAAAGGTGGTCAACTGGGAACTGTGCAACCGGTTGCACTTCATACATGAATACTAATGATAAGGCACAAACCGGTGATAGTGTTGGAAAATAAAAGTCACAAAATTATCTGGAGTATGAAGATACAAACGAACAAATGAATCCAAGCTATAAGACAGGGTGTGCCAATAGCCAACAAGAAAGAAAAATACCTGCAAAATAACCGATTTCGTTGCCAGTAGTTCACAGAATACAGATCCACTAGGCTGATAAACTATGCAAATACATGCAGTTTTCAAGACACCTTAACAGAATATGCAATATGAAGAAATTACTGAAATCCACAGAAGACTTATTGCAACTCAAATTCCAGACAAAGCAAATGTACTTTATCAGCGAGAAATCAATGATAACCAGCTGCTGCTACAACGCATAGTAATTTAGAAACGGTTATAAAAACAAGCGAAGAATACTGAAAATCTGTGGAGACTTATTGACACTCAGATTCAAAGAAATACCAACTGTTGTTGCCAGAAAGCGATCACTAATAATGACCGGTCTTTAACCCATAGTTAGTAAGAAATAATATCAATAGCAACAAACGGCCAAATTGATTCGAGCAAGACTAACTGACATGATAACAATCAACAAGAAAAGTAAACCTGACAATAAGTAGATTCTACCGTCCCACCAGAACACATGGTGAAGTTAAATGATGCAGAAAATATATGAAACTTGCGAGAGCATGCATGGAATATGGAACATGGAAACTACTATGATACAAATAACTGTAGGAGTTCTTCGAACAGTTAGTTAAAGAAAAACTGGAAGAATATTTAGGAGTAACTGGAATCAAACGGAGGTCTGACATTGGTTGGCCAGAGTTATCTCCCTTGGAGATATATTTTTAGTTATAACACTTAATTGAAAAGTTTTCATCGTTATAAAGTAACAAAAAATGGTAAGAGAAATAAATTGAAGCGTAAAATATTCTGTTCACATAGTATCCTCTACTTTGAGATGTGTGTTTGTTTGAAGTTCAATTGTAAGATTTAGCGTGAAAGAAGCTCAGCCCAAATTCGAGCCGTAGCTGAAACATATATGCACATATGTAGTTAAACAATGTTTGTATAAATAAAAAAAATTACACTATATATATGAACTAATGTGAGATCGTACCCGGTTAGATTGACTGGTAGAGCTTCATAAACAAGAGCTGCGTACTGAATACCGTTTCTTAATCATTTTCGAAATAAGTTCATTCGTGTCAGCAAAAAATTAATTTCATTTTCATTCGATTTTATCGCTCAATCTTTTTCTTTGATTATTGGTGTTAACGAGAGTGTAAAAAAGATAACTCTCTTTCAGTAACAACTACTCTCACCGCTTCTTGGCCTTTTGGCTAAGATCAAAGTGTAGTATCTGTTCCGATGGATACTGCACCCCATAGACTGGTATTGTCTTGGCCTTCAGGCTTGATTTACGCCGGTCTATGGGTCTGTCCTGTGCAGTTCTAGGAGGTCCACCCTCCCAGGCTTCGCCTCCCCTCTTTGGGGAGGAGTAAGTTTATTGCTTACTGCCTGAGGCGCCCCTACCGGGGAATGCCGACGGGGCTGCCCAGGCAATTTTTAAACCCCACTTTCCCGACCCAACCTTTGGTCACATCTTACTTGTGGGAGTAAGATAAAAACTGGCCGTGTGCCTAACTCCTGGAGAGGAGTAAATCAATACTCTCACCGCTACCCATTATACCGGAAGGAAATACGGAATAACTCTTATTAAAGTCACTTTTTCGGTTTGCACCATTTGTACAGAAAACCAATACAGAAAACAACAAAATTACTTGGCACTATTTTTCCCGTCCTCTGTAAGGACATGGTAAGTTAGGATGTGGTTACACAATTTTAGTTGCACTTGTGCAACGCAAATTATTGCTAACTCAGAACTATTGTTACAGACATTAAATCGTACGCCTCGCATAAACAATCTATTTCGTAGCAGTAATTAACGTCAGTTGCGCCCGTGTCGACATGTTCACATTGTTACTCCTCTTCTGTTTTTACAATTAGTTGTCTTCATCTGCTTTGTTTATGTCACGTTTACTTAATGTATTTAACCGATGCTTCCCGGGTTGCAATAAAATCAATTATATATTTTATTTGCTTTTACTTATTTTTTTTTTTACTCTCTAGTATTTTATTCCCGCTCCGCATTGCGTTCACTGTAGATACTGCAAATAATTGCGAACGTGATTCGTTCGATTTACTCGTCGCGATGAATGTAAATTAAAAACAAAACAAAAGATACAAATGCCATATCCGCCTTCGCCCAAACATATAAACATTTAGCTTCATCCAATCCTTACGCGGTCCATGATAAGCCAGTTACTTGCACGTTGGACTGAAGATAAAATGGTCCCTGGTTCGATCACGTGTTGGGGCGTCTCAAACTTTGTTCTATTGATCTTTAGTATTAGTCGCATATTTATTCCATTCAAGAATGAAACAACATGAATTGTAATTATTATTATTTTAGTTTACTCGTATTTACCTCAAACAATACACATTGCCACTGTGACGTAAAGAGCTACGGTGAACTAGGCACCATATATACTAGGCACCATACATACAAGGGCATCCTAAGTATGGAGTTTTGCAGTGAGATGTTTGTTTACATTACATTTAAATTTCTGCGTGTTTGTACCGTCAGAGAAACAGAAAGCAGGCTAGTTGCTCTATGAGAGAAGCTATTAGAGTTGAAAGCTTTCCAGAATTTTGGGACATCCAATGTGAAGTGGTGATAATTTTCTGATTGTCGGGTTGGTTGGATGCATTTACGTGTAGGGACACACGTGCTGCAAGTTTGTTGGGACATTTTCCATTGAAGTACTTGTAAAACAAGCACTGGGATTCCACACTGTGGCAATGATACAAAAGTTAGATATCAGTTAACAATGTAGGACCTATTAGATTTAAGGCTCTTTTTGACGTTGTCTAAGAGAGAGACAAGTGATTAATCCAACATCCCAGATGTGACAACAATACTCCTGCACAGGTTGAAGAGGACTATTGTGCAGAGCGGGGCTTGCTCTAAACTTTCTACGTGAGGACATGTGCTTCTATGCCTGCTTTGGCCCATTCAGTTACCTTATTTTCAGAACTTTTTAGCAAGAAGAGAAAAGGTTTTACTCCTTGGGGCGTCTCTTATGTGATTTCTGATGGATTCCCAATCAGCCTGTTTGTAGTATATCTGCTGAATTAAGTCCGAACCTCTTTTCAGATATTTAGGGGAGACATGACGTGTTTTTCATTGGAAACACACATAATACAATTACAGTTTTAGGAAACTCTGTTTTATGACTCGCGGGATTTTGTGTTGACTTTACGCTAGCCATGGTTCTTCTGCGCATTGTGCAAATGCTCTTAAGAAGAACCAGAAAATCCCTTACTCTTGACTTTCGTAAGGCAGTTCTCGTAGACGTAATTGGTGTATCGTTGGCCATTGCGATAATCGTATGGCGAGTAGCTAAGATCATCGTATAGTGTATTCTTAATAGTCGCTACCCCAATGCAACCTCTCTCGCCAAGGCCCGCCTTGTCGTGTTTGGATCTTGCAGGAAGTTCTTTGCTACTTCTCGGCGAATTTCGTTGTGCGAAAACAGTCAAAATACCTGCTGTGATCCTTCTTGCTAACCACTGCGTCCATATCATCATAATAATTTTACAACTCACATCTCACGGCCATCATGATATTCGTGGAGCTTTGAGCTGCAGCTAAGATTCTCGAACTTTTGAATCAGGCAGTCGTTTATGGTCTTCAGCTCTCAAATCAACTAAGGCACCGGAAAAGCTATCGGTTGCACTTTACTGCTATTAAATACTTCAAATAGTTCTGAAATTAAAAAAAATCTATAAGTTATCAAATTTGTCTCCAGCATACTGTATACATAGAGATACCTTTACGTGACTTATATATTACGTATTTTAAAACAGTAATCAATTATTTATTTTGACATTGTAATCCGTGAATATACGATTCTACTTATTCTAAAACGATTGAGGAATTGTATTCTAAGCTTAATACATGACATAAATAATTCAGTTCACGAAAATTGGATATTTGAAATGAATTTGGAGGCATTTTTATTATAATTAAAAAATCCGAAAAATAAACAAAATATTCAATGACTAACTCCACGAAAACGTCGGGTATGAACAGCTATTATATACCCGCCATTCTATGAGAAAGACATATGTGTATTTATTTTTATATAATTAAATTTATGTATGTTTATCTTGTCACGAAAATGTTAACGACTAAAACACGTGCCTTTTTCTGGCCCCCAGACGATAGTATTTCAAGTACTGAGGGGAAGAGAAGAAGAAAATAGCAAGTCAGACAAGTACTTGAGGCTTACCTCACCGCCTGAAATGAATTTGGAAAAAAATTCTCCATTCTGACAAAAAGGATTTTTTCCAGAATGAAGATTTTTTTCAAATAATAATAATTTATATATGAACAATTAAATTACTAAATTAGTATGAATAGTTTTGTTATATACTGAGATAAATAGCAAGTGAAAACACTGGCGAGGCATATTTTTTCGTGATTTTTGACGGAGGGTGTAAACTGTATATATATATATATATATATATATATATATATATATATATATATATATATATATATATATATATTGGATTTCTTATGTGAGATGATATATAATTATTTCGATAGTTGTCCTACCGATGAGCCCCAAGGAAGGCGAAACTCGAGTCTAGAGTTTGGGTAGGCTGCAGCATTGTCTTATCGTGGAAATAATTATATATATATATATATATATATATATATATATATATATATATATATATATGTGTGTGTGTGTGTGTGTGTGTGTGTGTGTGTGTGTGTGTGAAATATATATTTGAGAATATTTTTTTCAATTGAACAAAACTATTCAAGGTAAAAGCTCAAGAAATGTTAACATTTTACAACAGAGTATATATAAGTAAACAATTGTATGTCAAATTCCAATGAGCAAGTCTTTTTTTTTTCTCGCCGAAATTCAAAACAATTCGAGATGGCTAATTGATTATGACAACACCTTTTTTTTCTTTTGAATGACTAGTTTCTATGTAAGATGTATGTAAAAGTTTTTTTTAATATGTTTTGTTCGAGGGAGTGATTCTTGGGCTTCTGATGAGCTACATAAATGATAGATCCTCACAATTTCATGTGTATTCCCGGTTGTTGTTCGTGCGCGAAACAGTAAAGTTACACAAAATTGTTTTACATTCCAGTTAGAAAAACACACACACACACACACACACATATATATATATATATATATATATATATATATATATGTATATATATTGCAATTTAAAAAATAAACGCCTTTTTTATTTATTTTTACGAAACTGGAAACACTTTTGGCAAAGTTACTTGGCGCTTTGTTTTAAAAGAAAGATAATTTGTCAGGATTGCTAAAGATAGTTTTAATACAATGTTAAGGCCCTTTTTGCAGGATTTTTTTTATCAGAGTCATTTGAAAAGCGATTTATCTCGAGACAGTAGACAGCGACCAGTTTGATATCGAGGCAGGCCTTGATTGATGAAGATTGAATGAATGAAAAAAGCACAAACTTCAAACGTTTTATCAAGGAAAACCCGAAAGAAAATATCTGTTTGGAGTTGAAATATAGTTGGCAAGTAACGCCCGAACATGTGTCAAATCACGTTTAGATAAATTATTATGAAATGATACACAAAAAGAATGTTTAGATTTCTTTCTATTGTGTTTCTTTTTTACTCTTTCTCTCTTCTTTCTTTTGTAATAATCTCTATCCTATCTCTTAGATAGCGGAGGAATTGTCGATTGCCCATTGTGCATCACACTATTGTAAATTTAGAATATATATATATATATATATATATATATATATATATATATATATATAAAGAGGTGTACTAAAAGCGAACTTTTAGGAAAGGTAAAACCTATTGTGAAGAGTATATAGCTCAATATCCAGGATAGAGCAGGTAGATATGAAGAAGAATGGAAAGGAATTAGAGAAGCGAAAGCCAAATCAAAATTCAATATAGAAGCTATATTTAAAGCTAGCTTTAAATATTTTCGCTGCCTTTTTTCCCCACTTTAAAACACTTTCCCTTGTTATCTGCCCAGGAAGTATTTTTAATGGCGAATATCTTCCACCTCAATCTTCTCTGAGCCTACCTGCTTCCACGAACGTACCTCTTATTGGACTCTTTACCCTTTGGATTTTCTATTTTCACCGTACCTGAAGTTGTGGCAGCTTGGATTTTAACTCTGAATCCTGTCTCATTACATCTCGTGCCGTTAAGGACCCACCTATCTACATCTTATTCTCTCCACTGGACTTTTCGACACCGGACTTTTTAGAAATCGGACATTTGCTTGCATTCGGGCAGAGTTTTGCCCAGCGTTTTCTTTCCCTACAACTTCTATTTCTTTTTTTCAAATTTTAAATCTTGGCCATTGCCAACTTATCCATCCCAGCGACTTCCTCTGATGATAAGATTTTGATCTTTGAAAAGCCTGGCTTAAGGAAAATTTAACTTGAATAAATATCCTTTTTGCGGAATATACCTTGCTCTGAGCAATTGAATTGAATTTTATATATATATATATATATATATATATATATATATATATATATATATATATATATATATATATAAGTAGAGTTTTTGTACAACAAAATGGTGAGATGAATTTCAGAGGAAACACTATTTTTAATCAATGAAACAGGGTGGGTGGACTAAAAGGAAAATTGCTAAAGTTTTGCTTAAGGCCTTATCCTCTTAACCTCTGAGACAAAACGAAGGAAGTGGTAATGCATGGGAGGATGGCCGTCATAGGATTTAATCAAACCTTACTCTATTCTTACAAAGAAAGATATACTACGAGACAAGACAGTTTCTATATTGCAAGAATTATGTTTAGAATTCTCTCTGATAGTATAAAAAGTGAGTTAGCAAAGCCAGTTTATTTTAAAATAATTAAAATATAAAATCTCAAATTAAGGGCTTTCGGTTCGCTATATCCCATCTACTCTCCCTGTCTCTCTCTCTCTCTTTCTTTCTCTCTCTCTCTCTCTATTTATCTCTCTCACTCTCTATCTCTCTCTCTCTCTCTCTCTCTGATTCTCACTCTCTTTTCTCTCTTTAAATCTCAGCTACGGATACAATCCTTGTACTTCTTGTGGTGTTACTTCCTTTTGTTTATAAGGAACTATTCCTCTCTTTTTATTCTTTCTCTCTTTTTTACATTCGACTATAAATAAACAGAGAGGACGAGAGACAGAAAGAAATTGTATAATATAAGAGCGGAGGCAAACAAAATGCAATGAGGGATGAAAAGATTTATAGGCAGAAAAGTAGTACGAATGGGTCATTTGGTTAGTTAATTTTAATTTAAAACTAAGTAGAACAATGTAAATGGATTTTTTTCAAGCATAACTCAATCCCAAAACCAAGGAATATTTTACTATGTATTTTGTGTTTTTAAGTAGGAAATAAGCGTTGATGAACTCAGCTTTAGTGCAATAATAGATATACATTGCAGTATTCGAATTAAACGTGTGCGATGGTAAAATGAGACGAAATGTCACGTTCTCGCTGAAAGAAATTTGGGTGAGGCTATCTTATATGCTCACAAATGTATAGCTTTCCATATATTTGACAGATCTAATTTTTCTCTTTCAAAAAAACAAAACAAAACAAACTGCCATTCCTCACCGAAATATTTATGCTGCATGTCAGTCTGTAACCGATCACCGCTGAGAATTCAACTTCCGTTTACGCACCTGTTAAATATCTAGTTAATAATAATGGATATTCTCACGTTTTCTTTTTAACATGCAATGAATAATTAATGTTTGAATGGCCGTTCCTAGATTTCGACACACTCACAAAAACGTTACTCTACTAAACGAAACGGTATATTGTTACTGATATACACGCGGTTGCAACATGTGACATACGTTTCTCTAAATAGAGGTATTTCCCACTCGGAAGAGTTGGTGAGTCACACTAAATTATCTAAAGCGTTCCTTCAATATTCATGTTTAAGCACAATGAATCTTAAACTACTTCAAACTTTAGCGCCACAGAAAAACAAGGTCGCAGAAAAACGGGAATCCGATTTAAAACTTTAACGTCACAGACATATGGGAAATCTATTTCAAACTTTGGCGTTGCAGACTAACGGAAATTCTATTTAAAACATTAACTTTACAAACAAACGAGAATTCTTTTTCAAACTTTAGCGTTGAAGACAAACGATAATTCTATTTTAAATTTAAGCGTTAATGTGAATGCTATTTAAAACTTTAGCGTAACAGGCAAATAGGAATTGTATTTTAAAACAGTAATTTTATTTAAGACTTAAGCTTTTCACACAAAGAAGAAGAATATTTCAAACCTTATCGTTACAGACAAACAGGAATTCAATTTCAAACTTTAGCGTTACAGAGAGAACTTGTGTAAACTTTAGCGTTTATTTTTGAAATTCTAAAGTTAAAAAATACGGTAATACAAAACAGAAAGTTTATTCAACAAATTCATTTATGGGAGTTTAAAATGACAGAAAATTTTCAAGATTTCCACCTTCGTTCTGCATGCATAGCTCCATTCTTTTTTGCAAAGAATTTACGACTCTTTGTAGCATATTTGATTGATTAATTTTAACAAACTCGGCAGTGATTTTTGATTTGAGGTCGTCATTGCCTTTCAACAAGTGTGGGATATTCATCAAATTTGGCCATATGAATAACAATAAAAATTCGCTCTTCAATTGTAAATGACATACTTCCTGAAAGAAAGCACATATGATGATTTACACAAATTTAAATAAATAGAAATAAATATATATAGAAACAAATATATAAACGAACAAATTTAGTATAACAAATAGCGGTAATTAGAGAGTAAAATTACAATTATCAAAAGTTCATAGTATGTTTGTGCTGCATATGGTAATCATTTTAAATAGCTAAGTGATTATGAATCACCCTATATATATATATATATATATATATATATATATATATATATATATATATATGCACATTTTAAACAGTGCTAGAAATACTTTCAGTATAAAACTGTTTTGTTCTGGGAATTATTTTTACCCGTCCTGTGCTTAGGATTATATATATATATATATATATATATTATTGTGAAAATATATGTTTTAGTATATACTTTCAATCTTCATGTTTACCAACCTCTTCCAATGTAACCTCGATGAATGGCAACCAGTGACAACAGAGCATAAGTATGTGATGTTCATTTACATTCGAAAAGCCAAGATTTTTTTTCTTACAAAACAATTTTTTAAAAGAAACACATTTTAGTGCAAATTATTATGAATTGTTTCGCTTCAAGTAAACCATACAACATTATTATATCAATGTGTAATCTGTTCACCGCAAGCTCGTCATAAAAAGTACATGAAAAGTTCTCAATTTGAAAACATTACAACGTGTCGTAACATGAAAAGCCAAACGTTTAGAAGAAAAGCTTTGAACTCATATGCGACCTTCAGAAGTTCCGCCATCTTAAATCGATAATTGAGAGTTAGCAACATAAACTGCGCCGCCTATTCCAGTAATTTTAGTTTAGTTTAATTCTTCTATTTTCGCAAGAGATACTCATTGCTTATCTGTAAAATACTTAAATTTTAACTAAAATTTGATTGTCTAATTTACTTCATAAATATTGTAAGTATATATTTACTTCCTTTGAATACGAAACTAAGTGCTGATTTTATATAGATTTTGTATTCCATTTAAATGGGTTTTTATTCCCCTATACTCTAAACAATTACGTTGGTTATAATACCATATTCGTCACTATTTAAAATAAGGTACATTTTCTAACTATTATGTAAGAATTCCGTATAATTTTGCGCTCCTCACAATGGGTATAATTTTAAAATATCAAAATTCTCAACATACGAATGCCGGCAAAAGCTGACATGGTATATGTGATATTTAGAATGAAATCAATTTATTTTAGATATTTTCCCTGTCGGATGCCAATTACCTACTAAAAGGTAACGTTTAAGCGTCGGATGAATATTTTTCAATAAAGTATATTTATTTAATCACTTCTAAAGTGTACACCAATCATTACATTTAGACTCCCCAGGTTATTCAAACATCTAGGCTCCCTCGTGTTTTTCTTTTCTGTCTTCATACTTAACGCCTCGCATTACTTGTTTTTTTATGTTGTAGTCTCCTTTTCAATTTTATGGTAGATGCTCTAAGTGAAAAACTTACATATGTCCATCACGGCGAGGTCAACAATTGTTGCATGTATCACTATTAGAGGAATGGTTCCGCTATTTTCGTGAGAGTGTCTAGGTGATTCATAAGTTGGAGAAAATAGTTTGGATTAAAATATCCGTCCCCTTTTTATTCTTATACTACCGGACCTCAACCACTCTAAAACACTCTATTATTATGTATTTACAGATACTATTAAAATGGTTAGTGATTTATCCCGCCATATGTTTCAGGTCTAGAAATCAAAAACTGATAGATAGTACTCCCCTCACTACTGTTAAGATAGCGACTCAACGAATTATATTTGTGCAAAGGATTTCATATTTTTCGTAACTTAAAATTTGTAAAATTAGTTCTATTCCATTAATGTTTACAGTCGTGATTAGGAAATACATCGAGTAATCAGTAAACAAATGGAGTTTTACTATTCTTACCCTACCCTAATAATCTTAGTAAGGAAAGTGCATATATATATATATCTATATTATAAGGTATTAAATGTATAGCCGTATGCCTCCCTATTAACATTCAACGTTTTGGTTGCGTTCATATTAGACGCTAGCTGTTTCTAGTTTCCTAAATTTAACTAAATTGGCACACTCTAATAGAGACCAACCTCGACTATTCCCCTCTAATCCTACTTATAATCTACCCTTCCGTCCATAGCTTATACATAGGATTTCATTAACCTATGTCACTTTCTCTATTTATGCTGTATATGGTCACACCCATATTTAGCATCACATAATCCCCGATGTTCTTGCTTCTAATCCACTAGTAGGTTTTCAGTTTATTTTACCTACCTTATCAGTTAATAATCCTTTAGTTTACATTAGCGGGGAATGTATACCTCAGGTATCTATACAATAGAGAGAGAGAGAGAGAGAGAGAGAGCGAAAGAGAGAGAGAGAACATATGCGGTTCTATGTAAACAATTCTTAACCCTCTCCTGTCTCTTATTCAATAAATAATTATATAGTAAGATTCCAAAGTGCAGAGACTGCATCTCTTAAATTTGTTAGGTTTGAACTTCCCTGTTTTACCTAATAAAGACCATTTCAGACTGAATTGCATGTTTTTACTACGTAGTTTCCTAACATATTTAGCTACGGTTGTGTTTTTACTGATCCAGTACTAGGTGCCTTAAATGAGTGTACATGGTTTCTAAATCTATCCTTTAAACTACATCGTGTCGATCCAAGATATTTTCTAATTCTATTTCTTTCCATGACGTCGCATTTATATACACCAGCTGTGATTAAGCATCTCTCATCTAAAGGGCAGTCATTTTCATTTTTGCAGTTACAGCGGGGTTTATTATTCTGTACCTGTACTGCAATTTTATCTGGATTCCTATTTATTTTATTTATTTTAGCATTATTTGAACTTACAATTTATTATGAGAAAGATAGTTTGACAGTATTTGTATTTACAATCTTACCAAATGTGCTATCCCTCAGAAAATTATTCTCGATAATTGGGTAGAACTGTTTGGGTATCTTAGTTAGGATGTTTAAGCCACGGTGAGGGTTTACCAAAATTAAATTTTACGTCTGTTTTTCTTCCTAGTATTATTTTTACAGTAGGTGGCTATATTGACCTCTAGTGCTAGGTGTGTAATCCCGCGTATTATTTGCATTTCTACTATTATTGTATGATCTAGGATTTATCATATTGTATTAAATGATGTAGGATGTTTTCTTTTTTTTAGTATAGTCCGTATTATGTTCCTCCGAGATTCCATTTCATATAGCTTATCTCACGACCATACCCAGACCTTGATATTGCTTCATTGTTATATTTTTATTTTTAATGAATGATGACTCATTTGATGAGAACGTTGATATATATATATATATATATATATATATATATATATATATATATATATATATATATATATATATATATTACCTCAAACAAGGCAGATCGCCCCTGTAGACGTACGGGGCTACTGAGAATTAGGAAGTATGGTTTTGGGTGTTATCCTAATTTGGGAGTAGTGCAGCGAAATGTCTGTTTACATTAGTTTTAAACCTCTTCATGTCAGTATAGTCGGAGAAACAGAGAGCAGGGAGGGGCTTCCAGAGGCCGACAGCAGGGGAAACAAGCTACTAGAGTATAAAGCTCTCCGGCATCTGGGTATCTCCACAGTCGATGAATGGGACCTAGCTGATGTTCGGGTTGTTCTAGTGTATTTGCCTCGAGGGAGCCCTAGAGCAGCTTGTTCATCGGAGCAGAATCTATTAAAGTATTCGTAAACAAATGCACAAGAATGCAACATTGCAGTGATGGGACCGGGCTGAAGCTTGGTGGATAGTGAGGGACCTATTGAGTTGGCGACTCTTTTTTGGACCTTGTCTAAGAAGGAGAGACTAGTGGATGATGCACCAGTCCAGATGTGACAACAATACTCCATACATGGGCGAATGGTGGCTTTGTAAAGATATAGGATAATGTCAGGTGTGAGGAATTTACTAGCACGGTAGAGGAAGCCCACCTCTTTGAGCAGCCTTAGCAATGTATTCAATCTATTTGTTCCAATCCATGTAACCTGCGAATGTTAGGCAGAGTAGTTTGAATGTTGAGCTCTCAGGTAGGATGTCATTTGCCATGAAAATCGGTGATTGGGGAGGTTTCTTGTAGTTATTGAAGGAAAGTAGCTTTGTCCTTGCGGCATTAAAAGTTACCAATCATTTCTGCTCCAATCCACTACAGCCTGGTGGTCACTTTCTAAGAATTCAGTGATTGCTTTGAATATGTACGCGTCGGTTTTGCCAACGTGACGAGAGTAAAGCGTGGTGTCGTCATCAAATATACATATCTAATACTCGATGATGAAAAAGGGAAAACTGGAGACAATAAAGAGCATGGAACTACCCAACTTAGAAGAAATGAGGGCGCTAGGCGAACAGGATAGCTATAATTATTTAACAGTTGTGGAAGCAGACACTATCAAATCTGCAGAAATGAAAGCAAAGATTGGAAAAAGAATACCCGAGAATAGAGAAACTTTTAGTAACAAAATTATTTAGCAGAAATATCGTAAAAGGAATTAGCACCTCGGAGGTATCACTTATAAGATACTCTGGACCATTCATAGGCTGGGATAAAGTAGAACTAAGGCACCTTGGACAGAGCACTAGAAAAGTAATGACAATGCACAACGCACTACATCATAAAGAAGATATAGAGAGACTAGGTGAAAAGAAAAGAAGAGGGAAGAAGACTGGTAAGTATAGAAGATTGTGTGGAAGACACAAAACAAAATCTGGAGAAATACATAACCCTGAACACAGAAACGCTGATCCCCACAGTCAGAGATACCGTCCGAATGAAGAACCGACACCAGAAACAAAAAAGACAATAACAGAAAAGTGGGAAGAAAAAAACTACACGGACATTTCATAAGAATGACCAGAAAAGAGACTCACATCCATTTTTGGGCATGGCTAAGAAAAGAAAACCTACACAGAGAAACAGAATCTTTACTGGCAGCTGCACAGAACCATGCGATTAGGACAAATTACATTATAGCTAAAATCGATAAAACCCAAGAACACAGTAAATACTGACTGTAGACGAAGAGACGAAACAGTTAATCACATAATAAGTGAATGCAGCAAACTAGCTCCCAAATAATACAAGAACAGGCACGACTTGTAGGGAAAGCGGTATACTGGGAACTATGCAAACGACTGCATTTCGAACACGTGGACAAATGATACAAACATAAACCAGAGACAGTACTGGAAGACAAAAATCATAAAATCATCTGAGGCATGGAGGTATAAACATATAAACTCATAAAACAAATAGACCGGATGCCATAATAGTTAACAAGAAGGAAAAATATTGCCAAATCATAGATTTTTCCGTTCCAGCAGACGACAGAGTGAATATCAAAGAGACGGAAAAACGAAGCAAATACACGGAACTAGCCAGAGAACTGAAAAGATTATGGAGCATGAAGAAAGTCAGTATATTATCAATAATCACAGGGGCACTATGAACAATCCCCAAAACCTGGGAAAAAGACTGCGAGAAATTAGAATGAAAGAGAGCATTGAAACAATACAAACGACGGCAATGATCAAAACAGCTACAATCTTAAGGAAACTCCTCGAATACGGAAACCAACTCGCATTAGCAACGAAAGGTAAACAGTCACATGGAATTTACAACAGGAAAAAAACACAGGAGATCACCACATCCCAAACTAAGGAACAAAACATGCAAGAAACATCACTTCCTGAGTGTTTTCTCCTAATAAATTACACCGTCCTCAGCTGACACCACACAAAAATAGAACAAATGCACAGAAATTGCAAGAAACACCATAAACTCTCGTCCCCCGCTCTCGTCCACCGCTCCCTCTTCCATTTCCTCTCTCTCTCTCTCTCTTCGCTTTCCCTTCCTTCTTCCCTTCTCTTATCCTCCCCCCCCCCCCAAATGGCACAGGCTTATGCTGACACCACACAAAATATTTGTAGAAGATCAAGGAACATGAGAGATCAAGGAGGGATAGCACAAACCAGACCTGCACTGGAAGTGCTGATAGTGCTGGGACCCTGGGGATGCTTATTGCCACCCAAATCCAAAAGAAGACCAATGGTCCTTACCAGCGAGTAAACAATGGTAAGCGGCTGTTGCAATAATGCAAGGTTATTTGCGGTGGTTATTGAAAAGAGGTGAATAGTACTGAAAATCTGGGAAGACGTGTTGTCACTCAGACTCTAGGGAATACCATTCGTATTTGTCGGTGAGCAATCACTGATGATGACCTCTGTGAGAACTTGTAGTGAGTACAAATAATAATGAAGAAAAAAAGAAATGTGTTTTTGAATGACATCGAAAAATATTGTCTGGGGACAAATCTATCCGCATAACAATCGATGGAATAACAACCGGAAGTAATAATTGAAGAATAAACAAACATAAGTTACATCTTAATTTGTATATTGGGTCTTTTGAAAATCGTACAGAGCGTGAAACTGTGGTTATTAGATACTGAAAATTAGTATATTTTGTCTGGATAGGTATCGAGCACTGTATACAGGTGCAAATCTAAAACTACAAGCCTGCCTAAAAAGCCGATACTCATATCTATCAGTATATATATATATATATATATATATATATATATATATATATATATATATATATATATATATATATATATATATATAAGTCAGGTTGATTTTATATTCCAATAACCATGATTTTTTTTTTCACATTTACAAAAAACATAACATTTCAAAAATAAATAATTAAAAAAAACATAGTATATGCTAATACATATGTTGTCATAATTAATTATATATATATATATATATATATATATATAATTACAGAAGATTAAGACATCGTCGGTGTCGTCACTGATTGAATAAACGCACACACATCAACACACACACGCACACACACACACACACACACACATATATATATATATATATATATATATATATATATATATATATATATATATATATAATTATTGCGTCTGTTATGCCTATGATTAGATTCATTTTGAGTTTTCTTTCTAACTTTTTCTTGCGTCATAAAATCCAGGTACTAGGAAGGGAAAATGTTAAGAAGTAGCGGTGTATGTCTTATCTTATGAGACACATAAATAGAGAGTGAAGAGAGCCCGGCGTAGGAGGCTATCTATAGGTCCCCTTTTTTTTTGATTTTAAACCAACGGTACGAATGTTGTCTTAATTTTCTGTAATTACATATATGAATAAATAAATATTAATGTCTTACTTTTGGATTTGTTCGTAATATTCGAGCACAACCTTGCACATTAAATATATAGTCATTTTATTCATATTTTTATGATATTGCTAATTGAACGTATCAAAATATTGTTCTTAATCTCGCTAGGTCTAGCCACGCTGATGAGCGGTAGCTGGCGACCCACGTGCCCGTAATAATATCCACATGTGTGTGTGTGTTTATTCAATCAGTGACGTACTTACTATTGACATGGAAGCAATGTCAAAAAATCACTATTCCTGTTGAAAAGCACCTCAATCTGCGTCTGACATGCCTAGGATTAGATTCATTTTTAGTTTTTTTTTTTATTCTAAGCATTCTGACGTCATCAAATCACGTGACTAGGAAGGGTAAATGTTAAGAAGTAGCGGGTGTGTGCCAAAACGCGCGTTGTATCCAATTCCATTCGCATCCCACGTGTTGGTGTCGAAAGATGTGGATTTTCTTTTATGAAAAAAATATTACAAAATAAACAAATTTCTCTTTTTTCTTTTTCTTCTACTCATACAAAATCCGGAAATAATCAAACTTATGTTTGATCTAACCACAACTTTAGTTTTCTTTTCTTTTTATTATCTGTTAGTTGTATCCACGAATTTATGAGAGAGGCTTTGTCAGTCGATCCTCACGTTTCTATTTAAAATAGGATTTTCATCGCGAAACATCGCCAGAGTGAAAATACGCATCTTATTTTAAATGCGACACATATATAAGAGATTTTGCCGTCAGGCAGTCAGTTTGAAATGAAATGTTCCTTGCATTTTTGCTCTTAAATTTGGAATCGAATTTTTATACGTCTCTCACGTTACAGATTACAATAACATATTCATCGGCTGAAGTTTGAAATAGCATTTTCAGTGCTAAACGCGTAGATTGAATGGCCACATCTTAGGAATAGTCATCCTCGCGTTTTCTTTTTAGTTTCTGACATTTTTTTTATATTTTGTATTTTTATTGTTTTGTTTTTGGAAATGGCATTATTCTGCATATATTCTATTTTTATGTATTTATATGTTTGTATATAATTGCATATATCTGTAGATATTATACGTATATCCTATTTTTTTTACTTTTGTTTCGGAAAGGGAGTAGTATTTTTCTTTACTTAACATAACCATCCCATTCATTCTTTCTGGTAAATAGAAATTAAAAATAAATTCGCCTTTCTTTATTTAGTTATTTTTATTCATTTCTTTTCCAAATCCAACCCACAAAATATCCGATTATGACATGGCGATTGAAAAATTAATTTGTTATTTGTAAATTGAATTTTCGCACTTAATCTTTCGGCACGCAAAAATTTTTAAGTTCATGAAAAACATTCTTAAACTCTGAGAATTGTGAAGGAAGAACGATTAGTCACAAAGCCTTTAAAGGCTAACAAGAGGCAATAAAAACTATCACCTGAAAGTTCAAAAGAAGATTGTTTGTTAACAGTGATAATGACTGGATGATGTACACATTTGCCTATATGATAACAGCAGACACGTGCATTTTCTGTCGACCAGTGATTCACCAACTGTAACAGTCGGTTGTTTTCACATGAATGTGTGTGATAATAAGACTCCTTATAATTCCAGTACTCTTCGTTCTCGTTCAGTATTGGATGGTCCTATCTCGCTTCTCGCTCAGACACTTCCCGGACATTTTCCGTTTTACCAACTTAGTTTGATGTATTTAAGGACATTCGTGGTTATTCAGTACAGAATCTATATGTGAAATAAAACCAAATTGATTTTTGTAGAAAAACACAAACAAAATGTTAGCTGTAGTGAAACAAAAGTGGTATTACTTACTCAAGAAGAATCCATACATATTATTGAGTGTTTATTAAAAAAAATTGCATGATCGTTTCTCTTATATTCCTGTTTCCACTTAAATTACCACAGATATCTGGCTATCATTCCGCGATGCGTTCCACCGTGGCGTTCATTCTGAATTTTGTATAGCCTACTCTTATCTTAACCTAACCTTAACCATAACCTAACTCTAAACTTAACCCGACGCATGTCTAGACGGGATTCCCAACAGTATGTCAAGAGCGTGGGTTAACACTACACATGACTGGAAGCAATTTTTATTATGATTTTCTTTTTTTTTATGCAAAACTTATTTTTCTATTAGTGGATATTGTACAAAGGATCTCCAAATTATACATGATAATTTCTATGTACATTTTTAAATAATTTTTTTTTTTACTTTTCATGAAAGTCGCTCCAGACAAGGCATGAATCCACTAAGTGTAAGGAGCTAAAATAACGAAAGATTATTAACCAAAGTTATATGTAAGAGGAAAACAGTCAGCAGGAAGAGAGTTCCACAAACCTGTAGTTCTTGGAAAAAAAGCTACTGGAATAGGAAGCTGTATTATAACGAGGTATTTGAACAGCGAATTTATGAAGACCACTAGACCAACGACTTAAACGAGCTGGAACAAAAGAAGCAGGGAATAAATAAAACAATTCTGAAGAACACATGCCATAATAGTACTATAGAAGAGACTGCTATTATCGATCACCAGTTCATTCCATATAACCGTCATGAACAGCTTTATCAATGGAGGGCAGCTGTTATATCTCCGATTGTCAACAACAAAGAAGGCATAAAGCACAGATCTATAATGAACTAATGTCCCAACCCGCCGTTATTTTACTTTCATTCATGTTTCGTTTATTTCAAATCATTTTGAAAGTTACAGTTAATTACTACGGTTTATATTACTTGAATTATTCAAAGTACTGTTTCTGGTATTTAATCGCTTCCCACAAAGCAATATGTGACACAAGGTCGGAAAGTGGGGAGATCAAGCCAGCCAGCGCCCCTAAAGAAGGAGCACTCTGGCCTATCAAAAATAGCCTGGGCAACCCCGTCGGCATTCCCCGGTAAGGGCGCCTCAGGCAGCAAGCAATAAACTTACCCCTCCCCAAAGAGGGAAGGCAAGGCCTGGGAGGGTGCACCTCCTAGGAAAACCCAGGACAATATACCTCAGCCCGGCAGATAAAAGGCCAACTAAATGGCCCAGTTCCTGCCGGACTGATTGTCGAGAACGAATCCTCGACTTGTATTACCCCATCCCGACGTCCTCGATCAACCGAAGTTAATGAGAGACTGAACAGGATGGGGCGGTCATTCTCACAAGGTTTCAGCCGATTTAACCCCCGACCTTCTTCAGGCGCGTCTTTTCGAAATCGGGAATCTGTATGTCAAATTTGGAATCTGTACGTAATTTCGAACCAAACCTTGTATTTAATCCATGGCGGCAGGTTGCTCCAGCCATCACCCGGTAGAAGCGTTAATTCGTAATTGTATTATTAGTATTGCAAAAACACTGTCAATTAGAATTGATTAGACTTTGCATTTTTACCCGTTGCGCCATTGGTAATTGGCGGGAAATTTAGTCGTGTGCTAATCTATTATTTATAATAAATGGTTATTTTTACTTTTACTGATGGTTGACATATTGTATTAAATTATATAATAGGTAAACTTAAGAGGCCATTGTCACACAACATATGTGCTCCTCGGAAATTACCAAACATAATTACTATGGTATCGCTCGATCATTAATTATGAATTTAACCAAATTATTATAAAACTATAACTAATAATGTTACGGTTATGGTTAATCTCTATAAAATTCTAGGATGCAAATAGCATCCCAAAATTTCATTCTTTTAATACATGGGGATTTTCGAATGATTTTAAAGCCAGACATGATTGTCCGTTCGACAATTTAAACGCTTTGAGAATAATTCGTTCTTTTTTCAACTATCAACAAAAGATTAAAATGGCCGATTTGTATTACTCATTTATTTTATATTTGATTTTTATTTACATAAATAATTGCTTAATTGTAAATAAAATATAATGTGCAAGCTAAATAGAGGTGAGGAACACGCGCATAAATACAGACACATGGAAACCTATCTTACAATGTTGTTTATATAAAGACATAATGCTCTTACCTAAAATGCTTTCACGTGTTTGTTATCTTTCTTGTTGTTGGAAGACTGCATTATTAGTGGTAGTAGTGGTAGTAGTAGTAGTAGTAGTAGTAGTAGTAGTTTTTTCTGCTTCCTTGGTAATATTCCTTTTTAACTAACTTTTCAATTCAACCCTTAAAAATATGTTCACAAGCATTTACAATATTAATACGATATTAATAATAAATAGATTAAATTATGTTTAATATTTCATCTGATAGTTCTCAACAATGCCCTTTTCAATTCCCTTTTTTATACTATTATTTTTTTAATTGATCAAATTATATCTTACATCTGCTTTACGTTATTACTGTTGTTAAATTTATAAGACAAGCTTTCCCAAATATATATTACTCTATTGAGAATAAGATTCAGTTTGTTAAATTCTTTTTTTTTTCAATTTACTTCTAGAATGAGAGGAAATATTTAAAACATGTCTGTTAGGTGGATACATACAAGTTTCTACAATATTTGGCGATTAAGTTTATATTGTACTCCCATTAATTGTGAATATTTTCATTTCACAATTGAAGTAAAGGGAAGCAGTTGTATCAAACTTTTTTTTTTAGTAGTAACGATTTTCACATATTGAACTTGAAAAGTACAGCGTATCGATTTTCTTTTTTCCATTTTAAATAAAAACGATGAAGAAAATGGCGAAAATTCCGTCCAAGACTCATTTCCGGAATAATTTACATTCCGGTCACCAGATTTTTACAGGTAGTAAAAGGATGGGCTTTACAGAAGCACACTACTACTACTACTACTACTACTACTACTACTACTACTACTACTGCTATTACTACTACTACTACTACTACTACTACTACGACTACTACTACTATTATTACTACTACTACTACTACTATTACTACTACTACTACTACTACTACGATTACTACTACTACTATTACTACTACTACTACTACGACTACGACTACGACTACTACTACTACTACTACTACTACTACTAATACTAATACTACTACTACTATTACTACGACGCCGACTACTGTTGCTTTTGCTGCTTCTGCTGCTTTTGCTCCTGCCTCTACCACTATGATGACGACGACCACTACGATTACGATTAACTACTGCTACAAGTCATGAAACGCACCAAGATCGTTAGGTCGCTATCTAGTTGTCTTTACCTACGGTACTGTGTGCGATAGCCTGAGTTGTAGCAAAGTTGGCCTAATTTCACTTAACAATGCCGTCGATCTGTTATTTTCTGTTATTTCGTCCGTCCCGCCCCCTCTCACTATACACTATTCACTCCGATCATTTACGTTATGGTGCCATCCAAGTTTCCACTTTTTGAATGCAGTCAGCAGATATCCATAACGCCTCATCTCGATGGTGCTGTGAACTTCCTCTTTGGTAATACCGTCTATGTAAGAGAGGCCAAAGATTCTGCTGAAAGGATATCATTCTAGCTATCCATATTCTCCACTCCACAGCTATGGTCTCATATGTATAAAACAATACAGAGACAATCCGCGCATAAAGCAGATTCAGTTCGTATTTGCGACTGATGTTCTTGTCCCTCATAATTGGCTTCAGTTTTTTTCCCGATGCTGCTACCGTTAGTGTTTCTCTTAGAATCACGTTATTTGATGATGGCCCTAGTTACCTGAACTACTTCACGTACTTTAGTTCATATCCGATAAGAATGGTCTTATCAATTTTGGGGGACTATTTTTCATCAGCTTTTATGCTTTTTCGCACTGATCTCCACACTAAATCTAATAGATATTCTATCCAGGTTGTTCATTAGGTTGCCAAGTTCTTCTTTGACTTCAGTCAACCCATCAATGTAATCAGTTAAACGTAGTCTTGTGATATCTGCCCTTAAATGCTGACTTTGCGAGAATCTGTAATGATACGCTTAAAAAGAAAAAAATTAACAGCGTTTGTGACAGAAAGCAATCATAGCTGATTCCGACTGATGTACGGAACCAATTTCCCACTGTCCTTTTGGCAAGTGTTGCTCTATGGGTTCTGCTTACAGCTGTTTGGTTGTTTGCATCAGCTTATGGCCTATGTTTAATTCTGCATCGTATAAGAACCTATCAAATGCAATTGATAAACACATGTTCACTGTATTTCTCACACAGAACACAAAGTTTGAAAATATGGTCTGTGCTGCTTCTTCCATTATAAACACATTCTGTTACGTTTACGGTTCTGCATCATTATGTAGTAAATCTGGATGTAATTTATTTCGTCCAGGCCCAGCTTTGAGAAGCCTTCTTTTCTAATGATGTGTTCTAGTACCATGTTGTAATTGACGACATCCTGCGAGCTATTACATAGTCCTTGCTCTTCTTGTTGACACAAAACCTTACGCAATTCATGGACATGTCAAATTCTTCAAAATAGTAGTCTTACAGGGCCCAACAATATGCATTTCGTACTTATTCGATGCTGTTAGTTCTTATATATTTACTCTCCGTGTAAATTTTCTCATATTCTGCCTGGCTATTGAAATGTAATCTCTCCCAGGGATATTCTCTTGCGTGCTATCAATAGCACAATTGCCTCCTTGCGCTGATCTATAAGGGGTGGCAGTTTTTGGTAACCCTGACGTCGAACGATCAGTCTAGACATTAGTATCCTGTTCATTTTGATGCGTATTAGTTGGGCCGAAAAAAAAGAACGAGTGTTTTTTTTCTCTCTCTAGGCACGACCATGGTTGATTTTCTCTGATCAATGACTCGCCCTAGATTGAACACGTGGTTGTTAAATTCCGTTTTAAAACGTACGCGTGATCGTTGAAAATCGTTATGTCATATTACCTTCATTCGTTCAGCTGAAGCGGTTTACCGGTGTGTAGCGTTTTGATTCTCCTAAAGCATATCGTTTCCACTATCCATATTCTATGACCTTTCACATCAACGAACATGCTCTCATATGTATATAAAGACAACGAAGATAACTAGTGTATGAAGGGGTTTCACTTTCAGCGTTAGGCTGATGTTGTTGGTGTCTCTCTTAATTGGCATCAGTTTTGTCGATTCTAGTGCTGGTCTTGTTGCTCTTCCTAGTATTTCGTCTTAAAACCACATTTACATATGCTGCTCATAGTTATTTGAACGGCTCCACGCACCTGAGTTCCTTTTCGATAACTGTGATATGTTTAATTGGTAGAGAGCTGTTAGTCGTCAGCTGTTTTGCATTGATCTTTATACTATATCTGATAGATGCTTTATCCAGGTTGTTCGTTATGTTGAAGAGTTCTGCTTCGGTTCGTTGAATATCATTATGTCATATTAACCTTATCTATTGAGCTGACGCGGTTTAACGGGATCAAGTATTTTGAGTCAGCATGTAAGATACTTAAGAAATGGATAAGAACCAGGAAATTCTACCCACCCTACTAGGTACAATGCAGTATGTCAAGCACAAAACGTTCTACATCTATCTAGAGTAAATACAGAGTTTAGGTCTCTATATAATAATAGTTATAATAAGTATATACATTTACAGTCTCACGAATGTGTCATTGCAAACCGGATGTAATAAAATTAAGAATCAAAATGATGATGGTTAAATAAGGCCGCTACAGTCCTACACAGTAGCTAGACGGAGCCGTTCAACGAGCGTTTTTTTTATGCTAGAATATTCCAAAACACCAAGTAGACAGAGGTGGAAGCGACCCCCTACCTGTGAAAAAGCACAATACATAAGCGATCATGTGTCATTGCAAACCGGATGTAATTAAATTAAGAATAAAAATGCTGATGCTTGAAGAATGCCGCTACAATCCTACACAGTAGTTAGACGGAGCCGTTCAAATAGCGGCTTTTTATACAAGAATATTCCAATTACACCAAATAGACAGAGATATAAGCAGCCCCTACCTGTGAAAGAGCACAATACATAAGCGATCACACTTCAAACATCGTTATTGTAAGCTCTGTGATCATGAGATCAAAGGATCGTGTGATAAAGAATAGAAATTAAACGGCGATGCGGTGCGTGCGTATGTGTTTGATGGTGTCATTACTAAAGAAAATGGTAAACTGAAATCCACGGGTTCCGCTGTGTAATGAAATGATTTCCAGCGAAAATCTCGTCACACCGGCGCCTAAATAAACAGAAGATGGTTTCGTTGAAACCAAACTAAGCAGAAAGTGAAAAGTAGTTTCTGCTTGGTAAATCGTAAGTAAAAACTATCGCAATTGTTATTAGGTAAAGAAAATAGATGTTTGAATCGCTGGCGAAATAAACACGAACAGACAAGAACGTTGAATTTTATGGCAACGAACTGAGAACGTTAATTTTTTCTGCCTTCTATCGTCATAGATCTTTGACCAAAACCACGGTGGATATTTTGAACATGATGACTCTTTAAAGTAAAAGAAAACGCTACCAAACACGCCGTTTTAGAGGATAGTATAAAATTACTTTTGTAAAAAATTCTAGTAACGCCTTCTAAATGTGTATGGCAGTAATAGTCGATTATCTGACTCAACTAATATGTGAATGAGTTAATCACCAGTTCGATCAATGAGTTCAGTTAATAGTTCAAATAGTAACATGTTTCATAAAAACAAAGTGAAAACCAAATCTATATTTTATTTAGCATGATTGTCTATTCTTCTGTCTGTCTGCTGTTCATTTCTTGTCTCTAATGATATTCGACAGAATGTTACCAAATTTGGCATGAAATAGCATTTATATGCCAGGTAGGTAATAGGGCAGTAAAGATTTAAATGTTATTTTACTACTACTACTACTACTACTACTACTACTTATAATAATCAAAACAATAATATACATATATAAGTTCCAATACTTTAGGGTAAAATTGCATTAGATTTGTCAAGAACGAATTTGTTATACTACTAATAGTATTACTGCATATACTACTGTTAATAATACTGAACTCTTACAGTTTACAAAAAGTTACGAATAACTTGCACTAATAGCCCTTGGAATTCCAAGGGTCTCATAAGAATCAAGGCTAATATACAACTACTAATAATAATTATAATAAATATTATAAACAATTATAGGTTTCAAAAAAACAAAATCTAACAAAAAAAAGTCCGTGAGAGTCTGAATATAATAAAATTATGATTGTTAAATTTAATGCTTATATATATTACCCCACAGCTCTACAAAGATGTGTAACTAAAATTCTCCCTTTAGGTGACATTTCGGCTAGTTTAAATAAATGCACTTTTAATTAGAAAAATTAATTTTGGACTATGTTTTAGTCGACTCTTATTTTTAAAAACAATGTGTTTGTCCGTTTAATCGATTTAGGATGACACTTCGTGTATATGTAAATCATCGCCATATTTAAACGCATTATAATTAATTCATATATAGCACGGAACCCAACATTGCCAGGGATTCAATGAGAATCTATATTTTATTTTGCGGAAAGCCAATAACACCATATTGCATTTTTATTCTTATTCTTTACAAATTATAATCTTCAATCTTTGAGCTTGGGCCAGAGGATGTACTCAGCATTGATTGGGTTCAAGTAGGTGTAAGGAAAGTGACATAGATAGAAATCTATTTCGATAAGTTTATAATATTTAAGCTCATCGAGTAGTATCCAGAGTTTCACGAGAATATATATATGAGAACTCATGTGCACTTCTACTTCAAGGAGTGAGTCATATATTAATATTTACTTTTTTTTAAATTCTTATAATTTTCTGTTATGAATAAAATAAAGTAAAACAGTATTTTATTTATATGGATGTCAAGTTCGAATAGAAATGCCGCGATAATGTTGTACATCCTTTGATCAAGATGTATATACTTATCGAAGTATACTAGGTAATATAGTTTTAGAATATATGTATGGAACGTTTATGTTTTTGTCTTTTAAGGGAAGTGGGGTCTGATCAACTCTGCTGGGAAGCCATGAAATTAAATACTGTCTTGTTTTTAAATTCCCGAAGCATTTTAAAATAGTTTTACTTGTCTCATATGAGTAAAACTATTTTAAAATGCTTAGCTTAGTTCAGTGACACCAACCAGTGTCGCCTAATTCAATTTAAAAATAGGGACATCTTATTAAAATTACTTACTGCCTATCTCCCCCATTTTCCTTCTCCATAATTATTATACTAGACCAAATTAAATCAGCCACTATTTTAAATTAAAATTATGAAAAAATAATAAGAAGAAGAATAAATAAAATTAATAAATACACGAAGAACTGTTTCAATCGTCACATTTCAAAATGTAGACGTCCGTCTTTTACGTGAACAGTTTGCAGGCGTATTTTTTAAGAAATTCCATTCTTTCACTCGCTTTTTATTCATTTTTGCCATTAAAGACCTGAAGATGATTCCGAAGAGAATCGAAAACGTTAGTAAAACACACGGATCCTACATCAATTCATTCCATTTTAACGTTAAAAAGATCATTTGACGAATGGAAAAAATAAAAAAGGAATTACTAAACAGAAGAGTTCTGTCGTTTTCAACAACACATGCATATATATATATATATATATATATATATATATATATATATATATATATATATAATTATGAATGTCTATCTCCAAAACACTAAATGAACATGCATAACTACAAGTATGCATATCATCAATCATCAACAAAATTAATTTCAATAAAAATGGCAACATACTAAAATGTCTATAATACTAACACAAGTACTTTATTAGTACCGTAACAAACACGTGATTCCCGCCAAACCTACTAATAAATATCTAAGCACCACGTTCTTTACTACTCGGTGACCACCCCGGAGGATGGATCTAGATAGATTCGAAAGTATTAGGGACATAAGCGAATACGGCAGATACATCAGCCAGTTCCTGCACGAAACCAGACAACACACAAGGAAATTAGAAAGGATCAGAACAAAAATATGCAGACATAAATTTTCCGTCGTATTAAACGAAATATGTTTAAAATAAAAAAAAATCTGCCTAGATATACACATACGCACACACACATAGTTTGACTTACCTACTATACACCACTCTCGAGTGTGTTCGGTCATCCGTACAAGGGTTTGTCAGGATAACCTGACATGAGGATACTTACCCTACAAGTAAACCCTGACCATAGTATTCGAAGCACAAATAAGATCCCTCTAACATGGCTATACACTGACTCATACGAGGAATGGTGCACTATCCCCAAATAATGTTACCTCAAGTAACTGTACTTAGCTGGATACTCCACCAGACAAGATGAATTATTGTCATAGAATCCGGTAAGACCAAAGGATTCCAAGAAAGATATACTATAATATAGTTCACGGGTCAATTGGGGAGAAGAAAATTGCTATGCTTAACTTCTTTAATAACTCAACGTTTGACAGGTAAAGGAGAACATTTATGGAATATTCGAATATCTATGTATCTCATATAGAGATCAAGTGTTAGCCCCAGATTTCTGAGAACATTGACTGAAGCAAAATAAATAATACACACACACACACACACACACACACACACACATGTATATATATATATATATATATATATATATATATATATATATATATATATCATCGTTGTCGAGACGAGAGTTAGCCATCATTGTAGCTTTATGAATCTTGTGTCAGCGCCCAAGATCTAATACAACTATAGTACACGAAACAGTGGCAAGAGTTACTGGCCTGCTTTGTTATCAGTTCGAAGTTCGCGTTGCCCAACCTTGTTTAATCTTTGCTAACCTGATGCTTGTTTGTCCAAGAAGCGACATGTTGCGGAGCTGACTTGAATAGACAATACCGTGTAAAGAATACACTTACTGATGTTGACCATGTTTATCTGTGCACTCCCTCACCCATATTTGTGTTGATTTTAGCTAAATCTCAGACATGAGATACAAAGTGTGTCTACCGTAAACGAAACCAAAGTCTAATTGGTAGCGTTTGTGTAATCATCAAGACCACATAGGACGTGAATATCTTTTGAACATCTTATCCTTTTCTATATCAAAAGACTTTCTAACTAGACAGAACCGCCTTTAGCGACATTTTGACTTCTGATAAATGTTACTTACTTATTATAAACATATCACAATCAAAAGAAGAATTAAAGGCCGTTTCATGCCCAATGTTCCAGACTAAACCATTTTACATCCCGTTATCTACAAAATTGCAACACTAAATGATTATTACAATATTTGTCTGTATAATCTAATAATAATCTAAGAATGTTAATGTATACTTTCATGATGATAGATCTGTTATTGATCTACCAAATAATGAATAGAAGGTGTTGATATTCATTTGATATTTTTCTAATTAATTTTAATCCTGATGTCATCTTAAACATCGTTATTGATTGATAATTATGTTGTCATTCCCGCTCTCAAAAGTAGACCACCCTTTACATATCGGACCTCGTTTTTACTTCACAGTGCCGAAATTCTAGGTGGCCATGTTTCAACCTTTTGATGAATTACTGTTTTGTCCACTTAGGCTTCGTTAAATCTGTGCGGATGATTTATATCGTACACAAAGCCGGTGTCTCTCATACGTTATGTTGTAGCTTTTCAATTGTAAAATAATGGTCCGTTATACAAGGTTTTGTATTACTTCTTAGTACTAATTCCCTTTAACAGAGCAGGAATCGCATATTTTGTTTTGTTTCATATGTATTCTTAGCGATGAAGTGCATGTCCATTATCTCCAACCATTCTTCACATACAAAGATATCCATATGTAACTGTGATATCCACGTTTAACCTTGCACGATGTATTATTGTTCGCTCATGCTATGTCGCCATATTTTATATCTTTACTTCTCTCCATCTTTGAAAAAGTAGATCATCGTTTACATATACCAAAATTATGCAAACATCTGCAATTATACACTGCGTTAAATATTACAGTCAGTATAACTTGATAAGAATAATAAAAACAAAATGTCGATGAGATCAGAAAAAGGAAAGGAATGAAATCTAGTAAGATAATATGTTGGCGATTCCTGTCAATTTCTGTATCCATATCGGTAACGACACTGTTACAAAATAACATCCTTCCAAAGATTATCGATCTGACTAAAATCTCACAAGAAGCTTAGCTTTTATTTTATTTTCCCATTTCTTATTGAAATAATGTTTAATTATTTTTTTTTGTCAATAGTTTCCATTACTCTCCTGCACAAGGTTAATGAACACATTGGTATGAATTCAGTAAACTTAAGATTATTTTAAATAGCTCACTCTGAAGCTCTTAATACAGTCTACATAATCTATTATTCATACAATAATCACAAAATTGTTCATTATTTTAAAAACTACACTAGTTAATTATCTTGGCGTGCTTCATTAACACGCCCTAATAAGTCATTACTATCAAATGGCCTTATTGTTACCAGATCGGGCTGTCTGAAGATATCGGCTCCCTGGCACAAAATGCACCAAACATTGATGTTTTATTATTTCTTTTTCTCTTTGTAAATCTCAATTATGTTCAGCATAATCCCAAATAAAAGACAACCATTTCCCCTCCTTCCCTTTCCTCCTTCTCTCTCTCTCTCTCTCCCTTTCCCCCTATCACTCAACCAAACACCATGAATAAATACTTGAACATATAAAGAACTTGAAGCATAAAATCTTTCACCAAAATGACCTGATTCGGCATTGAATCACACGAGGAAGGTTTATATGCAACCAAACCAAACTCTCTGATGGCACAGCCGATAATCTTGGACACAAATTAATATTTGATATCTTTAGCTCGGTTACTGTAAAAGTGGTGCATTCAGGTTGGAGCATAATAACACTGTAAATATAATGATGGGGAGAAGAGAAACAATGAACACGTAGATGTTATGACAAATTGTTTAATACAATAAAAGAGCAGAGAAAAGAATGTAAAAGGGAAGAAAAAGAAGCAGGAGGTTTGGGATAGAATGCAAGCGATATATGCTCTACTGTGACAATGGTTTTTCAATGTGCGTTAGTAGTCTAAATCTTATTAAGTTATTTAAGCAGTGCTGCCATGCTTTCCGGGAATCATATCCTAAATTCGACAATCCGTCACATGATTCGGGTTGTTGCTAACAGTCTCTTAGAATTCATAAAAGTTCATATCTACATATATATGGATAATGTAACCATGTTAATAGAACTAACCACTCGATTACTTCTTGATCTTGGCCTTTTGGCTAAGATCAAAGTGTAGTATCTGTTCCGATGGATACTGCATCCCCATAGACTGGTATTGTCTTGGCCTTCGGGGCTTGATTTACGCCGGTCTATGAGTATGTCCTGTGCAGTTCTAGGAGGTCCACCCTCCAAGGCTTCGCCTCCCCTCTTTGGGGAGGAGTAAGTTTATTACTTACTGCCTGAGGCGCCCCTACCAGGGAATGCCAACGGGCTGTCCAGGCAATTTTTAAACCCCACTTTCCCGACCCGACCTTGGGTCACATCTTATTTGTGGGAGTAAGATAAAAATTGGCCTTGTGCCTAACTCCTGGAGAGGAGTAAATCAATACTTCTTGTCATGCACTCTTTCTGCTGCTATAATGTTAAGACTTAAGCTTAGAAGAATCGGACGGTACAATATTTATCACCAACTCGGTATATTTTACTCTTAGAGTCTTTGTGTTGCCATCTCTAATGCCACAGCTAACCGTTGATCTAACGACTGCTGCTATAGTTTCGCACTTAACATGCGTTTAAAATAGAAGAAGAAAAACAAGAAGCAGAAGAAAAAGAAAAAAAAATAGAAGAAACAAAAGGTAAATGGAAAAAGACGAAGAAAGAGAACGGAAAAGAATAAGAACAAGACACAGAAAAGAAAAAGGAAAAAGGAAAAGATAAAAAGAAAAGAAAAAGGAGAAGAAAAAAAGAAAAAGGAAAAAAAGTGCCTTCAAATGATTTTTTTATAATTCAACTGTCTTATCTCGTTACACCCAGTAAAGAAAATCCTGATATTTATTGAGGATAAGCGATCAAATTGCTTGTTTTCTCGGTGCTTCTTGCTTAAAGGTCCGAAAAAAAGATTTCTTTGTCTTTTACTGTTTAAGAGGTAAATAAGGGGCAGTAACTCTTATCAACTGTTGTTATTACATGTAACGTAATTTACAGAAAATTAATTAGTAATAAATGAACAACAAAGTATACAGCAATGGAAAATTTAAGAATTTATTGTGTTTATACTTGGGTTTTATACTGAATAAAATTCAGCAATTTGTTTGCAAATTTGGGCAATTTCTGCCGCCACATGAATTCTGCGAGATAGGAATCCACCATTTCCGTGTGGGTGCCACATTCAATTTTATTTATTTCTTTTTTGCTTCACACCACATACGTTCAACGTGGTTGGTGGTGGCCCCGGTTTGTGGATCAACAAAATTGTACTTGTGATTCACACGCAAATTATGGAATCCTTCGGCACCAAGGGGATCGTATGCTCGTAAAATCTGGCTCAAAATTACAATTAAGAGTTACTGCCCCTTATTTACCTCTTAAAGACAAATAAAGACAAATAAATCTTTTTTTCGGACTTTTAAGCAAGAAGCACCGTTTTCTCTGACATATGTTTAGAAACGTCCGTTTCAAATTAGATCAGCATGCATTTTTATGTATTATTTTTGTTTATTTAATTTTATTTTACATAAATTCATCTTGATTTTTTTTTAATTAAGATTCACATTTTATTTTATTCTTATACTTATTTACCAAAAATTATATTTAATGTCATTTCACAGTATATTTGCTAAATACTTCACAAATAACCAAACCCGCTAACATTCGTAGTAAAAAGATTGAGGTCATATATCGGTACGATTATCATCGGATAACAATGATGCAGATCAGAATGGAATGGAGGGCAAATTGTAACCTTTATTTTTATAAAGTTAGGTATGTTTATATGTTTATATATTTCAATATACGATATTCCCTCTTAAACTAATTAACCGATCATTATGAATTTTGGAACACTGATGCTACGCGAAAGCAGTCGTAATGTAGAATAGATTCTGTTTAATTAAGTTTCGTGAAAACAGAACAAAGAGAGAGTGAACGCTCTTCAGGAAAAATCAGATACTTTCGATTTTTGTGAAATTTTAACAACACATAAAAAAGTATTCCTTAAATTTTGGTTTCTTTGGAGTACTTTAAAAGGGTTTTTGGGTGCATAATATAGGAACGACCTTCCATTTGAAAATGAACAGATTTGCATTGAATTTGAGCAAAAGAAGTTAGGTTCTCCTGTGAAAGGGGCTACATTTATCAGGGATAACCTGGGTGGAGAATATGGCAGTAAAATATTTGTTTATATTACATTTAAATGTCCGCATGTTGTTACGGTTGGAGAAACAGGAACCGGGAAGGGAATTCCAAAGTCAAGCAGTTTGAGAAACAAATCTATTAAAGTAAATAGATCTTCCGGCATTTTTCTACTAGTAAGGTTGGTTGGAGGGGAGATAGAAGTGCAGTAAGTTCATTGGAGCACATTTTATTGAAGTACTTGTAAAACAAGCACAAAGATGCAACACTGCGGCGATGCGACAGGAGTGAGAATTTGTCAGACAGTGCGGGACCTATTAGGTTTAAATTTTTTGCAGCCGTGTAAAAGTGCGAGGTTAGTGATTGGTGCACCAGCCCAGATGTGACAACATACTTAATGCACGAGCCAATGGTGATTTTATAGAGATATAGGATACTGGCAGGTGTGAAAAGTTTTCTACCTCGGTAGAGGGATCCCAACATCGCGGCAGACTCTTATTGAGTTGACTTCATTTTAAATCTTTATGTTATTTATTTGTTCTCGATAACTTTCGAACATTTCCGGACCTAATGAAACATGAAACGAGATCTCTATAACAATTCGCTAGAAAATGAGTTAATGAACAAAAATGTATTTTTGTTTCCATGTGAAATAACGATGTGCAGCTGAAGATTATGTTTTTGAATCCTCTAGATATTATCATGACTTAACCTTCAACGAGAAATCGCAAAGACATATGTTAGACAGCTAGGAAAAAAAAGAGAAATGCCCCTCTATCAACGAATTACCTTGTCAGAAAGGTAATAAATACCCTACCTGGTGAATATCAACCCAGAACGTGAATATCTGTTATTTCAGCTGCGTTCCGAAAAAAAAAGCCGGTTCTGCATGACAACATATAATGATGCTAATCTACGAAACTTTCAAAGAAAACATAGTTTTATTATGAATACAGAATTGTCACAGCATGTTTAGACACAGATACAGTTTGGTACACACTATCTTAAGACTAGATCCTCCACTCCCGTTGATCTCATGTTCTATAGATTTTCCCACGTGTTGATAGGTATTCGATGTCAATTACAACTGAAACGTAGTAATGTTGCAATCATTAGTACCAATTAACTAGCACTGCTTATATTAGGTACGTGTTTCAAGATGCAACATGATGCTTTTTTTATGCATGGATGTACGTACAGAATTAATGAAATGGAAAACTGGATGAGTCACAAAATATAAACGACTAAATCACATGGAAAAGCATCGAGTGTGTTACGGTAAAGAACAGAAGCTTCATTAGAGTGAAGCAGCGATCAGTGTTGCCAACTGAGATTTTGAATTGGAACAACATATCTCCAGAAACCCACTAGATTTACCTTTTTCGCACACTATATAAAAATATTACGAATATATATAATATTTCGTGTTTTCCATACAGATATACTTTTTAATGTTATTTAAATTGTAACTTCTCACTTTAAAGTTATTTGTATTTAATTCAAATGTTCAAAAACAAGGGACGTAATTCATGAACGAATTGTGTGTTTGAGTAATCGAGAAATATAATGTTTAGCATAAGATGTCTCAAGTTGTGGTGGATAGGGTTATGGAATAGGTTTCTAGAGTCGGGGAGATATTTAAGAATATTGACATTTTTATTGAAATGTACATCTACTGTTGTTTAGCATATATCAGCTATAGATATACCAGAGCTTAAGAATAGTCTCATATGATGACTAGAGAGGAAAAATAATCCAGAAAGTAGGTAAACTGAAATCTGAAATTGTGAGAATGTATAGGGTAAACGAAATTTCCAGATTTTACAGCAAAACCCGCTAGGTTTTACAAGCTAGATTAAAAACAAAATATATAGATTGAGCGCGAAACACGTAAATTGTCAACACTGGCAGCGATGGATGTTTGATACTTTTATACAGAGATGAATGTCAGAATGGGGGAATTGAATTAGGGGTGATGTAGATCATTGTGGTGGAGTAGGAGATCGAAGGTTGGGAATTGTAGAACTAGAAGTAGAACGATAATGTGAGGGGAAAGCGGGAAAGAAGGGGTTCAGTGGATGGTCACAGGACGGGCGAAAAGAATGCGTAGGTCTATTTGACAAACGTAGATATTTTAATTTAGGGAGGGGGCGGGAGAGGGAGAAGCGAAACTGTAAACATTTATATATAGGGTGGGCAAAAATAAGGGTCCTATTTTTAAAAATTCATAACTTTTTTATTTATTGATTTTTTTTTAATTTTTTTTTAGAATAAGTAAAGGACCCCTTCCGAAGCAAGCATGAGCCGTATTAGCCCTAAGGAACGTACCCTCATTTAGAAAACATTATTTTTGCTTAAAAAACTCAAAACAGTGTAAAAAACAATACTTTAGTTTTTGTAAGTTTTAAGAAGTGTTTTTCGGCTAAAATTTGTTTTGTTTATTTCAAAAAATCTCGGAAGGGTCAGTCTACACACACATAAAGTTTGGTGAGTTTAACTTTTATTTTGTGGAAGTTATTCAAATTCAAGTTATTCAAATTTAAAGATAGGACCCTTATTTTGGCCCACCCTGTAGAAGAGGAGCGATGAAAGAAAAAGGGAAATATGAATTATGAAATGGATCTATTATCTATTATTAGCTAGTATGTGTGTTACTTTATGAGTAACGTGACAAGGTCAAAGCTACAACAATTGATTCTTATAACGCCAAGTGACGGTGGCTCAGTGGTTAGCGACATTGACTGACAATCTGGGTGTTCCAAGTTCGAATTAAGTCCGAATCCAGTTCGTTCCACAGAAACACTTAAACTTAGGATGTGGTCCCTCCTGTAAGTACCCGATGTCTTTCTAGAAAGAATTCTATCTATAAAGATATCGGGGAAATGCCAACAACAGAATCATCTGATTCATAGTGAATCAATCGAGGCTAAAATCCACTATGCGAGAAATTAAAATAATCAAGGAAATGAATGAAATTTAATGACTTGTGAGGACGGTTTATTGTCGCAAATTATGCAGATTGGAAGTACTTACATGAGAATTCGGCTTGATGTTAGGCACACGAAGGAAGAAATGGGGAGTTATTTGCAGTTGAAGAAACGACACGTGTTCTTACTATGAATTATTTACAAGACGAGTTCATGGATTCAAGATTGGCTGTGCATGGTAATAATCTCTTTTATGCGAGAAAGGGGTGTATAAAGAACAGAAGAGAAGATATTTATTCATTGTTACAATTTAAATCTGTTTGAATTTATTGATTTTAAATGTTAACAATTAGATACATATTAAACATCATTAAAATAATAAGATCGCAAAGAATAGTGTTTTTTAATGGTTAAGTTTATGTGACGATATAATTCAATTATAGAACAATTAATTTCAAAGTGACTAAATTCACAATTATTTTACCTTAGTGAAGCATTTAACTTTGAATTACTTGCATATTTTATCTTTGGAGTTCCGACGATCTCAATTTTTAAAATGGGTGTGGAAGGTGATGATGTCCGTACAGACATGAATAAGCGTATTATGCAGGTAAGCGTATTAGGAGAATTGAAAGTGGATCTTGGCAGTCTCGTAACCCTCGCTTCCCTTATTTTGTCCTTTAGTCCTCACATTCCAAGAGTTATGTTTCTGACAAAGAGGGAATAATTGCTGTTTTCTGGGTCGGAATGTATCGTTGGTTTGTTTTTGACTTTGAAGTGGTAATTTGTTTAGCTACTTTCATTAAGTGGCTTCATGCCTTTTCTGGAGCGATTTCTATTTAAAAAAATATTTTCTATATCATTTTAAATTTTCTGTTTTATTATTTTAGTTTCGTCGTATGAGATTTTTAGTATTTTAATTTAAATTATAAATGTGTATTCAATTTAAATATAACATTTATAACCTGAAAAAGAGTAGCGTATTTTAGCGTTTAAATGCCTCTTTTTTAGGTTTTTTCAAATAATGGATCTATATTTATTTTTTCATTCAATTAAATTTTATAATTTATTTCGATTAAAAGTAAGGTTTAGATTTACTAACAAAAATATACAATCTGGGCGAGCCTATATTTTTAAAATAAAATAAACACATTACAGAGAGAGAGAGAGAGAGGGAGAGAAAGAGAGAGAGAGAGAGAGAGAGAGAGAGAGGGGGGGGAAGGATAAATTATATACGTTCGCTGTATTATCATAATTTGATTTCAACGTCGGCTTTATTTGTGATTCATATGGGCAAATCTATGTGTGCATTTATTATTTAGGAAACCCCTAATACGAAAAGCGTCGACAATAAAACATATATGAGACACTGACCCGGGAAAAAGTTGTTACAGTATTTCGTAGTTAGTTTCTATTATTCATCCATATTTATCAAAATGCCAACATGGAATCAAATACACTAAACCTTTTTAAAATCGTTAATTAGACGTTTATACGCAGATACGAAGAAAGTGAATAGAAACTGTTATTATAATTAATAATTAAAACTGTTGTCAGAAGGTGCTGGTGGACTAAAGCAATATAATATTGATTATTTTTCCTCGCTGATGAATTGAAAAATACCTCAGTTTACAGTGGAAGGTGAAATCCCGAGGTCTGCGTCGATTTGACGCTTATAAAGTCCATCTTCATATTAACCTATGATGTAGCTCCCCTGAAGCTCTGAGAATTCCAATGCATCTTTGCCAGGTGTCATACTTTAATGGTGATATACGATAGGAATATTCATATCTGAAACACATAGAATGTTTATTCATATAAACTGCTGATATTTCAAACTTTTACTGCTGTGTTGTACGGCTCCGTGTGCTGAAACTTTTAATATATACGGATTGTTTTTGTGGGGTGTCTATTTACTTTTTTCATATCCGTGTAAATTATGTTGCACACTAAAGCCTTATGTTTCACACATTGAGGATAGTGCACATTAAATAAATGAAAGCCCCTATTGTGCGGTTATCAGCCCGCAATCTGATTTTGACAACCTTCATTTTTTGCAGAGATTTGTCACTGTCCTCCCACATAGAGAGCCTAGTATTCCTCAATGCTCACCCATTTGGGAATATCAGGCTCAACGGCGCTTACTTTAAGTTGTCTAACGAGAACCGGTTTATAAATGTGATCATGCCGTAAGTACTTTATATATGGACTTTAGTAACCGAATCACCCAAACGCATGGAAAAAAAGATTTTGAAGAACAAACGATGTCGAGAAACAAGGAATATCCTGTTAGAGATAGCATGAGACATGAAACGCGCTTAATGGGTAAACATGATAAATTACATATGTGAGGACATTTATTATTATTATTATTATTATTATTATTATTATTATTATTATTATTATTATTATTATTATTATTATTATTTAAAGTAGTAGTAGTAGTTAGAGGAGGAGGAGGAAGAGGAGGAAGAGGAGGAGGAAGAGTAGGAGAAGTATAACAAATTTGCACTGGAGTGCTAGCAACATGTGTAAGAGTCATCGTAATAGAAACATTGCGTAGAGCTCAATTTTATTTCGAATTTATATTTAACATAACTGTCCTAGACATAGAAACGTTTAACTATAATTCTAAGTTCGGGATGTTGGCAAACTTATTAAGAATTTTGATGCCAGCAACGCTACTGGTTCTGACAACATTCCTGTCATTGTCCTTACAAATCGTCTGCTTGAATTGCTCCTGTCCTTACCAAATTATTCAGGTAAATGCTTTCTCACTTCTTAGGAAATTTCGTCATCGTTCCCAGTATTTAAAATAATGGTGATCAATCATTTTTATATTAGTACAGACCGATCAATTTCATGTGCGTCATAAGTTGTTTGAATATGTGATAAATTAAAAAGTTGTCAATCACCTGAGCAAAAGCAATTCACACTTTGTGACAAGCAATATGAATTGCGTACTGCAAGATCAATCGATGGCGTGCTGACTGTAATCTCGTATAATACTAATGAATCTCTCGACAGAAACTTTGTTTCTAGAGCAGTATCTCTCGATATATTAAATGCATTTGATACGGCATGGCACAAAAGGCTGCTTCAAAATATTCTAGCTCGGAAATATCTGGCAATTTCTTCTGGGCCAGAAAATTATTTTTTTCGGATCAATCTATGAAAAGAAGTTGTTGATGAGCATCAAAATTCGGTATCTTTAAAGGTGTAGTAATTATCTCTTTTCTTATAAGACAAAGCATGAATCTAAGCGCTTTACCTCTGGGATTCAAACCTTAGATTTTGTTGGTACTCGTTTTGAGCATATGTAAATCATTATGACACTCAAATGGGGTCTGATCGCACTGCATTAACTTAAAGTATCTGACATCAGATGCGATCCTCTTCCTATATAAGGGTAAGAAAGTCCAAATATTAAATACTGCTGCAACATAGCATTCTCTCCTGCCTTGACAGAGTACAAAATCGACTTCGAAGTCTCGTGAGGAGGTATCTCTTTTGTCTACAACCCATTTTTCACAGAAGAGACGATGCTAGTCCTCCTTTACGCTATTGTTATTACCATGGAAGGTGCTCGACTGAGCTCCAATCTTTGGTCATCCTTGTAAGATATTCATAGCTGGAACTCAGAAAATGGTACTTAATGCCTTCTTGCTTATCACTCAGCATTATAAGGTGAGGATCAATGGTAAGTGAAATAATCCTAAGAAGAAAGGAGTGGCGCTCTCTTCTACATCTCGGTGTAGTAGCCAATGAAAATAGAGCGTTTGAGTCACGATCGACTATAGTAGACCACTTTACTTTTACTTAAACGCTACGGGCAAGACATTCTGCGAGAGAGTTCGGTTGGTTTATTTTGGGTGTTTTATTATCATCACATATTTCTATATATAGATATTTTTATACACATATCTGTGTAGATAAATAGTCTGCAAAATATAGAATTCTTTTAATATATAGATGAGACGGTGGCAGGTACTACCACTTTGAGCCAGAATGGATCTGGAAATAATGGCAGCTAAGGGATTAATCCACACTCCGCAAGTCTTAATACTTGATCCCTCATTACGAGATGCTCTTTCATGCCATGCCAACGAGATATTCTCTTTCACACATAGATCGGATTTTGACAGATATTACTGTTGCATACACCGGTTTTGCTCCATCTTTATTAGTTCACCATTTGCTTCACCGGACATGAATATATTAATAACAGTAAAAGCAACAACACAATAATAATTCAATTTTTTTGTAAACAAAGACGAGACCTTTTTTCATTTTCTGAGCCGTCACTTTAAAATTGCCGTTTCATTTGTCCCCCTACCCCTAGGAGATGTTTCTTACGAGCTCTTCTTTTATACGTCTGTATTATCCAGCCCTGGGAAAAAGCGATCGTTCACGTCACACACGAAATCATGTCTCATCCATTTCTCTCATCATACAACACTGCCACTTTAGGCCAGATGGGTCAGAGGGGGGGGGGGGGGCAGAAGAGTTGGAATTATGGGCCAGAGGGGACTGTAAGAGTTCGATTTCAAAACGCGATAAACGCTATTTTCAAAATTACGAAACTATCACTACAAATAGTGTTGTATTTTAACAGTCGACAATTCCTCAAAATCATGTTTTACATAATATGATACTGGCATAGGTTTGTTTGGCTTTCAATTAAAATAAGCTTTTAGTCGAAGTCTGCATTTAATATATTCGTCTTTTTATTGTATAATGTCTCAATTTAAACCAATTGGATTTATCGTGTATTGCATTGGAACTCTTCAATTTTAACTAAAAGGGGCCTTGATCTCGGTGTACCGAGTTCAAAACTAGCTGTTCAATGGCACCACGTTCACTTACGGATGTTGGCAACCTTCACGTTGTCTGTCCTGGAAGAACCCGATTCTTTCTAGAAATAACCTAGAGAAACCAGTGCCAAAAACAGAATTATCCTGATTAATACAAATTCAGATAGCCTGTAGACAGAGGAAAAGATTTTTAAATAGAAAAAAAACATTGTAAAATACCTCGAAAAATGTATTTCAAACTGGTGGTTATAGGATGAACATCCTGCTAATGAGTATCCGATGCCGTTTAGTATCCTTGCCTGCTACTTTCATGCGATAACCTTAACACTTTACAAGTAAACATACAATTAAGAAGAAATCTAAGCTTCAGTCTGTCCTATTAAAAAGTTAAACGCGTATATTATTGTTATTTGTTTAAATAAACAGTTTTGACAGTTTCAAGCGGTTCCTAATACTTACGTTCCGTTAATCATCCGAAGAAACAAAGGTGCACTTCACAGCGGCAGAAAGCAAAGGATTGACATTTCAATTGATACATCTTCCGAAAAGAAAATGTTTGCTTGTACATCTGTTTTTAATGACTACACATTATCACATGGTTCTGTTACGACCAAATTATTACAGACTCTAAAGATTTCGTTTGTACAGGTGTCTGCACCCGAACATCTTTTAATGATGGAGTTTGGAGCGTTTTTATTCTTTCTTCTACATTAAGGGTATAGAAGCACTATAGGAAACCCACCTAGTACGTCTTTTCCTACACATTATTGAGAAGTCTCTTAACTTCATAGCAGTAGATGGAAGATGAGCTGATCCACCTGTCTAAGCTTGGTAAAAGGTTATGATATAAACTGCTTATCTAAATATCGTATGTTTACGAAAATGTCTACATTTTACGCCGGCTGGACTGATTTTCAGATGAGTACTTATCACACCAGATAGAAGTAATGCATTGTGACGTAAGAAGGTGATAAAGATTGTGACGCAACAGTAGACAGATGTCTAACGAACGGGATTTCTATTAAGCAACAGTTCGACCGTCCAAATGTATCGATGGAGGCATACGTCTCTTCTCTGTTTGCCCCCCCTTCTTTTACTTCCCATGTAAAACGTAGCTGCATATAAATTTATAATAAATACTATACTTATTCTAAAGCAAAATACCTTAATTTATTTTAATAAACTCTCCTAACTGACCAAGATGAGTCAAATGAAGAAGGTTCTACATATAAACAACTAAAACATCCGGAGAAAGAGAAGCAACGATCCAATAAAGGAAACACATAGAAATATTAATCCCTCTGCAATTCGTACGCATGCTTCCAAGTATATAACTATAATTATGATGCTAATTTGAAAATTCGCCTGTGAATCGAGTATATTTGGCACATCTGGGCTGGTGGTCCAACCACTAGTTACTCTTTCTTAAACAGTGTGCGAAAAAGCATTTCTAAACTTGGCTGTCTGCATGTCCGCAGTGTTGTATCCCTGTGCTTGTTTTACGAGTAATTTCATAGAATGCGCCCTGATAAACTCACTGCATTTATATTCCATAAACGAAAATACTCTCCAACAACCCGACTAGAAGCTAAATTCCGCCACTTCACTTTATAGGTCCCTAGATTTTATTTATCTTTTAAAATTTTACAAAAAAAATCACACAAGTTTTTTTTATATAAAATAACAAGATGTAGCACAAAGCCAACACTGGGTGAGGTGGGATGGGGGTCGGCTGTGATCCTCTTGGTCTATTCTCTAAACTAGTTTCAGTCACCAAGATACCACATTCATTCTATGAGTAAAACCTAATTAACATTATCGCCAATAGTTTGATGTTTTTTGTTTGCATAAACTATATGTAAAAATTCATCGGTTGGGCATTGGGGTATGCTAAAAAACAACAGAGATTGCTAAAAAAAAAATAAGTAAAATGCTAAGTGTGGTGGTTGGTAGAACCCTCCCAAATCTATCTAGGTCCCTAGATACCGGAAGAGTGTATACTCTGATAGTTATTTTCATCGGACCGCTTGCCTTTGGAATTTCTTCCCTGCTCTTAGTTTTCCCAACAGTACCAACAATGGGATGTGAACAAACATCGTGCTGCCAACTCCCCACTCATATTTTTCCCCTATAAATCTGGTCCTTACCACAGTAGCCCCGTAACTCTGAAGTGGGAATATGCCTCTTTCTTTTGGGGGGAGGGGGGTGAATAAGAGTAAAAAATTGCATCCCTTATATTTTCGTTACACTTTCCCTTTTGGTTTTAATATGATTCTCTTGAATCACTCGTTTATCAAAAGTCACTGAAGATAAAAAATAGTTTAGGTCTTTCTTTCATTAATTTTTGGCCGAAAAGTATTTTTGGTTTCAGCAAATGTTAATATTTTAATTGTGTGTCGATTGTGACATGTGCTAATACCTCTGAATATGATTTGGATTAAAATGACTCAAAAATATTTGTTTAATTAATTTTTTTTTTGGTCTTTGACGTTTAAATCTGAAATATAAATTGCATTACTAAACGCGCAAATTAAATAGACGCAACTTATTAAAGATGCGTCTAATATCTTTATAAAAACCAACTGGCCATTTGTGTCAGTCACGCTTAAGTTACAAAAAAGATTTTCCGTCTATCACGTTTAAGTTTGAAATACAATTTTTTGGTCTGAGACACTTAAGATTGAAATAGTATTTCTTCAGCTTGTCACTCTTAAGTTTCAAATAGAATTTTTCCTTAGTATGTCACAATCAAGTTTGAAATAGCATTTTATTTATCCTGTTAGATTTAAAGTTAAAATAACATTTTAATTGTTCTGTCATGCTCATGTTTAAAATAGCATTTCTTCAGCTTGTCACGCTTAAGTTTGAAATAGCATTTTCATAAGTCTATCACGCTAAATTTTGAAAAAAAGCATTTCTTTCCTTTATAACGCTTAAGTTTGAAATAGCATTTACGCCCGTCTACACTTAAATTTGAAAATGCATTTTCTTTGGTCTGTCACGCTTGAGTTTAAAACATCATTTCTGTCGGTCTGTCATAATTAAGGATAAATATAAATTGCGTTTGTCTGTCAGGCTTGTTTGAAATAACAATTTCCTTAGTCTGTCACGCATAACTTTTAAAGAGCATTTTCGTCTGTTTGACTTATACAGGGTGGGCCAAAATAAGGGTCCTATCTTTAAATTTGAATAACTTGAATTTGAATAACTTCCACAAAATAAAAGTTAAACTCACCAAACTTTATGTGTGTGTAGACTGACCCTTCCGAGATTTTTTGAAATAAACAAAACAAATTTTAGCCGAAAAACACTTCTTAAAACTTACAAAAACTAAAGTATTGTTTTTTACACTGTTTTGAGTTTTTTAAGCAAAAATAATGTTTTCTAAATGAGGGTACGTTCCTTAGGGCTAATACGGCTCATGCTTGCTTCGGAAGGGGTCCTTTACTTATTCTTAAAAAAAAATTTAAAAAAATCAATAAATAAAAAAGTTATGAATTTTTAAAAATAGGACCCTTATTTTTGCCCACCCTGTATTTTCAAATAGTATTTTCAAGACAAAATTTAAAACATCATTTTAGGTGGTCTGTCACGCTTGTGTTTTAAATAATATGTTCGTGGGTCTGTAAAGCTTAAGTTTCTAATACAATTTTCGTAACTTTGACACAGTCGAGTAAGAAATTACATTTTCATCGTAAACACACACAGATTTTATAAACACATGATAAGTATACCTGTTTTTGTTTTATAAGAAGACATATAATAAGTAGAAATTATCATCCCAGGCATTACCTCTTTTTTTTGAAGTGGTTCTTTTTTATTATTGCCTGGGGCGACTTCATTCGTTTCGGAATGCCGACGAAACTATACATGTATTTGTATCTCCATGCAGTGCACATTTGAGAAAGACCTCACCTTTTAAACCGACCTTGTACCTACCTGTGTCCTCGTGAGTAGGGGCAAATGTATAGAGCGAATATGAGATAAATATTAAGGTTTATAGCGCGATGTCCCGCCTTCTTTACACATGGTGCATTTTCCTTTGATTCCAAACTCTTTGAAAAAAGTAGTCTACGACATTATAATGAGAACTTTCCTGGAGTATATTGACACAACCTATGCTTCATTGAGAAAAAGGGCGTCGCTTGTGCTTTTATTAATTCTTTTGATGCTCCTTCACCGTGTAATAATAAATACTTATTTCCCAGGGGGAATTCATTATGCATGATGAAACTAAAGAGCAAGGCGTGGCTCGTGTCATCGTACCAACTAATTTTCAATATATCTACATTAATACGAAACAAGTTGAATGCGTGCGTACTTGTCTGCGTGTCCACAAAAATAAACTGACGAAAGAGCCTTAAATGTTGAATAGGACATTCGCTGGGAGTATGATTCAGACACTGTTTTAGACAGTAATGAATTATTTGTTCGTTTTATTTTACGGCATACCAACCATTTTAGGGTTATTTAATGCCGAATTCAGTAAAGGTATTTCTGCTTTAATGTTAATATATTTAATCATGAGTGATTAATCGTGTAAATGTTTCTCTCTTCAAAATGTGTTTCCTGTGCGTTTTTGCTAGAGATAAGACATCCTACCGTATTACAGACATACACTTGCTATTTCAGAGACTCCAACCGAGAGATCTTTTTAGGAATCTAATCGCCCGTTTGGACCTGTTTTACACTTGGTTTTCTTAGTTATTATTATAAATTACTAGAATGATTGAGATATTCTTAAGATTCCAGTTTCTTTGCATGCCGTGAAATTTAGTTTTCTACTCCATCTCAGCTTTGTTTAGACCAGCATCCTTGGAGACACTGGCTTCACCTCGGGTTGCAGCCCTCTCACTATTGTTCAATATCGCTATGTCAGATTTAACAGCTTCGTTTTCTAAGTATGTAGCTAAAGGGACTGCATAGTCATATAGGATGGTGTATGACTTATTTCTAAGAGTACGTTCTGGTATATGTTCTCAAAACTTGCTGCTACACTGGATGTTCAATTCTTGCAGAATGCCCACTGGAGATAATTACAAACTCCGTTGTGTTACATTGTGTAGTAGTCGTCCCCAGCATAACCTTACAACTGAATGGCAGATAGATAGCACACCCCACTTCTGTGTGGCAGAACTTTCAACTGTTGTCATTGCTAAAGCCACTCATCTTCTTAAAACATTTGTCTTAAATCGTTAAAGTATGTCTCTAGCACCATATCCAGTTCTGTATCATATATAAGATATATTTTATGTAATCGATAGAACGATGCTAACATTTACTACAATTCTGGGTAAGAATGGGCCTGGTAGTAATGGAACCTGAAGGGGTGCCACCACACCTCCCAAAACTCCCGAATTATGACCTTTTTTTACTGATGATTGACTATCAAAGCCCAGGAACCACTCGAGGATATGGGTTAAAAAGATCGTCATTTAAACATAAAAATTCAACAGGATGATTGTTTAACGGTGAAGAATTTATTAATGGTAATAAACCTTTTCAACCACCGATGGCCATAATAAAGCACCCTACCTAAGACCCCATCATTCAAACTCATCGGCCAAACATTAAAAACTAAGACTTTGAGATATATGAGCAAATCCCAGTGATTAAAATATAGAGTAGCAAGGGAATATAAAATAAAAAGCTAAAAGAGATATACTATACAAAGTAGTTATAAAGTTGAAATGTAAATAAATAATATATATGAGGTAAATCTATTAAAATAGTAAGAACCATTTCCATAAATATCTTATTGTAATAGTCTTGTTAAAAAGAATGTTTTATACAAAAATTTAAAAAATAATAATGATTAGAAAATTACATAATAGTAATTAGAAAAAGATTGACAAAGAATAATAGTGATAAGGATAACAGTTATTAGTGAGAGGACAAAACGTAACATTAATATCAATATTAAAAATTAATAAAACTAAAAATAATTAGTATTTAGATACACGCAGACAGTGAAATGTATACATGTTCACACATATATCCACAGACACAAATTCATACATATAGGTGTAGATATATACAGACATTTACATATATGTAATAGAAAGAACAAAATGTGCTGATTGTAGGGTGAGTCAATTTTCTCCCTATGTACACATGTAATAAAACAAATATAAAAATAAAAACAAAAAGATAAAAAACATAGAAAACAAATGCACAAAAACTATTAAAAAATGACATACAGTCCAGAGTAAACAATCACTCAGAAAAATATCAAACGAAGTGCACTTATCGCATGTAAAAAACAACTAATATACAAATAACAACAAAAGGATGAAAAATATAGAAAACACAGACACGAAAACCATTACGAAACAACATACAGTCCAGAGTAAACAATCACTCAGAAAAAATATATAACGAAGTGCACTTATCGTATGTAAAAAACAACAAATATACAAATAACAACAAAAGGATGAAAAATATAGAAAACACAGACACGAAAACCATTACGAAACAACATACAGTCCAGAGTAAACAATCACTCAGAAAAACTATCAAACGAAGTGCACTTATCGCATGTAAAAAACAACTAATATACAAATAACAACAAAAGGATGAAAAATGTAGAAATCACAGACACGAAAACCATTACGAAACTACATACAGTCCAGAGTAAACAATCACTCAGAAAAAATATCAAACGAAGTGCACTTAACGTATGTAAAAAAGTGTTAAAATGTGTCTTTTCGGAACGGCGACCATGTTAGCGTCGATCGGTTCTTACGATCCAGGAATATCCTTGAGAGATTATTGTATTTAAATTTCTACCAACGGCACCACCTCTATTTTAAATATCTCAAATATTAGTTAGACCCTTAAAAGTTCTCAAATATGAGGTAGATATTTAAAGAAAAGATCCTGTTTTTATGTGAGATCCGGAGCAATATTATTGCAAACACACCAGAATCAGTCTTCGTTGGAGTTTAGAATTCAGTCCGGTCTTAATGCGGATGTTTTAAATAATGGAGGGCGAGATTGTATTTGAACTTACGCAACTGGTGGCGTATTTACTTCTAACAGAGGGGGGGGGCTAATCGGAGTTTCAAAAATGTCTCTGTTAGGCTTTTATTGGGGGAAGGGGAGAACCGTGCAAAAAACTTTATTCAACGGCCACAGACACACGGACTGTAATTTACCCAATTTGATACACCAACAGGGGGATCGAATATTGCTCCATCAAACTCAGATATGAAGGGCAGCTAGAACTCGCTAGAATAAGGCGGTCTCTTGGTGATTAGAGATAGACATGCATACATTACTTCATATAGATAGTAAGATTCCAACTATTTTGATGGGATAAATTTAAAATGGAAATAGTGAAAGAATAAAATTTGCAGAGTTAATATCAGAGGAGGAAAGAGCAACTTTAATACTCATGATGGATGGAAAGCGAGTAGGTCAAATAAAACTAAGAATAATATTTAATGGTAATTATAAAAGACTTCAATTAGAGTGGAGTATTCAATCTATAAATGTGGATTAAGCGATATTAAAATTTCCATTCAAAATGTGGGTGTCGTGTCGGCTAGACCACAATGATATTTTTAAAAAAAAGTTTTGTTTTCAATTTCTTTTAAGGGGAGACTTTGGAGAGAAAATAGATGAAGATCTTAAGTTTAGGATCGCCCAAAATGCCCCTTCTACTTAATATCGGAATATTCTAGTGAACACTATTAGATGAATGAAAACAGATCGTAGCTATATAGAACGAGATTGAAAAGTCATAATCAAGTCGAAATTTAAAAAACTTTAAAATGGATTAAAATATTAATTATATTAGAGTTAAGTCTTATTGTTGCATTACCCGTTCTTTCGGGATACCCGGTAAGATCCAACAAGAATGACAAAGAACAGAATGTATATGGAAAAACTTTTTTTATTATTTCCCATCACCGGATGGTTTACGCCGCCTACGCACACACATGTATAAAAATCTTTTGACATACTTTTGTCTTATGAAAGTCTTTTTCTTGCTGAGGTCACGTTCATATGTACATCTGACTGGAAAGCAATTTGCTCTGCATTGTCTATTCCAGCGTGAACTGAAGCAATTGTTCCACAAGCACTTCCAATTGTCTGTTTAATGAAATACAAGTCAGGGGATTCCTTCACATGGCCAACTTGCTTATTAGTCGCATTTTTAGTCAGCGGACACGAAAGCCTAACAGCAAGACGGGATTGGGTACCATAGCCAATAAAGCTTCATTGGTGCCATAAACATCGGTAAACTCCTATTCTTCCAGTACTTCGATACTCCGATCACCAAGCGCTCCAACTGTTCGCGTTTCTGAAACCGCCGTCTTTCAAGTCGCGCTTGCACTGCGGAACCTTCTCCTTTTTAACAGTTATCAAGTCGCTTTCTTTCTCGACGACCCGCCCACAATAGACTCGTCCACGATTCATGTTTGCCACTCTTCCTTATCTTACATTATAAATAAGTGACGGTGTGTTTTGGTTCAAGGAAAATGATTATTGATTTGTTTGTGTTATTTTAAATGTTTATAATATTCAAAATATTAAAGAGGTTAGTTCAAATGTAGGAGTTCGTTGAAGTTTAATGTGTATAAGTTTATTATTAATTAATTGATTTCTTGAAATTCCCATGGTGGGCTATCAAGGGATGTATTAAGTTTTTGAAATATGCTGTCTAAAGGCCTATACCGATCCACCCCAGCCAAGTATCATAATTACATAAGAGTATATATATATATATATATATATATATATATATATATATATATATATATATATATATATATACATCACCCTGTAAATCGGCTAAGATAAACGTTAATTTTTTATTTAAAAAAATGTATTCACAGATTTGAGTTCATAAAGTCTTAGCATTTTTTTCTCTTTTCAGTTGGAGCCATGGAGACATGGACGATAAACCACCGCGTTTTTGCGGACGATAGTTTCGAAATAAATAACGAGTCTATCACGGCAGTTCAGCGTGAGTTTTTGTCGCCATTTCAATATCCACCGAAATCAAGCTGTTACCACTCGCAACACTATCCTACGTTAGGTTAACGCACTTCCTACACGAGGTACACTGATAAACAAAAGACCACCAGGGGCTGGAATATCAGTACGTACCACTAAAAATGTGGAACACGTCAGGCACGCTGTGCTGCGCAGTCCGACTTGCTCTTATCGGAAACATTCTTCTGAACTAGGCCTGAGTAATTTTGTAAAATGCTATTTCAATACGAACTCAAATCGGAAAATAAATTTATTTTCAATAAAAACTTAACGATTTTGTGTTTATTTGAAAAACGTCCGCCCTCTCTGCCCCACCCTGTTATATATATATATATATATATATATATATATATATATATATATATATATATATATATATTGAGATATGGAGAGAACTAAGGGATTCTGAATTTGTTGTATATTAAGCGACTGTTATGTATGCAGTTAGATAATATTTCATCTTTCTTGTTTATAAGAGGACCCTTCTTTGTCATTTGGGGAAGAAATAAATCAAAAAGAGTGCTCAATTTTTAAATTATGAAAGTATAATATTTATTTATTAAAGCGTTACAAAAGATCAGGCGAAATCAACATGATACCATCGGTTTCAAGACGGACGTCGTCACAGATCGAAGCCTAATGCACTTCATGGTTTTTTTATAATAATAAACACGTCGTCCTGACTATCTTCGGTCATATTTAATTTTGGAGAAAATCACGTTACTTTCTGTGATAATTATTCATTGTTCTTTTATAAATTATTTGGGGAGGGGGATAAATAAATTAGTTGAGGTTATTTTTTTTATCATAGTACACCCAAAACAAGGCAGGCCGTCACTATAGACGTAAGGGGCAACTGAGAAAAAAGGGTGAAAGTTTTGCGGGATCAAGCTAAATTAGGAGCTGCGCAGCGAGATGTATTTTTACATTAGTTTTAAAATTCTGCATTTGAGTAACGTCAGGAAAGCAGGGAGCAGAGATAGAGTTCTAGAGTCCAGCAGCACGAGGAAAGAAGCTTTTGGAGTAGAAAGCTCTTCACCATCTGGGGGCCTCCATAGAGTATGGATGGGATTTAGCAGATTATCGGGTTGGTCTAGTAAATTCACGTCGTGGGGGTAGCAGAGCAGCAAGTGCATCAGAGCATAATCCATTGAAGTACTTGTAAAACAGGCACAAGTAAGCAACATATCGGTGATGAGGCAGGGGCTGGAGCTAGGTGGATAATGAAGGAGCTATCAAGTTGGCAACTCTTTTTTTGACCTTATCTAAGAGGGAGAGACTAGAGGATGATGCACCAGCATAGATGTGGTAACAATACTCCATGCATGGTGGCTTTGTAGAGATATAGGATAATGTTAGGTTTAAGAAGTTTACTGGAACAATAGAGAGAGCCCACCTTCTTTGCAGCAGCCCTGGCAATGTTTTCGATGTATTTATTCCAATTCATGCTATAGGCCGAGGAGTTTGAATGATGAACTCTCAGGTAGGGTGCTATTTGTCGTCGGTGTTGCCCACATGACGAGAGTAGAGCGTCGTTTCGTCAGCAAATATTCCTATCTCAGTCGCAATAGCACCAGGGAGATCATTTATGAAAATCAGGAACAGTAGAGGTCCAAGAATTGATCCTTGGGGAACACCAGCATTTATGCCATGTTTCTTAGAAGAACAGCCATCGAGTACAACCTGTATCTTTCGTTTTGTTAGGAAGGATTTAATTATATTAAATATTTGTCCAGTACTACCATATGAGTGCAGTTTTAGGAGAAGTCCTTCATGCCAGACCTTGTCAAAGGCCTTGGATATATTGAGTGCTACAGCCCTAGATTCACCTGCCTTGTCTATTAGGATATCTGCAGTCGATTGTGCTTGTCTGAATCCGTATTGATGATCAGAAAGAAGTTTAGCATTAACTATGTGCCGGACTATCGCTAGATTGATTAATGATTCAAAGATTTTAGCAAAGATTGAGAGTAGACTGATTGGGCGGTAGTATAGAGGATCAGTTCTATCTCCAGAATTCTTGAAGACTGGTAAAACAGACGCAATTTTCTAACTATCAGGGAAACAAGATTCAGTAACGCATTTTTTATATAATTTGGAGAGTAAAGGGTCCAGCCTAGCAGAGCATTTCTTTATTACTATTACAGATATAAGATCAGACCCACAGGCTTTGGACGTGTCAAGGTTTTTTATGATGTCACTCACTTGAGACGGGTTAATGACCAGGTTCTCAAGTGTGTCTTCAGTCAGCAATGGGAATTTAGGGAGGGGTTGTTTGCCGAGACTAGAGTGGAGTTTAAAGCGAACCCCTGGGTAAGTAGTTCAGCCTTATCAGTTGTGATTAGATAGCGGGGGAGATTGTCGATTGCCCATTGTTCATCACACTATTGTAAATTTAGAAAAAATATATATATATAATAAAATAACATATATATATATATATATATATATATATAATATATACACACACATATATATAACTCAATGTACGTGTATATGTGTGATGTGTGTGTTGCAATGGTAAAAAAAAGGTTAGAGAATGTACATAAAATCTAAACGTTTATTCCTACGTAAGAATTAACGGGGAAGACAATGGAAGTGTTCCCGAATCTCTAAGTAAACTCCGAAAGCGGCTATGATGTTATAAATACTTTGAAACTTCAATATATCCTCGTTTCATTAAATGTAAAGTATATATAGAAAATGTTCTGGTAAAGACAATAGAATTCAGAGAGTGCTCAGACATTTGATCTGTTTCCGACTACATTAATGCGCTAGACTGAAGGATGGGTGCAGTAAAAACAAGGAAAGTAACAGTGTGTTAATTTATTTACTCTCTTCCAAGGAGGTTAGACAAAAGATCAGGTGTAGGTTTAGTAAAAGTGTTTCTGTGGAACGAACTTGTTCGAACTTGGCAAACCCAGGTTACCAGTTCATCCCGCTAACCACTTAGCCACCACCATGTTGTGGGCATAGTGAAAAATACATGATTATTATTCTCATTCAGATTTAGTCTCGAGCAACGTTGGGTATTCCTGCTAATGTATATATATATATATATATATATATATATATATATATATATATATATATATATATATATATATATAAACACACAGGAGGGGCGTTCAATAAGTAATGCCCCTGACCCACTTCCTGTTGTCTGATCTAGATGAAATTTTGCATGGTGTTTGATTTACGGGTGTTTGAATTGAGTCAGCTGTGAAATGAGGCCAGTCGAATGCCGCGCAGTCATCCGGTCTTTGTATTTGAAAAGAACGCACACGAAAGGAGACTTTTGATGAAATGAAAGAAACTTATAGTTATGATGCCCCATCATATGACCTTGTAAAACGCTGGCATTGTGAATTCAAACATGGCCGGATGTCTGTGGAAACAGCTCCCAGACCTATTCATCCCTCTTTTGCCATTGATGAGGCATCTGTCCGTCAAGTTGAGGCTGCCATTTTGAAAGATCGACGCATTAATATTCGCCTAATAGCCCAAGAGGTCAAGATTAGTACAGGGTCTGTGGAGACTATCATTCATGACCATTTACATATGCATAAGGTGTCTGCCAGATGGATTCCCAGGTTTCTGACACCTTTCCAGAAGCATGAACGCGTCGAATGCTCGAGGATGAATTTGGAGATGTGCCAAGAAGATAGGTCAAAGTTATTCAAAAGACTGATTACACAGGATGAAACGTGGGTCTGTCACTATGATCCAGAAACCAAATCCTAGTCAATGCAGTGGAAGCACTTGGACTCATCACCTCCAAAGAAGGTAAGGGTGCAGCCCTCTGCTGGCAAGGTCATGCTCACAGTCTTCTGGGACCAGGACGGAGTAGTGATGACAGATTTCCCGGTAAAGAGTACCACAATTACAGGAGCCTATTACGCTTCACCTTTGATGACATTAAAAGAGGCTATCAAAATCAAGAGGCATGGCAAGATCAGCAAAGGTATCCTCCTCCAGCAGGACAACGCTCCGGTCCACAACTCGCATGTCGCCAGATCAGAAGCACGGGCGTGTGGCTATGAAATCCTTCACCATCTCCCTTACTCTCCTGACCTTGCACCCTCTGACTTTCATATCTTCTCAGCCATGAAGTTGCTTTTGAAAGGAAAGCGTTTCCCGGATGATGCAGCCTTCGTTTCTGAAGTTACGACGTGGTTGGAAGACCAAGCTGGGGTGTCCAAATCTGCATCCAACAATGGGAGAAATGCATAAGTCTGGGTGGTTCCTATGTAGAGAAAGACTAATAACTGTGCCAAGTTTCATTAATCTACTGCTATGGGAAATGGAGCAGGGGCATTACTTCTTGAATGCTTTTCGTATATATATATATATATATATATATATATATATATATATATATATATATATATAAAACACGTGTAAATCATTTGATCTGATGAATACAAGGTGATAATGTGGCAGCCCTTGATTCTATGTCTATGGACTTAAAAATGAAATTTACTTACATGGTGTCCCTAAAGATGCTGACTTAAACAGAGCTTAGAGGGAGAAGATTATGAAATACCAAGGTATTATATACGACATGTAAAGAAACTGTAATCTTAGAAAGATCTTGATCATTCCAGTAATAATGGGAGCAAAAGAACTAATGAAAACGAATGTCACAAACTATCTAGTCAATATACCCGGTGAACCAAGTGAAAGATAGATACAAAAAATGTGTTTAAAGGGACGGTTAGAATCTTACAAAAACTTCGAGGTTGGAGTCTCTGATATAGCGGGTGGATGTCTGATATCAGAGTGAATTACAAAAAGGGTGAAGGACCAAAAATGAATCACTTCAGAATTGTTTTTTCCATAGAGATTTTGAAACGAATTAGTGAAACTAAATGCTCACCAATAGCCCACTCACTAAAACATTATAAAATCAAAGAGAGAGCACACCCACTTTTGCTATTCTCGCTCCACGTATTTTTATTTTCATTTTTTAAATTGTTCTTCCCACTTGTGTTTTTGTATTATTTCTGAACGCACCTAATCACACCCTATCCTTTGCTTACTCCTCCACCTCTCCCCCTCCCTCATGCATCTCGCCACATCTTACTAATTGCCTCCCACTTTTTCCCTGCCTTAAATCTCCTTCACCACTCATCACGTACTAACAGCATCTATTTACCCCCATCCTCGCTTATAACCGCCCACACCTGGCGTCATTGTATAAAATATTCAGTTCTGTTTAATGCATCTTATTTTAACAAATGAATATGGTCAAACGAAAAGAACGAAATATCTTGGCTGTTTGTGTCCTTATTTCTACGAGCATGCTGGCTTGCTTATTCACTATTACATAAAATAAGTTTCTATTTTGTCTCAAGTATTTATTTCATATTTGTCTTATATACATCTCTCAATGAGAGGTAAGAAGTAAACATTTGACAGTGGGGGACATCCGAGCGTTTACGAGTGATCATTTCTTTTTACTAATTTGTTTAAACATCACTATGGAAAAAGATTTCTGAAGTGATTCGTCTTTGGTATCCCCACCCTTTTTGTCATTCTCTATTCCTTTTTAAGAATAATATATATTTTTTAAAAAAGATGACCTCACCATCGATGATACTGGCAATACGTCTAATATTATTCGATTATATATATATATATATGTATATATATATAACATTTATAAATAAATATTCAATTATTAATACCTACAGACGCTAGCGTTTCAGGCTTATTGCTCTCATCAGTGCAGGAAAGTAACAATTTCAGACGGTCGGGAGGCGCGAACCCGGTTCACAGAGTCAGCCTAGAATCTGCTAGCAGTCGCCATATCCAATCCGCCAACGGAAACTGTCACATAATTAAGGGAAATTAAGATCTATATGTACCTAGAAGCGGGCACAGATAGAAGACTATCTTAATCCCTAAAATCCTGGAAAGTTCCTGGAATAGGTGGGATTCAAACTGTCCACCACGGTCGGTGGTAATAGTTGAGGGGACTCCATAGCGCGATATCCAGCCCGATATAAGGGCTCGCGCTACGGATTCAGCCGAAATGTCACTTAGAGGGATGGCTTCAGGCCACCGTGTAACACGATCTATGCAGGTCAGGAGATAAGTAAATCCCTGACTGACAGGCCATGGTCCAACCAGATCAATATGAACATGGCTGAACGGAGCGTCTGGAGTGCTGAATGTTCCAAGGGGTGCACGGATATGCTTGTGCACCTTTGACTTTTGGCAGGATACGCAGGAACGTGTCCAGGCAGTGATATCACGCCTCATATTTGGCCAGAAAAATCTAGCTGAAATCAGCTTCACTGTGGCCTTGAGTCTGGAGTGTGCCAAGTTGTGAAGGGTATGAAAAACAACCCTACGATGAAACAGTGGAACAAAAGGGCGAGGTAGATCTGTTGAGGTGTCACAGGCAGGTATTTGAATTTGCAAGTTGCAAACTCAGGTGACTACAGATCCAAAGTGTCCAGAGATGGATGGTCTAAAACCATCTGTTGTAGATCGATATCCGAAGGTGAAGGCAGATAATTTATAGGAAGGCGGGACAAGACTCTGCCGCCGCATTCTGTTCACCAGATATATGTCAGATATCGTTAGTAAATTGCGAAACAAAATCCAAGTGGCGAGTTTCGCGATGAGAATATTTGTCCGGCTTAGCACGCAGTGCGTATGTAAGTGGACGGTGATCAGTGTAGATCACGAATTGACGGCCCTCGAGTGAATGCTGAAAGTGTTTCACTGCGAGGTACATTGCCAGTAGTTCACGACCTAACGTGCTGTAACGTTGTTCTGCCGGTTTCAGTTGTCTAGAAAAGTATTCAAGAGGTTGCAGTTGGCCTTGGTGCTGCTGTTGCAACACTGCACCTACAGCTGTGAAAATTGGGCGTCGGAAACACGATGTGCAAGCAAGGATGTTGTCGCTAGTTTCTACTTCACTTCATTGAATGTCTTCAGCTGAACATCATTCAGTGAAATCTGCTCGTTTTTCTTCTTCCTGTTACGTAACAGATCGGAAAGAGGAGACAAGAGATCCGCGCAGTGCGGGATAAAACGTCTGTAATAATTTAACAGACCCAGATAGTGCCTTAGTTGGCGAAGTGAAGTGGGTGGTTGGAGGTCTTGTAGAGCTTTAACCTTTTCAGGCAAGGGAGATATGCCTTCAGGGCTGATCGTGTGGCCCAGGAAAACTAGTGACGAAGAACCGAAAACACATTTACCAGGGTTAATCCTCACCTGGTATAGCTGAAACCGTTCGAACAGTAGGCGGAGATGGGTGACATGTTCCTCAGATGAGGCACTTGCCACAAGTATGTCGTCTATGTAATTATAGACGAAGTCAAGATCTCGCACTACTTCGTCCATGAAGCGTTGAAAGGTACTAGCCGCGTGGCGCAAACTGAAAGGCATAGTCAGGAATTCAAACGCTCCAAAAGGAGTTGATACCGCCGTTTTGGGTATATCGGCCGGATTCAGTGGAATCTGATAGTAAGCCTTTACTAAGTCCAGTTTGGAGAAAGTTTTACAAACGTGCAGAGACGGATCAAAGTCCTGTATATGTGGGATTGGGTAACGATCAGGTACCGTCATGGCATTGAGTTGTCGATAGTCCCCAGTCTCCGAAGCGCTTCAAGACCATATGCAAAGGGGAAGCCCAAAGACTGGACGAGGGGCGTATAAGTCCCAATTGCAGCATATGGTTAAATTCCGCCTTCGTCGCTTTTAGTTTCTCTGCAGGTAAGCGACGAGGGCGTGAGAACACAGGAGCTCCTGTGGTCTCAATATAATGTTTTGTTGAGTGAGTTGGATTACTCACAACAAAATTAAGATTCGTTAACTCTGGGTAGGAGTGGAGTAGGGTCTGGTATGGGTCATCGGTTGCGGCAATAAAGAATACCGGGCTGACAGATGGGGTGTTTGATTTAAAACTCGGTACGGAAAGTTCCGTATTAGCATCTATCAGCCGTCGTCTGCGCATGTCCACTAATAGATTAAATTGGTGCAGAAAGTCCGCGCCCAGAATGGGGTAGGGTAAATCCGCGACTGTAAGGACCCACGTAAAGTCTCTGCGCAATTCCAAGTCAAAAGAACGAGAAATTTGACCGTACGTGGGAATAGGAGAGTGATTTACGGCTTGCAGTGAAATGGGCGACACTGGGCTAGTAGTTTCAGTGGCCAAATACTGCAAGCGGTCCCAGTATCAATCAAGCAACGTGCTTGGGATATTGAGTCCCTAATGAAATATGCACGGTTATCATGGGAACCTAGTGGAGACCGTGCCGTGCTCGTGTCCCCAGAATTGTGTTTCCCTGGTTAGGGAACGAACAAGGTTGTTTACACTTATGTGCTTGGTTGCCATAGCGACTCTGGTAGTAACACAATCCTGGCTTATTTGAGTGGCGATGGTGTGGGGACGACGAACGATTACGACGTTTAGGCGATTGAGATCTAGGCATGCTTAATTTTCGCATGTTTCTCTGAGGTCGCTCTATCGGATGGAGTATGGCCAATGTGACCTGTTGACTGCTGTCTCCGGCGTTAGCAGGTAAAGCGCTCATTTTTTTTCATGGGACCCCAGACCAAGAAACTTAAGTTAAATAAAAATTGAAAACATCGTTGTGGACACACATTTCAGCGAGAAATAACGAAAGAGGAATTGTGTAAGTGTAGAAAGCCAAGAAGTTAAAAAAAATAATAAGTATGTATTTTTTTTGTTGACAGAGGTGATAAATATATTTGAGTGTATGTATTTGTGTGTAAAAGGGAAAAAAACTTATGTACTTACTCTTTTAAGGGGCCTTTTAAAAATATTCGTAAAAAGCAAGGCAAAAAGAATGCTTTATTTCTTCGTTTGTTTAGTCTAACTTTCTTCGGTTGAGGTCAAAAGAATTGGTCAGCGCCATTTTGGAGGGTGGATACGTCGCGGCGTCGCAAAGTCTGACCGTCTAAAGTTGTTGAAACTTCTTTTAAATTCGGAAAAAAGTTGTTTTTTTGTTAATAGTTTTATATTTTAAGGTATTTTGAAGTATTTCTCTGTCAAGGATTCGTTCAGTTAAAGACAGAAAACATATTGCATGAAAGAAAAAGTTTCTTCGATGCTAAGTACGCCTTTACTGTGATAGTTTTTTTTTCTTTTTTGGTGTTAAAATAACTGTCTTTTTTTTAGTTTTTAAAGAGAATTTTAAAACTTTCCGAATCTCTCAAGGTTGAATTTTTTTCTTTTTCTGTTTACAAAAACGCAGAGTTTCGTGTCTTGCTCAATTTGTGACTGTTTTTTTTTTGTTTTTCTTTTGTAAACGACGGATTTTTTTTGTCGCCGTGGGGTTGAGTTTTAAAACCTTTTCGTCGCAGAAATAACTTTTCGAGTGTTTTTTTTTGTTGTTTTTTATATTCCGTTTTTTCCTTACGTTTCGTATATCAGAAGGTCTGTTTTTTTTTCTTTTAGCGTTAGGTCTCTATTTGTAAGAAGATTATGAGTTGGATGAAAGGGGTTATCCTTTTATCTTCTCGTAAAGAAACGGAACAACGAAAAGTATTTCTGTAACTATAACAAAAAGGGGTTTTATTAACTCAAGGTTACCTATACCGTTTGGTATAGGTAGAATAGAGTGGGACGGTGTCCGTCTGAGGAAGAGGAAGAATATAAGAGTTCTGAGGGCCGCCCGTGGATTTCCTCGAGTGAAGATGGTAGTAGTCGTCAAGTGGCGACTGCGGCGGGAGAGAGAGCGTTTCCTCGTTCCTCGCAGGTGCTCTCTGCGATGTGTCCAAGCTGGTGCCAGGAGGTCGTCTGATCTTTTTCCTCGAACCCTAAGGGAACATAAGTAGTCCCTTAGGGAACTAACGATATTACTGCGCCCTGTGATTTGGTTCGGCAAGCCAGCTCACAGGGACGGTGATTACGCATTCAAAAGTATTGG
>OY744527.1:108292121-108352121 GCA_963556195.1 Sepiola atlantica
AACGGAAATTGTATTTCAAACCTAACTGTGACAAAGCAAACAAAATGCTATTTCAAACTAAACGTGAGAGACTAACGGAAATGCTATTTAAAAGTTAAGTATGACCGAATGATGAACATTTTAAACTTAAGCTGGCATACCATAAAAAGCGGACGAGACCAATGCAAATGCTATTTCAAATTTAAGCGTAACAGACTAATAAAATGCTATTTTAAACTTAAGCGTGACACACCAACGAAAATACTATTTCAAACTTAAGCGTAACAGGTCGATGTTATTCTATTTAAAACTTCAGACCGATAAAAATGCTGTTTCAAACTGAAGCGTGAGAGACCTTCTTATGGGCAGAGCATCTTCGAGAGATGATGTGGTACATCTTAGATAATATGAGTCCATTTAATCTGTGCTTTCAGCGATAAAAATGCTATTTCAAATTTAAGTGTGACTAACTACCCGACGAAGCCTTTCATATCAATGCAAGGGGCCGTCTAAAAAGAACGTATTGCTTTTGGTTTCCTCCCAACAGAGTGAAAATGGACACGATACGAATGTAGAAAAATAATTAAATTCTTAAGTGGTTTTATCTGCGAATCGAGGACCTGAAAACATCGTCTTAAATTTACTCTCGATGCCAAAAGAAACCGAACCAAATCTTTTACTCATGTATTTATCATAATAAATTCTATCCTCAGTCAATTTATCGGCTAATTGAACGTCTTCCAAAAAGTCCGGAAAGGAACGTTCAAGAGAAGCGAATAATATGATATCCTTGGAGTAAGTTTTCGTACAAGATTTATCATTTAGTATGTTGGCAGCAATTCCACCATATCTGGGTACTTAGAATATGTAATTTTGGAGTCCGCCCACGCATATTTATAAGAATCTCTGTTTTCGATCGATTGTGTGGTTTGTCAGATTTCAGTTTCAAATAGCTAAACGCGCTAATTCAATAGGCACGTATATATATATATACGGCTATAGTTACGTGAACAAACTGGTTCCTGTTAGAACACCGAAGTAAAACGATGTTAAACCTGTTTTTTTACTAAAAATTAACTATTTAAGAAGATCAGATGTATGAAAGAAAAAAAAAACTCTTCAATTTCAAACTAATAGACAAATTAGTCATATATAAAACATGGATGATTTTGGCATAACATGACCAAACGATGATTGGCATTTCGTAAAACACACCAACAACACAACTTGTATTATTTGTATAACTTCTACTACTGTTTTCATCTTGGGTGTTATTCTCACAATGATTCGGACTTTCTTTGGTTGGAACTTGTAAAACTCGCGAATCTTTCTGTCGAACGCGAGAATGTGTACGAAATTGCGAACGAACCCCTTTATTCAATCCACGGGAGTAGCATGCTCTCGTTCCGTCAATAATGGCCAGGTAGAAGTCTTCAGTAATTCATAATTGTATTTTTCGTATCGCCCACACTTAGGATTTAACCTTCAACCTCCAGTAGACTGTCACTTACAACTGATTATTACTTAGCAATCATATATATATATATATATATATATATATATATATATATATATATATATATGTGTGTGTGCGTGTGTGTGTGTGTGTGTATGTGTGTGTGTTTGTGTGTGTGCGTTTTTGTGTGTATTTAAGCATAATTTTCTCTGTAATACAAATGTTGTTGAATATGACAGACAATTTATGTCTGGATATCGCTGATAAATTTGCCATAACTGTAGGGATCATAAGTACTTTCAAGCCCATCCGGGACCATCTACAGGGAAATCAAGTAAAGACCATGGTGTTAATGTTAATATTAATAAGTAGTTTCGGTTGGAATTATATTATTAATACAGAACTGAAATTAAAACTATAAACGTTTTAGAATGAAAGTTGATTCTGTTAATGATTGTTTTTTGGTTTATATGTATAAGGATTTTAATATATACATATTTTGTCTATTGTTGATATGTTCATATATTAAGAGTTTTCGAAATTAGGAGTGGGATCAGGAATGTTGATTAGTAAAATGCAGAGCTATCTTGTAATTACCGCTTTAGATGTTGAAAACTTTTTTACTAACGTATCCTTTAAGGAAATTACTGACATAATCATTAATAATATATATAACAACCTTAATCACAGCCCCCTCAAAATTAACCCTAACACCTTGCGTAAAATTCTGTTGGCCTCCACTACTGAAGTTCTCTACTATGATCATCACGGAAATATCTATATTCAAATATATGGTGTCGCGATGGGCTCCGTGCTAGGTCCAACATATAGAAATGTTTACCTGTCTCATTTCGAAAATAAAGTATTCAATCTCATCACAAAACCATCGATATATCTACAATACGTAGAAGATATTTGAATACTTACTAATAAAAAAACGAAATTACTAAATTACAAACTACCTTTCAAAATAACTCCGTACTTAATTAAACGTATGAAATAAACATCAACAACAAAATCCCTTTTATAGACACGAACTGCAATCAATTCTCTACATCCACGTATCAAAAACTTACCAATAAAAATCCATGCACCCTTAACTCTCTTAGCGAATGCTCCTTCAGATATAACATAAGTATTATTAAAAACTTATTAACTCGAGCCAAATTAATTACTTCCTCCAAAACTATCTTCAAACATCAATTCAACAATCTAAAACAAACTCAAATAAATAATGGCTAGCCTAACTATATTATTGACCAACAAATTAGACAGTTTAGAAATAATCCCCACGACAACATTAATATATCCAATCCTTCACTTAATACCTTTATAAAATAATTATTCCGTAACCAGTTTCATAATAATAATGTAATTGATGAACAGGTATTAAAAATATTATTAATAAGAACGTACTTCCTAATGATTCAAATAAATAACAGTAAATTAAAAACCGCTAACCTAATTATTACTAATAATTATTACCCCTCAACCACAGTTTTGGATAGGACAAACCTCGTATAGAATTCAAATGCCCATTGGGAGATTGTGTCTCCGACAACGAAAAAAAACATATACGTCTATGAGGTTAACAATGCATTTATACTCTACCGTGGTGTGGTGAAAAAATTCCAATCCACCGGCTCCTGAGGTTGTGGATAGGGGGGCGGCCTTTAAATATAAAGGTTAGCTGTGAATATCCAATAAGCAGTGCTGGACAAAATCGTGGGTTTTCCATTGGCAAGTCATAGTACCTGGATATCACCCTGCCAGGAATACGGTGAAGATTTCGTGTTGGATATAGAGAAGTGTTAGCACCTTTGGATAAAGACAGCCGCTGATACCTTTGGTATCTGGTCAGCAGCCTCTGGTCCACACTGTATATCTAGCTTATGTACGGCTCCAAGAAGGTGCAATGCACACGACCACCAGTCTGGTACCAGGTCTTGGCTGACTTGACAAACTACATGAGTGTCCCTCGTAATTGGTTCAAATTCCTATGCCTTTATGGGTAGGTTCATGGCCGTCCAAGGACCAATGGTAAAGTCATGGGAGCATGTGACTTTTAGGGTTGAGGAGCAGCTGATGCAGTTCTGTTTGTTATGGTTCCAACCCACAATGCCACGTAGATGATCCACTTTAATGGATAATGGCAGGGATTACCCGCCTTATAAAGACAATGTCCAGAGAGCTCAACCCTATAATAATCTGTATCCCTTTGTGAGGAGTTGATGTAATTCTGTATGCCTCGCTTGTGTAATCACTTGGAAATAGAAGGGAATGCAGGTAACTGGGAAACATCTACATTCCTATTTTTTACTCCTTGCCCTGACAGCACTTGCACTGGAGAGGACACTCCAGTCTATCGTGTTCATCTCGGCGGAGCACAACACGGGCGAGAGTAAGTTTACCGGTTATAAGCTCTGACTAATGACCGTAATAAGGAGCACCAGGGGCGTCTTTTCAGTGGTGGGAAGGGTTTTCCACGCTCCATTAGAACGTTACCGTCCATTCCTCAAGCTGGGCAGCACCCGGCTAATAAGGTGTTTTTTTCGTGCCCGTCTAACCTGCTTCATCTGGGTGTATGGGGCTAGACCAAAAACCGAAAATTAGATGAATCGAATTTTATGCACTAAATAAAAAATAAAAAGTCGGAACCTGGAATGTCAAGACTATGCTTACTGGCATTTCAGACGACGTGATAAATATAAATGAATTTATAAAAACTGCAGTAATCAAATACTAACTCCATCGACTAAACGTCGACATTGTTGCACTGTAAGAGACGCGTCCTGCTGAGGCTGGTACCCTGCGCGAAAAAAAATGTGCACATCCTCTTGGAACGGTAAACAAAAAGATGAGAGGAAGCATGGTGTTGGCTTTGCTGTGAGGAATAGCATGTTAAAAATGGTAGACAATCCTACAGACGGTTCTAAACGTATCCTTACACTGAAACTCAACGCCACCACTTGCCCTATCACACTCATCGGTGTCTATGCCCCTAACTCTAATGGGCACCCCTGATGTAAAGGATGAGGTCTTTGAGAGTCTCTGTGCCACGCTCCTTAAGCTCCCTTCCAAAAACCAAGTAATTTTACTCAGCGATTTAAATGCTCGAGTTAAAGGCGACCACGACGCTTGGCCTTCCTGTCTTGGTAAATTCAATGCCGGGAAAATTAATCAAAATGGACAAAGATTACTTGAACTATGTACGCACTTCTAACGGTGTGTTGCCAATTCATTCTTTCTCATAAAGCCACAGCACAGAGTTTCTTGGAGACATCCACAAAGCAAGCATTAGCACCAGCTTGATGTTTTGCTCATCCGCCGTGCAAACCTACATTCTGTAAGAGTTGTCAGATCCTACCACAGCGCTGACTGCAATACTGACCACTTTCTTGTCTGTTGCAAAATTAGACTCTCACCCAAAAAGATTTTCTTTCAAAGGTTAAAAAAGCTCGATCCTGTGCTTGTGTCGCAGTTTTCGGACCTTTTTGAGAAGGAATATTTCACAATTGAGTCTGATTCGGTTGACGGTCCATGGCAGTTACTGAAAAGAAGCAATCCACAACTGTACTCTGACTACATTTGATAGGAAAAAAGCTAAGTCTATTGACTGATTTGAGGCTAAGTCCAAGGAACTCAGTCTTTATATTGACAGAAAGAGACAGATGCAGTGCGAGTACAACAGATTTTCCAGCAATCAAAATCTGAGCAAGCTCAGCAAGCCAGGCGATGTGTCAATAAATACTGAGTAGAGCTTAGCCATCGCATTGAAAATGCATCTGCCACAGGCAACATCAGGGCCATGTATAAGGGCATAAAGGTTGCTACGGGTCCTACTCAGAGCAAGTCTGCCCCCTTGAAATTCTCTCTGGAAAAGTTATTACTAACAAAGAAAAGCAGATGAATCACTGGAAAGAACATACTATGATCTTTACACAAGGACAAGTGAAGTTTCTGAGACCGAACTTGCTGCAATGGAACAAGTCAATGTCTTGTATGAGCTCGATGAAATGCCGACCATCAATGCTACAGACCAGATTGCCCCTGGCAAGGTCCAGTTAATGACGATATTTCCCTTATCTCATTAAACAGTGTAAGACAGTCCTCCTGAAACCAATATATGATATTCTTTGTTGTTGCTGGGCAGAAAGTGAAGTACCACAAGGCATTAGATACACCAAAATGTAGGTGATCGGAGTAACTGCAACAATTACAGGGCATATCTCTCCTAAGTATTGTGAGCAAGGTTTATATAAGGGTACAACTTGTAAGGTTGTAAGGCTCTTGCTGAACGTGTCTATACTGACTCTCAATGTTGTTTCAGGGCAGGGAGATAAACAGTAGGCATGATTTTCTCATTGGGGCAACTTCAAGAGAAATTCATAGAACAAACTATTCCATTGCAGATTGTTTTTGTGGATCTCACTAAAGAATTTGATAATGTCAGTCGCGAAGAGTTGTACTTAGCACTTTCTAAAATTGGCTGTCCTCGAGAGCTCTTGGGCCTCGTGAGATTATTCCACAAGAATATGAAAGGGACAGTAAAATTTGATGGGAGCCTGTCTGAACCATTTGACATTTCAATGGGGTGAAACAGGGCTATGTTCTGGCCACAACCCTGTTTGGGATGTTTTTCTCAATGCTTCTGAAGCATGCTTTTGGTGATACAAATTAAGGCATCTTTCGTAGAACAAGATTTGATGGGTGCTTCTTCAACTTTTCCAGACTCAGAGCATCAACAAAGGTAAGACAAGTCATGATAAGGTGCATGCTCTCTGATGATTATGAAGACATTGCTACTCACACTAAGGAGGAACTTCAATTTCTAATGAATCACCTCTATTTTGCGTGTAGATATTTCGGCCTGGTCATTAGCCTCCCAAAGACAAAAATACTGTCTCAGAGTTTAACTGACAAGCATTCTAGCAAAACTGACAACTATGAGCTAGATGCTGTTGATGATTTCCAATATCTTGGCTCAAACATCTCAGAATTACTCTCGTTTTATACAGAAATCAATAAACAGAGTGGTAAAACAGCAGGTTCTTTGTCAAAGCTAAATGGTCGAGTTTGCGAAAACTCCTTACTCAACGTCAGCATAAAAATATCAGTCTATAGTGCTTGCATTATTAGCATCCTGCTATATTGCAGTGAGACACACTATGCTAGACAAAAAAGAAAAGTTGCAGATATTCTATCTGAAAACCTGCGTTTTATCCTTGGTATCAGATGGGAACACAAAAAGACAAATGTTGAGGTGCTTAAAATAGCTGGTCTGAAATCCATGTACACACCGCTGAGACAACGCCGACTGAGACGGTTCGGTCATGTTCACAGGATGGTTGATGGCCAAATTCCCAAAGATCTCCTTTATAGAGAGTTAAAAGAAGGAGAGAGAGGACGTGGGCGCCCCCTTCTACGATACAGGGAATTCTGCAAAAGAGACATAAAGGCCCTTTACATCGATCCGTCATCTTGGGAAAGCATTGCCTCTGACAGGGTTGAATGAGAAAAAACACTTAAACGACAGCTTGACATCGGGGAAACAAAGTGGAAGACAAAAGCCGCTGATAAGCGTGCAAGGAGGAAATAATAGGCAAAGGCAATTGAGATTCCTCATCCATCCTCCACCTTCATCTGTAGCAACTGTAGCAGAGACAGCAAGGCCTGCATAGCCCTTCTCAGCCACACCAAGAAATACCGAGGTTAAGTCGATATGCCTCTTTGGGTATTGGCATTACTAACAAGACTTTATAAATACTGAAACTAGCCGGTTGGATCTGCAAATGTCATTCATGGTCGGACACGACCAACAGAAGGCATACTACTACTACTACTACTACTACTACTACTACTACTACTACTACTACTACTACTATACTCTACCAGCGCCATAGCTCAGCACCTTACTAATCAGCATTCCTGCCCTCGCTAACAATTTCGAAACACCATGGTATTTACCTTATCCCCCTGAAGAGGGACCTGGATGAGCATGAAAGTACTTGGGACACCTACAGTTATAGCAGATTCATCGGCCAATTCCTCACCGAAAGAAGACCCTGAGTCGACGAATGGTAAAGATCTACACAATCGTATCATGGCATAAGTTGTCTGTCATCTTCAACAACATATATATATATATATATATATATATATATATAATTTTGAGAACGCCAAGCACAATATATGCTTTTTTCATTAAAATAAATATTTATTTAACTTAAGGTATTCATGAAAATGGTGTTTAAAGCTTAAAGCTTGCAGCATGAATACTTTAAGGTAAATAAATGTTTATCTGTTAAACATATATCGTTCTTGACTTTCTTAAAATTTAATATTCAAATACGAAAGTATACTTATAAAATGTACAAATATTTCTTATAATATATATATACATATATATACATATACATATATATATATATATATACATATACATATATATATATATACATATATATATATATATATATATATATATATATATATATATATATATATATAGTAATATGTAGTAATATACAGAGAATAAAACAGGAATATGTTTAAGGCTCGTAAAATACATGCTAGAACTGTCCGCAAGGACCTGTGACGTAACTGTTATAAGTGCTTGGTAATAATCAATTCTGTGTGAGAGCCTTCTGGAGGTTGAAGATGGTACTAAGAATACAATTAAGAATTAGTTAAGACTTCTACCGACGGAACAAGAGCTAGCTACCCCCGTGGATTTAATAAAGGGTTATGTACACATTCCCGAGTTCGACAGAAAGATTCCCCAAGTCCAACAAGATGTACCTGAAGAATGTCGGAGGTTACATTGGCCGAAAAGTTATAAGATTAATACTCAAAATGAGAACAGTAGTCTAAATACTACAAATTATCAATCTTCATTGAAAAAATTCCGAAACATAACAGCATCAAGGTCCGCATCTTATTGTACATGCATCCGGGTGTCTCTATAGGATGCTGTACGCGTCTGTCACACTGTTACGCTTACGTTTGAAATAGCATTTTTTTTAGGTCGGTCACTGTTATGTTTCAAATAGCATTTTTGTCGTTTTTTTAATTAATAAAAAGAGAAGCATTATCATCGGTTTGTCACGCTTAAGTTTGAAATAGCATTTTTTTAGGTCGGTCACTGTTATGTTTCAAATAGCATTTTTGTCGTTTTTTAATTAATAAAAAGAGAAGCATTATCATCGGTTTGTCACGCTTAAGTTTGAAATATCATTTTGATGTATAAACGCAAATATTGAATGGTTATATCGCTACAGTATCACTATTATTTGGGGGAGAGGGTAGACGATCTTTAAGGTCAATAACAAACCTTAACATTACTCGAACTATCAAAAAATAACAAGCAGAGCAACGTATCAATAATTTAAAAATTAGATTCCGGTGGATTTGATTTCGCAACTAAATTATGTTTTAAATATTAATATTTTCTTTTTGTTTTATTTTACGCTATAGCATTTAATAAATATTCGATTAATAGTAAGTAAAACTTATATTTCAAACTCCAGCATGACAGACTAAATTAAAAGTTATTTCACACTTAATATGACAGACTGATGAAAATCGAATTTGAAACTTAAGCATGATATACCGACTAAAATTCTATTTTATAACTTAAGCATGACAGACTAAATTAAAAGTTATTTCACACTTAATATGACAGACTGATGAAAATCGAATTTGAAACTTAAGCATGATATACCGACTAAAATTCTATTTTATAACTTAAGCATGACAGACTAAATTAAAAGTTATTTCACACTTAATATGACAGACTGATGAAAATCGAATTTGAAACTTAAGCATGATATACCGACTAAAATACTATTTTATAACTTAAGCATGACTGACTAAATTAAAAGTTATTTTGAACTAAAGTATCGCATACCGACAAAAATCCTATTCAAAACTTAAGCATTGCAGACCAACTAAAATTCTTTTTCTACCTTAAGCATGGCAGACTAAATTAAAAATTATTTCGAATATTACTTACCGCTGAAAATGATATTTCAAAGTTAAGCATGACAGACCCACACAAAAGCTAATTTAAATTAAAACTTGACAGCCCAAACAAAATCGCTTATTTTTAATATCTTAAGAAAACGTGAATCACTCGAACCCAAATTTTATGCACATCCTCGAACTATAGTCAAAATGTACACACTAGTACTGATAAAGCTGGACTACTTAGTTTTTACAATATTAAGATTCATTGAAAAAAGGTAACCGACCAATTTACTGATGGGTTGACCGACGCACGAAATCACACTTTCTCATAAAGAGGCTTGACGTATATAATAAACTATGCTGATGTCATCACACGTGTATCTGCTACAAGTTTGTAATTCTCAAAAGTGTGTTTTACTCAAAAGAATCCAAATTGCTATTTGATGTAAGAAATTTAATTTACAATGATATTCTTTGAAGAAAAGATCTGCTATAAGATGATACAAATAACGTTAAGTAAATGTGTCTTAATGTCGCTCCCTTAATGCAGTAAAAAACTTTTACTGAAGGAAACAATAGTCGGGAATGAAACAGACTATAAATCAATTAGTAGGTACAACGAAGTATTTCTGGTGTACACGGATCTCAGTGGTAGTATTTATGAGTGTGAGAGTGAAAACTTCTCATACTTCCTGTACGCATGACTTTTTTTATATTATAGAGCGAGAATAAATAGTAAAAAGCGAGCTGAACTCAAAATGCTGTTTTCTATTAGCAATCACGAACTGAAAAGATTTATATACGTGGCTTTTGTTACCGAATCTGTTTCGAACCCATGTAGAGGAAGGGAAACTGGCTTTAATTTATATTTAAAAATTGGGCGGCGTGGTGAAGTGGATAAATACGCAAACTGACAACCTGACGGTGCCAAGGGCGAACCCAATCGTTTCCATAGCATTATTTTCACCTATGGATGTTGGCTACCTTTACGTGACCCCTGTAAATGCCTGATTCTAGAATAAATCGAGAAAACCAATGCCAAAATCACAATCAAGCCAGTCCAAAAACGTCGTACCATGCTGATTCATGCGGATTTGATTTACTTTTATTAGATAATGATGTTTCCTTGATATATATATATATATATATATATATATATATATATATATATATATATATATATATATATAGGTAAAGTGGAATTATTTTCTTTCTTTTATAAAGTTAGTTAATATAAGTTAGCAAAACATTTATACGGAACAAAACTTAGGTTTAGTATACGGAACGTTTATGTTTTTTTTTAGGGAAGTGGGGTCTGATCAACTCTGCTGAAAGGCCATGAAATTAAATACTGTCTTGTTTTTAAATTCCCGAAACAGTTTTTCATGGTAAACAACTGCTGATCCCTTAAATAATGTTAGAAGCAAACTAATATAATAACTGTAAAAGTTAAATTGACTTACATGAGTGATTTTCCACTGAACGACTTGGGACTTAAGGTTTTTTGGGGTTTTTTGGGGTTTTTTTTTAGTTATTTTAATATAGTTTTTATGGTTGAGAAACTTCCAAGACTATATATATATATATATATATATATATATATATATATATATATATATATATATATATATATATATATGGATGTGTGTGTGTATGTATGTGTGTGTGCGCCTGTGTAAACGTTCATTATCTGAAAAAGTCTGTATAAAGAAAAACTATGTAATATATAGAAATATTTGCCATAAATTATTTATTTTTCGGTAACTGTTGATTTTGTAGAACTTAAAGATAGTAACTGGCATTCTAGTGCTTCACTCTCCAGAAATATATTCTATCTTGGCAAAGATTTCGCAAGTTATATAATGCGTACACCATCGAGAGCGGTTCGAGCCGGCTACATCATGGTTTAAACGAAACAAAATACCAATGTAAGATTGATATTTAAGACAGGATACGAACATACAGTCACAAGTTTCACAAGTGAAATATCGAACGGGTTTAATTGTTCAATTTATCACATTCGAAACGGTTTTAAAAATAATAAATTAGAATCGGTCTTTTTTTATCTGTCAACAATACAAATGTTACATCGACATTTTCGTTCTCGTTATTAGGAGTTTAAACAAACCAATAAGATACAATAATATATATATATATATATATATATATATATATATATATATATATATATATATATATTCAACAGAATATTTTAGTGACTTATAAATGAAGACAAAATTGCAGTATAAATCCCAAGGCTACTAACTAAATCCATATACTGCCAACTTAGAACTTGTATAAATCGACTCACCACGGGAAACTTCATAAATGCTAAAGGAGCCTACACTATATCAGTAGTAAAACATAGGCCTTACCTTAAATCATAAAATAGAAAACGGAGATCATGAGCTGTTTATAATGTAACTGTCTCGGAGATTTAAAAACCGAACAGTTATTACATTCGTGGCTCTCCCGAAGTACTGATCAAATTACAACCTATCCCATAAGCAACTGTGAACAAAATTCAGTTATTATATCACAAAATAAGCACTATCTTTAAACACCATGCGAGATATTTGAAGCACCAACATGAAAGGTAATATACTCATGAACAAAGAACAGAAATGTCCAGACATAGTCATCTTTCTAAAACAATGTTTTTTTCCTCTTTTCTATAAGCGAATTTTTAGAAAGAACATAAATGGGCGAAATGATAGATTGAATATTGTTCAAAAGAACATAAAGGAACGAAATGATAGAATGAATATTGTTAGAACAACATAGATGAACGAAATGATAAAATGAATATTGTTCAAAAGAACATAAATGAACGAAATGATAGAATGAATTTTGTTCAAAAGAACATAAATGAACGAAATGATGAAATGAATATTGTTCAAAAGAACATAAAGGAACGAAATGATAGAATGAATATTGTTAGAAGAACATAGATGAACGAAATGATGAAATGAATATTGTTCAAAAGAACATAAATGAACGAAATGATAGAATGAATTTTGTTCAAAAGAACATAAATGAACGAAATGATGAAATGAATATTGTTCAAAAGAACATAAGTGGGCGAAATGATAGAATGAATATTGTTCAAAAGAACATAAATGAACGAAATGATGAAATGAATATTGTTCAAAAGAACATAAATGAACGAAATGATAGAATGAATTTTGTTCAAAAGAACATAAATGAACGAAATGATGAAATGAATATTGTTCAAAAGAACATAAATGAACGAAATGATGAAATGAATATTGTTCAAAAGAACATAAATGGGCGAAATGATAGAATGAATTTTGTTCAAAAGAACATAAATGGGCGAAACGATAGAATGAATTTTGTTCAAAGGTACATAAATGGGCGAAATGATATGGTGCATATGTTTCCCAACATTATTAATAATGTTCAATATATTTTATACCCAGACAATGCTGAGTAAATATTCGAGTAAAAAGTCTAGCTTATTCAAAAGTTATAAAGTTCAAGTTACAACTTTGCATGAGTTCAATACTAACTATGTCATTATGGGTGGCTTCATACATCTCTATAACATAGGTAGGTCTTCGACACGTGACACGCCACGCATCTGTGCAAATATTATTCTCCTTGTTTAGCAAATGGCTTTTATCTCCACAAAGTATTAGTCACTATAATAACATTCCTCTGTGTCGGTCGTCTGACAATTAGATTTTTATGCGTCGTTCGCAACGGTAAACTCGATCGATTGTTGATAATGAATGTGTGAAATTAACAATAATGAATATTCATACCATTTGTACATTCAATATGTATGTTGGTGTGGTTGCTCTTCTTCTTCTTCTTCTTCTTCTTCTTCTTTCTATTACGTCTTCGTTTAACGCGTCTCTTCCAGATCAGATGTGAGTTGCACGTTCATAATGGGGGGACTACGTACTTTACTCCATGAAACACTATCATTTATGTTGGTTTCAATACGTTATTCTAAGTCTTTCCCGGCTTGCCTTTTCCTAGTTTACCCTCAATTGAAATGAGATTCGTTCAACATGTACATACTACCGTAGGCAATTGCAACTCACGACTGACTCCAGTCTGGGCACCTAAAGCCTCAACAACTTAACTTTGTCGTAAAGACGCACACCATAACTCAACCAAACAATAGCAATGTCATTCCTCTGTCTCATGAGACGAACTGAACTAGTGGGAGCCTAGCATTTACTTGCATGTAGCATGACGCTACGAACATAGTTTTTGTAAACTCGACCCCGAGTAACTAGTGGGAGTGAATCACAGGTTAAGATGCGAAGAAGTTTCCGACATTTTCCGCATGTAGTTCATACACGCCAAATCGAACTTAATCTATACCTCCCACCAGCACAGATCATATCACCAAAATAGCAAAAATGAGTCCACAACTTCAAACTTCTACAGGCCGTTTAGCGAGCAAAATTATTTTTTGAACTTAAACGGATATCTACCTACGAAAATGCTATAATAGTCATTTGTACGCACCACCTATATTGCACAGTGGATAACAGCTCCACAATCAGATCCAGTACCACGATCATCAAGAGGAATCACTTTCTAGTTTCAGCTCATACTCCTCTACTGTATTTCTGAAGTGGCGGGGCCATCTCCAAAATAAGCGTGACTGACCAAAGAAAATGCTATTTCAAACTAAAGTCTGACAGCCAACCGACAATTCTATTTCACAATCAATAGTGACTGACCAAAAAAATTATATTTCAAACTAAAGCGTGACAGACTAACGATAATTACATTTCAAATTCAAGCGGGACTAACAAAAATCCTATTTAAAATGTAACCAGTTTAGGGGTAGACTTTTTTGTCAGCCAGCCTAGTAACCCCTTCCTTCCCTTTTGGCTTATTTTTTAGCTAGCCTGTTTGAACTTAATGGAGATTGAATACTGGTGGTTGGGTCTCTTTCAGGCTTGGTTTGTCTTGCAGTGATTCTACATGTCTCTCCCTTTTTATTATTATGCCTTCTACAAATCCACACAAAAAACACCTTACTGTTTCCTATAGACACATCAGATGTCCTAGGTCAAAATTTTCTGATGTTCAGTAATTTCTCTTAGGCAAATCTACTCACATCCTTTCTCTTTGTAAGACTAATCTCGATGCTTCTATTGATAGCAACGATCTACATGTGGATTTACGTGGTAATTCTTTTTTTCTTCGCAGGGATCTCCACATTGTGCGTGTTCCAAGCCTTGAATCTCATGACAGTCTTTTTATCTGTCTGGGGTTGTCTTTTCTGCACTCCACTTCCTATTTGTTCTTTTTGAGCCATTCCCCATTCTGACAATGACTGCTCTGTTGTTGATGCTATATCCAGCAGGATTGATGATGCATTTGAAATCCATCCAAGTTCCGTCTTTATTCTTTGGTGACTTCGATGCTCATCATCCTGACTGGCTCCCCCACTCTAACCACACATATCTAGCTGGTGAAATCTGTTTTAACATTTCTATCTCTCATGACTTGTCCTAAATTGTAACCTTTCCCACACGTTTTCCTGATAATGATGTTCATCAACCATCTTACTTGATCTTTTTCTCATTTCTGTTCCTGACTCATATTATATTTCCTCTTCTCCTCCATTGTGTTCTTTTGATCATGCTGTTCCTGATGTTGAGGTTAATTTTTCGGTTACGTCTTCTATCGAAAAAGGAAAATCGTTCATCTACAGGTAGGCTGATAGGTATGGGCTTTGCGGCTCCTATGTGACGTTCCATGGCGTTCTATCTTTGTTATGTCTCCGAATGATGCGGCTAGGGAGGTTACTGACTGGCTTCTTGTTGGAATTCCTCATCGTAAGTTTCAAACCAAACCTCATTCTCCTCCATGGTTTTCATCTGTGTGTGCTTCTGTTATTCCTCATCATAACCATAACTTTAATGTGTATCGTCAGGATGGTTCTGAGATGTTATTCTCACAACGGTTCAGCCGATGTAACCTCCGACCTTCTTCAGTTGAGCATTGTCGAACTACGGAATCGGTACGGAATTCCGAACTGAACCCCTTATTTAATCCACGGGTATAGAGTGTTATCGTTCCGTCAGCCATGACCGGGTAGATGTCTTGCGTAATTTTATTATAGTTTTAGTTAGTATACCCTGTGCTGAGGATTGAACCTTTAACCTCCAGAAGACTTTCGCTTAAAGGTGATTATGACTCACAACTTTATCCAATGCGCCACAGGTCCACAAGACGCACCTGAAGAAAGTCGGAAGTTATATCGACTGAAACGTTGTGAGAATAACATCCGAAATGAGAAAAGTAGTCCGAATAACCCAAATAATCCAAAATATCAATGCTGATTTCAAAATTCCGAAACATATTTTCATGGTTTTTTTTCTTTTTCCATAGCGTGTTCCAAAGCGGTCATACTAGAGTCTTCATTCTTATAAGAAATAACGTTAATTAAATTTATTAAATTAATCTGATTTAATAACCTATGTATCGTTATTCATTAAAAAAATATATACTTATCTTAATAGTTGTAGTAACAAGATCCTGCTCCGTGTTAGCACCGGACTGCCGCTACCCAAGACCTTGGCCTTTTGGCTAAGATCAAAGTGTAGTATCTGTTCCGATGGATACTGCACCCCATAGACTGGTATTGTCTTGGCCTTCTGGGCTTGATTTACGCCTGTCTATGGGTCTGTCCTGTGCAGTTCTAGGAGGTCCACCCTCCCAGACTTCGCCTCCCCTCTTTGGGGAGGAGTAAGTTTATTGCTTACTGCCTGAGGCGCCCCTACCGGGGAATGCCGACAGGGCTGCCCAGGCAATTTGTAAACCCCACTTTCCCGACCCGACCTTGGGTCACATCTTACTTGTGGGAGTAAGATAAAAACTGGCCTTGTGCCTAACTCCTGGAGAGGAGTAAATCAATACCCATAGAACAGGTATGTTGACTAGAATACTGTCTGATGACTCATATGCCTCAGTTAATTAACTTCGACGCATATTTTTCACTGAATATTTGTTTGTCTATAGCCAGGTGGCTCCTGCCTGATACTTCGTAAAATAAACATATTTCGTCTAGGTTATACTGCTATGAAGAACATTGTATTAAAAACTATTTAATCCAAACTATTTTATATTTATTGTTTAAATAATTAGTCATGTGTTTTTTACATGGGAGTAAGTGTATAGGATACAATTCTACTTCATCCTACTAAATTATGCTACTAGTGTAGCAAAATAAAATATGAATTAGTATGCTAAATTTACACGTAAATTAAAATAATAGGTGAAATAGAATTGTATAATTTGAATTCGATTAACAGTTACGAGTCTCGGCAGTGACGTAACGGGCACCGAAAGCGACTAAGCTGATGTGGCGAATAAGCAGAACAGATCTCTCACTTTCCGACTGAACAACCAGAGAGAGCAGTTAGGCTTTTACATAGCTGCTTTCTCGAACTATGGAGAAGGAGTATGTGGGAGTGTTTTATGTGTGTACATGCATACTCTGAAAAAATAATAGAACCTAGAGATGTGTATAACTCAACTGGAGTTGTCTATGTTTCTTTATTAATAACGTTTATGAAAGCTGTTATTGAGAAGAAGAAGACAACGACAGAGAGGAGAGAAGGTGGAAACTTTGACTGTCACAGACGAAATTGAGGTAGGTGGTGATTGAAGAACAACCCAGCTATGATGCACTGACACAGACTGTGCATTTTAAGAGCAGATTAAAAGTGTAAATATTTTTCCCCAAAATCTAATAAGTGCACCATAATTCCAGAATTGTGTGCCTTTACTGTTTCAAACGTCACTTGAGTGTTTTATTTATTTGTATAGCTGTATACATATAGTACAACATTTGTATGTATAACCAATATATATGCATGTAGATTGTAGAAAAATATTATCAAGCCAAAAATTAATGTAAAATAAATAATTCAAAAATAATTTAACCACCTCGGAACATTTAAAAAATGGACGTCATTTTAAATAATTCAGCAGCAGCCAGTATACATATTAAATGTTTAGCATTACAAGAGATATAGCCTGCCAAAATAGCTAAAATATTAAAACGTAAGATTAAACATTTATAGTGTCTCAATATCACACTCTTGAGTAACGCCGTGTAGCTACATAAATAGAACAATAAGTTTGGCCCAGTGTCAGATTTGTGCTCATCGCGAAAAGGGGTGGTAAAGATATTCTTTTTTATTTAACGTCTCAGTGTTCAGTTGTGTTTAGTCTGACTGAATAAAAACATTCTTTGACATTATTGATATAAATTATGCAAAAATACTGTATTTTTTACTAGCCGGACCCGTCGCCAGGCGTTGCCCGGGAGAAATATAAAAGAATGAATTAAAATTTGTCAAAATCCGACAGAACTCAAATAGGTCCCATAAAACAATTTTAATGTTTCGAAAAAATGTCGGTTTGGAACTATGGAAAATCTATTTACCCACGAAAAGGATTACTTCTGAGTTGGACAAAGATAGAAATTGACACCGTGTAGAAGGATATCTCCTTCACTGACTGATTATGGAAACGGTTACTTGTTTCGGGCCAGGATATTTGTGAGTAAATTATATTTCTGACAAGTATGGTAAATATGTATTGTGTAATAATAAAAATTTTAAAAATTAAATTAGCTATGATCTGAATTGCGCAAATTAAGGTGTTGATTAATTACTGTTTTAGTCACGTAAATCCCAAATTCGTATGGAGATAGAAATGATGCCGACAAAAAGCAAATAAGTCACATATAGAACCAGAATAGATTATGGCCGGGATATTTGTTCGATCTGTTAGCTATTCTCTCGTCCGTTATTGAAAGCAAACCATTGTTGGATGCGGAAATGTTTATTTATGTTGGTGGATTTTCTACACAGTAAAAACTGACGTTGTGTCTAACTCTGCCCTCGTGGGGAGTCAAATGTGACTGAAAGTGGACCATGTGTAAAGATTGTAGATTATAGTTTATGTATATTAGATAAATATATATTGTGTGATAATTTAAAAAATGAAATCAATTTTGATATAAATTGCGCAAAGTAAGGTGTTGTATTAATTACTATTTTAGTCATGTAAATCCCAATTTCGTATGAGGGTAGAAATGCAATACAAATGTGATGCGTCGGTCAGTAAATACTGTTTGAGGCAAGGATGAGCGTAAAAAGACGAAACTATGATTATTTGGTATGGGCAACGTGTATAACATATATCATCAAAATGCAGAGATAACGAAAATAGGGCATATTATAAGTAGCAGCTTTACCTACAAAGTATATAAAAGAGTAATTTTAAATGTTACGCCTGTCTATGTTCGAAATTGATTTTGAAGCCTTTAAACTGTCGTGAGTTAAGTAAAGAAACGTTATTCGTCATTATAAAACTATACTTAAATAAATCGACGAATGCTAATTTAAATCGTATGTGAGCAGAAGGAAATGTACATATCTTTGTAATCTTTATTGGCTGCGAAAATGTAAACACGTTTTTTTTTAGTAATTTAATGAATATATATATATATATATATATATATATATATATATATATATATATATATATATATATAGAAAAGAGGGTAGTGCAGTATTAGTGCAGTTCCAACGAGAGAAAAGTATATATGTAAAGGAGTAAGGCTACCAACATTTGTTATTGTTTTTGCGCATGCGTGGGTTTGCACCCGCAAACCCACGCATGCGCAAAAACAATAAGAAATTCCTCAAATGAAACAACATTTGCTCGAATCGAAAGACATTTCTTCAAATGGATTTTCATATCTGATGAAAGCGGGCCACCGCTTGAAACGCGTTATATATAAAATCATAAAAGGGTAAAACAACAAAATAATAAATAAATGTTGAAAAAAAAAACAAAATAATAAATAAATGTTGAAAAAAACATTCTACAAATGTTGGTAGCCTTACTCCTTTACATATATATATATATATATATATATATATATATATATATATATATATATATAGAGAGAGAGAGAGAGAGAGAGAGAGAGAGAGAGAGAGAGAGAGAGAGGGGGATTTAAAATTTAGAGTGAGAGAGTGAGAATGGACGGTTAATTATAGGAAAATCTAAAGAAAAAAGAAAACGTCTTACGTTAAATAAACCCTCCACCTCCACGCAAATACAAAAAGAAGAATACCTACTGTGAAAATGAAAACAAAAATGTTGGATTAATGTTAGCTTTGTATAGATGGTCGAAAGAAAACAGTTAACTTGTATTGTCTGTTATTTAAAGTTGCGTAAGGTTCGTAGAAACACTTATATTACATGCTTCCATGGATTTGGTATCAATAATTTAATGTTGTCGAAAAGAACACTGCAGTTCGTTTTACGTTGTGAGTAATTAGAAAATGATTTTTAAAGCCTTAAAAGTGTTATGTATGAATTTGTCTAAGTGTTTAAGTAAATAAATGAAATTATACCTGAATCCAACGAAGAGTGATAAGGGAAATGTCTAAAGTCGATTCGCTGAAGAGATTGTAGCCGCTATTTTAATAACGGAACACTATAAATAAGTATTCCGCTAAATGTATTCCGTGAAACCCGGAATGAGAATAAGTCTCTACGTAATAGTTAGAAATAACGTAATCCGAAAATCTGATAAATCTGCGGAATGTGAGAGAGCGTCTATTAAATCTATGCGGAATGTATTGTATTATGTATTAAATTAATAGCAGATGAATATAAAATAATAAGGGTTACGTTCTTATGAAGTATACGTTGTTTGTTAATTTTCGGTGTAGATGGGGAGAGTGTTAGTAGTAAAATATTAGATGAAAACATTTTTGCTACCACCTCTATGGAGTATGTTTTGGGGAGAGTCTACGATTGTGGGCCAAAAGTAATATTTAGTGTTAGATGGAGAAAACATACATAAATTGATTCAAACACGCTCGAGCAAATAAGCTTAATATAGTGGTGAGTTTAGTAGCCTGTGATGCATGTGATTATTATCTTACTCTTGCCGAAGATACAGGGGGAAAACGTCTTAATTTTATATTGAAGAAAACGCGTTATAGTAGATACAACGCCTGTAGAAACATTGGTGGAACTGATTGTGTAAAAATATTAAAAGTAATTTACTCATTGTTTAATCATGTAATTATTTATGTGTCAGATATTTTAATGTGTCGATTTTCAATAAATATCAGTGTAGCGGACATCGTTTTAATGTTGGCTCTTCAGTGTTAATCAGTTTTAAAACCTCGATAGTACGATTGATCAGCGTGTTGTCTCCAACATTAAAAACTACACAAAAATGTGTGTCTTTTTGGCTTAGATCAAAGTGCATTATCTGTTCTGATACTAACTCTCATCTGATCTGTCCTGAGTCAGTAAAGAAGAATCCTTCTAGACCGAGCCTTTTTTAAATTTTTGTCCTAATCCAGAGTGCCCCTATTGGGTGCGTTGGATTTTCCCCACATTAAAAACCGATCTTGTGTCTAATTTTACTTTTATGGGGGGGGGGGGGGAATTTATAAGAACTACACATAAGTTGTGCAGCTGGCTATTTTAAGAGGTCATCATCACAGGAAATACTTTCTCTTCGGTAAAGGATGGTTGTCGCTTCTGAAATTCCGACAAGCTTTCCATAGTGTCCCCTCGACCTAGTCTAGGAGAAGGTAAAATATGTAATATAGAGGTTTTCGTTCTCTTATGCTCGTATTGTTCTGGTCATTTTATATTTGTCTCTTTCATTGGAGTTCAGCAATATCTGACCCCCAAACAGTGCAATTACAAATTAAGCAACCTTAGCTTCACTATAAAATTATTGAGACTGGAGAAGAGAATCAAAAAATTCTAATGTTCATTAACAGTGAATCTGGTTACATAACAGTTTATTCTTGCCCTTCTTCTTTCTCGACTGCTCGTCTATCGTCTTGAGAAAACAGCTGGTAATTGGCAACACCAACGGCTGCGTTCAATTACAAACTTTGGCCATCTGTTCGACAAGACATGTAGCAATTAATGATGCTACCCTTTCAAGTATAGAATTACATCGGAATGTGTTCACCTCCGGCAGCTTACATCACTTTCAGCATCAACTGACATATGTCACGCCTATAGACGTTATTTTCTTTCAACATCATTATCAATGATGTCTACTGAAAATACTACTACAGGGGAATGGCAAAACAATTCAGATCCACTTAGTAATGAAATCATACAATATCTAATATCACACATTTGAGAATAAAACAATTACCATTGATGTTTGGTTACATTTAATTTAAAATATCAATAAACATAAAAGCGGTCATATATACATAAATATATTCATTGATAAAACTGTGAGCTGGACAGAATGGATATTCATAATATACGTCTCTTAAATCCATGCGCTTAGCGATTAAAATGCTACTTCCCATGTAAGTGTGACAGAGCAACAAACTTACTGATAGACAGAAAAAAAGCACTCATAGAAATATGTGGACGCATCTAAAATGTTATTTCAAACTAGCGTGAGAGATCGACGGACTTATCGATAGACGGAAAGATCCTCTGATAGAAATACGTAGATGCATAAAAAACTACTACAAAAAATGTGACACCCTGACGATCTTACTGATAGAAGGAAACAGTGTCTGTTAGAAATGTCGTGCGCGCATCTAAAATTTTATTTGGTGACGGTAGCGAGCTAGACGGATATAACTTTATTTCAAACTTAAGCGTAACTGACTGACTATAATGCTATTCCAAACATAAATGCGACAGACCGACAGACCGACATGAATTGTTTCATATGGAGATGTATGAACGCATCTAAAAATCAAATTATAAAACTATAATCGGACAGGTGTTTGTACAATAATTGTGACAGAGTATGTATGATTGAAAATATCTATAACAATTACACATATATTTATAGACATAAAAGAAAATTTTAAATGAAGGAATATTCATAATTAACAAAAGAAGTAGTAAGCTTCATTCAGTTCGGGTTGACCATTTGTAGCATCACAGTCTTCATTTTGGCGCGAGCATCGGCGTCTATGGCTGTAGATGCCTATGCGGGCGTGACAGTATCTTCAGCAGAGGTCGCATGCGTGCTCTGACCCTGGTCCGCATTGCTTTTTGCGGGCTCGACTCTCTGCGGCGTCTTGTGTCAGCTTCTTCATTCTTGACTTGATGGGTTTGGTCAGAGTTCATCTTCATTTAAATAAGTTAGCTGTCAGACCCTCAATAACTCTATGTTGATGTCCACGGTCTCAATATCGCGCTTCACAACAGTCCGGTGGGTCTCTTTCCAAAAGCCAGCTCTCCATACAAGAGATCTCGACCATAATGTATATACTAAATATGATATTAATTTTAAACATTCTAAAATGTTAAACACAATTATTCAGAGAGAAAATTCAAAGATTTTGATATTAATTATTATAAAACAATTATATAATAACTGGATTATTATATACGGTGTTCCAGAAGTCTTGGGCATAGCGCCATCCAACTGTTCGGTTAACTGTATTTTGTAAGGTGCCATGTGCAGTTGGTTTCTGGATCTGTAAAAAAATATGAAAAAAAATAGCCTTATAAAAGGCTAATTATATTTATCTTTACAATGATAGCAGTTTCATGTTACTACCATTCGTAGTTCAGCAAATATAAAGACTTGAAATGCATCCTAGATTTCCCGCCAACACTGTATTTTATCTCTAATTTTCGTTGAATTAAGTGTAAACTTATGTATATGTCTGTGCATACCATATGTGGATTTTTAGGTTAGACTCAGAGCATATTCTATTTAATACACAAACATGACCATGACAGGTACTGGTCAGAGTGGTCCTAAGAGTAATGGAAATACTTCGTAAACTCACAAATGAAGGCTTCACCACCGTATGTGGTTTATAGTTATACCTATAACATATAATTAACCCAAAAATATGACGCTGGTGAATGCTATCACACAGAATAAGAGTGAACCTGAGAGCAATTGACAACTCAGAGGTGACTCCACACCTTACAAAAAATCCAAGTTAAGGGATCACCACCGGTCGCAGCTTAGGTTCATAACAAATATGTATAATTAACTAACAGATTAAAACCTGGCCGATACTATCACTCAGATCAAACGTGATGTCCCGGTTTCGAATCTTGCTAGGTCTAGTCACACGGTTGAATCGTAAAAGTGATGAAAATATGTCTGTGGATAACTATATTATATACTAACTGGACCCGGCGCCCGCCATTGCCTGGGGGAAATGTAAATAGAATGAATTTGTCAACGTCCAACAGAAAGCAAATAGGTCACATCGGATAATTGTAATGTTCGGTTTGGAAGATAGCAATGAAGGAAGGAAGGAATGAAAGAAGGAGACGCGGTTGTAGGCGTTTTCCTACCCATCCCATGGTGCTGGTATAGAAATTCATTTATTGTGAGGAAATAAAGAAGAACACAGGAAAATGAGCACTACTGAAACACACCAATATAATTAAGTAGGTCTGAAGAGCACTATTAAACCATGTGTGTTCGAATGGAAATGATAATATTCACAATAGTTAAAGTTCTACGCATTACATTGATTTCTTTTAAAATTACAACATAATAACGTTTATATAAAAAAAACGGCCATTCCCCCTCTCCATCGATAGCGGAACTTCAACAATATTTTTTAATATATAAAATAAAATAAGTATATGAGTCGACTGGGATCGAACGCTAAACAGATCGGTCTAAAATCTACGTTCGTAATCACTGGGCTACGAAAGTAAACAGAGAATTTATTGAAAAATAGGTAATTTAAACGATGCCTGTAAGCTGGCACGCGTTTTATGTTACGATCAGCGAGGAGATGATCAAAAGTAGGGTCCACCAGTCAAACGTTTTGGGTTATTTCTATACAAAGAAATTTTTTTTTTCATTTTTGGATATTATGCGTGTGAAAGGTGGAGGTTTCAGAAAATGTCAAATTTATATCTTGACGTACATTGATTTAAGTCAGAAGTCGAGTCGCTGAAGAAATTGTAGCCGCCATGTTGGATAATGAAACACTGCAAGGAACTATGTTCATTTATTGCATTCTAAAAAAACAGATTGAGTATAAATCTATCTGTAATAGTTAGAAATAACGTAATCCGATATTCTCGGAAATCAGCGAAATTAGCGGGATCGTCCATTAAATGTGTGCGTAATGTTTTGTATTATGTAGTAAATTAATAGCAGACAAATGGTAAATATTAACGGACATTTTTTGGAAAAGTAGACGTTGTTTATTACTCTCTGGTGTCCGTGAGGATAGTGTCAGTACTGAAGTGTTGGGGGGGGGGGGCTACCACCTATATGGAGTATGTTTTGAAAAGAGCTGAAGAAGTTGGGCCAAAAGTAATATTTAGTGTTAGCTGGAGAAAAATGATAACAAATTTAATAACACACGCTGGAATGAATAAGCGGAATATAGTGGTTAGTTAAGTAGCCTGTGATGCATGTGGTTATTTTCCTATCCTTCAAAAAGGTACAGGGGAAAAATCGTCTTAACTTTATATATATATATATATATATATATATATATATATATATATATATATATATATATATATATATATATGCGATCGCTTAGAAGTGTATCTCTGGTCATATAAATAACGATTTCTACCAAGCATTAAGGTAATACTCTTTTGGAAAAGAATGTAGCCTTTTCAGTCATCGTTTAACACTAAGCTACGAAGGTACTGTCTGAAATACGTTATATATATATATATATATATATATATATATATATATATATATATATATATATAATGCAAAGTTCTTAATACGTTCGTCGAACACTCTCAACTAGTCTTCTATCTGTGTCCGCTTCTAGGTACATATAGATCTTAATTTCCCTTTATTACGTGACAGTTTCTGGTGACGGAGTGGATATGACGACTGCTTGCATGTTCTAGGCTGAATCTGTGAACCGGGTTCGCGCCTCCCGACCGTCTGAAATTGTTACTTTCCTGCACTGATGAGAGCAATACGCTTGAAACGCTAGCGTCTGTGGGTATTAATAATTTTATATTTATTTATAAATATTATAGTAAAAAAGCTGATATTAACGCAAACAAAAAGATAAATTAAGTTACTAACACATTTATAAGCGATAAAACCATCACCTATTTCAGACAGGACTTTCGTAACTTAGTGGTAAAGCACCAGATTACAGTTTATATGATTGAGGTTTTGAGTCCTGCTAGATTTAGATAAGTTGATGAACTGCTGTAACGGCGAAACACGTGTCTGTGAATAACCATTATATATATATATATATATATATATATATATATATATACAGGGTGGGCCAAAATAAGGGTCCTATCTTTAAATTTGAATAACTTGAATTTGAATAACTTCCACAAAATAAAAGTTAAACTCACCAAACTTTATGTGTGTGTAGACTGACCCTTCCGAGATTTTTTGAAATAAACAAAACAAATTTTAGCCGAAAAACACTTCTTAAAACTTACAAAAACTAAAGTATTGTTTTTTACACTGTTTTGAGTTTTTTAAGCAAAAATAATGTTTTCTAAATGAGGGTACGTTCCTTAGGGCTAATACGGCTCATACTTGCTTCGGAAGGGGTTCTTTACTTATTCTAAAAAAAAAAAAAAAAAAATCAATAAATAAAAAAGTTATGAATTTTTAAAAGTAGGACGTTTATTTTTGCCCACCCTGTATATATATATATATATATATATATATATATATATATATATATATATATATATATATATATATATATATATATATAAGTATATAGCATCATATTAGTTAACATATTTATAGAAGCAGATGCTCAGCATCGGTGATGGAGCTTATGTTGATTTAAGTTTGGAAACATTGTAATCTACGCATGATGATTGGCAGTTACTCACCTCCTTTCTTTGAAGTATCTCTTTTTCTCTCTTCTCTCTTTTCTCTCTTTTCTCTCTCTCTCTCTTTCTCTCTCTCTCTCTCTCTCTCTCTCTGTCTCTGTCTTTTACAAACTGAGCTACGAAACTGCTAGTGGCAGTGAGAGAAATTATATCGTATATTAATGGTGGATATGGAAATTTGCATCGATTTAGGTAAATTCGTTCACTTTCAATAATTTGTGTTTTCACTCGACTTGTACCTTTATCTTTACATAGTCATCCGTACAGGAAGTCAGGGTAATTTTCACTTTCATGCGCATATCTACTACTGCTTCCACTAAGGCTCATCGGCAAGTCTGTTTATAGGGTACATTCTTTCTTAGCACCGTTAGTATTTCATATTTCTGATCTAAGAAAGATCTGATTATATTAAGTATTCGTTCAGTAATACCATATGATTTAATTTTCATGGGAAATTTTGACTTTTCTGCTCATTCTGACTATATGTGGAACATACAATTTTAACACAATTTTGATACAACTCTTGCACAATTTTAACAGAATTTTAACACAATATTTAAGCAATTTTTACACAATATTAACACAAAATTTAAACAATTTTTACACAATATTAACACACTCTATACACGCTTGTATCCAATCTTGTCATATATGATCCATACAGACTTTAATCCGTTTATTGTTTCTTTGGCTCACGAGTGAATTTTGCTTTGTCTGAAAGTTTCTTATTTCCACATATTGTGGGCATACATTTTTAAAAAAAATAAAATATCAATTGGTACATTGAAGCTGCATTGCTTCAAAACAAAGTTCTAATGTTCTTGATGATGCAATTCCAGCAGTAAACAGGTTTTACGATGTAGAAATAAATGCTGGTATCGCGCCCAGTTTCATTTTCTTCTGGTGGGAGTAGAATAACTATGCGTTTTCACTGGAATTTTAAGGAGTTCCAGTTTCGGTGTTTTTCTTTTACTGACGAGCTGTCCTGGTTCTTGATTGGCTGCCAAACGAGGTTAGAGCATCCCGTCCGTCCTGCAAGGTTATCAATAGCGGGGGAGAAACTGAAGAATTCTACAAAATACGTTATTGCTAGACAAACCAAGCAAACTTGTTTTCTTCCGGATGGATAACATTTCTCTGCGGCATTCGATATTAAAACGCTCTTTTAATGGAGAAATTTGTTTATCTTCTCTATTAGGAAATAACATTGCTTTCAAAGCACAATCCATTATCATTATTAAATTAGAAGAATAGCCGTCAAAGTAATGGCCAATTAAGTACCCAAAAGAATTGTTTTGCACTAATTTCATATTCTCTTACAAAGATTAAAATCAACATATAATGCTAATAAACCTTAAGTTTAGAACCATTATTCGAATTTTGGTCAAAATCCAATACATGATTTTGATATTAGAAAGTCTAAAATTGAAGGGAGCTTAAGAAGATATTGAAATTCAGGAGAGATTGCTTAATTGAAGTTTTACGACTATATACCAAATTAAATGCACATCTGAAATATTTGAATTTTCAAATTAGATAGTGTGCCCATATTAGGCTTTCCAAACCCTTTAAAATACTTTAAAGAAACTTAAGCTTACAGCATAGTGTTAATTGATAGCTAATACCTTAACATCCTATAAAAATCAGAGATATATAAATTTTTACGAAGGTCTCGATCCCATTTTACTCATTTGCATGATATTAAATTTAACAAATTATAGCCAACATTACGTCCCTTTCACCAAACTCCAAATTCATGATGATTAGTTATTTAGTCTAGGAATCAATCATGTAATACAACTATATAAACAATTTAATCAAAGTTTATTTGCGTATGCTATTTCCTGTATACTTTAATAACGTAATATACATGCTAAAGTATACCTTAGTTTAGGATTTGAGTTATGTTTGAAAAATAATTATATTTTAATAGTTCTAATTAGCCGTAATTTTGTAATTAACTGAACAAGTCATCCGTCATTCTCTTAGCTATTAATGTATTTAACTTACACCTTCTGACTATGTTGATTTAACCTCTTTCTCATATTTATTAAGTTTTTTGTGAGCATTTAGAAATATATATTCAAAGTATAACAAATAGTAGTAATGGTAGTGATCCAACGGGTCACTCGAAGTTTAGTGTCTCTCACTCTCTCTTTTCTCTCTCTCTCTTCTCTCTCTCTCTCTCTCTATATATATATATACATATATATTTATATATATATATACATATATATATATATATGTGTGTGTGTGTGTGTGTGATTTTTGAAAGATTACCAAAGCATTAAGTTCAGTGGCCCAAACAACACCACAACAGATTTTTTCATTCAAAAATTATTTATTCATCATTTTTCAAATTAAAGAGTTTTTTTTACCTACACGTGTTTCACTACCAAGCAGGTACTTGCTTGGCAGATCATCATGGAAAATTTAGTACATTGAATAAGAGTCACAACAACTGGCAATACACAATGTGGTGTTGCTTTTCTTGAGGTTGCTTAAGAAGGGAAGAAAAAATAAAGTAAAATAGAGAATAAAAAAATATATATAAAAAATATATATAATAAAATATATATAAAAAAACAGTAATAAAAAATTTAAAAAATAATGTGTCCCAGTGAAACAGTAATAATGAGCGACAGGCGGCACAACTATGACAAATATATCCCCCCCCCCCAAAAAAAAACATGAAGACCAAAAAACAATCAAAATTCCGTTTCCAGATTACCATTCCAAGCCACTAATATTATTGGCATTCCAGATCTATTCCATCCGAAGGAAACACGATACAAATGTCTTTTTAAAAGCATACGGTCGTATCATCCCTATTTCCAGGTTAAATTCGCTCCTGTTCGAGATGGACTCGCAATGTAGCGAACTAATGACGATCCCGCAGAAAAAACCCATAATAGTAGACATAACATTTTTATTCATAATACATTTCCTAAAAGTTTAGTTTCTATTTTAAAAACTATTCTCTATAAAAACTAATTATCCAGTGTCAGTTACGTCTTTCTCCATTCCGGGAAAATATCCTTTATATAATTTACTGCCGATAACTACCTTGTTGATATTTATCGGAGGGGACGATCTTCATCCCGCAGTTATAATTTTGAAAAAATCATTCATATACTATATATATGCTATATCTATGTCCATGAATAATTATGATTTATTATTTATTATTCAATTATCTATTTGTATGTTACCAAAAATTCCCCCACTCTACTTTGCTTAAGAAGTATTTACTATTGTTATCGTTCAATGGGATATATTCCGAAAGAATATTTCCACCTAAAGATCTCCCCCACCCTATGTCCCGAGTTCTACTGATAATCGAATAAATTCATATCTAAGCCTAAGTACATGCTGCTAGCTCATATCCTCTATATTATACGCTAAATTTTGCCCCAAATTGGCACAGGAAGGGCCCTTACTGACCATCCCGGCTGTAAGGTTATATCCCCCCTTCCCCTCCTATCCAGGCTTTAAGCTTGATAACAGGTAACAGTTTCTATGCAGACAACATTATAATAATTCCTGCCTAGCGTTCACAAAATTATCTCTAGAGGTCATGATGTGGTATGACTCTAATGGACGTAGGTTGCATCTCCTCCTTTTGTTCGGTCTATATTTGTTAGCCCTCCCTAAGATAGACCATTTAAGTTCGAAAGGGTCTTGTCTAGCAATGAGATTTCTCACAAAACGGCCAAGAGAAGTGTTAGGTCTGTCTATGTTTTCCCTGAGGCTACCCCTGAATGAACTCATGTGATTTCTGAATCTATCCTTGAACTCACCCGCGGTGGATCCGATATATGATCTCCTACTACTTTCTGTTATCACTTCGCATCTGTAGACAATGCTTGAGACCCTACAGTTTTCCCCCATTGGGCAGTTGTTGAGAGCTCTGCAGTTACAGTTGTGTGCTGGGCCGTTGCTGGATGTTCTGTTACTATGCATATTCGCAACGGTGGTTCCCCCGTAATTGTGGTTGCTGAGATCAACATCAGAACTGAATGTGTCTTCCCATGGTTTAGCTATCTAAGAGTTATTATATCCTATAATCATCATAGTTGTGCCGCCCGTCGAGAAGGTGTATTCTCGCTCATTATTACTGTTTCACTGGAGTGCATTTGGGACAAATTATATTTTTTGTTTTTTATTACTGTTTTTTATATATATATATTTTTCATATATATTTTATCATATATATTGTTTTATATATATTTTTTACTCTCTATCTTACTTTATTTTTTTCTTCCCTTCTTAAGTGACCTCAAGAAAAGCAACACTACATTGTGTATTGCCGATTGTTGTAACTCTTATTCAAGGTACTTAATTTTCCCTGACGATCTGCCAAGCAAGTACCTGCTTGGTAGTGAAACACGTGTAGGTAAAAAAACTCTTTAATTTGAAAAATGATGAATAAATAATTTTTGAATGAAAAATATTTTGTGGTGTTGTTTGGGCTGCTGAACGGAATGCTTTGGTAAGCTTTCAAAAAATCACATATAAATGCTCTGTACCCTGTAATCGAGTATCATCGAGCTTGTCTTTAATGGAATAATCCCAGTCTTCACTGAATAATCTTTTTTTCTAAGTGAAAAATCCAAATATATATATATATATATATATATATATATATTCGGCAACGTCAAGTGTTCTTGTAGAATAAATGTTGCAAAGCTAAAGGATAAAATAACTGCTCTAGACCTGAAGAATAGGCTTTACCAGATACAGTTTGATAGTGCGTGACAGTGTTTAAAGAAGTGTGTTAATGAAAAGAATAGTAGAGGTTATTGGGTGTCATCAAGACTGGTTTGATGAAAATAAAGCGCACATCGCACAAATTCTACAGAAAAAGCATGAACTTCATCAAAGGCGGATTGATAGCGGCTTGTGACATCATGATCGTAAGTGTGTGGAACAGTCATACTTAGCTACTAAATCAGAATTGCAGGAAAACCCCAGACGGATGAAGGATGAATAGTGGCGACAGTAGGCTTGTAATATTCAGAATGCCGCTAATGTTAAAGAGAGTAAAGCAATGTAATACCTTCTGAAGACAGTCTAGGGTCCTAGCCATTCTAGTGTAACCCCATTAAAATCTAAGGATGACACAGAGTTGATTAGGGATCCAAGAAAACTATTAGATAGATGGACAGAGAATTTTATTGATCTGTTCATTTATCTGTCGATAGTCAGTACTGATGTGATAGATAGTTTGCCTCAGAGGGCTATCATTGCCGAAATGGATTCTGTTCCTGTCCTCAATGAAGGAGGTATAGCAGTTGAGATGCTCTTGGTGGATATGGTAAACATGCTTTAGTCCTTCGCTGTGGTAAAAGATCATTGGCAGTGCCAATTAAAGGGTTGATTGACAACATCTGGTCTGACGGGCATGTGTACCAAGATTGGCGTGATACCATTATGGTATCTTTGTACAAGGGTGAAAAGGAGAAAAGATGAGTGCGGCAACTATCGAGTCTTCTCTTTTTTGAATGGGACAAAAAGAGCATTTACCAGAATCGTGTTAAATAGTCTGAATGCTTACATCTGTCATGTTGTGTTCCCTGGGAGTCAGTGTGGCTTTAGAAGAAAACGAGACACCACTGATATGATCATTGTAGAAAATGGCAAAATAAAAATAAATAAACAGGAAAGAAATGTTCTACTTGTAAATGTATTTTGTGATACGGTGCGTGTCTGGTGATATTGGCATCACTAAAATAAAATATTGACAGAGTTTGTAGGTGTCGGGTGCCAATAGTCACTGTTGGTAGCGACAGCGGCTGGGATTTGAATCTCATTACGTTGTTGATAAGAGAATCTGTAATCGAAGAGATCGTTCACTTTGCCCACGAGAAAATAACTGTGTAACCAAAGTCATCGTTTACTAATCTACAATATTTCCCAGGAAAACCCCGAACAATAAAAAATACTATGTAGGAGTATTGATTTACTCCTCTTCAGGAGTTAGGCACAATGCCAGTTTTATCTTACTCCCACAAGTAAGATGTGACCCAAGGTCGGGTCGGGAAAGTGGGGTTTGAAAAGCCAGCGCCCGAGAGGTGAGCACTCTGGCCATTAAAAATTGCTTGGGCAACCCCGTCGGCATTCCCAGTAGGGGCGCCTCAGGCAGTAAGCAATAAACTTACTCCTCCCCAAAGAGGGGAGGCGAAGCCTGGGAGGGTGGACCCATTAGAACTACACAGGACAGACCCATAGACAGGCGTAAATCAAGTCTCGAAGGCCAATACCATACCAGTCTATGGGGTGCAGTATCCATCGGAACAGATACTACACTTTGATATTAGCCAAAAGGTCAAGAACGGTTGTAGGAGTAACTCCATATTTAAAAAGCAGGTATAACAATTCTAAAAGCACATTAAAAAAAAACATCGATTAAAACACTACTAGAAAACTATTACTGAGAGATAAAATAAAGCGAGCGCTTGCCAATAATCAAGTGAAACATATTACGATTGATCAGCCTATGTCGATATTTAGACAGCCCATATAAATTATGTTCGTATGAGAATCTTGAAATTTTAATTTTAAAGATTTGAAAATCTTAATAAACTGTAGAAATTAAATGGCAAACAACTGTAGACTAACTAACTGTAGGATAACTTCACTTTTGGATAACTATAGACATAAATAAAATAAAATGTATGAATAAATAAACTAAAATGAATCAACATATATAGTAGCTACGAATAAAAAAATGTATAGAAGAGAAATTATTCCAATCATGCAACAGTAAGGTCACACACGGACAAAAGAGATGCGCAAAACCCAAACAAAACAAAAGAAAACGTCCCAAGTAAAAGTCAGACAGGTCTTTATTTGTGAGAAGCACGGCAATTAGCCAATAAATACATTAACCTGTAAGAAAGAAATAAAACCGAATCTGATTGGTAAGTTAGCGAGACTAAACACACTGTGATATATAAAAAAAATATCGTATACTTAACCTGATGATTCCATGCGAGGATGAAACATTGACGCATCTGTGTAGCTAAATTTCCTTAGATATGTTTTCATATTACTATAAATATATAGACACAAATATATATATATATATATATATATATATATATATATATATGTATGTATATCTATCTAATATATAAAGTAGAGACGTTTTTTCCCCTGTACCTTCTCGGAGAATAGGAAAATAACCACATGCATCACGGGCTACTGAACTCACAATTACATTGCACTTATTCACTCGAGCGTGTTTTAGTATATCTGTTATTCTTCTTTCCAAACTAACACTGAATATTACATTCGGCCCGGCCGCCACGACTCTCCGAAATACCAACTCCATATAGGTCGTAGTAAAAACTTTCCTCCCTAACAATTCTGTACTGTGACTACACTCATCGACACCGGGAACTAATAAACACAGTATAATTTAAACAAAACACCCATTGTTATTTCGTATTTGTCTGGCATTATTATACTACATAATATTAAGCAATACGCAAAAACTTAACAACCGCTCCCTTACACTCCGATGATTATTCGCGAATATCAGATTACGTTACTTGTAATTCTACCTATAACTTCTACATTTACATTCATTCCGGAATTAACCGAATGAAATTAACGAACACAGTTCCAGCGAGATTTAATCATTCAAGATGGCCTCTAGAATTTCTTGATCGAATCGACTTCTTACTTAATTGAATAAGCGCCAACATACTGTAGAGCAAAAATATTTCCATTTTCCAAATCATACACCTACACGACGTATATTATAGAAATTATTATAGTATATATATAATGATGACTTTGTTATTTTTGCTTTTATAGAAATTGAGATGTAAACAGTAAAAATATTCAAATTAGTTTCAATAAGGGTAAACTATTTAAGAAACTTAATGAATAGGCGGTTACTGGGGAAGGGGGGGGGGTAATCAAAACAAAGTTTGGAATGAGTTGAATGGTATAACTATTTAGGAAATGACATTATTAATATTTATTTAGTTTTTATAAAATTACTATTGATCCCTCTTCCTTCAAAAATGACGAAAAAATATAATTTTTCGTCAGTGTTAACACTAATATTCATTAGTAAACATAGTATTACTCACTTTTTAATTCTTTATATGCAAATTAATATTAAAATTTCTGATGACCTAAAGGAAAAACACCCACCGTTGACTATTGATTTAGTGAAGGATTTCTTTCCGGGTTTATTTCAGTCGGCGTGGGCATTCTGATTTGCTATTACCTTTTAACTTACCCCCCGCCCCACTACATTAAATATTAAATTATTAATACTTACAGACGCTAGCGTTTCAAGCTTATTGCTCTCATCAGTGCAGGAAAGTAACAATTTCAGACGGTCGGGAGGCACGAACCCGATTCACAGAGTCAGACTAGAATCTGCAAGTAGTCGCCATATCCACTCGGCCAACGGAAACTGTCACGTAATCAAGTGAAATTAAGATCTATATGTACCTAGAAGCGGGCACTGATAGAAGACTAGTTGAGAGTGTTCGACGAACGTATTCGGAACTTTGCATTAATATATATATATATATATATATATATATATATATGTGTGTGTTTGTGTTTATATATATATATATATATATATATATATATATATATATATATATATATATATATAATAAAGTAAACATTATTAAATAACACAGAGTGTTTTCCTAGATAAGACATCTATTTCCCAATTCTCCGAATAGTCTATCTAGTATTTCGGTCAACTTGGTGGATGTAAGTTCCGTTGTTTTTTGTTCCATTTTTGTTCCATGTTTATTTTTATTTTTTCGCCAGTACTTCAGATTTGATTTATCAAATCATCTTCACGCGGTGTTAGTCTTGGTGTCTTTACAACTCCGTCTTTACTGTTGAGTTTCTTCCACGGCTGGTAATTTACGACTTTAAAATTAACATTTGTAGGGAATAGATGTAGGGAATAGCACGTAATTACATACGAATGCCATATCTCATCCCTACAGATGATAATCTTAAAGTCGTTAATTACTAGACATTAAAAAGCTCAACAGTAAAGACATAGTTGAAAACACACCATGTCTAACCCCGCCTAGTGATGATTTTATAAATCAAACCAAAAGTTCGTATGAAGAAAGAGAGAATAAAAAAGGACCTAGAAACTCACGGAACTTACATATACCAATTTGAATGAAATACTTGATGGACTATTCGGAAAATTGAAAAGATATAAAAAATTTCTCATCACGCGAAACACTTAGTGTTATTTAATAATATTTGGCTTAATTAAAATATGCTGTCTAAATACAAAGGTAATATATATATATATATATATATATATATATATATATATATATATATATATATCGCCCCCAAACTTGGCTGGACTCTGTAGCGAGTAGTATTAACACAGCTGTCATCGTGGCTTAAATGCAATGTTTCTTTACAACGTCGAACTCTCTACGGCAGTTGCCTTTAAATAAGATTAATCTCTCGCTGCTTTTCCGAGTTGTTAACTACGACCGTGTGGGCAAAAACGTTGTAATTTGAGTTTGAAATACAACTCATATTCCAAGGTTCGAGTCCGGCGACCGGTGTGTATAATGTTTCTCTACACTGACGACTCCCGTAAGGATGAAACGTATACGTGTGTAGATATAAAAAAATATTCATAATTAATTAATTAAATATATATATATATATATATATATATATATATATATATATATATATATATATATAAATAAGGTGGTTTACCAGGGCGCAACATTTTAACAAGAATTATTAGTTAAGTAAAAACGCAAAATATGTTTTAATTATGCCACGAAATGATAAACCATTCTTAAAAAGAAACACACTAATGAGGTGACTTGATAAATTTTCACTGAGCTTACAATTTGACGCAATCTCGTTTATATTGTAGGTGGCTCTGAAGATCAATTACAGAAATAGTCCAAGGTCTCCTCATTATTCTCTCACAAGTTAAAGGAGCCCCAAGCGACAGGTAATAAATCTGCCTCTTCGCCATTCGTTTGAGATTTTGTCTTAGAGGATGGCACCCTGGGATGTTGCCAGGTAAGTATTTAAACCAAGTGCGCCATTTATTTTGTTTGTTTCAGATAAACAAACTTTACACAGAAACAAACTGAGTAGTTTATGTACGTTTATTTAACATTTAAAGAAATATTTGTTCATACAACAGTCGTACGTGTCGTTCTTTTTCATTCTTCGTTTTTGTTATTTCCCTATTTTGCGTGTATATGTCTATTTGCAGTAGTCACTCTTATTATTAGTCGTAATTCATATGAACTTCTGTCAGCGTCATCCAATGTGAATATTTCTACTTGATCTATAAATATATTGCTATGGAATTTTTTTTTTAATCTATTAACCCATTCAAGGGTTTTGCTAATAGACTAATAGCTTTTTTGCCAGATCGGATTAACAACAGAATTAACGTATAACATTTTAAGGTGGAATTAGATTAATTCATAAATAATAGTAAAAGAAGAAATTAAAAGGTATTTTTTAGAAGTATCAGATGAAATATTACAAATTGTTTGATTTTTGTATGAATATTGCATTAATAATTTTAAATGTTCTGTTTAATGATTTTTAAGGGAAGAGTTAAGAAGAGGGCTTAAATAGAGATTCTATAATAATAATAATAATAATAATAATAATAATAATAATAATAATAATAATAATAATAGCCAACATAAAAAACGAACACAAATATCTACACAGGCAATTTTAAATGGAAAAAGAACCACACATATAGAAAGAACAACACACGAGCCCAAGAGAAGTGAACACTGCTAGAATTCTATTAAACCCCAAAACTCAGTCATACACACATATATATGATAACATCATTATCGGCTAGTACCACACAAAACTGTCGTGAATTATCAAGAGGGCTGAAACGACTGAGGAAGGATAGCACCAGCAAGACATTCACATGAAGGGTGCAGGGGGTACTGGAATCTTGGAGATAACGCAAAATGATTTACAACGGTTATAGAATAAGTTGGAGAGTATTAGAAACCCGAGGAGACCTGTTGTCACTCAGACTACAAGGAAACACAACTGGGGCACTTCTGTAATATATATGAAGCAGCTGCCGATTAAGAAATCGAAATTGAAGAGTTCCGTTTTTTTTTCTCCAAGTACCATTCATTCAGAATTCACCGGAAGTTGAATTTAGTATTTAGAAAATGGAGTTAAATGAGATTAATCTTCGAGACATTGGTAATTTAATGAACCAGCTGCAAAAAACAATAGATTTTTTACAGGCACACCGCCTGATTTCTTAATGTTAGGGTTAGGGTTTAGGGTTAGGGTTAGGGTTAGGGTTAGGGTTTAGGGTTAGGGTTAGGGTTAGGGTTTAGGGTTAGAGTTAGGGTTAGGGTTAGGGTTAGGGTTTAGGGTTAGGGTTAGGGTTAGGGTTTAGGGTTAGGGGTTAGGGGTTAGGGGTTAGGGTTTAGGGTTAGGGTTAGGGTTAGGGTTTAGGGTTAGGGTTAGGGTTAGGGTTTTTTATTTAATTTTTTTTACTTCATATAATAAAAAAAAGAAATTGTTAATTGTTACCCAAAAACAAACCAGTCTTGCATGTTTTTATGTTGTAAAAAAATCACTTCCGGTTGAATTACCTCCCTTTACTTTCAGTAGAAGGACAGAAAATCTGCTGCTTCATATATACTACAGAAGTGCCCACAACTGGTTATTGTCAATTAACAATCATTGATAATGATTGGTGTGAAAACCTTTAGTGAGGAAATACTGATACGAGTAGTGATAACATGGAAAATAAACAAATTAATTGAGACATTCAGAAGATAATGAGGAGAATACACGTTCCAGGAGGAGTAAAACTAATTCCCTGAACAGGTTAGTTTTGTACTACTTTCATGTCTTCTTACAAAACTTAAAATCAAGACACAATGCTGTTTAACCATATGAATAGAATCCGTATTCCAATGTCCAGAATGTAGTATAATTCTAATTTGTATCAAAATGCACTACATGATTTGGATTCTAGTAAATGTCTAAAGTTAAGAGGTCTCCAGAAGAATTTGAAATTACAGGGAATCTTCTTTAATTGATTTCTAATATTTATCGCTTTAATTTAATTTACATCTGAAATATTTGATAGGTAAATAAAAGACAGATAAGTGATGTAAAAGAAAGTCAGGAATCCCTTCCCTTAATTAAAACCGACCAGCAGAGGTCGGGCACAGCATGAACACCGAAACTACAGCAACGAATGACGACGAGATCTTAGGAAGGAGCAACAGAAGTAAAACCTATCAAAGTAATTACGAACGAAAACAAAACGAAACGAAACTCCCATCAGTAAAGAACGAAGAAGGGAAGAAAGTAAAATTAGAAACAGAGAAGGTGACCATACGCTTCCCAAACATTTTAACAGACAATATCACAGACTTAAACGACATAACTTTTGCAGGGACCAAATCAGTAATTATAACATCAGAAAATTGAAGCAAAGCCCTGTCAAAAGAATAGATTAATAAAATCCGGATGAGATCTAAACTGGAAACTCAAATATAGACCTCCTAATAGCCTAATGTAAATGGTAACTTGTAATTAATGAAGTGTTTTTAAGTAAATGTCGATATTAAATAATCCGAAAAGTTGATATGTCATTAAAAAATAATCCGAAAAGTTGATATGTCATTAAAAAATAATCCGAAAAGTTGATATGTCATTAAACAGCCATACAAAATAGGCAAACATGATACATTGATTGACACGTCTCTCATATTATTTCTATGCTGAACATTTAAGGATTTCTTTTGCTAGGATGGACCCGATGAAAACAGTTGAGAGTTTTAAACATCCGAGATATCCTCGAAGTGTGGATCGGAGACTCAGAATAATCTACTTGTGAGGATTGAATCAAACGTATACAACAATACCGGTTACAACAATGATCTGGAGAATGCCGTCTACGTAAAATATTTAGGAATTACACTCATTTTTTTGTCTCGAAACACAAATTGCGAGGAAGGAAAAAAAGAATTACCTCTTTCTCACGTTCTAAATATCTTGAACATAAGTTACTTCAAATACCACGTATTTGCCGGGTGAGTTTCGACAGATAAAGGTATAATGTTATCAAATATATAGTTATCCACATACAGACTGTTTAGCTGTATCACAGCTCTTTAGTGCGGCTATACCAGCTAGTGCCTCAAATCGGGATTGAACCGCAACCGTCGAGCTGACAGTCGGCCCCTGTATTCATAAATTTAGCTAAATGTATATATATAAAAATTACGAGGCTAAGTTTAATTGCCTAGAGTTACTTAATTTAATATATATATATATATATATATATATATATATATATATATATATATATATATATATATATATATATATATATATATATATTCTTTGTAGAATGGTAGGAAAAATCCCAGCAGAGTGCTCGATTAATTAAGAATCAAAGTTAAAAATTAAGAGCATAATATTTATTTATTCTGGTACTAATTTTTCTGTACCAGAATAAATAAATATATATATATATATATATATATATATATATATATATATATATATATATGCGCGTGTGTGTGTATGCGTGTGTATATATGTACAGAATTAACTACTAAACTAATGAACCAATCATTATAAAGTGTAGAATATATATTTTAGACAAAACAGTGAGTTACAAGAGCACATTATTTTTTGTAAAGTTTACAAAAAAATAATGTGCTCATGTAATTCCCCCACCAAATTTTACTTTTTAAATAAGCGAAATTTAAAAAAAATCTAAAGTGAAAATAATTGCTCTACATCAAATTTTGAGTTCTATTATGTAAAACCATTTTTACCGGACCAGTGATTGCGCGTGATCGTCAATATGTGCGGAGTAAAATCGTAAACTAATAAACTTATAATGAATTGTGGGAGACGTATTTTACGCAACACGGTGAGTAACGTGGGCACAGTTTTATTTTTGTTAAACAGCACCTTATTAACAGAAAATACTCAAAAGCGAGATACGATTTCCTACTATCGGACAAAAACACTAACTGTGGAAGCGTTCTGTTTGCAAATACATTATTCACTGTAGATTGATTCAAGTTTGATTTCCTATCTTCACACTAAGTGAGAGTGTTTGCAAATACATCATCTACTGAGTATACTACCCTTATTTTATTTCCCCCCACCTACAGTAGAATAAATAGTGATAGTGGTTGTGAGCTAACGAGTCCAATTCCAAAATACTTCAACGTATAATTATATGGTGCAATAAACTTGAGCTTACCCAACTGAAGTTATGGTCTGAGAAATATTTTAATTTTGTTAAGTTAATCCTTAATTCATCCCAATTATGGATTATAAAAACGACTGGAATTTGCTCAAATTTGGTGAATCTGGGTAATTTTATGTCATTGGCGTGTAGTTTAAACTTCATTAAAATTAGAGGTACAAATTCTTTCGGTAAGATGTTTAGGCTTCCTTGCGCACTTTATATGAAAAAAGTATGAAGATATATTGTGAATGAAAACCATGCTGATGCATATAAGTATCAGTATTTGTCGAGTATTAGTGCGAACATGGCGGCAGTCAACTCGTAATTGAGTACGATTGGAGGGAGGTGAAGATTCGATGAGAGCGAAAATAAAAAGTGAGTTGCTGGTATAAGCTACTGTCTTCATTCTCTGTTCGTTTAGCTTGCTGCTTCTTTTTTATTGTTTACTTTCTGTATCGAATGGAAATGGAGGGGGGCAGTCAAATAAATAGCATCGTGCTACGCTCGACGTACCTGAACGAAAAAAAAATGATTTTTTCACATGAAGGTGTGAACTCGACATTTTCCAACTATTGAAAAAAAACAGACGGCCCAGAAGAAGCATAACATCCCCCCCTGTAAAGTACATATAATCACGCACTAAACAATGAAAACATATTCACCCACTGACAAACATGCTCAAACACTAACAAACGGCATCATATACAGACACTGAAGGAAAGCAAACAAATATTTACTCACACAAGTTCACATATTTTTACACACTAACAAAACAGAGGCAAGCAATTTTATACACCTGTCTATTACTCACACACGCATATCCATATACTCGATTGTCTTCGATCTCTCTGTAAAAGGGTTTCTCAAAAATACCTGACATGAGGATACTTTACTCCACAAGTAAACCCTGACCAAACATTCAAAATAACGTAGTATTCGATGCCCAAATAAGATCTCTTCGGTTCGGCTATGCACCAGCTTATACGAGGAATGGTGCATCTTCTCCCGGTGATGTTACCTCAAGTAAGACCACTTTGCTGGATACTCCACTAGACTAAATGAATTCTTGGCCTGGAATCCGGTAAGGCCAATACACCAAAAGAAATATATATTATAACATAATAAAATGGTCCATTGGGGTGAGGAGAATTAATCTTCTTAACTTCTTTTCTAACTCAACGCTTGAAAGCTAAAGGAGTATTTTATTGGGACAGGCGAATACCTATGTATCTTATATAGATATCAAGTGTCAGCCTCAGGAAAGAGCCCCTTGATTTCTGAGAACTTTGACTTAAGTAAAATGAAACAAAGACAGAAGACAAACATATTGACATACACACTTCTAACACTCGTGTGTCCTTTTTCTCACTGGACATTCTACAAAGAAGAACTTTCAACTTTTCTAACGAACTATTTACTCACTCATCATAGCTTTCATGTCACTGTAAAATGTTTATATATACATGTGTTGGGGTTGTTTACCATGTTTTTCTCGCTTTCATTTTTTTATAACCTCGTAATTTAGGTTAATTATAAATAATAACTTGTAAATAAATGGATGAACTATCAAGAGAAACGTTTAACAGATTTATTAAAACTGAACACAGAATGAATTAATGAGTTAATTGGCCGCTGAACGCGATTGATATATTCACAGTCTGACGCCGTGGTCTTTGTTTACCTTCTCTCCGGACAGATGACCCTTTTTCAAGGGCGATAACTCTTCACTTCTGAAATTGTTCAAGGGAGGTAATCCCGTTTTCGTTAGGTGTCCTAACACATTCACAACGCACTGCTGGTCAATTTAGCATTCGTAACTCATTCTCAGCTATTCATAACGTGCACTTTTGTCCATTTTAATAATTTTTCGCAGATATCATTGCAAATTGCCAGCGTAGTTATTTTGGTATATTTCCAGAGACTCGGCCGTTGTCTATTTCCTATTTAAGCCAGATCCATCTCATCAATTGAGAAACGGATTATAAAGGTAAACCAGCTTATAATACTTATAAAGATGTCTAGAGTGTGCATATGATTGGTAAAAATACCCAGCTCCTTAGACGTTAGATATTTGAACATCAAATCCGTATAAACAATATATAATATAAAATATTAACTATTTTATTTTAATCTTGCAATTTGTTTTGATTGTTTATAATAGTGAAAAATTGCATTTCTTTATTTTTACTCTTTTTTAATATAAAACTGATAAAAACAAAAATCTCCTTTCAAAAACTAAAGCAAAAGAAGTATATCTTTTCTAAATTCAGTCGTACTCGTTCGTAAGTTTAGAAAACAAAATAAGCTGCTGTATGTTTAACAATCCCTTCGAGTTTCAAGTCATAGGTTATTACGCAGTAACGGGAATGGTTAAGTGAGATCTACTGACATACACTTATAGAAGTAAAATGATCGCATCTCCGTTGATAACTACTGAGATGATTTTTGACGCCAGCAAGTCGAACATTGACGCTGACAAACAATATGTTTCCAGATTTGATTAGAAATGTCCACAATGGCGGATCGACATGAATTATTATGGAGAAAATATTCGAATCATTTGATTTTTATAGATGTATTTTCATTGTAACCTACATGGCACATTTTACCACCGAGAACAGCACTTGTAGCAGACAATACGAAAATAAACAAAAGTCCGAATATAACGCGCCTAGCTCTGTACCTGACTATCTTTCTCGCTCTTAGACACAAAAACCTGAAGCGATCGGACGTTTGCACGACATCCTTCTCTTTCACCAGGTTCTTTCGGTCTGAATATAGCAACATTCTCGTGTCCTGGGATCTGAATATTCTTACCCATCCTATGTACTTTACGTATTCATATCCATATAAATATCTCACATTTATCAGCCATCAAAAAAAACAATATATATGTAACACGCTCTCTCTTTCCATTAAATAAAAGTTGTTATTTTCAACCATGCTTTGTGGTTGCAGAGTTTGTTTTCCCCTTTTAGCTTCTCTCAATCCGATCCCTTTAATATAGCGTGTGTTTTTACTAAAGCAAACATTCGGTTTGTCTGTTTTCGGATCCCAGAGACATAGACGACCATCAGGTATTACACATATATATGCCTCCTCCCCAAATACATCACCACCTCACCATTGTAGGAGCGGTGGAAACGTGGTAGTGTCAGTAATATTCCATCTGGAACTCCGAATCTTTGCAGGGACACACATGGCGGACAAGTTTGCCTACAACCGGTCTCTGGTTAGAGTACAGGAGTCAGCATCAGAATCCGTCATCCTCTGGTCGTTTCTGCTTTTGCGTATGGCAAGCAAATAAGTGTCAGGCGTGGAAACACAAATTAATGGAATAAAAGTGGCAACGTTGTATTTGCGTCAATTTTTGTGTTTAATTAGCCAAACCTTTCCAAACTTCGTATCATCATCATCATCATCATCATCATCATCATCATCATCATAAACCACCACCTAAATGCATACATTTTAAATATTCCTTTTATTATATATAACATAATGCTTGTGTTTGTACATGTGTTCGTAGAAGCTTTGCATTTTTGTGTGCATATGTTTGTACGTAACTACGCAGGTACGTGTGTGCGTTTGTATGCGCGCGTATATGTATACATGTGTGCGGGGTAATTCACAGGTTATTTGTGCATAATTTTCTACCTCTTGTTTTTCGTATGAATCAGCACGTCAAGTTTCTTTTTTAACCTGCTTTATTTCTGTTGTTGGCATTGACTTCACCGATTCTTATTTAGAATCACATACTCACACAAGGAAATTTCCAACATCTATAGTAAAAGTGGTTCTATAGATCTGAAAGGATTCTAACACGACAGCCAAAACGGTCAGTTCGCGCCTACGACCACTTTACAACGTCCACCGCCCATCTTTCTACCTGTACGAACGCGTTTGTATTTGTGTCGATCTGTATATATGTTTAGGCTTGTTTCTGTATACTTTAATAGGTGTGCTTGTCTTTGTGTATATTTGTATGTGTGTATATGTGTGATTGTATTGTAAATGTGTGAGTGTATCTGTTGCTGTCTGTTGTTGTCTTTGTATATCTGTGCGTTTGCGGTTTGTCTGCGCATGTACCTCTGTCTGTGTGTGTGCCTATCTCTTACTATCTACCAGATTACCTGCGTATGTTAATGCATTGCGAGAAGGAGAAGACGTAAAAAACGCCTCATGCTGCCTTTTGAGAAATTAAGAACTCCACCTGGAATGGATCATGCGCTGTGGGCGCGCAAGTCCATCTAGCGTAACTTCTGCTGGGCACGTGATGACAAACACAGGCCCCATCGCAACCACCACCGCTACCCCCATCACCTTTCTAAACTGTAAACAAAAAGAAGGAAAAAGAAGATGAAAACGGAGAAAGTCGCATATCATATATAAAGATGTTTACATTTGTCCCGATGTTACGAAGCTTCATTTAAGGACTGGGAAAATTTAATAGTCACAAAAAGTAAACAGGGATGTTGTTACTCGAAAGATATATTTTACAAGCTCTCTGTTGAATACTACTCGAAAATAACGCTTCTTCTTTTGCCGTATATATATATATATATATATATATATATATATATATATATATATACATATATACAAGAAAGTATGTCTGGCTTTGTCTATGATTGATTGAGGAACCCTATATGCTCCTGCCTTACCTATAATTTGAATGGAAATTATGTTGATCATAGCAATAGTCCGAAGAGATTTAATATATACAACTGATCAAATTTAATACTGTAATTTTACATTTATTGCTATCGGACAGCGCCGAGTAGAACACAACAGATTAAATTTTTTGCTATCGACTATTTTTGAGTTTATTTCGCTTCTTTCTTCAATAAAGTGATTGTCCTCATTCCTCGTGGTGTTGATAATGGTAAAAGTCAGAAGAGAACCTTATAAAACTTCAAATAAAATCCAAGGAGATTAAATTACGAGTCATTTCCTGAAGATTTATTCTCAAGGAACGACTCGGCATTTTCTTTCCAAATTAGTACATAATTACATTAAAATATCATTGAAAATGGTTGAAAAAAAGACCCCCGACGTAATCTGCTCCAGTTAACCCTCAAATAATTATTTTTTTTTAATTTTCGATATTATTTGTAGGCAACGCTAATTGGGAATATATCCGCTTTGTGTGTGTTTCTAGTGTGGTTTTTAACTTTTAGCTGGACACACACACACAGACAGATAACTTTCGGTTATACAGGGTGACGCATAAGTTTTGTCTCCCCGATGTGGTATTTTGTATTCGATATTTCTGTACGAGGTCGTTTTAATTTGACATAGTAAATTTCCTATCTGGTTGCTAAGATATTTAATTTTTCTATTCTTTTTTAAATTTTAATCACGCCTTTATTATTAAAATAGAAAAAAGCTATGTTTTTCGAGAACGAATTGTGGTCATGAGAGCAGAAAAAGTAGAAATTAACAAAGAGAAAAGTCTCTGAGAAAGTTGGTATAAAAAATGCTTCCATTATATCGTAAAAGTGCAGAAAGCAGGCACATTGTACTACTATTTATCTACCTCCCACAAGGTAAAATGTGACACAAGGTCGGGAAAGTGGGATTAGATAAGCCAGAGCTCGAGGTGAGTATTCTGACCATTTAAAAATTGCCTGGGCAGCCTCGTCGGCATTCCCGGTAGGGCGCCTCAGACAGTAAGCAATAAACTTACTCCTCCCCAAAGAGGGGAGGTAAAGCCTGGGAGGGTGCACCTCCTAGGACTGCACAGGACCAGACAACCCCCAATAGACCGGCGTAAATCCAGACCCAAAGGCCAGGACAATACCAGTTCATTAGGTGGGTTTAAAAACCCGGGCTGAACATTGTACTAACAAATTAACAAATTGGCACTTCAACAAGATTGTGCCCCGGCACACACATCAAAGCGTTCTATCGCAGCTATTTATTGTGTATTTGGTGGTGGATTTTTGGAAATGTGGCCTGCTAACCGTTCTGACCTAAACGTGATCGAGCATCTATGGAGAAGGCTGCAAGTAAGTGTGGTTGAGGAACCCAAACAGGGAAATCGAAAAGAGTTAAATGGCAGGGTCCAATACTAATGGAAAACAACTCCTGAGGACAAGTAGTATCTCAATAATCTCGTAGAATCCTTTCCAAAAAGGATTATGGAATGTCTACAATTAAAAGTGTTAAGGACAAAGTATTGATTTGATAGTTGAACTTTATTTATGAAAGAGAAAATATTTTTCGGTTCATTTTTTCCTGTTTTTCTTTTTAAAAATGTCTAATTGTAATGCTTAAATTTGTTCTTCCTGGGTTAATTTAGACCTATTGATATTACAACCAATGTGTTAGAAAACACTGATAAAGAGATGCCCATAATGCTCTGAAATGGAAACATCTTATAGTTCCAAATTTGGGGACACACATTTTGGGGGGTCACCCTATATATATATATATATATATATATATATATATATATATATATATATATATATATTACTATTTCATGTATCAATATAAACTTTTATAAGGAGATATAATTTTTTATGTATCAATTTTCAGTATTTACTTCAACATTGCTCGATACGTAAGTAGAGCAAGGTAGTAAGCTATGAAAATATATTTATGGCAATTAAGCTACAAAGAGTCTCCCGCGTTTCATCCGCCGGGGGGAATCTTCAGGCTAAAATTATCCCCTGGGGATGAAACGGGGGAGCCTCTGTGTAGCTTAATTACCATAAATATATTTTCATAGCTGACTATATATATATATATATATATATATATATATATATATATATATATATATATATATATATATATATATATATATATATATATATATATATAAAGAGAGAGACATACATAAATATAGATATAGATATAATTATTAGAAGGAATATCTAGATTTGTCTGGGATTGAATGAGGAACCATATATGCTCCTGCCCCCACCTATAATACCATATGAAAATGTTTTCTTCTATTTACATTTTGTAAAATTTAGTTAGACCCCAATGATCGACTACGTATTTATTGAATGGGTGCGGTGCATGTAGAGTTACATTTATTGAAATAATTTATGGGGCATCGAGGCGCATCCGGCTTTTCCAGGGTATTAAGGCGTATCTCTACTACTTCTCCAAGTCCTAGAACACATATTAACGTTTCTATTTTGATGTTTCCTTTCTATTATTTTAAAGTTATGAATAAAATAAAATAAAACTGATTTCTTTTTTATTAATGTCAAATGGAGGTGATAAAATCGCATGTTATGTCAACATCTCTTCCTACTTCAAGTGCTTGAACCTGTTAGCTAGTTCCAGTTGGAATTATTGTGCTTTGGTAGATAGCAACTTGTGGTTTAGGCTTTAAGATTATTTTATGAGTTTGGCTCTCTCTCTCTCCCTCTCTTATGTTGGTGTTGATTCAGAGCGAGGCGCGTACAAGACATGGCCTTTGCCAGTGTTGAATTTCTTGGGGGGTAAGACAGCTGTAAAGTTAGTATGTAATCGATTTCGTTCTTTGTGGTGTTGCTGGGGAAATCCAAGTTTACCTGTGCTAAGCTTCTTCTTAAAAAATGTGTTCATAATCTTAAACTGGTGTCTCTCACAGAAATTTATAAGTGCATCTCCTCTGGTATTTTATATTCCCGCAACTTTAGTGTTAAAGTCACCAATGACGATGTTGTAATGGGCCTTGTTGTTTGTTATAAGTTCGTCGATGTCCTCATAAGTGGCTTCGACTTCCTCGTCTGTGTGGTCGGTGGTTTGAGGTATGCCTGGATAATTTTAGGATAATATCTGGCACTGATTTTCATGGTAATTCAGACTTGATTTTGAAGCTGATAACATTGCCTGCGAGGTTTAGATCACCTCCACTATGTTAGAAACGGCACTGGACACCGCTGGAAGAGACACGCCACCAAGACCGGGCAAACTTTCAGCTGAAACCTAACAACTAAAAGAGAAAAGATTACAGATGAAAAGAAGAGGCACGAATATTCAACACATTGAATATTCTGAAGTATGCAAGACTATACGTCGCCGAATGAATGAAGAAATCAGGGCTTACAATGAAGAGGAACGGCTAAAAGGTTTGAGAGAGAAAAAGGTCTTAAAGCTACTAAGACGAAACAATTTCTCGAGAAAAACAACATAGTCGCATTGAAGAAAGACAATAGCACCCTCACAACTGACTTTAATCGGTTACTCAGATGTGAATAATTTTACACCGAGCTCTACAAAGCCAGGATATACCAATATTAATAATTCATAGACATTGAGAAGGCTGCTACACTACCCCTTCCAGTACTAAAGCCCAAAGTACAGTCTGCAATCAAATGACTAAAGAAAGATTATTCTCCAGGATAAGATGATATTACGGCAAGTATTCTCCAAGACGGGGGTGAACCAATCGCAGAGATTCTCACCAGCTTATACAACAAATGCCTTAATAAAGGCAAAAAGCCCAACAACTGGAAGAATGCATATTATCATCCTCCACAATAAAGGAGACTTGGAAGATATTAAAAACTATAGACCAATAAGCATACTTCCTATTGTTTACAACGTATTTTCCCAAATTCTTCTCAAAAGGATCCAAAACACACTTTTTCTTTTAACATAGTTCACCCCAAACAAGGCAGGCCGCCACTGTAGAAAAAAGAAAAGGGAGAAAGTTGAGGGGGGGGTCAACCTAAATTGGGATCTGCACAGCGAGATGTATGTTTACATTAGTTTTAAATTTCTGCATGTCAGTAATGTCGGGGAAACACGGGACAGGGAAAGAGTTCCAGAAGCCAGCTACCCAGAGAACACGCTAGCTTCCGACCAGGATTTCCCAACATGGACCACATTCAAGTTGTAAGCAAACTCCAAGAGAAAGCTAATGAGCACGGTATACCACTTTGTTTTCCTTTGTCGATCATGAAAAACATTTGACTCCATCGAATTCATCGCTATGTTCAAATAGATGTTCACATTTTTAAAAGTCAATGAGTTGACAGCGCTTACATCAACTTGTATCAAGATCCTTACGACGGAGCGACAACAACTTTAAACGTTATGGTTGAGCGACAGCAACTTTAGAACTCCAACAGTGTAGTGGAAAGATTAATGAGGTGTCAGACGAGACGATAACAGTTCGGCAGACCTCTTTACATGCTGCCTGCAATATTTGGTGATCAATAAAATTGACTGGGAAGGCAGAGGTATCAATATAAACGGAGAATACATTGCTCATCTCGAATTTGCCGACGATATCATTGTCACAATTCACACACCTCAAGAATTAGAAGGGTTTCTTAACGACATTCACAATGCTAGGAATATAGTGTATCTTAAAATGCACACTGAATAAAAAAGAAAGGTTATGTTCAACAAACAAGACACAAGTGAAAATGTTAAGGAAGTTGACAACTACATCTACCTATGGAAGATGGTGAGAAGTGGCGCTGATATAATGCCTGATATCAAACGGCGAATTTCGTTTTGATGAACAGCTTTCTCCGGAGTGCGCATCATCATTAAGAGTAGACAATAAACGATGAACATGAAGCAGAACATGTTCGATTAATACACGATGCCTGTTCTGACATACGGTAGCAAAACATGGACACTTAATAATGCAGCGATCAAAAAACTAAGAGTGGTACAATGCAACATTAAACGCATTATGCTTTGCATCAATTTACGTGATAGAAAAAGAAACACTTGGATCAGACAGCAAACTGGAGTAAATTACATCATCATCACCGCACGAACGGTAAAACCTATATGTGCAGGTCACCTTTCGAGATGAAAAGACAACAGGTTGACATATAGAGTGACAGAATTGACCCCGAGGCAATGGAAAAGACCTAGACGAAGGCCAAAAACCCGGTAGAGAAACGACCTCGATAGCCAACGAGGTACTACTTGGCAACACCTAGCCAGGAATAAAACAAGGTGGAAAGAGACCAGGAGGGCTTCCTCCACCGATAGTTATTAAAAAACCTAATGATGATGATGATGATGATGATGATGATGATGATGATGATGCAAATGTAAACCCCCGAGATTATTTTATTCCCTTTGATCAAAATAAACTTAGTACCTCAAGTAATGTAGTTTCTAAAATATATATTGTTATGGTCATTATCGAAAAAACAGTAGAAGTTCGTAGACAAAGAAACAAACAAACTATTATGAACTACAATTATGTCTGTTAACCTTCTCCTAGCCATATTTATATCTCCTTAACTTGAAGATGTCTAGTAACGTCATTGTTTTATATAGTATATTTGTGGTGTCACTGTCTCTTTTCAAGAATGCAATTGAAAACTAACCCCAATTCTAAAATATAACACAACTTTTCTAGAGTAATATTTACGAGAAATCAAATGCATTAGATTTTTATCCAATTATCGTGGAGTCCGCATTCTCACTGGATATGCATAAACAGCAAAAATGAAGTTTCGTATCATTTTATTTATAACTTAAAAGCTGAAAATTGTAAAATTAAAAAGAAAAGAGTAACAACGGTAATATGAGGTTCAGAGCTAGAGTCGAATGTACACAAGGGTTCTACATTCATTCTCGAGCGACACTGGGTGTACCTGAAAGTATATACATATATGTATGTCTATCCAGCTACAACTTTGATGTGTAAGGATGACGTGGTGTGCAGATTAAGAATTAGATTTACAACTGCACTTTCAAGATACGTTAATAGGCGTGTAATTCCTTACTGCATCTGCCCTCTTATTAGCGTGTGTTGCAGGTTTGGCTTTGAATTGGATCTGTTTATGTTTCAGCCAGTCATAATATTAGCATTTGAAGAAGCATGTAAAATTACTCAAGTGAATTATTTATTTTATATATATATATATATATATATATATATATATATATATATATATATATATATATATATATATAATACATAGATTGTGCATATAATATAATATATAAATATAGATAGATAGGTAGATAGAGAGAGGGGAGTTACATAGAGACAGAAAAGGTGAAAGTGAAAAAGAGAGGGTATGTTACTCAGTGAGAGAAAGAGAAAGATAGGGAAAGTTACAGAGAGAGTAAGAGAGAGAAATGAGTAAGGGAAAGAGTAGCAAAGACAGAGAAAGCGAGCAAGAGGGAGAGTAATTCACGTTAAGCTAGAACACTGGAAATATTTTTACATATCATATAATAAACTACCTGAAGTACCTATCCTTGCCAGTTTTCTGACATGTGCCTCTTCTTCCCATGAACTAAACTGTAAAAATAGGTTTTCACTTAAAACTTTTATGAAAGCAATTTTTAAAAAGGTTCATTAGTGACTAATTCATCATAAATCTTGATATGTGCGCAAATCGAACACAGACACATGAAAAATAATTGCCACATCTGGGCATAGTTCAGGCATAGTCTACCAGACCAAGCCCATTTCCAAACGCCGAACTATTGCATCTCTGTGCTTGTTTTACAACATATATATATATATATATATATATATATATATATATATGTATGTGTGTGTGTGTGTGTGTGTGTGTGTGTGTGTGTGTGTGTGTGTGTGTGTGTGTGATAAATAAAGGATAAAACTCAAAGCATAAAGTAAACGTGTTTCGATCTTGCCGGTCTTGTTAAAATCTAATTCTATGTCCACATTTTAAAATCACATCATTTCTTCGATTTAATTAAATATTTTGTCTCTAAATCTAATTATTTCACTTTTCTCTTGCAAACACAGGATATATGTACTATTAAAGACTTGAGGCGTATTCGCTACCAGATTTATTTGTCAGCATATTTCGGGTCCAGATTACTGCTTTTCGATTAATTTTTTTTAATGTTGTTATTTTATCAGTTTCTGGCTGGAAATGAGTGTGGGTGTACATAGGAATACTATTTATGTATATAGGTGTATCATTACTTTTAAACCTTATAAAACGAAATAGTCAAGTACATTTGCAAAATCATATATGATTATGACGTACTGAATGGAAGTATATCAAGGAGATAGTTGTCATGATTTATAAACGGAGCAACAGCCTGCGATTTGATTGAAGAGAAGGGCGTTCACGAGAGTTGAATTTTGATGAATTGGAAGACACTGTTAATGCAAAACAGAAAAAGAGTGGCATGACAACGCTGCACTTCAAACTGCAAAAAGTTACCAGGTTAGTATATATCATCCATCATATTCAATAGACCTCGCTCTAATAGATTACAGTAACTTAAGAAATTTGTGAAATAAGTAGATGACGATTTTTTTAGAGGAGAATGTGAATATATGTTAGTTTACGTTTTAAGGCCAATTTTAATGAAAACGTTTAGTGAGTGATGGAAAGAGTGAAGATGGGAAGATGGTGACTTCATTTACGATTAAATAGATCTTATAGTGTGTGTTGTGCTTTCTTGTTTGATTGAGTCTTGCATATTGACAGAAATGTTGTTGCAAGTTGCGACCAGATACATAAAAAGTTATTTCGTTATATACCTATTTCAAACTTTTTTCTGAATGATTTCAGTGATATCGTTTCATAGTAAAACAATTTCGAAAGTGTATTTTTAGATATTATATATATATATATATTATATATATATATATATATATATATATATATATATATATATATATATATATAAATATATATATAATGATATTATCAATGTTCGTTGTTTTTTGTAAAACTGTGCAATAGCATTTTCGAATGAAAAAATGCTAAATAATTCGAAAGTTTGTGCAGTTATAATAATAATAATAATAATAATAATAATAATAATAATAATAATAATAATAATAACATTAATAATAATAATAATAACAATAATAACAATAATAATAATAATAATAATATATGACTTGCATCTAAATAGTTATGGTTTCGATATATTCTTTCATTAGATTAGATCGAAATCTTCTCAATATTGATGTAAACCACATACAATATATAAATATATATATAATTATGTTTTTAATAAATACATATTTTTAATATCTATAGACATACATATTTCGTGTTTCCTAACACTCGTTAGTATGGTTGATGTTCGTGTACTGTTGGTCAGACGATTTGAACCCTGGTTCAAGTATTATGAACCCCGGCTTCTTATTGCTACAACGTCTTAACGACCACGCTTTTAAATGAAACAGAAATGCGTCTAAATGTAAAAACAAGTAATGAGATGTAGACAATGTGTTAATCTCCCAAAGGGAGAGAACCTCACAGCATGGCTAAATTTGGGTCTTCGATTTAATTTGTATCAACGGGTTCAACTTATCACAGCTTAATAATTGTTTCTTATTCTGTCTTGAAGACATACTTTGTCAAATAGTGGAGAGTACTTGTGTGTGCATATTTTTTCCTTAATCGTTTCTAGATGCCTGATTAATGTTCGAGTTTAATGCTAGAACTGGCAGATGAATCTTTGCGTACCTGAGTACTTTCGATTCTTTCCGGAGCGATCTTCAGGAGAAGGGTATCGAGTAAAGAACATGTATTTTTTAATGTTTAGTTTTGGTTTTGACGGGAGCCGTGCGATTTGTTGTAACATTCATAGATCATTATTATTAGCATGAAATAAATTTTAGGATGCTTTCACTGTTATCGAAATTTATTGTATTAATTCTCTACTATTTAACTATATATATATATATATATATATATATATATATATATATATATATATATATATATATTATATATATATATATATATAAATTCTTTGTAGAATGGTAGGAAAAATCCCAGCAGAGTGCTCGATTAATTAAGAATCAAAGTTAAAAATTAAGAGCATAATATTTATTTATTCTGGTACAGAAAAATTAGTACAACATTCGTACCGTCGGTTTCAAGCACGGAAGGTCTTACCCATCCGGCTCTCTTCAGCTTCTGTTGTCATCTGTTTTGGAAATGTGAGGTCACATGACACTCTTGTTGGGACGCGTTATTTGCTCAGTGTGTTGTGTGTGTTTGTTTAAATTTGAATTTAGTGTCATAAGACCGTTGAGATTTAAAACACGGGAGAAGAAAGAGAATTCAAGATTAAAGGGAATAAAAAGGGAAATAAAAAAGGGGGGTAAAAAAAAAAATATATATATATGAAAAAAAATATATATATATATATAAATAAATATAAAAAAATAAAAAAATATAAAAAAATATAAAATAATATAAAAAAACATATATATATATAAAAACATTTTAATACTAAGAATAAAGGAATAAAAAAATAAAAAAAGAAGAAAAAGAGAAAAAGAGTATAAAAAGTGGGTTAAAAAATATATATATAGAGAGAGAATAAATTGTAGAGAATAAAAAAGAGCGAGAGAGAAAGAAAGAATAAAAATAGAAAGAATAAAAATATATAAATAAAATATATAAATAAAAATAATAATAATAAAAAAAAATAAAAATTAAAAATTAAAAATTAAAGATTAAAAACAAAAATAATAAAAATAAAGAAAGAAAGGGTTTCTCTGAAATTCCCGTGAGCCAAATTATGAATTTGTATCATTAGCCGTTATATTTTTGAAGGTATGCGTTCTAAAAATCGTTGATGTGTAAGAATCTTTAGATTGGAGTGATTTTTAATGAAGGAATTCGGATCTAAGGGAGGTAACTAAGATGGAAATATGAAATATTTGAGTTTGTTAAAATGGGTTTGTAAATTAATCTGGTGGTTGATAAAAGATAAAAAAATAAAAAATTAAATATTTTTGCATTTTGGTGAAAGTCGAAGTTTTTGCTCTTGGAATTTATGTGGATATAATTTTTTGAGTAATCTAGTGATTGATAATTAAATTAAATATTTTTGTATTTTTGTGAAGGTCGGAGTTTTTGCTCTTGAAGTTTAAGTGGATATAGGTTGATGAGGTGTTTGTTCGTTTTTATTGTGTTTATATTAGTAGAGGGGGGTAGTTAGACATTATGTGAATCGGTCAGACCAGTTTATAAGCAATGCTTGCCTCTTGTGTACACATCCCTTGAATATTTCATCGCGGACATTTAAACAGGCTGTATTCGGATCGATGATGGCTTTTGAAATGTGGTATTTTTCAGCGTCACATAGAGGACATCTGTTTATGGCTGGAGAGAAGGATGGTTTTCTCTCAATTATTTTCCATTTGATGGTGAAGGGTGTGTTTTCTTCTTTAAGCTGCCATATTCGGGTCGCGAGTGCCGTATTAGCCTTGTTTTTGTATCTGAAGGAGTTTCTGTGTGCATATAGCCTTTGTTTGAAATTTCCCTTCGTCATCCCAATATATTTTTCTGCATTACTGGTATTCTGGTCTGTGACGGTTGCTTCATAAATGATTGAATTGATTTTGCAATTTCCCTCCAGGGGGCAGTTGTTTTTGTCTTGGCATGAGCAGCCTGCGTTTGTAATTGTTTTGGGTTCTGCAGAGATAATTTTTCTTATTGAAGGGGCAGTGGAATAGCTGATCTTAACAGAATTTCTGTTAAAAAGTTTGTGTAATTCATTTGTGGGTGGGAAGTGTTTGTCGAGCAACTTGAGGAAAAGTTGGCCTACCTTTGTTTTGGTATTGGTCGAATAGGGTGGGGAAAACCAGATCACCGATCTCCTTCTATTGCGGGTCCCCCGTGGTTGGTCTCGGTTGGGGGTGTATGAGATTTCTTCTCTGAACCCGCTGTCTCGGAGCGCTTTGTTGTAATATGGTGCTGCTTGGTTGAAAATTTCGGGACTGGATGAAAGGTTTGAGATTCTTTGGCTAATATTATTGATTAAATTTTTAAAGATGGTGGGGGGGTGGCAGGATCCCTTGTGTATGTATTGGAGTGTTTCATTGGGTTTGTGGAAAGGTTTGTGTGTATTGTTTTTAAGGTTCAGTGTGGTATCTAGGAAGTTTACTTGGTCTAAATTTGTTTTAATGGTAATTTTGAAGCCGAGATTATGGAAGGTGTTTGTTAATTCTTTTCTAAATCTATCTAATGTGTTTCCGTTGTGGTTGCGTGACAGACAAAGTCCGTCATCTCTATAGAGACCAAAGAAATGGTCTGGAAATTTATTTTGGAGTGTATTTAATATAAGCAAGCCGACTAAGTCACAGATGTCTGCACTGTCGTAGGCCCCCATTGCAACATCAAATGGGTCCTCTGGGTTTGATTTTTTAACCCAAGCCCTTCCCTCGAAGAAGAGAAGGGTTTGTCTTGCTTGCAGTATTGTGTCTCTTTCTAGTTGACTGATGTTTGTGTGTGAAAGTGCAAATGTTAAGGCCTTATCTAGGGTGTCTTTTGTAATGGATGGGTAGAAGTCTTAGAGAAACCCTATCTTTCTTTATTTTTATTATTTTTGTTTTTAATCTTTAATTTTTAATTTTTAATTTTTATTTATTTTTTTTTTTATTATTATTATTTTTATTTATATATTTTATTTATATATTTTTATTCTTTCTATTTTTATTCTTTCTTTCTCTCTCGCTCTTTTTTATTCTCTACAATTTATTCTCTCTATATATATATATTTTTTAACCCACTTTTTATACTCTTTTTCTCTTTTTCTTCTTTTTTTATTTTTTTATTCCTTTATTCTTAGTATTAAAATGTTTTTATATATATATATGTTTTTTTATATTTTTTTATATTTTTTTATATTTTTTTATATTTATTTATATATATATATATATATTTTTTCATATATATATTTTTTTATTTTTTACCCCCCTTTTTTATTTCCCTTTTTATTCCCTTTAATCTTGAATTCTCTTTCTTCTCCCGTGTTTTAAATCTCAACGGTCTTATGACACTAAATTCAAATTTAAACAAACACACACAACACACTGAGCAAATAACGCGTCCCAACAAGAGTGTCATGTGACCTCACATTTCCAAAACAGATGACAACAGAAGCTTAAGAGAGCCGGATGGGTAAGACCTTCCGTGCTTGAAACCGACGGTACGAATGTTGTACTAATTTTTCTGTACCAGAATAAATATATATATATATATATATATATATATTATATATATATATATATATATATATATATATATATATATATATATATATATATATATATATATATATATATATATATATATATATAATGAAGAAGAATGGAGAGGAATTAGAGAAAGCAAAAGCCAAATCAAAATTCAATTCAAAGGTTCAAAGCAATGTATTTTCCGCAAAAAGGCAATTTATTCAAGTTAAATTTTCCTTTAGCCAGGCTTTTCAAAGATAGAATAAATTGCCTTTTTGCGGAATATACCTTGCTTTGAACCTTTGAATTGAATTTTGATTTGGCTTTTGCTTTCTCTAATTCCTTTTCTATTCTTCTTCATTTCTACCTGCTCTATCCTGGATATTGAGCTGTATACTCTTCACAATAGGGTTTTACCTTTCCTAAAAGTTCGCTTTTAGTACACCTCTTTATATATATATATATATATATATATATATATATATATATATATATATATATATATATATTATAATTATAATTATCTAACTACTAATCCAATGTAGCGGAAAAATGAAAAGCTAAAAATTGTTTATATATTCATCAACGTTTCGTTTTAATTACAAGACTTTCTCAATATGACTGATTTTTTTAAGATTGACTAATATGTTTTCTTCAAATTAGTCATTTTGAGAAAGTCTTGAAATAAAGAGAAAACGTTAATAAATACATGAACTATTTTCATTTTTTGCCTTTTTCATTTTTCCATATATGTATGTATGTATATAGTTATTCACAGGCAGCTGTTTCATCGTATCACGGCTACTCAGTTTGGCTAGACATGGTGAGTGTTTCAACAGATTCAAAACCCGACCGTGAATGTCGTAATCATCGTTATTACCCCTGAGCTATCTACACGAAGCAAGTGGTTTTTAGTTTACATTTCGCTCCCAGATAAATATATTCTTATTAAGAAGAGTAATCGTACTATATAGTTGTTTTATTAACATATGCTTATGGCAAACTACATATAAATTTGCGTATATCACTCATTAACTACAATCTACTAGACTACAATATACACAACCGAAATTCCGAACAACAAAAATACTACATAGGGGAAACCAGCTTCTACTTAAATACAAATATTTTATGATAAAAAAAATTAATTTGTTAGCATAGAATTAGATTAGCACATAACTATAGAATTATAGAGTTATTGAGTAATGTGCTATACTAGCAAAAATATGCGATCAGATGTGGCATATTATTGCTAGCAGCATTAATATATACTTAAGACAAGTAGCTACTTACCATAAGTATATTTTTATAGTACTACGTGGTTCCTCTCGTGCATAAAGTACAGTTGAAGTAAAAGCGGAAATAACAATATATACATGATATATTATCTGATAATATACATTAAATAGTAAAATATGTATATATATATATATATATATATATATATATATATATATATAGTTAGAATGTAAAACGCGATAAGTCCAATTCCTCGAAATTGAAAAATTAAACAATAAAGGACGAATATATCAAATCCGAACTTGTACTTAAAGCTTATTTTAATTGAAAGCAAAAAAAAATATGTCATTTTGTGAAACGCTTTTTGTAGTGATAGCTTCGCTATTTTGAAAAGTGCGTTTATCGTGTTTATCGCGTTTTGCATTCTAACTTTTCACACGCACACACACACATACATACATATATATATATATATATATATATATATATATATATATATATATATATATATATATATATATATATATATATAATGATAAGTCCAATGACCAAAATTCCGTCGCTATTCATGATATTTATTTTGCAATTACAAAATTGTTTTGACATGCAACATGCTATAATCAGAAGCAATTACACGCTGCTCATCGGAAACCTCGATATAAAACATTTATAAGAATGCTAGATCATGTTAAATATTCAAGAATAAAATGGAAAATAATCAACACTCGTGCTGAAACCCGCCTCTTTTTAATATGATGACAAAATTCAGATCTTGTCGCCATTTTGATTTTACGGTACGAAGATTTTAGATAATTATGAGAAAACAATAACAAAGGCAAAACAAACATAAAAGTTAAAACAGCAAGTAATTAAATATAGTTTGAAATTAAAGAAGATATATTATTATTATTATTATTATTATTATTATTATTATTATTATTATTATTATTATTATTATTATTATTGTTGTTGTTGTTATTATTATTAGTGAGATCATTGCGAAAAATAAATTCCAGCATTCGTCTTATATAAGTAAGGAGATTTTAATCAGCCGAGTATTCATATCGGCATATTCAGATGCTTCCTAGATTCCAATAATTTTTCTTTAATTAAACTAACTCTTATAAAATTACCTAAAGTCATGAGAATGTATAGTTTATCTGGATTTAAAATTAATTAAAATTAATTACTAATCATTAAATCAGATAAGTGTCAGAAATAAATATTAAAAGTAAAAGAGACAAGGTCTAAAAAAGATAACTCTATATTCATAAATAAGGCTAAAATAGTTCTTTTTTCTTATCT
>OY744527.1:108357121-108367121 GCA_963556195.1 Sepiola atlantica
GTAAGTCTTCGTAGCTTATGTGGAAAGGTTTCCGTATTCAAGGATGTTCCTTAAGATTTCAGCCGTTTTTATCATTGCCGTACGTTGTATTGTCTCAGTCAGCCCTTTGATTCCAATTTCTCCCAGTCTGTTCCCTAGGTTATTAAGAAGTGTTCCTAGTGCTCCTACGATTAGTCGTATTATATTTACTTTCTGCATACTCAATATCCCTTTCAATTCTCTGTCGAGTTCAGTGTATTTGCTTCGTTTTTCTGTCTTCTTGATCTTCACCCTGTGGTAGGCTGGGACGGCAAACTCTACGATTTGGCAGGATTGTTCTTTCTTGTTGACTATTATGACATCCGGTCTCCTTGCTTGTATGAGTTTATCTGTTTGTTCTTTCATATCCCAAACGATTTTGTGTTTTTCGTTTTCGAGTAGTGTTTCTGGTTTATGTTTGTACCACTTGTCAGAGTGTTCGAAATGCATTTGTTTAAATAGCTCCTAGTGTACTGCTTTTCCCACGCAGTCATGCCTATTTTTGTATTCTTTTGGGGCTACTTATCATAGGATTTACTTATTATGAGATTCACTGTTTCGTCTCTTTTTCCACACAATCTGCATTTACTGTTTCCCTGGGTTTTATTTATTTTAGCTTTAATGCATTTGGTTCTAATCGCATTGTCTTGTACAGCTATCAGTAGGGATTCCGGATCTCTGTTCAGATGTCCTTTTCTCACCCATGCTCAACTATTTTTGTGCGTCTCTCTTTTTGTCATTCTTATGAAACGTCCATGTAGTTGTTTTTCTTTCCACTTTTCTTTACTTGCCTGTATTTTTCTAGTTTCGGTGCTTCATGAGTTGTTCGTTCGGACGTCGTCTCTTGCTGTCGTGATCAGGCTTTTCTGTGTTCTTGTTTATGTATTTGTCCAGTTCTTTTTAGTGTCGTCCACACAGTCTTTTATACTTACCTGTCCTCTTTCCCCTCTGTTTCTCTTCACGTAGAGTCTGTCTGTATCGTCTTTTGGTTGTAGTGCGTTGTGCATTGCCATTAATTTTCTAGTCCTCTGGTCAAGGTGCCTGAGTTCTTTTTTTGTCCAGCTTATGAATTGTCCAGACAATCTTATTAGTGAAACTGCCCATGTATTTATTCGTTTTATTGAATTTCTGTTATATAGTTGTGTTTCTAAGAGTTTCCTTGTTCTTCTCAGATATTATTTTCCTATCTTCTCTTTCATTTCTGTTGATTTGATTGTGTCTGCTTCCAGAACTCCCAAATATTTATAGCTGTCTTGTTCGCTTAGCGCCGTCATCTGCTCTTGCTTGGGTAGTTTCATGATCTCAGTCGCCTCCAGCTTTCCCTTTTTTATATCTAGCATTCTGAATTCTATTTGAATGTCCTGACTGAAGATTCTGGTTGTATTTATCAGCTTTTCCAGTTCCTTTTCGTTTTTTTTTTAAATAACTTCAGGTCGTCCATTACATGAGGTGGTCTATTCTTTGTTCGGTGCCTGTGAACATGTATCCTGCATCACATTTCCTGAGTATGTAGTTTAGTGGCATCATGGCTATGATAAATATTAGTGGTGATAGGGATTATCATTGGTAAATGTCTCTCTGTAGTTTGATCTCTGCCAGATGTTGTCCTGCAGGTGTCAGTTCTAACCTCATTGGTCACATTGCTTTCTTGATGAGATTAATAATCCTGTCGGGTATCTTGTACATTTTTAAGCATTCAATTATCCATGCTTGAGGGATTCTGTCGTAGACATTTTTGTAGTCTATCCATGCCATAGATATGCTCCTTTTCTTGCTTTTGACTTCCTTCAGGATCTTTTGATCTATGTATAAAAGATACTGCGTCCCTCTTTTCCCTTTTCAGCATCATTTTTGTTCATCGGGGAGTAGCCCCCAGCTGTTCAGAGAACGGTGAATGTGCCGTTAGAATTTTTTACATTGTTGTTAAGACTGTTATTAGTCTGTAATTGCTTGGGGTCGTTCCCTTCTCAGCGTCTTTTTGTATTAGCGTTGTCGTTCCTATGGTCATCCACTCTGGTACGTCTGTTTTATGGGTACATCTTCTCAGTTTATGTGCTAGCAGATCATGTAGGGTTGCGAATTTTTTGAACCTGTATGCATACATTCCATTGTGGCCAGGTGCTTTTCAGTTTGCCATTTTCATTAGTGCTGTCTAAATAGTTTCTTTATTAATTTCTGTTCTTGTCCCTTCTTTAATTTCCTGTAGTTTATCTTTCATCTTTTTCAGAGATTTAGAATTATCGTTGTGATCTTGAGCCTTTTCCTATATTTGGCTCCACAAATGTTTTGTTTTTGTCGAGTCTGGTTGTTCTGTTGGTGTTTTTTTATCCGTTTACGCTTTTGTAAAACTGGTTTTTATTGTTTTCAAAGATCCTGTTCTGTTTGTACTGTTCCGATTTGTATCGATATCGTCTCAATGTTGTTGCTTTTGCTGCTATCTTTTGTTTTAGTTTTTTTATGTTTCTTATTTAGTCTTTCCTTGCGATTCAGAATGTTGCTCTTCGATCGTTTACTGTTCTCCTTCATCCTGTTTACGGTTTTAGCTTCTTTTTGAAGTTTGGTGATCTAGGTTTCCAGTCTGATCTCCCACCCCGATTTCGTCTGTCCATTCTTTTGGCAAGTCTTTTTCCCTCTTTTTAGTTTCATACTTATTGATTTTGCCCCCGTATACATCAAGTTGTTTAGGTTTGTGATAGCGTCTGTTAAGATGTACGCGAGTACTCTGTTTATTTTCTCTGTTTCAACTTTTAATTTCTTCCAATCTTCGTTCCTTAGGAATGGGTGTTTTGTTTTGTTCTCGGACATTAAACCGTTTGATGTTTTCCACTTCTCTTGCTTCTTCCTCATTGAGTTCTGTGGTTTCGTGGTATTCGCCCTCTTCAGTTTCTGTGTGTATGTTTTGCCCGTCTTCTTCCTGGAAGTTTTCGTCACGTGGTGTTTCTTGATCTGTCACGCCATTAATCTTTTGTTTGATTTCCATAAATTCCATCTCCGAGAACCACCCCCTCTTTAGTATATGGCTTGCTTTATCTGCTATCCTTTGTTCTGTTGTATGGTAGTCAGTTGAAATGTCCCATAGATCTTTCATTCGTTTCCAGTATCCTCTTGCTGTGGGGTAGCGGCTTTTGTACTAGTATTCTATTACCAGTCTGTTCTGTTTTGTGGTCCATTTTTTTCTTTGACTTTTTTGGTTTGTTCTTTTCATTCCTGCTTCCTTGTGTTTGGTCCGTGTCCTTGTCATACCTGGAATTAGATGGGTTGCTTACCTGTTTTTTGTCTGTGAGCTTGTTCCTGAAATTAAAGGAGCGAACATTCGCAGGATGCGGACCGGGTCCCATATGTTGGCCATTGAGAGAGCACCTGCCCATCGTGACATTCAGATCTTTATTCTGAGTTTCACGGCGTTTATTTGTATTTGTAGACATTTTCTCATTATTTACGTGTTTTTGCAACACCAGGGCCAGGCTTAGTTTATCTGTGATCCTGCCACAGGGATATTGTTTCTCTCAGTTTCATGAAGGTCAAAGTGCACTATTACACATGCATAAAGACACATTTATGAAGAGAAAAAATATGAAAATAAAAATTATTATATATATATATATATATATATATATATATATATATTACCTAATCCCTTACTATAAGTTTTCTATGATACTCTAAGATAATATTTTTAAAAAGACGATAGATTCCCCTCCTATATTTTTTCAGATGAATTGATGCCTAGTTAGCAAACGCTTGATTAAGATTTTAAATGCTCATCGGCTCATTAAAAAATAACCGATTTTTTTTTCTTTCGCGTGACTAATTACTTTTCTGATGAATTCAATTTCTATCAACTCAAAGTAAAAAAAAAATACAATAATAGCCCCCTGAAAAGAAATTTCACAAGCAAGTTATTAAAATTCACAATAAATATAACATTTTTATATCTACCCAACAGACGTCTTAAATCGGCGCGCTCGAGATTTTAAATGTTTATCGGCTCCTTAAAAAATAACGGAAACTTTTTTACTCACGTGACTAATTCCTTTTTGGTGTAATCTAACTCCTTTAAACTCAAAGAAAGCAAACTACAATAATAGCTAACCCCCTTAAAAGAAATCTTAGAACCAAGTTAATCCACAATAAATATAACATTTTTATATCTACACAAAAGACGTCTTGAATCGGTGCGCTCGAGATTTTAACTCCTTATCGGCTCTTTAAAAATATTATTATCATTATTATTATTATTACTGTCTATTTATTTCTATAATTATCACTTGTAAACAAAGAGGTTAACATTATCGTTAGTTATAGTAGGCATTATCATTTACCACAGTGCATGTATATATATATATATATATATATATATATATATATATATATATATATATATATATATATTATAATATAATATGAAGTAATAAAATAAGGTGTCAATCAAATTTTATTATAATTCAAGGTTCAAGCATAATATCTTATAGTCCTTAGCCTATGAGTCCCAAATCAAACTCCACAATTGAGCACTACAACTAATTTGCACCATAACTCTAGACCTAATAATTCTACTATCCATCTTCCGCCTCAGCAAACCGATAATGAGTTCCCAATGGAAGGTAACGCTAACAATAATATACAATCAATTAACCAACCTAATCCACATCATGAAAATGCAGTAAATAGAAATAGACCCGTGAATAGGAATATAAATGGCTCAGGAACAAGAGTAAATCCTAAGATACACACATATATTGGTGCCACAGAAAATTTAATTTAATCTCGCATTTCTATGGATAATTACTCCTTCAATAACGATGTCGGTAACAACAAAACATCAGTGACCACTCTAGTTAAAAACTTAAGATCCAATAATATTCCACACAATATAAAATGGTCCATCCTAAAAAAATCAAACTCCTATAGGCCAGGATCCAGATCTTGTGGTCTATGCAATTCAGAAGCCGTAATGATAGCAACTGCACCTAAACATTTAAATCTGATCAATTCTAGAAATGAATTAGTCTCCAAATGTCGACATAGAAGGAAATTCAAGTATGCAATATAGAAACCACCGCCAATCCCACCGTAACTGATTGAGTGAGTAAAGAGACCGGGAGTGTCTAGTTTTCGAGATGGGTTCGCTTAATCCTCCTTACCTAAAAGATTTAGACTCTGAAGTTTTAAAAGTTCAAATATCTAAATTTTCAAATACTAAATATCTTTACAACTTCTTATTTAGGAAAAATTAAACCTTAAATTAAATTAAACTTCTAAACTAAACCTTAAATTAAACTTCCTAATCTGATAAAATTAAACCTTAAATTAAACTATTAAATTATTAAATTCTGATTACTTTAATAACTTCGTAATTAGGAAAAATTAAATATTAATGAGGAAAAATTAAACCTTAAATTAAATTAAACTTCTTAATTAGGAAAAATTGAACCTTAAATTAAACTTCCTAATCTGATAAAATTAAATCTTAAATTAAACTATTTAAACAATTTAATAATTTCGTAAGTTCTAATTTGATTAAATCAAATCTTAAATTAAACTATTAAATTATTAAAATCTAACACGTTTAATAAATTCGTAATTTTTAATTTCATAAATTTGCAATATTATCTGATAGGGCGAAATTTGTGAAATCTGTTTTTATTGTAAGCTAGATTTTTAAGTAGTAATTTGGGCATGTATACGTGATCTGACCTAAATATGCCAACCCCTATCCTTTGACATAGCCTTTTTTCTTTGACCTAGACCAGTAACATCCGATTTAGGTTGGGTTGATTTGGCGGGCTTGTCTCTTTCTTTCTTTGTTAAACTTGACACTCTTGCCGAAACAGGATGTCGTCTCTTTTATTAAAATACACATGTAACTTCCGCTCTGATAATGTCGTTCCGATAAGTAGACACTTAACGCTTTTACTATCGCCTTCCATTCGTGGAAGAAGAGTCCTCTTTATTTGGCCCGCGGGAGAGCGAATATTTTCAAAAATTTTTTTATTTTTATTCAATTCGGATTTAACGGATTCTCCTTTTTAACCAGCGAACTTTGATTTGATTTGTGCTGTCCAGATCAAGTTTTTGGAATGTTGAGTGAGTTTATTGAACTTTTTATATTATTTGATTTGATTTATTTATCGTTGTAATAATTAACATAAACATTGGATACTTTTCACTTCATCGATTGCTGACGCATCTCACAACTGGACAACTTTTTCAGCTTTTTCAATTTCTCGTATTTGGACTGTCACTCATCACTTGGATTAATCTTCAGTCAACCTTCTGGACTTCTTTCCTGATTATGTTTTTTAAAATGTATGACTTGGATGAATAGTATAGATTTAACAAAAAAGTGTGTTTTAGGGTTGATATATTTTATGTTATTTATTTTTATGTATTTTTGTATATATTTTTATATATTTTCAAAGTGTAATTGTATTACCTGTAGTAGTATAACTGCGGTAATGGTCCTCTGAGGAGAAGAATTATCTTTGAAAACTCATGAGCTAAGGACTTTAAGATAGTTTGCTTTAACCTTGAATTATAATAAAATTTGATTGGCACCTTATTTTATTAATTCATTTTATATTATAATATTAATGCTCTATCCAGTATATTGAGCTTAATTTTTTATCCGGATGTTTCACTAATTATAAGATATTAGTTGACGCTTATATCTTTTGTTGGATTGCTTTATATATATATATATATATATATATATATATATATATATATATATATATATATATATATATATATATATATTGTCTTTTATAGATTGGCTGAAGTTTCAGTGTTGCTGTAGTAATAATGTGAGTTTGAGAAAAAGGTCGCAATGACACGTGAGCCAATTTAGTATTCATGTTAGTATGTCTTTTTAGAGCTGGTGTTTTCCGTTCATAGATTGCAAGTTGATTAGCAAACATTATCTAAGATAAGACGGTCATTTCGATGCTGAGATGTTGCAAGTGAAGTTTACATCCCGTGTTTACCCCGAAATAATTAGATGGCATAATTGCCATGCAGCGTGTAATAGGAAACCCGTTTATTTCGGGCGATGATTCTGTAGTTCTCATTATTTTTTATTAAAATGAATCCGTTTTTTTTTCGTTTTTTTGCCGCCTGCCCCTGTAGATTTGTTTTGACTCGGGTGTCAGTTGATACTACATTCTTTTAAAGATAGACGGACTGACATACAGAGAGAAAGAGAGAGAGAGTGAGAGAGAGAGAGACAGATATAGACGGACGAATACTCGCTGCGCTACTCGTTGTTGTCCGGGGTCCTGTCAAAAAGTTTTTGTAGCATTTTACTTTTAACGCTTCCCTCCTCCCCCTCTCTCTCTCTCTCTCTCTCTCTCTTTCTCTCTCTCACACACACAGTTATGTTACTTTTTAAACAGACCTCCTTCGACGAATGTTACTCTTTCTAATCCATTAATTCATTGCGCAAACTTTTGCAACCGTTTAAAAATAATAGAAAGAAAAAAAGAAATCAGCAGCTGACTAGTTTCCGTGTTGCTTTCGAGCATTTACTAGTAAGAATAAATGAAAGTATTTTCTGGCGCCCACGTGCAGTAAAGCGGTTCATCTAGACCCAAAGCAAATAGAATATCAGAGTATTTCTCACCATAACCAGCTTGATGGTTAAATGGGTAAAAATGGTGCCTTCATATCCGTAGTACATTATACCAGATTACCTTTCTATGCTCAATTTTACATTTCATGATTATTTTGAGGATCTACCCTATTGCGTCACTATATGGACTCTTCTCAATCCTCTGAATAATGGTGTTAACAGAGAGAGTCGCCATGACCAACCCAGAACCAGTCTCTGGCAACACAATAATTCTATACTTTCTGTAAATACATACTCTTATTAACTACCTGCTAGTTGTCTTATTTCTTTTGGGGCCTTTTAACTCAACAACAATTTGAGGGTTGGGAAGCTAGAACGTACTCAATATGGATTAGATAGAGGATGGTTTATTGTCATGATTTTCGCTAAATTTTAACACATTTAAGCGCGGTAGTCGTTTCCTAGAAATAAATGAACAGCCATGCTTGAAGTCTGGACCTTGTCTTAATATTTTAATGTTTTCATTTCTATGATTTAATAAGTTATACATTAAATTAAAGAAAGTAAAAAATCGCCATTTTACGTCGAACGCAGCCCCCACAATATTGTACACTCTTTGATAAAAATAAAATATACTTATTTAGGTATTTTGGTTAATGTAATATGTGTTAGTATACTCCATTTTATCAAAATTAAATAGGCTTATACAGTGTGGTTTAAGTATGTATATAGTTCCTGTCTACGTGATCTGCTGATTCCAATCGTGCGACCTGTCTGAACAGCTATCTCCACATTGATGATTCCGCAATGATTTAAACGTATACGTATGTAGATAATAATTAAATATTTATTATTAAATAATTATTTATAGCATCTTTTCGGCTGGGCCATTTCAGAAAAATAATATAAGCCTTTTAATCTAAGCTAAAATGCCAGTAACTGTCTACGTGATTTGTTGAACACTGTTAAGGCGGCTGACTATGTTGTTCGCTCGAATTGACATAGTATCGTTTATTTCTCGACTTGTCGAATAGCGGTTCAAAATGGCCTCATTGGATTTGAGTTAAAGGTGACTCGTGTTCAGGGGTTCGAATCGTGCGGCCGGTTTGAACAGTTATCTCCACACTGTAGATTACGCAAAGATAAAACATATACGTATGTGAATAATAATTAAATGTTATATATATATATATATATATATATATATATATATATATATATATATATATATATATATGTGTGTGTGTGTGGGGGTGTGTGTGTGTGTGTGTATTAAAAATTGGTGAGTCCATATTCTTTTAAAGAATCTTTTAAGAAATTTAGCATAAAATAGAGGCATACGTCTAAAAGCACAGAGTATGCAGGATATAATAATAAAAGTAAAAATCAAGATAGATTAAATTCTATGTAATTTCGTTTATCAATCATTTCGCTAAAAACATAGCCTTGTCAAGAAGAGAGATATTAGAAGTAGTAGTAGTACCTGTTGTCCGTCAGAATGGGAATACGACGAATATGTTATTAATAGTGGCATACGCTATTATTATATTCTGCATCATCTGTGCTTTTAAGCGTATGTCTCTATTTTATGCTATATATATATATATATATATATATATTAATTTATACGAACATGAAAGTAATCCAGGGACACGTGTTTCTGGCTCACAGCAATCATCAGGATGGCCAACTTGTACAAAGATCAAACCTTTGATATTCATTTCTATAGTCTGGCGTTTTACCTCCGGACTAAGACGCGTTACCTAGAAATATGTACGGTCTTTATAACCTAAATATTTAATGTATTTTATGTAATTGATTTTATCAGTGATTGTAACGTTCCTTGATTTTTCTTACTACTTTTTCGATTGTTTCACTTCCTAAGTGATAAAGAGTCAGTGCATTACATTGTTAGTCACCCTTAACTTTATAATACGTATTTTTTCGTTAATATATATAATTTTATTAATTTTATTAATTTGATACTTACATAAAAGTAATCCATGGACACGTCTTTCTGGCTCACAGCCATCATCCGTACGATCTTTCACCAAGTTAGCTATACTAATGACGGCTGTTAGCAAGAAACACGTGTCAATGGAGTCCATTTATGTATATATAAAATTAATAAAGCAATATATATTAACGAAAAATACGTCCCATAAAGTTAAGGGCGACTAATAATGCACTTATCTGTATTTGTATTACTTTGAAAGTGAAACAATCGAAATAGTAAAAACAAGGAACGCTACTATCCCAATAAAAACAATTACATAGAATACATTATTTATTTATATATATATATATATATATATATATATATATATATATATATATATATATATATATATATATATATATAGTGGGTCAAGTTGTATATGAAAAGAAATCAAATAAAGTGCTCGATCATAT
>OY744527.1:108372121-108417121 GCA_963556195.1 Sepiola atlantica
GAGGGAGATATAAGTAGAGATTAAAGAACAACAGGAATTAGAACTATCAGAAAGGGGTTTCGAGATGTAAGGAGGGAAAATCCGAGATGAAGGGAGGGTATTTAATCAAATGGGGGAGGGGTGTCTGGGGGATTATTATGGTTGCTATACCTGAATTTACGTTTATGCCTGCAACTGGAGATAAGTTCATTCTTAGAATTAATAATATTTTTAGATTTAGTACCAGTAGCTATCATAAAGGTTTCCAGAGTACAAAGTTGGCAATGGGATGCTCCAGGGGTATATGATTTGGACTTTTTAAGTATTGACCAGTGAAGTGAATAGGGAGTATTTTTGAGATTGAGGTTTCTAATTAGATTGGAAAGTGAAGTGCCTGTGCTGTTATCGCTGCTATTTTTAAAGGAATATATATGGTTAGAGATCCGGGTCTTTATGGGGAAAGAGGACGCCCCAATATATGTGTGTATCTTGAAGGGTGTTGCTATAGTTGCATTGAGAATACTAATGGTATTAGAAGAGATTTGGGTTTGGAGATCCAAGTTATGCGAGGAACGTTGTTTGGAGAAGTGGGGTGGAGCGGATATGGGGGAAATGTGAGTTGGCCCATGAGCACTATTTATTATTGGGGGTGCTTGGTTAGAGGTATGGCTGTATAAGCGGGAGTTTAGAGTAGAAGCGGATTGGGGTTGCGGGGAGATCCGGAGTTCGGGTGGAGTATGGGAACTGTGATTACTCACAACATTGGTGGAGCGAGGGAATTGTTTAACAGTACAAGCGTAAATTACGTCCTTCTGTACACAGTTGTTGTTAAAGGGACAATCTCTAGGTTTACGGCAGTTACAAGTGGTGAGGGATGTGGTGGGTGGTTTCTGTTGGATATGTTTGATTTTCCTATTGTTAGAGGTTATGATAGTTTGTTCAATATTGGGCATAGTAGAGTATGATATTTTAATAGAATTTTTGTTAAGGATAGTGCTATATCTGTGGGGATGCTTAAAAGATCTGTCTAAGATTTGGAAAAATTCTTTAGGTATATTGGTTTTAACATTACTGCTGAAAGGCGGATTAAACCAAATGTTATTCTTTCTTCTAAGTTTTTTTCTTTGTTTATGCGAATGTGGGTCTACCCGATTATCAATATCTTTAGTTCCTATGGGCTTATTAGAGTGTGTTTTGATTATCTTAGGTGCTGATGAGTTAAACTTTTTATTTCTGTGTGTGGTCATGTTGTGAGTAATAATGCCTGAAGATTTGTTAACTTGAGTAAGGGGGTTGCAGTTATATTTAATTTTGTGATTGTAGCCTGAGTTAAGCAAAGCATTATTGTAAAAGCTAGAATTTTGATCGAAGATAGATTTATTCGCAGATAGCTTAGAGATTCTATTAGATACTGAGGGGACTATTGAGTTTATGATGGATTTAGGGTGGTTAGATAGGCTATGTACGTAGAAAAGGGTTAAGTTAGGTTTATGGTATGGGCTGAAGGTTCCCGAGTTAAGATCTAATGTAAGGTCAAGAAAGTTGGATATTCTTTTCTCAGGTTCCACTGTAATGGTCAAACCAAAGTTTTTAAAGAAGTTATACAGGTTTTTGATAGTGTTGTTATATTGTCTCGATCTCTCCCCAGATACAAACAGGGCATCGTCCCTATACAACCCACCCTGTAAGTGTCCAAAATTAAACCCCAATTCTCTCATCAAGTACAAACCTACCAGGTCAGTGACCTGGGCAGAGTCTGAGGCCCCCATGGTAATGTCAAAGTTATTGGGGGTGTCCTTCCTAGTCCAAAGCTTATTATCAAATTCTAGTAGGGATCTTCTGGCTAATATTATTAGTTTAATCTCTATGTCAGTAATGTCAGAATTATTTTTGGCGAAGATTAATGCTTTGTTAAGTAAGATAGGGGAAATGGATTGGTAATAATTATTAATGTCGAATGTTATGAAGTTCAAGTTAGGTTTAGACTTATCAATGAGGTTAAGGAACCAGGTAGTAACCTCATCAGAGGATTGCCAAAGAGTGTAACGAATTTTTTCTTTCAAGGTAGGGATAATTCTATCCAAGATTTTCTTGCTTATGATGCCTAGGTCGGATTTAGAGGGGCATATTAGTCTGATGGTAGGGTTTTCTTGGAAATTATTTTTGTGGTCCTTCAAAGTAAATCTAGGTATTGCAGGGGTTAAAATTTCTGCGTAGTTGAGGACATTCAAAGATGTTAATATGGATTTAGCCTCATTGTTTATACTAGCCAGGGTATCGTAAGATGTGCTTTTGTAAGATTTATTTAATTCTTTGTAGATTAAGGATTTGTATTGACTATATTTCAGTTTGTAAAAATTCTTAGTTTTATCCGCTGGGACAATTATATCTGGGTGTTTCTTAATATTGTTAGTAAACTTGTTGATTTTTTTGATGATGAGATTGAGGTGTTTATTGTGTCTTTTGAATTTAATGCGACTAATGAGGTCAAATAGGTCATTTTCGAAATTATATATATATGTATATATATATATATATATATATGTATGTATATATATATATATGTATGTATATATATATATATATGTATGTATGTATATATATATATATATATGTATGTATATATATATATATATGTATGTATATATATATATATATATATGTATATATATATATATGTATGTATATATATATATATGTATGTATATATATATATGTATGTATATATATATGTATATATATATATATATATGTATGTATATATATATATATGTATGTATATATATATATATATATATATGTATGTATGTATGTATGTATATATGTATGTATGTATATATATATATATATAAGTATGTATATATATATGCAACAATAAATAAATAAGAACACAAGACAGGAATAGAAGGAATAAAGAAATGTATTAAGAATACTTAATTATATACAATAAGTCAGTCGCAAACGTTCTATAAGCGGTGCGCTAAGCGGTTCCCCTTTTGGTTAGGCAAAGGTGTCGACTTTATAGTTACTTAACAAATCCATCATGTCACTATAATTAAATCAGGATTAGTCCACAACACCTCCCCATTAAGAGTTGTTTCTTCATGGAAATATATATTTTACTCTTTGGGTCATCTCCAGACGTTTTTGTGTTTTTCTTTTTCTTTTCGTTGAACGTGTTACTTCAGTAGTAGTAAGGTTTTCAGGAATCGGTACATCAAATACATCGTAAAGCACCTCCATGGGTTCCTTGTGTGAGGTTTGTTTTTCACGTATCTGCGTCTCAACTGATTTACATGACGCTTGTTTTCTCCATTTCGGACCCTGAACCATGTATATCAGCCGTCTGATTTTCCTGGTGACAATAGCAGAATATTTTACTCTTTCTGAAATTAAAAAAAAAACACTTTTCCCCTCAACATTAATCAAATTGAAATTCAGCTTTCTGTCAGTTACTCCTTTTGCGACCTTTTCTCTGCGAAACAATTTTCGTTTTCCAATTTTTTCCATAGGAGTCTTCACTGATCATAGACAAGTCGCTACCAGTGTCTATCTGAAAACGAATATTCTTGTTCATTTTTATATCAACAATTTTTCCCATAATGGCCGCCGCCATTTGTCCTGGAAATTACAGCATTTACAATAGTTTTAGCGCTCGACCTTTTTTCTTAACACAGATGCATTCCGTGCCATAACCTTCCACAGAAATAACACATTTTTAAAGGAACACCTGCTTTTTATATGAAATCCTAAACATGAAGGAAATGTGTTTTGTTGTTTCTTCTGTGTGTTTTGCCATGTTTTTGGTTTCCCCATGTTGTGCGCTTTCTGCGTAGCGACGAATAGATTTCAAATGACTATTTTTTTAACCATCTCTTCTGGCATTTCGGACCTAAGCTACGTCTTTTTCTTTGACCTTCGCCGAATCGTGTCGCATCCTTACGATTCTATTACATTCGTCAACAATCGCTTGCAACGTTAAATTAAGATTCCTCTTCAACTTCGTCAAGATTCCTGCACTTATCTTTGCTTGGGGTTAAGCCCTGCACAAAAATTAGACACTGGAATCTGTCTGCAGTCAGTTATTCTAGTTTAAATTGCTGGCATCCTCTATGTACGATTCCGGCATATCTAAAAAAAAATCATCGTCGTCTCTTTTTTCGATCTTCTCCGAATCGTGTCACATGCTTACGATTCTATTAGATTCGTCAACAATCGCTTTCAACGTTAAATTAGGATCCTGCTCCAACCTCGTCAATATTGTGCCCCCTTATCTCGGAATATCTGCTTGCGGTTAATTCATGCACAAAGATGTACATCGGAATCTGTCTGCAGGCAGTTCTTCCAGTTTAAACTGCTGGTATTCTCTATTTACAATTCCGGCATAGCTAAAAAAAATATCCTCGTCGTCTCTTTTTGTTAAGTTAAAACATTTCCAACGTAGATTGAAAAGGGACCTTTCGCCCTAAACATTCGTCAGGATGTGCACGGTTTCATCAAATGAAATTTCGCCCGGTACACTTGGTACAATATAGTTGTAGTATCTATCATGGCAAGCTGGGTTCAATATTTGAAGTAGGCGAACCTTTTTTTTCTTGCGACACTTATAAACATTCTTCCTTGAAAATGTCGGCAAACTTCCGAAAGTAGGCAGAAAAAAATAGAACCATTTTCTGGGGCATACGTAAATTCTTGTATCGAATTCGCAACTGTATCTGGTGAAAAAACCAGCTTACTTTGGTTCTTGTGTTTGCTGGACAACAGATTCCAACATTTTTTTCAAACCTTTCGTCATTTCTTTGCTGTTGTTTCACGTGTATTTTTAAAAATTGGACCATAATTTACTGCAATTCCTCCATTTTTTTTTTAATATCATGTTTTTCTTCAGACAACAGTTGTTTAAAATACGCTTTAGCCTTTTATAAAAGGAAAAGATAATACGTACAGTCCAAATACAATGAAAACAAAATATCTTTTGTTCTGAAATCCTTTCATAAAGTCACTGTCAAATTGTCAAAAAAAATTTGATTAGCAATTTCCTTTGGTAAAAACAAAAATGTGTTCTTACTTGAGAAGCGATTCCTTGTGTCTTTGTAATGTTACCGTCCAGAGTTCAAATCCACTGTCCGGGGAAAATTTTAGTTTTTTCAGAAATATCACTAATTTGTTATAGTAAAAAAATATTTTTTTCCCGTGAGTCCTGATTAAAGATCGTCAATTTCTTATGTGTTAAGAAACTGGATTTTAAATCGTAATCTCTCGTCGCCAATTTGTTATATCGTAGTAATAACAATAATAAATAAGAACACAATACAGGAATAGAAGAAATAAGAAATGAATTAAGAATACTTGATTACGTACAATAAGTCAGTCGCAAATAAAGACTCTAAGCAGACGTGATATAAGCGGTGCACTAAGGGGTTCAATATTTTTTTATATATAAAAAATACATGTAAAATGTGGCACAAGGCAAAAAAGGGGCGAATGAAACGTTCGGCCATACACTAACATTTAATCACTGATCTAACTTTACTAGTTTCATTCGTGACCATCTTTCACGAAAATACCGCGTTCATACTACATTCATGCACCATATACCAAAAGAAATCATACCATGACTATCCTACTTAAAACCCATATATAAATCATATGCAACGGGGCGTTTGGAAGATAAAACTTTTATCTACCATACAAATGAGCAATATTTACAATTAGAAAAATAAAGAAACGGTATTAGTAAAAAGACCTCCCCCCATTTCTGAGCTGTGACAGATATGCAGATTTACCAGTTGAAAATAAAAGGAAAGTTGATGCACACCCCAACGCTTTATTGACAACACCTCCTTCGAAAGTGTCGAAGGGTAACTTGCATCTTTGGACAATTAAAGCAATTTGTCACCTAATTAGAGAAGGGGTTGAGAAATTTAAAAAATAAATGTGAGAAAGAAAAACTTAAAAAATAAAATGGGTCTCTAATGAAATCATTAATAAACTAGTTAATTGATGAACTAAAACGATGACGTAAACTAAACTTAAACGGGTAAATGTCAATAGTCGTTTCCGCAACCCAACATTCTTTGCCTACGGCACGTCCAAATAACACTCAATGCCAGCTCGAAGCACACGATAAACATGCGCTAATCTCTCCCATCTTTCACCAAATTCTGCCGGTGGGAGTTTCGCCTTCTCAGCCCGAATGCAAATCTTCACGCAATATTTGAAAATTCGAATAAGGCTGAGAGGCGAAGGTCTCACCGCCGTAGACTGCTTTCAATCGTGTTGAACATATAATTTATCTTGCAATCACTGTAAGCTACAAAAGACAAAACGTTTTTCCTATCCGTTGTCGGAGCCCAATTGCTACAAACATCAATTGGTTCTTGGTCGAAAGACGATACGTTCGAATGCGAATTAATTAGCGACTCAATGATGCGACAGTAAAAGAAGGCGTGACTCAACGTCTTGTCTTCATCACCGCATCGGACGCAAGTAGACGAATTTGTAAGGTCAGTTACATGGAGTCTCTTTCCGACCCAGAGAGCATTTCCTATCATGAGCCAGGCCAGAGATGCCTCGTCGTCATCGAAACATCCTAACGCAGGTGGAACATTAAAGACACCACTCGAATATAAGATGGATTTTTTTTAAAGAGAGCACTATTTAAAAACGAATGGGCGACATATGCAAATTATATCTAGCAGAAAAACATAGTATCGTTCAACTATGAGGACATTACCCCGCTTAAAACTTCAAATATATTCTACTTTTATGAAATTCAAGTCATATGTATCAATTTTATGATAAAGACAATGGAAGTGCTCCCGAATATCTACGTTAATTCGTATGTGTTGAATATCTACGTTAATTCGTATGTGCTGAATATCTACGTTAATTCGTATGTGCTGAATATCTACGTTAATTCGTATGTGCTGAATATCTGCGTTAATTCGTATGTGATAAATATCTACGTTAATTCGTATGTGCTGAATATCTACGTTAATTCGTATGTGCCGAATATCTACGTTAATTCGTATGTGTCGAATATCTACGTTAATTCGTATGTGCCGAATATCTACGTTAATTCGTATGTGCCGAATATCTACGTTAATTCGTATGTGCCGAATATCTACGTTAATTCGTATGTGCCGAATATCTACGTTAATTCGCATGTGCCGAATATCTACGTTAATTCGTATGTGCCGAATATCTACGTTAATTCGTATGTGCCGAATATCTACGTTAATTCGTATGTGCCGAATATCTACGTTAATTCGTATGTGCTGAATATCTACGTTAATTCGTATGTGCTGAATATCTACGTTAATTCGTATGTGCTGAATATCTACGTGCCCCCACCTCGAAGTGATCCATGGGGACAGAACCCCCTTAAAACTTCAAATACATATACACGATTTAATGAAATGTAAAAAATATGTATAAGTCACTAATATAAAAAGTGTTCTTATATTTCAGTTTCTTACGTCTATATTAAGGGGTGAAACGGGAGGAGGGGGCAATAAAACAAAGAAAGTAATAGGCTGTTATGAGCATTGTGACAAAATACGGAGTAGTGATCCTCAATGAATCGCGAGTAACGTTTGGTCTTCCTGTTATATATATATATATATATATATATATATATATATATATATATATATAATATGAAAATATATTTATGGCAAGTAATCTAAGTTTAAGTTTCATTCCCGGGGGAAACCACCAGGTATATTCAGAATTAGCCTGATGATTTACTTGAGAATAAAGCCTCATCGTTACTGTTTAACTAAATTGCCATAAATATATTTTCATACTATTACTAAGCTCTACGCACACACTGAGAACTGCTAAATAAATACTGAAAAACTATCTATTAATAATGGAGTTTATGTATCTGTCTTTCTGTCTGATGTCGAAACTCCATCGGAGTAGTATGACTATTTAATAAGTCCGCCAGCTTCATTATATACTATGAAAAAAAAACCGCAGTAAACAATATGCGCGTTTCTCAATTTACATAATCAATTGCTTCTGAACTTTTAATAAATTAGTATTCGCAAATATACACTTATGATTGTTTTCTTCAGATTTCCACATGTATTTACGCTATTTTGCTCGCTAATAATCTTACTTATAAATTATAATTATTTCTTTTATTATTTATATATATACATACATGAAATGCGTTACGTAGTTAATATAACATGACGAAACTGATTAAACAGCCAGGGTTAATCCATTGAATTGCTTCCCTCCCTCCGTTAATTGAGTATGGACGCAAGACGGCGCGTTTGTAAACAAAACGCTGGAATTCACCGTGCTACTTTTTATTAAAACGTTCTGAGTTTGTTTATTTTCTTAATCTTATTAGCCATTATGTTTTAAAACACAAATTCACAGAATCAAATTGTTTAATTAAAATAATAATTGATTTAAAAATTACTATTTAAAAACACGCACACATTATAACGAATTTAGTTCAGGTAAACCTTTTCTTTCCGAAAATTAAAAAAACTATTCGTGTTTACTGTATTTGATTTTTTAATACTTTCATATCCAATATTATCATTTTTTCACGACCTCAACTGAATTTATGATTACACCTTATACGCTTTTATTTACAAACTGTTTTTATTATTCCATGTTTTATTTATTAAAATGAAAAAAGGTGATTTTTTTTCTTTACTGTCAACAAAAAAACTAACTCATTGTACTGGAAAACTATACAACTGATTTCAGAATCAAATTGTTTAATTAAAAAAAGGTCATTAAACAAACACACACACACACACACACACACACAAACACACACACATACACATCGTGTTCACTGTATTTGATTTTTTGGTGCTTTTTCACTTTAGAACCCGCGCTAACTTTGACCCCGTTAGGGTCAAGGTCAAAGTGGAGGTTATGGTAAGGTTTTTTTTCCTTTTTAATTTGAAATATTTATATGTATGGAGGGGAGGATAAAAAAAAATTGGCGGTCACAACTTTTTTTTTCTTCTTTTCTTAACTAAAAATATTTCTATGTATGGGGAAGGTAAAAATAAAAGAATTATGGGGGGTGCAAACATTTTTTTCTTTCTTTTTAAACTAAAAATATTTCTATGTATGGGGGAGGGTAGAATAAAAAAAATTATGGCGGTGCAAACATTTTTTTTTCTTTTTAAACTAAAAATATTTATGGGGGAGGGTAAAAAAATTGGGGTAGGGTCGAATTTCTTTTTTTCTTTATTTTCAACTAAAAATATTCTTTGTTATAAACAAAGAAAATCAATGTCTAACCACCCAAGAAATATGACTGGGGCTCCATCGGTTTACGCGTGAGCGTTCATTTCTGACGCGGCAGCCTAGCAAAATATGCGACAGATGGTGCATATATTTGCTAGTATACGTAATATATTCAATTATACTATAATATTCTAATACATCGCTCTATACATATAATTGTAATAGTAAAATCGCATATATATATATATATATATATAGGTATGAGTATATGTTTATATATTCATATGTACAGGATTCACTCCTAAACTAATTAATCGATAATTATAAATTTTATAAACACAGCAGTGTGGCGTAAGGGTGAGTTATGTTAGCTATATTCAGTTTAATCTCATCTTTTACAAACATGAAAAGTAGGAGTGTAACACCTTTTTGAAAATGTAAATATCTTCGATTTTTGTTAAATTTTTACAATAGGTATATGCCATCAGTAAAAAAAAATATTTCAGAAATGTCATTTACTTTAAAATTCAAATATGTTAGATTTGCATGACATTTGATTCGTAGTCATTATAAACCAATTAAACTAGATTCTCTAAATTTGAATATAGCTAATATCACACAAGGCATTCTTCTCCATCGATCTATTTATTTACTAGACATACACGTACGTGCGCACTCTTCTAAGTATATGTTAAAACGATCGACTTGTGAAAGCTAACGTGACATTTCGAAATTTAAAAATAATGTTTAAGCCATATAATCGCTCATTCATTTCTGGCTTGAATTTAAGTTTAAAGCCAAATATCAAGTGCTGCGTTTCTTTTGTGCTCCTAAATCAAAGAAAAACAGTAATTTTCTCACGCGATAGTGCCATCTAGATAATCTACAAGCTAATTTTACAATTAGGTAGGTGTGGGGTACTTCGTTTAGCAGTGATAGAGCAAAGCGTAGGTAAGCTTAAATTTCCATGTGGCAGAGACGCCATAAACGGCTTTCCGCCTATAACACATTCAGTTCGGCTGCGCTCGCTCGAAACGTCCGCCATCTTATTTTTTATCTTCGTTTCTTTTTTTTCTTTCTTTTTTTAGAAAGTAGACTTGCTTTTCTTGAAATCTAACCGGATATGACGTCAGGAAAACACCCCTTGTTTTTTTTTTGCGTGTGTGAAAGCATATAATCGAGCTAGCCTCGTTTTTGTTGGCCAATCGCCAATAGCTGATTAATGATGAGATTATATTTTGCGGGGGTGATGAGGTGTGGCCATGAACAACAAATATAATCGTCTTCTACTATTATATTTTTTAAAGCTTTGTTCAAAGTTTTTTTTATTCTTTTATCATTTATATAAAAATATTAGATCGGTGCAAAAATAATGGCCGATTTCAGAAACATATATTTATTCATGAAAATATTTTCACATATCTAATACTCTGTAAATGACGTGAAACTGCTACAGTGCTGACAGCTAGTGTCTGAGACATTTATTTGACGCTTTGACGTGAATTTTGTTTAACAAGTGCTTACAATTGTTCATTGACGGCCGTCCTCTACCTTCTTCATCTTCAAAGCTCTCATATACACTACGGAATTTCTGGATTTACCTTTGTACTGCCTGATCACTTGTGGATCCATCTCCCTATGCTTTATTGATATTGCCAGAAGTGTGGGGAGCATTGTGTCCAAGTTTAAACTGATGCAACATGAACACTCGAAGGTTATGTTTTGGCGTGTTCATCATTGAGGGCTTTTATGCTTCAAACATGCTTTCTATCTGAAAAAGTTACAAATTATTATTGAGAACACATTAATTTATATGTTAAAATTTACTAGAAATAAACTACATATTCTGTGTTAAAATGACTTTTTTAAACCCCAGCGCTTAAGGCGGCCATTATTTTTTTAACGACCTAATGAAGGCAATAAAAGAAAGACAAGATACGTCCATTCAATCTGCGCGTCTAGTGAAAAAATTATATTTCAAACTTACGCGTAAAAGACCGATAAACAGAAAACCATAGTCTCTTTGGGATATACGTGTACGCATCCATAACTGCTATTCTAAGCTTAAGAGTGACAGACAAATAAAGGCTATTTCAAACTTAAGCTGACACATCAATGAAAATGCTATTTCGCATTTAAGCGTGACGTAACAGCCTACTGAGCAACGTAAGCTGTGAAGGTATCTAAAATAAATATATTGCTTCATTGCAGTTCTGATCGTCATGAATGTTAGAAGATATGTGCTCATTAGATATCTTGTCTGGTCATATTGTATCATAATATTACATTTCCAACGTCTTGATATCTCCTAAAATATGAGATTGTCCGGAATGTTCGTGCCGATTTTTAGTCGTTCACATTTCGACACGTCAGAATATGTAAAATTAGTGACTTACATTGCTAGTTAGTGCATATTCAAGCTGTTTCTTGAGAAATAAATTTAAAATTATTTAAATAATGTTGAAAATAGAAGATCGTAAGACCCATTTTAAACACTTGATGCTTTTCTATTTAAATAAAGGAAAAAATATCTCGCAAACAACAAAACGATATGTGCAGTGTACGGTGGAAATGCTTTAGCTGACAGAATTGTACGAAAGTTGTTCACAAAGTTTAGAATTGGAGATTCTAGCCTTAATGATGAAGAACACTCACGCAGACCACCCTCTACAGATGACAACCAAATCAAGACATCAATAAAGAATAATCTACACTACATAACCCGAGAATAAGCAGAAAGGTGTAACATATCAAAATCCGCTATTGATGAAAATTTTATTAAATATTAAATGGAATATTTTTTTTACTTTCCATTTCCTTTAAAATTCGTCACAAATTTTCCAATCATAAAATTACGTCAGTATTTTTATTTTTCGTATATAAATTAATATTATCATTTCTGATGACCTAAAGGAAAACACCTACCGTTGAGATTTTATTTAAAATTGATATTTTTTCCAAATTCATTTCAGACGACAGGAGTTATGTGACTTGCTATTTGTTTTTTTCTTCTAATGGGCGTCTCTCTAATGCCTTATTTTATTTCAATAGGATGATTAGGAACGGAAATATTGTGAGTTGAAATAAAAACGCTAGTTATTTCTGATTACCTAATAAAAAACAACCGTTTTTTTTAATAATTTTCTTTCTTTGATTATTGTGAGGTAGAGGACAGCTAAGCATTGTAATAATAACGCCAGGTCCTTTTAACATGAAAGATGTAAGCAGAATCGAAAAATAGGAAAGAAAAACGTATAAATCGGTATAAAACGCAGAAAGAAAAACTAAAGAAGCGTCTCATTATGGAAATAGATTTGCGTTCTCCCTTTCTATTATTCTTCAGGTAGATTTTCTATGATGACACGGATATGTATTTACAAATAAATACAGTTTTCTCTTTATTATAAAAGAGAGGATGAGTCCAAGTATAGCTACAGGAAAATCTGTCGTGCGGCTTATCGTACTCAATTTTGAAGTTGCATTTTTGTTGATTTGTCACGTTTTAGTTTGAAATAGCATTTTAATAACCAAACACGCATCATGAATGGACGCATCTTATTTTAGATGCGTCTGATCATCTTTACAAGAAACGCTATCCGTCAGTCAGTCTGTCAGGTTTAAGTTTGAAATAACATTGTCGTTGGTATGTTATGCATAAGTTGGAAAAAGACTTTGTTCGTCGATCAGTACGTCACGCTTACGTTTAAAATAGCAGTTTTCTAGTTCAAATAAAATTAATTTGCAAAAATAGCAAAGTGCAACAAGCCATGTAAAAAGACATTTAGAATATGTGTACATCTATATACAGTCTGAATGTTTGTTCAACGCAACTTCAAACCTGGATAATTTAGGTATCGTCGCTACCTTCTCTGGTCGGCTGTTCCACAAAACAGAAATACCGAGAAAGAATACTGTTTTTTTTACATTGAGTCAAAAGCGTCTATAGTATATATTTTTCTGGGTTCCTTGGGGACTACAACTTGTTACTGAGGGAAAACACCTTAAAAAGTATATTTAAATTATCGTTGTTAATGTTGTACGCCAGACTCGGGTGCTCTCACATTCTTCGCTGCTCAAGTGAGGTGTGTTCATCAAAATATCAGCGGCTATGATGCATTCAGCATCGCCTTGAACTGTTTGGACGTCTGCAGGCTGATCACGGCTTCTAGCAGCTTGTTCTACGGCGCAGTAGCGCGAAGTTAAAAGTAAGCCTTCCGACGATTCAGCCAACATCATCTCAGGTACAACTTCTCTGATTTTCCACATAGTCCCTTCTGTTGAACTGGTGTGAGGAAAAGGTCACGATGCACATTTTAGTAGTGTCACGCTTCAGATGAAATAGAATTATTATAGCTAAACGCGCATATTGAATGAGCGCATCTTATTTTAGTTGCGACAAACCATCTCTATAAGAAACTCTGTCTGTCGGTCGTGTGTAACTGTAACTGTAACAGCTTCACCCGAATGAATTGAGCCGGCTCAAAATGAGTTCACTGTGACCCGCGTCCAGGCGTTTCACTCACGTCGATCGGCAGCTGAGTCGTCGACACACTTCAGCCATTCCCGGTTCAAGCGATGAACACTAAATACACGCGAGCTAGCCACCAGCTCCATGTCTGCCTTCACTGTTCCAATCCAAATCTCCAGTTGGCCGCCTCTGCGACTCCTCCAAAGGGTGAGTGCGATTGGGGCTACCAACGTTCGGATAAATTCCTCTTCAGGGAGTCGAAGAATCTCACTAAGTCAGCACAGTCTTTTTTCCTGAAAAATCCCTGTGGTGCCGGCGGTATTGCATTTTGCACGAATGGTGCGTTTTGGGATTTGGTCGGAGAGACGGATGAGAAGGATACCTCGAAGACATAACCACAAATGAAATACCATTTTGTCGGTCAGTGCCGCTTAAGCTAAAGAAAAAAAAGGTCAGCGTTAAACGCGTAAATTGGATACGCCTATTTAAAGAATACGTATTATTTTTAAAAAATAAAACCCAATTTTCTATCTGATTCCGTAATAAACCGAATTACTCTCGAGATCAAAAGCAGAATTAATTCTCGGTGTAAGAGATTTCCACCGTGGTGATAGAAAAAGCGGGATAGTAAATAAGTATTATAATCTAGATTGTAGTGAGATGTAGACCAGAGGTTTTAATAAACGTTGGGTTGGGAATGCGACGGTGATTGCTTTGATAATTACAAAGTTAAGACCAAAATATAAATATAAACATTTTATTGTTTGTATTTTTAGGTATGTGGATTGAGGAGTTTGTTGGGAAAAACAATTTTTAGTATTGCGTCACCGACCGGAGAAAAATAGCAGAACAAGACTTGCAATCAAAATGAGCAGAGGTTCCGCATTGTGCTTCTTTCAGCGGTGGTTGGGAATTGACTGTAAGTGTAAATCTGAGTGTACCAAGAGAATATCGATATTCTAGTAAAATAAATTGTAAGCTATGATAAACCTTTCTTGTTTCTATTCTACATTTTGTACTGCAACACCTATCGCATTTTGAAACCAGTATCGAACGAGGCATACCGCTACATATATCAAAATTGAGATTTTTTAAAATCTGTGTTCGTTCTTCAGTTAAAGTTATTTTTAACAAAGAAATATGCCCGTACGAAGATACGTATTGAAAACTGAAGAAATATGAAGACAAGGTTTATTTATAGACACCTGCAAATAAAACAGAGGAAAAGGGGGTGGCAGACATATTAGCTTCTCGTATGCTCTAGACTTACCTTATATATATGTGGATCTCGTAATAGAATCTTTGTCACATTCGAAAAGACTAAAATAATTATGAAAAGTGTTTTTAAAAAATCATAATTATATCTTTTTTATTAATTGATATAAGAGCCTTCTGAAGTTCTAATTTACTTTGTGTTCAATATCTAACATATTTTTGTGGCATTGCAGGGCCTGTAATAATCAAGACAAATACAATGGTATAATTAACAACATTGTATTAACAGAAGTATGTTACAGAAGTATGCGTCATGATTCTGGGATCATAACTGACACCAATACTTGCCACAACGCTTAGTCGTAACTGTATTTATTGTGTCTGGGTAAGTATATTTATGCCTTGAAATAGGTAGATCAACTTACACCATAATACATATAAAGTTATCCTGCCGAATTTTCAAAGCATTCTCAAATAACAGCTGAGAAATCAAACGAGCCAATTTTAATTTGTTATTGATATACCATGTTATTGGCAATATAACAATCTCACTTCACTACGATTATTTTTTATTATTATTTACTCCAGCCCAGGCGACTGGCTATATTAAACTTTTTAAAATTACCACCTTAAAATAAAATTAGCAAAAGGGATAACTTATATTTACATGAAAGAATAAAATATGAGTTATCTAGCTTAAAACTAAAATTGTATTTATTTTCTGCATCAGTTTTTAAATGTGAAAACAAGTAAGTTTAAAATTGGAATAAATCAAGAGAAGAAACCTAAACTCGTTTACTAGTGTCAAAATAGACAGATTCGTTTGGGAAGCTCAATTCAAATTGCTAAATCAACGTTCGAATACTACTCGAAACGACCACATGTCACTCGAAACAGCTGTGAACCTCTTACACGCATTATCGCCATATTTTACTTCTTAATCTTAATTCTCATTTTAAGATGATATGGGAAATGAAAACAAGCTTGAACGAGATAAATGTCTCATCTCCTAAAATTATTTCTGGTGTGTCAACCATATCCCGCCTGTCATAACGGCTAGTAAGCACAGAAACACATAGTGTTTCTCTTTATCTATCGCCGGAACTCAATTGCAACAAACAGAAATGGATTCTAGAACAAAAAGCAAGGCGTTCAGTATGCGAATCATATAGCATTAAACCAACTTATACAACGGCCGAACAATATCGTAGTGAAAGAAGGCATAGTCAAGAGTCTCGTTGCATTCACCACACCGAATAAAAATAGATTTTATAACCTTGCCAGTTGCATGCAGTTAGTTGCCGACACAGAAAGGTGTTCGTATGATCAGTAAGATGATCGGTGCTTTGGTGTTAGTGAGACATTCCACTCCAGGCGCTCAGGCCAGATTAAATGTAGCTCTTCCTCCATCAGACCAAGATTGTCAATCTCATCATTTCGAACGTTTTTACCTTACCATAACCCGATATAACGCCCTTCTGGACAACCGTTTGCAGTCAGAGAAGCTTTCTTTAACTCGCAAGAGGAACCGCAAGGCTGGTTGACTCTTGCAGTATAAGGAGCACTCATTTCGAGGCAATCGACGTTCTTCTTCATCCGTGTGCACACTTTTTAAACACAGAAAGGCTATCTTAGTGTCTTCTTTCCATAATTCAGCATTTCCTTCCCAAGGTGTACACATTCAGTTGAGGTAGTATAGATTAAGCGTATGTTGACGAATCTTAACGCTTGAAATCCCCAGACCGCCAAGAGGCGGATGTAGGTAGCATCTCTCACGACGTATATTTGACGCCTTGCCAAGCCGCAGGAACTTGAAAAGGGCTTGTTCTAACATAAGTAGAGTTACACAAGGGCGTGGTAGCAGTGAAAGACGATATAGGATAAGCGGATAGATGTACAACACACACAACTCCGATCTCACTTTTAATGAAAGATTTCTATCGGACCACAACCAAGCTGCGGCCCGAATCACTTCCAATACTTCCGATCGATTTTTCTCCAGCTGAAGATCAAGACAAACACACGTTGAGTATCTTACAAGACCCGTCAGTCCAGCTAAAGAGTCCCGGTAAATATCCACCTTTTTCCAGACACCAATGTGCAAACCAATGGTAACAGTCACTTTTGTTTACAGTAACTGTTTCATACTGTTTGATTGACATGTTGACGACTCCAATCTCAGCATTGTTCGTTACAAATGTTGTTATGTAACCCTTTTGTATGGCTGAATTCACTTTTAGACTAAGCACGAAGTGTTCTAACGCAATCAAATGAAGCATCAGTGAAAGCGGACATCTGTAGCAGTTACCTCCTCCTTTCAAAACATAACTACACCGGTTTGCCGTTAGGTGGCGCTTTTTCACCCACAGGTGGCGCTGTAAAGCGACACCAGAGTTATCTGCCCTTCGGACTATAAAAGCCGGTGCCAAACGGAAATTCTCTCTCTCTTTCACTCAACCGGCCTCGGAGAACAACGCTGGCACCAGCGCTCTCTCTCTCTCTCTCTTCTCTGGTCGACAGAACGACGCTAATACACTAGCGTTTCGTCTCACGCTTTTCTCTTCAATCGGCCTAGCAACTACCAACACACGTGGGCAAACAACGGTAAGAGTTCTCAACTCGTTTTCTTTGTGTTACGGATTTCAAAGACTTTCCTCTCGCCGGATTCATTCATTTCTTCTTATACCTTTTTCAAGAACTGTTTTTCCATCGACACACATGCATACATCACACACTTCATCATTCCACGTACACACACGTTCAATAAACGTTATTTGAACTACTTCATTTTTGTTTGTTAATTATTACTCTGTCTTTGCATGCAACATTGCTTGATTCAACTGAACACGTTTATAATCGGGGGAACACGACCCTCGATCCTAACACATCTCCGATGAATAAATCTAAATAGACTGACAATTTAGCAACTATGTTTATTGCCATCTCTTTTTAGTCTTGCCTACATTATCTACCCCTGGTCATTATTATTAGCCAGGGAGACTAGTTCAGTCCTAACTATCGCAACCGGATCTAAGCTATATGCTAGTGTCGCTTTCGTTGCTTGAGTTTCTAGATTCGGTAATTATAAGCAACTGAATTAATAAGCATCTTACAGTGCCCCTCTTTTCCCCAATCACTGTACACGTCAGCTATAGCTTTTTCGTTAATAGCAGCTGTTCCTGGAAATCTTTCATTTTGAAAAAGGATGTGGTAAATTTACAATAGCTAACCGTTCTAGTATTAGGGCTATCTAAGTTTATTCTAAACCCGATAAACCTATTATCCGCGTTAATTTTATTATAAAAACTTAGAAAATGTAAAACAATACATCGACTTTTGTAATTAAATCCAAGTCAATATATCTCGAATACTACATTGAACAAGAGCCGTTGCTGTCAGCCCATACTACGTCACGGGCTTTTTCATTCCGGTATTTATCGACAAGAAAAAAACCGTTACTTCTAAACCAGTGATTTAAATAGTTTGGCTACATATGCGCGTACATATTTCGACTAAAGCCAATAACGACATAAATCTCATTCAAAGAATTGAAAATAATTTCTAAATTCAATAAAAAGACATCACATGACAAGGATCTTTATGCTCATTCTCTAAATTATTATTTTTCAAACACTTAATTTATGAGATCAACATATTTTTATTGCCTCACATCAATGGTTAAAAGATTATACATGGTTGCTAGTCGGCGAGATGTTGAAAGAATTGTAAAATTTAAAAAAATAAAAATTAAAAAATTAAAGGAATTTCACGAAAATTATGACTTTGGATTGATTACTGCATAGTAATTGGAATGAATCAATATAATATATATGCTCTGAATCTTGTAATACTTCATTGAGCTTTCAATTGAAAATTTCCGAATATTACAAGAAGTATAAAATTGAAAATATACATTCCTGATGAAAACCTACAAATATATATATATATATATATATATATATATATATATATATATACAGGGTAGGCCAAAATAAGGGTCCTATCTTTAAATTTGAATAACTTGAATTTGAATAACTTCCACAAAATAAAAGTTAAACTCACCAAACTTTATGTGTGTAGACTGACCCTTCCGAGATTTTTTGAAATAAACAAAACAAATTTTAGCCGAAAAACACTTCTTAAAACTTACAAAAACTAAAGTATTGTTTTTTACACTGTTTTGAGTTTTTTAAGCAAAAATAATGTTTTCTAAATGAGGGTACGTTCCTTAGGGCTAATACGGCTCATGCTTGCTTCGGAAGGGGTGTTTACTTATTCTAAAAAAAAATTTTTTTTAAATCAATAAATAAAAAAGTTATTAATTTTTAAAAATAGGACCCTTATTTTTGCCCACCCTGTATATATATATATATATATATATATATATATATATATATATATATATATATATATATATATATATATATATATATATATAACATAGATCCATGTAACCATTATTACATGATCAAATTGCGTTCCAAGAATTCAACCTAACAGTTTGTGTACGATCGTTTCAGAGACTATATGTTTTAGTTGCTATTTGATCTCATCGTCAGCACAGGGTATTGACGAAGTAAAAGCATATAGACAGCATCAATGGAATATAGATCAACGCCCTCAATTATACAGCAATTAGAAACGACGAGGAGAGTTGATGCTAGTAAACCTCAAATCAAAGTTGACCAATTAGAAACATTAGTTAGGGATGTACATGGGGGATCAAAGTCGAAATAAGCTAATGAAATATAACATGTAGTAAGTCGCACCCCAAAAAGAAAATGCAAAACAAATATTATGTTATATAATATTTAAGAGTCATTAGAAGGAAGAACTAGTAACATATATAATCAAACAGTGAGAAAAGGTAAAAGTTACTGAAGCTTAAATATCAGTGATTAAGAAATTGGCCATGAAAGGTAATGTAAAGGAGCCATATTAAAAACTATTTCTTATAATTTGAAGTAGTAGAAAATAAACTTGAAAGACTAATTAAAGGATAAAGCATATGGTCAAATTATCTAGAAATTATATATATATATATATATAGAGAGAGAGAGAGAGAGAGAGAGAGAGACAGAGAGACAGAGAGAGAAAGACAGAAAGGGAGAGAGAGAGGGGGGAGACTTTGTTCTTTTGGGTGGAAAGAAATACAATATACGGCTTGATTATTTTATAAATGCGTATTTTTTTAATTTATAGATTTTTATAGATCAAAAACCAGATTGCATGCGGCGATGAAACAGTTTTAAACTTAGATTAGTCAGACTTCAGTTTATTGCGAAACCATGAGTACTATGAGATTAAAACTTTTGTAAATGTCATATATATATATATATATATATATATATATATATATATATATATATATATATATATATATATACGCAAATAGCTGTTGTGTCATTTCACGACTGATCAGTATAGCGAGACGTAGCGGGTACATACACCCCTAGATAAGAAACCTGGACTCCAGTCACTATTAGCCGTGATACTCTACCACCTGAACTTAGGAATCTGCTACAGTGAAGGAAATAAATTATACCGTTTTGATTTGAATTTCTTTATTTGTTTGCATTTTATAATACTGATAACTGAGACGACTCAACTCTTTTTATAAGAAAAGTGTTGCGTTACGTAAATTGGAAACAGTCATTTCCTGCACAAGAGATCTCTTTATATATATATATATATATATATATATATATATATATATATATATATATAGAGAGAGAGAGAGAGAGAGAGAGAGAGATATGTGTGTATATATATGTATGTATGTATATATATATATATATGTATATATATATATATATATATATATATATACATACTAGTTATTAGTACTCATCACTGTGGCTAGACTTGATGATGGGCTCATCAACCTACAAATTTGAAAACCGGACGCAATATATATATATATATATATATATATATATATATATATATATATATATATATAAACATATAAATATATATATATATATAGTAATATATATATATATATATATAGTAATATATACATATAGTAATATATACATATATAGTAATATATACATATATAGTAATATATATAGTAATATATATATATATATATATATATATATATATATATATATATATATATATATATATGTATTACCCCTCAGCAGGTAAACAGCTTGTCCGTGTTTCCAAACACAAGACAGTTCTTCGAGCAAAGATCGAATACGAAACTGCGAAGTAAAGAAAATCTTATTGCTTATGCACGCATTACTAGCTGCCTAATATGCTCTATTCTTTTACAAAGAACTATGCATTATAGCTAATGGCAGCTAGACAGAACATTTAACTGTCGTGTGTGTGTCTATATGTAGATGAAAGATTTAGTGATGTGTACGGTTTTCAGGAAGATGTGTAGCTTATTTAAAAAAAAAAAGAAAGAAAGAAACGTTCTCGTATGAAGATAGGTATTTAGGACACAGGAAATGGAAGACAAGATCTAACATACAGACTGTTGTCAAGCGAACAAAAAAAGAAATAAAGGCATATTAGTTTCTCGCGAAATTTATTGCACCCCATTATTATGATGAATTTCTATTTCTGTCGTCAAAGCAACGTCACATTTCTCAAATATAATACGCTACATTCTCAAAGACTCCTAACGATTTATATGAAAACTGAGAAATATTTTTTTTCATTAGTTGATAATTACTCACAAAATGAATGTTGTACCCGTGACCCGTTGAGTCAGTAGTCGTGATATATATTTTTAAATACACATGAAAATCTTTTGTTATTACCGAATGTTTTTATTGAGAATGATGTTCTGTATTTACTTTGTGTAAATCGATGTAATATATTTTTATCAACTTAGTTGACATATCTAGCTCGGTAATAAGTGTTCCGATTTAATGGTGAATAGGTCAAGACTCATTTGTTTGTATATATTTACTTGCAGATAGATTAGTTCATAAAAGATAAATGGTAGCTTTATTTTACCATCTAGATAGCTATGTGACGTCATTCAGTGTGCACGGTGACAAAATACACGCAAACATGCAATATCTACGCAGATTATTTATCTAATCTTCTCCCCCTCTCTCTCAATTCCTTTCTTCTTCTATACCTCTCTCCTCTCTCTTTTCCTTTCTATCTCCTCCAACCTTTCTCCCCTTCTTCCGTTTATTTATTTCTTCTCGTTCTTCTCTCTCTTACTTATCCATTATTATTCTCAATGTCTTTAATCATTCTGCTTTTATTGACGTTATTAGCATTTTGTGATGTCAACTAGTGTGCACGGTGATTAACAAACAATATAACAAAAACAAACAAAATCTACATACATATTTATATATTGGAATACGCTATAGTAAATGGTTTCTTGCTCGAAGGCACTTATCAATAACACCTCAACCCTTCTTCGAACTGAAGCTATTAAAATGTCCGGTTAAAGAAACCGATGGAAAATTGTTTGCATTATATATATATATATATATATATATATATATATATATATATATATATATATATATATATATATATATATATATATATATGTATATATATATATATGTATATATATATATGTATATATATATATATATGTATATATATATATATATATATATATGTATATATATATATATATATATATATATATATATTATAAACTGAGATCTCATCAGGCAGAGTTAGAATCCAATCTTAACCTTAGATCATATATAAAAGCTCTATTTAATATTAAGCACTTTTTATAAACCCGGTTGAAATTCTTTGGATTACTACCCTGTGGATGTTTTATCTGGATTATTATATATATATATATATATATATATATATATATATATATATATATATATATATATATATATATAATGTTAGAAGCAAACTAATATAATAACTGTAAAAACTAAATTGACTTACATGAGTGATTTTCCACTGAACGACTTGGGACTTAAGGTTTTTTGGGTTTTTTTTTTTTTTTAGTTTTAATGGTTGAGAAACTTCCGAGACTATATATATATATATATATATATATATATATATATATATATATACATTTTTTCTGATGTTTTTCTGGTGTTTCTGGACACGATCTTTGTATTTCTGAAAAGTCGCACGTATGAAAAATCCAAGATATATATATTTATATTTAGGTGTTCATGTGCAGACGAAACTACCCGTAAAGTTATATAAATTTTTTAAAAAATGCATAAAGAAGTCATTCTATTAATTAATTATATATATATATATATATATATATATGTGTGTGTGTGTGTGTGTGTGTGTGTGTGTGTGTGTGTGTGTGTGTGTGTGTGTGTGTGAATTAAAAAGGAAAAAACGGAGGAAGGTCTAAAAAGTCAACGTTTCGCCCAACTGTTCCGCGGAGTTTTTCAAGGGCGAAAGATGCTAAAAGCTATGTTTATAAGCCAAATTCCGACGCCTTAACACATTCGGCAACTATGAACAATCTGATAAATCAGCGAGAATTTAAAGCTGTTATAGGCCGCTGTCGTCAAGCGTGTTTAACTAATCAAAGAACATGCATGAAAGCTAAGATAGCGGCTGTGTTAATACTACTCAGTGCAGTGCCCACTCTAGATTGGAGGCGACAAATTATATATAAATATTTATTTTTATCTACATACGTATACGTTTCATCCTTTTGGGAATCGTCAGTATACACACATATATATATATATATATATATATATATATATATATATAAACAGGTTTAATTCCAGTAATGTAATGTATTTCTGAAAAGATCATTTCTTTATTGATCGTTTCATTAGCACTTACACAAAAAACAGACAGTGTTATATATCCTGTGTTTTTTTCTATTGGTGTAACTGATCTGAAGAAATGTGCAAACATTTTGTCTAAAACATCAGGAAATATAAAACAAAACATAATAAATCTTACATCATCAGAACAGTAATATATGTTCAGTTAGGAATATAAGTTTTCGTTTATTTTCATGAACGCCATATCTAAAAACAACGAAGCAAACAATAATACGCATATCAACCTAAATATTGCAATACCAAATTTTATCGTAAAAAAAAACTAATAGGAATTAAAAAGAGATTAAATAAATAATAAATAATGCGCAGACAGAGGTGGTACTTTTTTATAGAAATATGTCATACTTTTGCCCTGGGCAACGAAAGAGGAACGGTGGGGAAGAAACAGCTTTCGCAAAAAGAAAAGGGAGAAAGTAGCGGGGTAAATGGGGCGATCAGGGAAGAGAAAAGTAGAAAGATAAGGAGACGGCTATAGAGAGAGGAAGAGAAATAGAAGTTTGAATATAAAGATGTTACACACGCGATTTTTCTTCTATTTTGTGTTTTTATGACCCCGAGCAACGCCGGGTAGCCCTGCTAGTAAATAATAAATAATAAAAAAACAGGATATATGACTCTCTTTGTTGGCTGTCTAAGTGTTAACAAAACGATCCGTCAAGGAATGATCTTTTCAGAAATGCATAATAATATGGTTACTGGAAGGTGACGGTGGTCAAGTGGATAACTACACAGACTGATGACCTGGGTGTGCCAAATTAAAATCCAGTCGGTTCCATAATATCTCTTTCACTTAAGCAACCGTTACGTGGTCCATCCTGCTAGACTGCCAACACCAGAACCAAGCTGCTCAACAAAGTTGTATTATGTTGATTCGCACGAATTTACTTTACTTTACTGGAATCTAATTTATTCATACATGCTCTGGAGTTAAAACATTAAAACATCAATTGAGCTTTAATTTTGAATAACAAATATATACATATACTAATTTTATACGTACATAAAAGTAATCCATGGACACGTGTTTCTGGCTCACAGCCGTCATCAGCATGGCTAACTTACACAGAGATTGAATCCTCGATATTGATGTCTATAGTCCAGCGTTCTACCACTGGGCCAAGACGCTCTGTGTAGAAATATGCACGATTTTTATCACCCAAGTATTTAATGTATTTCTATGTAATTATTTTTATAGGTGATTTTCACGACTAATAATACAGTTTTTCTGCATCTTAATCACTTAGGAAGTGAAACAATTGAAATAATAGTAAGCTCAATAACAACGAGCTGAAAATCACCTATAAAAATAATTACATAGAAATACATTATATATATATACAGGGTGTCTCAAAAAAATGTACTCACTCTTAGAATGACAAGAAAACTTTTATTTACCTTGGTGCGCGTTATCAGCTTTGTTTGAACAATAATGGTCATCAGTTTGAACATTTGCGAACATGATTCTTCAATTACATCTGTCTCATGTATTCGATGCTATTTCATTTCACTCTATGTTCATAAATAAAAGTTTTCTCGTCATTCTACGAGTGAGTACATTTTTTTGAGACACCCTGTATATATATATATATATATATATATATATATATGTGTGTGTGTGTGTGTGTGTGTGTGTGTGTGTATGTGTATGTGTGTGCATATATTACGCTTATTTGAATCTCACTTGTTTTAAACAAAAATGTAAAATTGAAAGAGAAATTAAACAATGAGGATATTTGCTTTTAAACGTTATTTTAAACAAGTTTCGTGAGTTATTCTTTGAACAAGCTATGACACTACCACGGCGAGGAAGGATTGATTAAATTCGTAAAGATCTGCCAAAGACAAATAGAAGAATAGTGTCTACATTTTCACAGTGGAATTATTGAAAACATGATAAGAAACAAAATGTTGATCCTTTAAATTAGTTTTAAACTACAAAAATCATTTCGATTTCGTTTCACGGATATCGATCGTTCAAAGAGACTCATAACTTTTTGAACAAACTGGTTATTATGAATGTTGCGAATTGTTGCATGAACAAATATTCGGTATATCAGCTTATTTGGCAAGAAGCATTTGCGTTATTGTTTCTAAGTGAAATTGATCAGACGAATGATGTAGAAAGCGTGAGACTGCCTAACGGCATGATTCAACACATAACTAACTCACCAGTTGTTTGTTTTTTAATATCTGATTATCACATTCCCACAGCATACTTACATGTTTTTTCTTACGGGATTCATTCATGCGTGACTGTTGATTATTTTTATCATTTTCGTTGCCGCTTCAACTTCTCAGCGTACATTTCTATCGCAAAATGTATATATATATATATATATATATATAACTATGCGGTTACTAGACGTACAACCACGGGGAAAATACTTAAGAACTATGGGTATATATTGCCGCATGACGTCGTTTGCTCTTTATAGTTGTTTAAAACAAAAAGTATTTGATGATGTGTGGTCTCAAAATGGCATGAATATTGTTCGTATATTGTCTTAAACAATGGGTTAAATTGTTCAATTAATCGTATATATTTAATAATCTCTATTCATATAAAGTTAGATATGTTTATATTTTTATATATTTATATGTAAAAGATTCACTCCTAAACTAATTAACCGATCATTATGAATTTTGGAACACAGCTGCAAAGTATTATGAGGTCGTAACGTGGGCTATATTTAGTTTAATTTAGTTGTATGCAAAGTGGTAATAAAGGGTGGAATCCTTTAGTGAAAATTCAGATAGCCCCGATTTTTCTGTAATTTGAACAACACGTATTAGGCATCAATTATTGAATATTTCCCCAAGTTTCATTTTCCGTTAAGTATTTTATGATTTTTATGAGGGTATAATCTGAGCACAATATCCCATTTGAAAATTGAAATACTTCAGATTTAAATTAAACTTATTCCATAGTCATTAGGCACGAATAAAGAAAGATTCACTGAATTTAATTTTTTTTCTGAAACGCACTTAAATGTTATACATTTTCTAGCATCAAAATCATGGAATGTATTTTGATCAAAATTGGTATAAGAATTCTAGACATTATACCTTGATTTGAATCTTCGTAAGTTGACATAAAAATGGTGCAAAACTATTCAGTTCGGTGGAATTAATTTTCCCTGTTCTGAAACGGGTATTCTTTTAGTTTACAATAAGAATTTTTCAAATATGAAATAACCCCTAAAGATTTGATTTGGCATATGCCAGCCGTAACAAACCGAATCTCTATACAGGACACCTATTCGATAATTGGAATTTTAAAACTCCAATAGTAGAGAGTGTTAGAATATTGTCTGATTTTCGAAAGATATTTCATGGTCATGTGTTTGGTATACTTTTCGTGATACGTTTAGTAGATTTATATACAACTCAGCGTCTGGACTGGGTTGTTGGTCGTCATAATGTTATCTTCTCTATAGCTGGTATCTGCATCTAACATTTTAAAACTCAAACGTGACCGATCTATCGACAGAGACATCCTTGTGGAGATGCAAGAACACTAATAAAGGATAAAGTAAATAAAAACCATACAAATTCATTGCATAACATACTCGTGTTAACTCACATGCTGAATGATTTCTGATGGCGTTTACACAAATACCGATAATAGTTGATATTGTGATAAGAATTTAATCAGAATATCTACTACTGCAAATAATGTACCCAAGTACAAAATACGTATTGTTCATCAGAATCTATTATATAAAGAAGAGGTGTCTGTGTGTTTGTATGTTTGTATGTTTGTATGTCTAGAAAAAACTTCCGAGATACTCGATATTATCCGTAAAGTTGACATTTTCTGAATCGGCCTGCCTCCAGGCACATAATATCTTAGAATTAGAAAAAGATATTTATCATTTGAGGGTCAATGGGGCCATTACCTTCAATTGGTGTAACTTTTTTTTCCATTTTCTAACGTATTTATGTACTCATTTTGAAAAAAATGCAAGTCCTTTCCTACAATTCAACTGGAAAAAAGTGTTTAAAAGGATGCGGGGGGAAGAGGAATAAATTCAAAATTAATAGACGCTAATTCTATGGAAATAGTGGTACCGTGCTTGATTATGTCGGTCTGAGTTAGTTCTAGGATGAAAGACGAGGTCCACTCTCTCAGGTATTACTTTGATATCCGTGTCATTCCTACAACTAATCCGTGAAATGACTTCATTGGAAGGTGGGATGGGGGTAAGAAACAAGTACTTGGCATGATTTTCATAAACTTACCACCTCTAGAAGGCTGAAGTTGCAGGCCTGGGATGATGCACCTCCTAGGATTGCAGCCCCGTCGGCATCCCCATGTAGGAGCGCCTCAGGCGATTAGCAATAAATTAACCACCAAATTTTTCTTCTTCTTTGTCTTCTTCTCCTCTTTCCTTCTTATTTTCTTCGTCAGACGCATCAGGTGAATAAAGAAACCGACTGGGAGTGTCGGCATTTGCCGGTAAGGGCGCATCAGGCGATTACGGTAAAGCCTGGGAGAGTGTCAGCATTCACCAGTAGGGCGTCTCAGGAAAAATTCTGGGAGAGTTTTGGCATTCACCAGTAGGAGCGCGCCAGGCAAAAGACCGGAAGAGTATCGGCATTTGCCAGTAAGGGCGCCTCAGGCAAAAGCCTGAGAAAGTGTCAGCATTCACCGGTAAGGGCGCGTCAGGTAAACGCCTGGGAGAGTGTTGGGATTAACCGTTAGGGGCACTTCAGGAAAAAATCTAAAGCCTGGGGGATTGTCGGCATTCAACGGTAGGGGCGCATCAGACGAATATGATAAAGACTATGAGACTGTCGCCATTCCCACATACGGTAAAGTCTAGGAGGGATCTCAAAGGGTAAGGAAATTGTCAATGAAATTCTGATTTTTTGTTACAGAGTGTACTATCGAAATAAATGCTACACTTTGATAGCAGAAGATGTATTTATCTTAAATATTGATGAATTTCTTTTCAATAAAAAACTGAAATATTATAAAAAGATGTAGCAGAAGCTCAAAGTTGGGTTGGGTGGGATGGGAGTCGTGTGTCATTTTCTTGATCTATTCCCTAAACTAGTTCTAATCACCAACATTTTTCATTGATTCTTCTACCTAAAATTATCGCCAATTTTTAAGACGTTTTTTATTTATTTATTTATGTACAAAATTCATCGGTTGTGGGTTGGGGGGGGGGCTACAAGTAGCCAATAATTATACAAAAAATGAGGTTTTGGTAAGTAAGGTCCTCCCAAATCTATATAAGGAAGAGATAAGGAAGAATATTGTGGGGTCTGCGTTCGGGCTTGACATCCAGAAATAATATACTTCTGTCATATTAAATTATTTTAATAGTCCGAAACAATTTATTTTTCTTGACGTACATATTGTCTGTAGTTTCTGTCACAATTATATAATTCTATGTATTTTTTTCTAAAGGTCTGAGGCGGTTGTCTTTCGAAAGAGGGTGCAGGTAGATGTATGCACATATGTAACCAAACATGTTTGTATAAATAAAGAATTATGCTAAGAAAATGCTTTACTTGGTATTGAGCACTTTTTATAAATACTGACGATTTCCTACGGGGATGCAATGCGGAAGCTTCTGTGTAGCTTAATTGCCATAAATATATTTCCATAACTTACTACCTAGCTCCACTAACGTATTGAATACTGTTGAAGTAAATACTGAAAATTAACACATAAAAGATTATATCGCATGATAATATTTATGTGGATACATGAAATAATATATATATATATATATATATATATATATATATATATATATATATATATATATATATATATACACACACATAAATATATATATATATATATATATATATATATATATATATTATTGTCACATAAAATCTACAATACTGCTTTAGAACATGGAGAATAAAAATGTTTGCAAAGTGGTGGATACCCTAAATCTTTATTGTGTATCCCTTTCTCTCAAAGTGTTTATCGATTTATTCATCTATTTAATTATTCAATCCACTGTTTATTGATCCTGACACTCTGTCACTATTTCATCCTATATTATTCTAACCTTCGCTCCCCGGACTCTTTACATCCTGCTCTCTATCTCAACCCTCTTCTCTCGATCTCTAAATATATCTCATTATGACGGCCTTTCCTAAACTCTCACTCCATATATTTCTTACTATTAATCTACCTCTTATTCTATATACCGACTTCCAACCTACCTTATCTAACTCATCTTATCTTTCATTTATATCTCCCTATATATATATATATATATATATATATATATATATATATATATTTCTCTCTTTCTACATATATATATAGTAGTATAACATATTTTTGTAATAAGTAAGTTACGCAAAAACCTTTGCGTTGAACCTCAACAAGGAGTTCGTCAGGTTAACTGCGAAGATGTAAATTCTAGTAGCTCTATTATAAGGAAATATTTGTACATTCAATTTCTACCAATTAAAACTATTAGTATTGTTGTTCATAGATATATTCACAAAATGTGCATTGCAATCAGCCAATAATCTTTTACAATTTCAAATAAGCTTTGAAATCTTATTTTGAAAGAGGTCAAACAGATAATAACACCCTAACTACAATGCGTTCTAGGTTGAATTGAATAGATCTCAGTAGTAGTTTATAAATACTTATGGAAAATAAGCTACACACACACACACACATATATATATATATATATATATATATATATATATATATATATATATATATATATATACATATATATATATATAGTTAATATTTCATGTATCTACATAAAATGTTATAAGGAGATACAATCTTTTATGTATCAATTTTAAGTATTTAATTTAACAGTGCTCAATGCGTGAGTAGAGCTAGGTAGTAACTTATGAAAATATATCTATGGCACATAAGCTACACAGAGGCTTCCGCGATTCATCCCCGTAGGGTATCGTCAGGCTAAAATGCATAGAGTTTGTGTTGTCGGGTGTTTTTATATATACAATGTGTGTTTAGTCTAGCTTGTTAACAAATCACATTCATTGTTATTCTCTTAGCCAATAGTTGGGCTTCTCACAAACATATATATATATATATATATAGTAATCCAGTTAAGGTTTGTATCCACAGGTTAAAATGCGAAGATTATTTACCGTTTCTAATATAATAATGTTAAATAAAAAAATAGAGCTATTTATATAATAAAAGTTTTATTTATACAAATATTCGGTTACATATCCTGACATGTTTCAACTGAAGATTTTGCAAACCCACTATTCTCAGAAGATGAAAATACCGGCATTACAAAAACTTCGGTTAAAACGTGTAATGATATGTAGACAAATGTTTGTATAAACAAAACTTTTATTATATATATATATAATTGATCAAGTTCAAACATGTTTTATTCATTCTTTGAAAATATGCCGTAGCATCGAAACGTTAGTATTGACATATAGTAAGGATTGAGCGTTATTCTTTAAAAGCATTTTTTATATACAGGGAATTTTAATTATTAAAATTAATACACCGTTAAGAAACGCATACTATTTTTTTTTCAAATATTCGGCGACACAGAATTAAAAGACATAGCTGTATAACTCTTTAGTGGGCATTTTTCGTCATTGTTGTTGTCCATCGTGTGATGTTAAAACGGAATCTGTGATAAATGTTTCAGAGAACTTGCTCGTGGTAGTACTAAATAAAGTAGACATTGAGCGTACTTGTTTTAAAAGCATTGTTTTTATAAAAGAAATTTGAATTATTAAAAATAATAAACGAAAGCCATACAGTGTAACACACTCAATTTTCTACTTCATTCGGCACTGCCACGCGCAAGTTCTTGACTAAAAATGTAATCCCAGATTCTGTTTTTACATAACACAAATCAACAACAACAACAAAAGATGACAAAAAAAAGTTACGAAACTATGTCTTCGAATTTTGACGTGGGCGTATATCGCCGAATTTTTTTTTTTAATGCATTGTATGGCTTTCCTAGAGGTTATTATTTTTAATAACTAAATATACATATAACACATCACTAAATAAGTTCCGTGCCTTGCATATCATTTATTTAAATGACTAATTGTCAAATGACACGTGTTAAAATATGAGACGAATCTAATTATTAGTTTGTATTAAAGTCAAGCTACTATTGCCAATTATTAAAACAATGGAAAAGTTTTAATTTCGTGTGTTGATAAAGCATTGTTTACTGATGGAAAGATATCCCAACTCGTGCATATGGATGACTTTAAGCTATTTGCAAAAGAAAGAAAGGATCTGGAAATATTTATAAACACGACTAGATATTCAGACAGTGCATAGGAATTCCTTTTGGAGTGAAAAATGTGCACTGCTTGAAATTAAGAAGAGAAAACTGAACGCAACAGAAGGCATAGAACGATTCAATCGAAACGTAATGGTGGGCGGTAGACTTTTAAATACATAGGCACCTGGAAGCGGACACAATGAAGTCAATACAGATTAAAGAGATGGTTTTAAAAGAATATATGGGGATAGCAAGTAAGCGCGTAGAAACACAATAATGTAGCAGAAACCTAATTAAAGAATTAAATAGTTTTAATTAGACAAACTGAAAGCTCAGATACATTGATCAAAAGACCAGGAAATACAATAACTATGACAACTCTCTGCATCTGAAAGAATGATACTGAGCAAACTTATGTAAAAAGAAAATAAGATGGAAGACGACTGGTAAATATTAATGATGGCTTTAACGAGGAAACTAAAGAAGTAGAACAATATATCGGGCAAAATACTTGCGCCGCCAAAGGCACCACCTTAACAAACAACACGAAAAGCAACAGAATAGAAAACAAAAAGATGAGGAAAAATGGGAAGAGAAGCAGCCGTATGCGCGATTTATAAGACTTACCAAAGAAATAGTATATCGAAAATGGCACTTGAACAAAGAAAGTACATCCTCACTGACAGCTTCACGAAACAACACGATCAGAGCGAACTATATGAAGCCAAAAAAGACTAGATCCACGAACCAAACAAATATAGACACTGCAAGAAAAGAGACGAAACAGGAAATCACATAATATTTGAATGCAACTAACTAGTCATAAAGTAACAAAAGACCAACAAAAACATACATCACAATGTGATGAAGGCAGCTCCCAGAGAACTATGTACACGTCCGCACTTTAAAAATCCTTAAAAAAGATACAGATACAATCTGGACACGGTATTGGAACATCAAGATAATAAAATCATCTAGAAGATGGAAGTATAAACAAACTTATCCAAGCAAGAGACCAGGCGTGGTAATGATAAACTATAACAAAAATCATTGTTTTCGATATCCCAGCAGGTCACATAGTGAAGATCAAGGAGTCAGTAAAACTAAGTAAATACATGAAACATGCCAGTAAGCTAAAAGGAATATGCAACGTAAAGAAAGTTGTTATATTACTGTTATGATGCGATGTTCATCTACCTTATTTTGGGAGTAGATGAACTTTCCATAGACTACGAATAGAGTTACGACAAAGTTTCGTAGCAGCCTTGGTGATGTTCATTCGATGATCCGTTCTCGACAATCAGTCTGTCAGAAACTGGGTCATTTTGGTGGCCTTTTATCTGCCAAGCTGGCGTATTCATCCTGGGTAGTCCCAGGGGATCCACTCTCTCAGGCTCCCCCTCTTAATGCTGAGGTTAGTTTATTGCTAACTGCCTGAGGCGGCCCGACCGGGGAATGCTGACTGGACTTCCCTGGCAATTTTTAAAAGGCTAGAGTGCTTCTTCATTTTGGGGTTCTGGTTTGATTCTCCCCACCTTTTGACCTTGTGTCACATCTTCCTGCGATGGGAAGAAAGTAAATACCGCCATGGCGGCAGTCATATGTGGCAGTTATAGCCAAAATATTGGACGCAGAATTTCTGAAACATACTTTTCTGTACTTCTGTACATACATTTTTGTAAATATATCGCCATGTTGGCTTAATTATTATCGGCCATTAAATGTCACAACAATTGCAAATAATTGTAGAGTCACTAGAAACGCACCCTAAAAATGGAAAAATAACTAGGAGAAATTGGAATCAAATGGAGGATTTGTATTATACAACACGCAGTACTGGTGAATAGGAAATCATCGAATGCAGAATCAATAAACATAACAAGATAATACCGACAAACCACACTTGAAATAGAAATAAAACCAAAAATATGAAAAAGAATCTAAGGAAACTGAAACTACACCCTTAATAATGCTGGCACCAGATGGACATGAATAGTCCAGGAAGATGGCAAAAACTAAGGAGACAGAGTCCAATTAAGAGCTCCGCTGAAACGGTGCGGATAGAAATGGGATCTTGGGAAGCCTTATTGTTACTCAAATTCCAGAGAAAACTTACTGTTGTTCTTATTTATTTTCCTCCCAACGAAGGAAGAGTAAAACACAACGTCGGTTTTAAATCTGGACAAAATCTAGCTCCTTAAAAAGGGGCATTCTTGATTAGAACAAAAATAAATATCGCTTCAATCTAGAAGGATTTCTCCTTCACTGATTGAGAACAGAAAAGATGAATGGTAATATGAAAACAGATACTACACTTTCCTCGCAGCCAAAAAGCCAACGGGTTTTATTGACGAAGAAATCAATCGTTGTTGCAAGGAAGCACAACTCAGTGGAGACTTGTTGTCACTCAGATTTCATGAAATGCCACGCCACTGTTATTGTTAGTAAGCAATAACTGACAATGGCTTGTGTAGGAAAAACAATCTGGATTCGTGTAACTTACACGGTGTTATTATTGAAAATATTGAATGTTATTTCCTTACATATTCAATGAATTTTTTAAAACTATGGTCCTCACATTCTATTTATTCCTATTCATTGCCTTAATTCTAAATTATTTCATTCATCCCCGAATTTAAGATCATAATTCCTTAATTTAGTGCGTATTTTCGTTGAGGCGAATTTATTATTTTACTATAGTTTTGTTTTACAAAAATTATAATTCTGCTTGCAATCGACATCAGCTAAATCTATCCTACTCAATATGTGAAATGTTTGAATTTATTTCTAGCAGGAAAACGCCAGATGTTTGAACTATTTTTGTTTAATTCCGTAAGAGAGCAGAAATAAAAGTTTTCTTTTTAGAGAAAGAGAGAGAATTACCATTGATAGGTAACGATATGAAATGATGTTGATAGCTGCCCCGCGTGCGATAAATATTTAGATATAAGTAACGAGTGTCCCCTGAGATATACTCAGCTGCTATGTGTTGTACTCTCTTCTAATTCCCATTCGGCATATTGCCCACCCGTTGCCTTGGCTACCAACAAGCGCAACTATTGTGCACCCACAGCTGCATCTACGTAAAGAAACCTTCACGTCTGCCAGATGTATAACGACCAGATGAGTATCTAGGCTTCGTCTGCCAGTTGCACAACATGTTTCTCTCATACCCGCATCCTGTAGGTCTGAGCTGTCATACTCGTTCGGTATCGCGCATCACGCGGAAGCATAAACTAGATCTCGAGAGATAACATCACATTTCTTTATAGGTAGGCCCTCCGTTCAGTCTAGAGAGACTATGGATACCCCTATAAGGGGCTGGCTGCGCGTGTAATTATGAAGCAAGGGTTGCGCACTCTCCTGAGTCGGCACTGCTTGATTCCAATGGCAAACAGTTCAAGACGACTGGAAACAATGCCGAGATAAACAGAGAGCACATACAGCACCCGGTAGTCCCAAATGGTCACCCATTTAATACTGGCCACGCTCAACGTCGCTTAACTTCGGTGATCTAACGGGAACCAGTGTGTCAACGTGATTTTTACCGTATTACGGTAACATCACAAGTGTAAACTTTAAAGAAGTAACTTAAAAGAAAATCTAAATAACTTTGTTATGAGTTCGGATTTCGTTTTAAATTCTTATTTTTACAATTATTTACGAAAAGAAGTAATTTCAATAATCACCACGAATTAGATATAAAAAAAGTGTTTCAATTTAACTGAAAAGAAACAATATGAGAAAATATGCACATAAACAAAATTAACTTCGTATTCGTAACTATGAATTCTTTGTTTAATGTTTCTACCTGGAATGTCATTATCACGACCGATTTTTAAAAATAGATCAATTAACCAATCGATTTTTTAAAAAAAGAGTAATACCATTTTTGTACCAGTCAACATATCAGATTATGAAAAGCGATAGCGTAGAACATTTTCAGGTGGAATTAAATGAATTCATAATTAATGGTAACAAAGGAATTAGTTAGGATCAATAAAATTTGAATATTGTACCAAGAATTCAAAACCAACTATTATTAGGCGTACGATTTTTTTAAATATTTTATTTTTCATTATTTTTCATGATTCCAACACGTCTTCAACAGCGTCTTTTGTCACATCCCATACAGATGTCTCTTGAGAAAAATACACCAGTGAAAGGCCTTAAGAAGTAGCATAAACACAGCAAATTGTATAACAAGTTAAACATTTAAAACATTCAAATCATTTACCATATAGGTTGAATCGAGAAGAAATTACATTAGTGGGGAAATACATAAATAACTAAATAAATAAATAAAATATAAAATTATAAACAATAGTGAAATTAAACAATAATAAGAAAATACTGATAATAATTAAGTTGGAATACAATAAAATAAAATAAAAATAGATAAGACAATTAAAAATAATAATGGATAAATAAGAATTAAATAAATAAATAAATAAACAAAATAAGAATTTATTTTATTTTAAACTAGCAAGACCCTGTGTCCTGGCGTTGCCCGAAGTGGAAGGATATGAAAGAATAAATTAACTGCGAAATTGAATTAAAATTAGCACCCACTTTCCCGTCATTTAGAGGTAATATGGTTTGGTGCTGGGTTTATTTATCTATGTGTTAACTAAGCGTATATAATTATAGTGTTTCAATTTTGTGGTGTCTTTGTTAGGAGGGGGAAATGTTGTTTTCCTTCACGAAGTGCATTAGTGGCAAAGTTTTTTTAGGGTGTAAACTATGACGATGTGATTTTAAAGATCTACTGTAAGTCCGACTGGCAACACCTCTGAGTTATTAGTATGGTAGTGGCATTCATGTGTAGTATGGTTAACAGAATATACAAAAAAAAAACAGAATATTGTTCCGCACTTCATTTTAGTGTAGGAAAAAAGTTCCCCTCATCTAACAATTAACAATAAAACACAAAACAGAAATGCTATAATAATATGTATGCGATTACGTGTGAATATTCACAATATTTACGAAGACTGGAATAGCATTTCGGTGTTGCGTTTTAATTTTGTAGTTGGATAGAGGGAAAAAAATTTTTCGTACACTAAAATGAAGTGCGAAAACAATATTTATATTTTGCGAAAAAAATATTTGTATTGTTTTGTATATTCAGTTAACCTTACTACACATGAATGGCATTACCCTATCAATGACTCTAAGTCCGGAGTTTTTTTTTCCGGTCGGATTTAGGGTTAGTGGTAAGTCAGTTTTATACTGTTATTAATAAATGAAACACAAACAGCAACTCATGGGTCGGCTATTTAGGATGTTTAACTGTCTTCGAAGTAGTGGACGTCGACGAAATGTTATATTAAAAAAAGTGTAAAACACTTTCAGAAGTGTAAAAGTATGCAGGTCAGTAGAAAAGTATTTTATTTTATTTGTTGTAACATAAAAATAGAAATGGAAACACAGGAAGAAAGTTATATGTCTGCGTGTGTGTCCTGCTAATATTCAGAAACTACTCAGGATATATTTAACAAACATATATTTCTAATTTAGTATGATCTCGAGCTGTATATTGTCTAAAAAATACTGTAATTATCTGTTAGTGCTTGTAAGGGTGGGTAAAACAATGCATTATATCAGAAATCGACAATCAAACTAAGTCTACTAGTATGTTAGATTTTATTTCTGTATTACTATTATATTAAACAAGTTCCGAGATAGAAAGAGAGAGTGGGTATAGTGTTTGAGAGAGAGAGAGAGAGAGAGAGAGAGAGAGAGAAAGAGAGGGGTGGGGTTATAGAAGCAAGTCAGCGGCATGCAGTCGGTGGGATGATGTGTTCAGAAAGTAACGTGACTATGGATTGTAGGGAGAGAGAGCGAGAAAGAGAAATCTTTTAAAAGGAGGATGTTACAGACATTTTTCCATGATTCCTGGCATCGCCGGATAGACTTGCTAGTAACTTTTATATATTTAATCTTAATTATACGTGAGACTGAAATACAAGTTATATCCGTGACAGAAGTTGAATGCATTTGTTTCATCAAATTCTTTTACTTAAACTTTTTCACGTATAAAATTGAAACGTAACACAAATAATATAAAGTCTTTGTTTAGTCTTTTTCACGACTTCAAATGTTCTTTTTTGGATTCCAGTCTAGTTGGTTTAAGCTTCTGGTCTCTTTATTTTATATATTAGCTCTAACGTTGCGTAGAATTTAGCAGTTTTGTACTATAAAATCATCGTGCAAATAAACTTACCTAGTTCAGCGTGTTTACTTTAATACTAGAATTCCATTTGAAGTCTACTTTCTTTTATGTTCTATTTTTCTAAAATCTAGATTTCTTATTGTTTGCATTATTGATCATGTGTACCAACCTGTTTTTGCTTTATAATACTCAGGTAACAGAAATTGGAAGAGTCAGCATGCGCATGACTAAACATTCTCCAATATCTTTCTATATCTGACAGCGAATCTATACGGTTTATAAAATATTCACTGTCTTATTGACAGATTGATTTCTTTCTCTCCTTCTCTCTCTCTCTCTCTCTCTCTCTTTCTCTCTCTTGTCCCTCTCGCTCAGTTGAGTACTTCTTTCTGAGAATATAATGTGTATTAAGACAAACGGGGGATAGCAATTATTTCATATGTAGCTCGAGGTATCAGTAAAAGTAAATGTTACTGCCTCTAACGGTACTTGAACACGAATGTGTTTCATACTTTTAATGAATATTAGATATAATCTGTTGCGCCTTTCCTGAGCCCAGGGTGATGATATTTTACGTAATAATATTTTGAAATAAAGAATGACAAGTATGAATAATGTAAGCCAATGTTAACGAACGATTGTCGTATTAACTTCGAATACTGCTTTGTGTTCTTCCAATGCCAATCTCCTTTTCGTTTATCCTTTCAACTGAGAATGGCAAATATTTGAATTAGACAATCACTATCCAAAAATGTAATTGAAGCGAGCGTTCCATATTTAGATAAAAAATGTTAAGCACTTATAAACAATAGAAATAACTAGAAAATTCAATAAAGATGATACTAGGAAGAAATGGTTGTCATATGAAGAAAGTTTCCCGGTGTTCGCGGATGCCAATGGTAGTAGATCTGAACGTGAGAGTGTAAATCCTTTCAAATCCCTCCATGGATGACTATTCAGGATAAGCTGTCGAACTGAGAAAATATAAAAATAATTGAAAGCGAACAAAAAGAACGAATATGTCCCGTATGTTATTTTATATGATTTCTTGAGAAAGTCTTGACATAAAGACAAAATAGATAATTTTGGTTTTTCCTTTTTCATTTACCATATATATATTGCCTTTTTGTCTCATTCGGATTTAAACCTTGAATGAGATACATCTGTTTTATTTGGCCCCGGAATACATCAAAAATGGCCTGTTTTCCTCTTCTCAACCCCCTTTAAGTGCGTCTGGACTTACCTATATTTTGAGCACTTTCTCCAATCTGCTCCCTCGCAAAGAGTTTTTCTTCACATTCTACTTTTCACCGGACTTCTTTTCAACGGAAATTTACCACCCGGACAATTTGCATATCTTTTTCACGGAACTTTTCTTTTCATTCAATACGTTTTTTTAACAAAAATTATTTTAATAATTTTTAATAATAATTTTCATATTTTTCAAATATTTGAACTTTGTTTTTTTCGAAAGCCAACTTATCCATCTGTATTTCTCCTCTGATGATAAGATTTCGATCTTTGAAAGGCCTTGGCTTAAGGAAAGAATAATAAACACTAGTTTATTACTGAATACACCTTGCATTGAAAAATTGAAATTTGAAATAAATTTGGACAATCGTCACATATTTATCACTCTTTTCTTCTATCTCTCTCTCTCTCCCTCTTTCTCTCTCTCTCTCTCTCTCTCTCTCTCTCTCTCTATATATATATATATATATATATATATATATATATATATGTATGTATATTTAGGCAGCAAGTCATTATCTAAGCAAGCGTTGTTGAACATCACGGAACTTTCGCGTTTGTATATTTTCCTCGTGAGGTTCTCAAACCGTCGAGCCATCTTTCTGGTTTCAGGTGGCAATCCGTATAGTACTTCGCCGATAGTTTTTAATTCGGCCATTTTCTCGAGCGCTTTCGACTTTCGTAGTCGTCTTCAGGATTAGGGTTTTGTTTGTTTTGTTTTTTTTAAATTTAAATAAGAAGACTGGAGTTAGTGTTTTATAGTTATCGCTACGGCCGAATGAAAGAGAGAAGAGGGTGTGTGGTTGAGTCTATTTTATTCTATCGTTTGTGTGTTTGGTTTTATTGTTTACTTATTTATTTTGTTAGTTCTTATTTTTGCTATTATTTATTTATGTATTATTATTTATTCCTATTACTATTATTACTGTTATTTATTTATTTATTTATTTATCAATTTATTTATTTATTTATTTATTTTGTTTTTACTTAATTTCCATTTAATTATGGAATACTTTTAATATGTTGGTACCTGTGTTGAAAGCTATTTTGTTAATGTTAGGCTGTTTAGTTTTAATGAATATTGCTTCTAGTATTTTAAGTCTGGTTGTGCAGTTATTTTTGTGTATTATTTTCGTGTTAGATATTTATATTTTTCGTATATCGGCCTACTGTAGTATATAAATAAATATCCAATCCCCAAAAATAGCGGTATTGACCTCCAATCAGCGAAAGATATTTGTCATTGTAACTACAAGTTTCACGTAAAAATATATATTCTTATTTCTTTATTAAGAATATTTCTTCAAGTAATCGATACCTAGCTTGTTTTTTTAATATATTCCCCATCCCTCAGTTGACGTCCAGCCCGATCAACGAAGATGATACGACACTACCAGTCTTATACAGAGACGTGGAAACTTCGTCAACGCTGGCGTCCTGAGTATACGGTTAAGGTAGGCGACGCCAACCCAATCAATACCAGGAATATTAGTCTCGGAAAGGAGTAGAAGCGACCGAGCGTGAGAGTTACACTATCGGTTGCTACAAGGGATAACGTGATGAACAATCTAGTATGCCCGACTTTCTTATCGAAATCTGGATATTTGATATACGAATTCACACATTTACCAACGGTATTAGTGAAATTGATGCAGTAGCCCCGACAGATGTCGAACCCGGCCTGCCGAGTATACAGTTCGTGCCTATAAACACTACACCAGATTACTACCATTCTAAATTTAACCATCTTCTTTATCTGAAAGAAATGAATATGTAATAAATAAGCAGGAATCGAACGGATGACCTTTTGGATGGGACTATACTGAAGTGTTATCTTCTACCAACCAAATGTCTAGTCGGTGCCTCATCAATATCGCTGGAATGGAAAAACCTCAACCGTATAAGAACTAAAACCGACCGTTAATAATATGGTCTTACTAAATGAAAGGATATGTTTGTGGTCTACATAAATCAGGGAGTAGAAATACTCGTCCTTACGTAGAAATAATGTTATCTACCACTTTATAAAAAAATGTGTTGCAACGGCGCCATTTAACAGCACAGTTATTGGTTGCGTAAATGTGTATACAAAACGTACGTGTAAAATATCAAGACTCGAAAAAGTTTAACCCTTATATAGTCACTACATTGAAGTGAATATGACATTGGTTGGAACTACGATTGCCACTATAATAACGACAAGGACGTGGACTAAGTATGTAAATTGTTAGCATTATTTTAGTGATGTCGATTACTACGACACGTATAGCTTTTTTTTCTATCTAATGCATTTATAGACATCTGTGTTTACGTCACATCTTTAAATCTATTTTATATTCTACGTCTGTAATACATTGAATGTCGGATATGTCAGCTAGTTTTAAATCCATTTAATTTTTCCTTTTGTAAGGAATTAAATTACAAGTAAGAGAACATATCCGCGTGAGAGGTAGGGGGGTTAAAGAAAGTCAATATTTGAAGTTTTCTCTTGAAGCTGATCAAACTGCTAGAAACAAACTCTCACCATCTTGTTAGATATTACGCTGGGAATATCTTTTCAAAGAAAATCTTTTACTACCCTATTTGATATTACGTTGATAAAATCGTTTCAGAATAACTTACGACAAAGGTCACAAAAAGAAAAATAACTTTTTTTATTTTGGAACATCAGACAATTAATACATACACTTTATATAGTTAACTAAACTGTTTTAAATGGATTCTTTCTTGTCGCCAATCTGACAAATACAGGGTGGGCAAAAATAAGGGTCCTATTTTTAAAAATTCATAACTTTTTTATTTATTGATTTTTTTTTTTTTAGAATAAGTAAAGGACCCCTTCCGAAGCAAGCATGAGCCGTATTAGCCCTAAGGAACGTACCCTCATTTAGAAAACATTATTTTTGCTTAAAAAACTCAAAACAGTGTAAAAAACAATACTTTAGTTTTTGTAAGTTTTAAGAAGTGTTTTTCGGCTAAAATTTGTTTTGTTTATTTCAAAAAATCTCGGAAGGGTCAGTCTACACACACATAAAGTTTGGTGAGTTTAACTTTTATTTTGTGGAAGTTATTCAAATTCAAGTTATTCAAATTTAAAGATAGGACCCTTATTTTGGCCCACCCTGTATAACTTGTATTAATCCGCATTCTCACTGCTGGTTTACTCTTGCTGCTAAGTTCCCCATCCACGTTGACCACTATGACCAAAGCCCCTATCACAGTAAACCCTTACGCTTAAGTGGCTATATGTCTTGTTAGGGGTAAGAAAAAAGTGAAATAAAAGTATAATTAAACTGGGCTTGTGTTAAGGAGATGTTGAGAAAGAAATTTTATATATTTGGATCATACATAATAATAAAAGTATGATTTTCATAAATAAATAATGGTACTGTAATTATCTGTGGTATGTACTTGGAAGTGGGCGTGTTAGTGCATGTGTTTACAATCCGTGACTGTATCGATTCTTTTGTTAAACATAAGTTATTGTTGGATATATGTTACGCCTTTTGAGTTAAGTGTGTAATTCAATATGTGGTTTCGTTTGAAGAAAAAACTAATACACTATGTAATCTCTTATTTATCATGGATAAATCAAATTCAAGTCAACGAGCGACGACAAATAGGAATCGGAATTTTATTCAACAGCATTATTAATTCATCATTTCGTTGTCAGACGGATATATGTTCAGACCAACCGACACTACCAAGTCAGATATCCCTTCCCGATGAAACTGTTTGCATCAGAACTGGATTTACCTTTTTACACATAACATTCTACGGACAGGAAAAGCTGTTTCATCTATTTCGACACAACGACAACTTTGAGGAGTGTCTTATTCTCAAAGCGACACTAGATTTGAAACGCTAATATTTTTTTTCAATATTGGATGACTTATATTTTCACAGTTAGGGTAATTCTTAATAACACTGTTTAATTATTAACTTACAATAATAACTGCTCATCGTTGTTCATAAAACATCGTCTAAATAATGAACACTAACGATTATTTAGGTTAGAGATATCTTGAATATATATATATATATATATATATATATATATATATACAATTTATTAATTATATTCAATGCATGGTTAAATCAGAAACACGGTCCATATTCATAATTATTAGTTTTAACAGTTATGCTTAAAAAAACTGTTTCTTTCTAAACAAATTATCCAGTATATTATAAAAAGTGCTACTTGCCAAAAATCATCTGTATTCGCTGAATAAGTCTATTTAATATGCGCATTCAGTGTGACAGACCTAACTGAGACGCGACAGACCGACGGACGGAGATTTTTATTGAGATACATGACACATCTATAATAAACTTAAAAGATAGAATTAAATATATATATATATATATATATATATATATATATATATATATATATATATATATGTATACATGCTTACACAGGTGAAGACTGATACAATTGTGTTTTTATAAAAAACCTTTAAGAGTTCCAGTATAAAAGTCAGTTGATCCTCAGAGACAATGTTTAAACTTTCAACAGTTATATTCTTATGTTTACCACAATTAATCTGGTGCGTGTCGTATTTAGAGGAAAAGCGTTTGCGTGAAAATCTCTTCCTGAATTACAGCAAGTCTATACGTCCCGTGCTTGATTTAGAAAGAGTCGTCTCGATTTTACCATCCGTATACATATACTCAGTGTACGGCTTAAATTTAAATTCGGGACACCTAATTACACGGGTACGCCTGGGTCTACAGTGGACAGACGAGCACCTGAGTTGGGAACCGGAGGATTATGGAAATATTAGACAAATTTACATTAAATCGAATATGGTGTGGATGCCCAATATCGTGATTTGTAATTCAGAGGAAGAAGCCAACAAAAAGTCAGACGTCGTTTATGAAATCCTTTTAAACAATGATGGGAGCATAAATTTTTGGCAAACCAAAATTCTACGAACATTTTGCGATATCGACGTTTACGCATATCCTTTCGATCGACAGGAATGTGCTATTTGGTTGTGTGTGGACATACAGAATGACCGGGAGACGAGACTGAAATCCCTAGAGTGTTTTCTAGAAATGGATTATCCAAATTACCAGTGGGACATTGCAATCAACTGTACTGAGGAACCGGATAATTTAACAAGTTCATACGCCACTACTACTATGTCTCTTTCTCGGAGATTTACATTCAGTTCCGTGGCGACTATCTTACCAGTGGTTGTGTTAACCATTCTGACTCTCTTTGTGTTCTTACTACCACCGGAATCAGGAGAAAAGGTATCACTGGCTACAACGGTTTTTCTCACTAACGTTGTTTATTTGGTAGAAATGGATAAAACGTTGGATACGAACTCGAAGTACATGGCACTAATCATATCTTTTCTGATAGCGTTAACCTCTTTAAGCGGGCTGAGCACGGTTGGATCGATTATAGTTTCGAGACTGAAAGTAATCAATGAAGAAATGTCTGAGCACGAGCAGCAAGAAGATGATCGGGCCGGTCTTAACTTCATCAAGAATAAAGTAACACCGATCAACCAGTTAGATTTTGAACTTGAACAAAGACACGATTTAGAAAAATCCTTCGAGAAACCAACAAAAATAAACGGGAAAAGAAGAGTGTGCTGTGAACACCGTTGGCTTGATAACGTCTTATTCGCTGTTTCT
>OY744527.1:108422121-108479621 GCA_963556195.1 Sepiola atlantica
AAATACGTAGCAGTTTGATATTTGAACTGTCAATTATTACTCGTGAATTCGAATTGATGCGATTTTTTCTTCATTTACTTTGTAGCTATTTATTATTTTTTGTAGATGTGAAAAATTAAGAAATTTAAAGTAAGCTTTCAAAACATTAAAAAAATATATAAATTTAAACTGAAATATATATTTTATCTTGTTATTATTATCATTTTATTGATAAGAATTCAAATATTTAAAGTCAACTTTCAAAACATATGATCAGAAAGTAAAATTATAAATAAAAAATTTAATTAAAATTGTTTCTTTTATCTTTCTATTATTATCATGCTTTTCATTTAACAAATTTGAATTAAACTTTCAAAACATATGATACAACAGTAAAATTATAACCAAAATATTCAATTAAAATTGTTTGTTTTATCTTGTTATTATTATCATGCTTTTCATTTAACAAATTTGAATTAAACTTTCAAAACATATGATAAAACAGTAAAATTATAACCAAAATATTCAATTAAAATTGTTTGTTTTATCTTGTTATAATTATCATGCTTTTCATTTAACAAATTTGAATTTAACTTTCCAAACATATGATAAAACAGTAAAATTATAACCAAAATATTTAATTAAAATTGTTTCATTTATCTTTTTATTATTATCATGCTTTTCATTTAACAAATTTGAATTCAACTTTCAAAACATATGATCAAAAAGTAAAATTATAACCAAAATATTCAATTAAAATTGTTTCTTTTATCTTTTTATTATTATTATCATGCTATTCATTTAAAACACTTGAATTCAACTTTTAAAACATATAATCAACAAGTAAACATATAACGAAAAATTTTAATTAAAATTGTGTTTATCTTTTTATTATGATCAGACTATTCATTTAAAACAAAATAGTCTTTATTTTTCAAAGTTTCATAACAGTTTAAAAGAAAATAGTATTCATAACTGATACATTTCTTACAATTATAAAATTGGATAATCTTTAGTCGTGCGTGTATGTATTACATCTTTTTCATAAGTAATAAAAAAAACTGTCAATAAACATTACAGTAGCTTTATTCACCGCCTAACGTGTGATAAATTGCACGTTCAACTACGTGCTTACATGTGTTTTTTATTTCAAAGTAAATTGTATATTTTTAAAAGGTTAAATACAAATAATAATATTCCTTCTTAAAAGGAAACACTTGTATATTTTTTGGGGTGTTCGCATATATAAAACAGGTTGCTCGACTAATAAGACATTACAGTCGCTTTATTTAACAACTCTAATGGTATAGGTTACAGGGGCAACAATATTTGAAGCAAAAAGGAAATAATATGTTTAATCACGTTAATTCAATGACTCACTTCACAACAGAACTCTGTCATCTTTACTGAATGTTAAAAAGATTGTTCAATGAATGTAGATACTATTTTAAACGGATTCATTTTTTTAATTGTTTGAATATTTTATTTTACTGATTAACTTCAGATATTGTCGTCAAACTTAATAAATAAAAATGTGTTATTTTATTTCTATTTTGAAGAAAAATTCAATGAAAGTAAATTCATTATTTTAGATTACAGCTCCGTTGATCATCAATTTAATTATTTTTTAAGTGTAAATACAAATAATATTTACTTCAATCGATTAACACATATTTATTCAATAGGAAATTATGTTCAGTGAATGCAATATCGTCAATTGTTTTAAACGTCACAATACATTTAAAATTTAAACAATAAATATTTAAAATAAATATGTGGATTTCGTTTAATAATGTCTACTCACACTCTCTATTGAAATAATTTGAAAAAGCTTTCAATTTCGGATGACTTTTCTATTAATATCGATTTATTTTTCAAGAAATTAATTTTCAATCGGAGTTTTGTGACAGCAACCATTATTTACCTCGGATTTGTTATCATGAATATAAAATATATTTTTTTACAAAAATATGTGTTCAAAAAATAATTAAATATAAATGATTGAAAGCAACGTTATTAACAATACAAATCGTTTTTTCAAACATTTACACACTATGTAAAACAGTTGTGACAACTATAAACTCAAAAGCTCATGTTGTAAAGTTCCACCGAGATATTTCGGTCGTAGATACGGCCAATTTCTATCCGATAGAAAATGGCCGTATCTACGACCAAAATATCTCGGTGGAACTTTACAACATGAGTTTTTGAGTTTATTTTTGTTAGTTGTTGAATTGCTTATTCTTTATTCCATTTTTATTTCTACATATATATATATATATATATGTATATATATATATATATATACATATATATATATATAAATATATATATATAAATATATATATATATATATATATATAAATAAATATGTATATATAAATATATATATATAAATATATATATATATAAATATATATATAAATATATATATATAAATAAATAATCGCAATTATTGTATTTATCTGTGACATGTGCGATGAAGTGGACGTGTTTGTTCATGTGTTTATAATCCGTGACTTCATCGATTCTTTTGTTGAACATAAGTTATTGCTAGGTATAGTTTACGCCTTTCAGAATTATGTGTGTTTTTAATAAGTATTTTTTATTGGCAAAACTAAAACTAATACACTATGCAATCTCTTATACATCATGGATATTGACACGGATGATTTCAATTCAATTCGACGAGCGACGACAAATAGGAATCGCAATTTATTCAACGACTTAATGAATGCAACATTTCGCTGTCTAACGGATATATCCTTCTGTACGACCAAGTGAGATGCTTCTTCAGCATGAGGTTTTTGCCATCAGAACTGGATTTATCTTTGAACACAAATCTTTCTACAGACCAAAAATTTCTCTTTCATCTATTTCCACACAAAGAGTGATTTTGAGAAGTGTCTCATTCTCAAAGCAACACCAAATTTGAAACACTAACATTTTTTCAATATTGGATTACATATATTTTCAAGATTTGGGTAATATTCAATAATGCTGTTTTATTATTAACTTACGATCATAGGTGCTTTTCAGAAAACATCGTCTAAATATAGAACACTATATATTCTTTAAGTCAGATAAGATCTTTAATATATATATATATATATATATATATATATATATATATATATATATATATAATCTTATTAAATTATGTTCATTTTATACAGGATCCATATTCCATATTATTAATTTATATATATATATATATATATATATATATATATATATATATATATATATATATATATATATACATATCTTAATAAATTATGTTCATTTTATACAGGATCCATATTCCATATTATTAATTTATATATATATATATATATATATATATATATATATATACATATCTTAATAAATTATGTTCATTTTATACAGGGTCCATATTCCATATTATTAATTTTAAATGATATGCTTTTTTTTTTTTAATTTCTTCTAAACAAATTATCCAGTATTTTCTTAAAGGAGACAACGAGCATTTAGTGCGACAGACAAAACCGATACATGGCTGATCGATCGATGTACGGAAATTCTTATTAAAATGCATGAACCAATCTATAATGAACTTACAAAGTAGAATTACATATATATATATATATATATATATATATATATATATATATATATATATATATATATATATATATATATATATACATACATACATACATACATACATACATACATACATGTATTTATATATACATACATAAATACATACATACATAAATATAAAACTTAGTAACTATTTTTTAGGGAGTGGTTAAATTTTTAACAGGTTCGATCTTCGAAAATATCACATTTTTAAGCATTATGTTCTTTCAAGATTATATTTGATCGCTGTAAAAATTTCACAGCATATCGTTAAAAATTGTGTGAAAACAGAAAAACAATTGTTTATTTGTATATAAAAAGCCATTAACAGTTCCAGTATAAAAGTCAGTTGATCCTCAGAGACAATGTTTAAACTTTCAACACTTATATTCTTATGTTTACCACAATTAATCTGGTGCGTGTCGTATTTAGAGGAAAGGCGTTTGCGTGAAAATCTCTTCCTGAATTACAGCAAGTCTATACGTCCCGTGCTTGATTTAGAAAGAGTCGTCTCGATTTTACCATCCGTATACATATACTCAGTGTACGGCTTAAATTTAAATTCGGGACACCTAATTACACGGGTACGCCTTGGTCTACAGTGGACAGACGAGCACCTGAGTTGGGAACCTGAGGACTATGGAAATATCAGACACATTTACATTAAATCGAATATGGTGTGGATTCCCAATATCGTGGTTTGTAATTCAGAGGAAGAAGCCAACAAAAACTCAGACGTCGTTTATGAAATCCGTTTAAACAATCATGGGATCATGAATTTTTGGCAAACCAAAATTCTACGAACATTTTGCGATATCGACGTTTACGCATATCCTTTCGATCAACAGGAATGTGCTATTTGGCTGTGTGTGGACATACAGGATGACCGGGAGACGAGACTAGAATCTCTGGAGTGTTTTCTAGAAATGGAGTATCCAAATTACCAGTGGGACATTGCAATCAACTGTACTGAGGAGCCGGATAATTTAACAAGTTCATACGCCACTACTACTATGTCTCTTTCTCGGAGGTTTACATTCAGTTCCGTGGCGACTATCTTACCAGTGGTTGTGTTAACCATTCTGACTCTCTTTGTGTTCTTACTACCACCGGAATCAGGAGAAAAGGTATCACTGGCTACAACGGTTTTTCTCACTAACGTTGTTTATTTGGTAGAAATGGATAAAACGTTGGATACGAACTCGAAGTACATGGCACTAATCATATCTTTTCTGATAGCGTTAACCTCTTTAAGCGGGCTGAGCACGGTTGGATCGATTATAGTTTCGAGACTGAAAGTAATCAATGAAGAAAGGTCTGACCACGAGCAGCAAGAAGATGATCGGGCCGGTCTTAAGTTCATCAAGAATAAAGTAACACCGATCAACCAGTTAGATTTTGAACTTGAACAAAGACACGATTTAGAAAAATCCTTCGAGAAACCAACGAAAATAAACGCGAAAAGAAGAGCGTGCTGTGAACACCGTTGGCTTGATAACGTCTTATTCGCTTTTTCGTGTGTCACTTGCATAATTCTTTCCATCATATTCGCTTATTTTGCTACCTGCCATTGACCTGCCTCGTTTAAAAGGTGGATAGAAAACACTTGCATTCAATCAACTATGAAGATCGTGGCTATTCGCTCAGGTTTTATATTAATTGATGTTCAAGCATAACGAATATATTTAATAATTTAGTTAAAATATATTTGTTTATCTTTATATTATCATCGTAGTATTCATGTAAAACAAAGTAAAGTTTTTTCCCCATTTCATTAAGCTTAAATAGAATTTAGAAAATCTCTACTGATTCATTGCTTTAAAAAATATTTGAAGCAAAAGTAAATAATATTTTGGGAATTATTTACTGAAGTCAACAGACAAAAAAAAAGAAGTAAAATAAACAAATATTACACAAATAAATGTTACCAAATGAGAGATAAGTTACTCTTCTATCTACCTGGATTAGGTTTTTGTGTTTCAACTTATTTAAAAGCGTTTTGTACGTAAATAAAAAAAAAAGTAGTGTCGACAGGTCACCACGACAGAAAAATGGCGACTGATTACCACGTGAACTTCAAACATCACCCAAAAATCGGAAATTGAACAAAGATACAGCTTATAGCTGTCACAAATTGGGCAAAAATTATTATGTTCAACCGAACTGTTTATTTAATTAGCTTTATTTTTGTTTAATTAGCTGTATTTTTGTTTAATTTCCTTTTTAAAGGCGATGCTCGACGCCTCACATGTTGACCATGGCGCCATCTTTTTTTTTCTCATTCTATTTTTTTTCTTACGTACAAAACGAATTTAAAAAGTTAAAACAAAAAAAAACTGATTCAGGTAGGTAGAAGAGTTACTTATCTTGTATTTGGTAACATTTAGTTGTGTCATATTTTTCACCTCTTTCTTGGTCTGTTGACTTCAGTAAATAATTTTCAATATACAGTTAATTAACATTGTAGCCCACCGTCTACTTCAAAACAGATCTCTGGTAATTGTATTGAATGTTAAAAAGATGTTTCTATTAATTTCTTTACTGCTTTGTTATGCTTACATGTGTCTTTTTATATTTCGACATTTATTTATATTTTATTTGTATACGTTTAAACCAATATAAACCAATATAAATTGCTTATTTTTTAAAGGTTAAATAAAAATGAATAATATCATTGCTTCAAATGAACATTGATGGAGATTACGGATTTTCAGTGGAGATCATGTGGCAGCATGTACTTTTAAAGTGAAAGAATAATTCACAGTATATGTTACTGTTTTTGTTATTGTTGTTTCATGTACTGCATTATTATGATCATTATTATGATTATTATTATTATTATTATTATTATGATTATTATTATTATTATTATTATTATTATCATTATTATTATTATTATTATTATTATTATTATTATTATTATTATTATTATTATGATTATTATTATCATTATTATTATCATTATTATTATTATTATTATTATCATCATCATTATTATTATTATTATTATTATTATTATTATTATTATTTGCTCATTAGAAGGTTACACTTGAGTCATTATTAGTGATTGTTCACTGGCAATATCAAGTGGTATTACCTGGAGTGTGAGTTACAAAAGTCTACAGATTTCAAGCACTTTTTGCTTCTTTCTATAAGCGTTACACATCATTTTGCGTTATCGCAGCAGCAGTTTACTATTGAGTGCTTGCTGATAACGACCGTTGTTTTTTTTTCTATAATTTGTGAGAGTAAGCCTCACAAGGATTCCAGTGTCCTCCGCACAATTCCAGTTGAGGTTTGGATGGTTCTCTTCATCATCTATCTTTCCATCCTCCTTAATCATTAATTACCATTTTGTGTGGTAACAACTGCCCGACACTTCTTCTTCTTCTTCTTCTTCTTCTTCTTCTTCTTCTACTACTACTACTACTACTCGTATTATTATTATTATCATTATTATTTAACAAAAGAAAAGAGTTCCACTTTAATAGGTAACGCTACGAAATGAGAAATTACAATCAAATAAATTAGAAATCCGTTTTCATTTCTTATTGTTTTCAAAAAGTATTTTCTTTTGACAAAAACCAAAGGAAACTTATATTTTTTCTAGTGGCTTTCAAGAGAATTTTCAGGATTAACTATTTTATTTCATTTACTATCAAAATGAGTTCATTTTAGTTTGTTTATACTTCTTTCTTTTACATCTGAGAATAAATTTTTTAAAAATATATATATATATATATATATATATATATATATGTATATATATAAACTAAATGTGTGAAAAAAGACAAACGGAAAACAAGTTAAAATGCAGGAGAAAAAACAAAAACAAGATATTTGACCGATTTCGTTCGTATTAACGAACGTCTTCAGAAAATAATACGAACGAAACCGGTCAAATCTCTTGTTTTGATTTTCCGGCATTTTAACCTGTTTCCCGTTTGTCTTTTTTCACACATTTTGTCTACCATGGCATTTCATTTCGATGACTTATCGTGCACTTTACCCCATATAAACTAAATGCATTAATTTAGATTGCTGCTCCGTCGATCAACAATTATTCATGAAATGTAAATAAAAATAATATTTACATTACTCGATTATTTAATATATATTTGTTTAATAAAAATTATTTTCGATAGATGCAATACCGTCAATTGTTTGAAATCTCACAATAAATTTTAAAATTTGAACTAATACATATCTAAAACAAATAGTTTCTTTAATAATTTTACTGACATTTTCTATTAAAATATTTTCAAATACCTTTAGTTTTCTATTAATATTGATTTATTTTTCAACAAAAATAGTGTTATATAAATTGATCTCTGACTGAAACAGTCAGAGATCAATTTATATAACACTAAGCGACCAATAATCACGTCGGATTTGTTGCCATAAATATAAAACATCATTTCTGACAAAAACACCAGTTTAAAAGGTAATAAAATATAAATAATTGAAAACAACAAAAGATAACCGTAGGGGATCATTTGGTATAAACAATGATTTGTTTATACCAAAAAATAATATTTACATTTTTAAGCTTGATAGACAAAAACATTGTAGCCCACTATCGATACCAATGCTTGGTGTCTCTGAACAAAAGCAGCTGCACATTTTGAGGTGGACCATTGGCGAGAGTGGGGCTTGCTATAAAATTTACGAGTGGGGACATGTGCTTCAATGCCTACTTTGACTGAATCGTTTATTTTGTGTTTTACTATTTAGTAAAACACAAAATAAACGTTTTTTTTTAAAATGTGCACATTAGGTAAAACTGTTTTAACGACTATAAATTTAGTCTTAAAAACCTAAGTTTAGTATGAATTTTACTTTTTTATATATAACTAGCGGGGCTACCCGGCGTTGCTCGGGGTCATAAAAACATATATTTGAAGAAAGATCGTGTGTGTAACTTCTTTATATTCAAACTTCTATGTCCGCCCCCTCTCTCTATAGCCGTCTCTTTATCTGCTACCTTTCTCTTTCCTGGTCGCCCCATTTCGCCGCTACTTTCTAATTTTGCTTTTTGCAGAAGCTGTTTCTTCCCAACCATTTCTCCTATTGCCCAGGGTAATAGTATGACATATTTCTATAAAAAGTAACACCTTTATCTGCGCCTTCTATATAGGTACTTATCTCCACCCCGGTGTTCATACTATATACGTATCTATCATCACCCCGGTGCGCATACTATATACGTACCTATCGCCGCCCCAGTGTACATACTATATACGTACCTATCGCCGCCCCGGTGCAGATACTATTTAAGTACCTATCGCCGCCCCGTTGCGAATGCTAAATAGTACCTATCGTTGCCCTGGTGTGAATGCTAAATACATACCTATTGCGCCCCGGTGTGCATGCTACATAAGTACCTATCGCTGCCCTAGTGCGAATACTAAAGACATACCAATTGCGCTCCGGTGTGCATGCTACATAAGTACCTATCACTGCCCTAGTGCGAATAATTAATATGTACATATTGCCGCTTTGGTGTGAATGCTAAATACGTACTTATCGCCAGCCCAGTGTGAATGCTAAATACGTACCTATAGCCGCCCTGGTGCGAATGCTAAATACGTACCTATAGCCGCCCCAGTGCGAATGCTAAATACGTACCTATCACCACTACGGTGCGAATGCGAAATACATACCTTTCGCCGCCCCGGTACGCATGCAATATATGTACTGATCGCCGCCGCAGAGCGCATGCTATGTACGTACTTATTGCTGCCCGTGTGTACATGCTATATACGTAGCTATCGCCACCCCTGAATTCTGAATACGTACCTATCGCCGCCCTGGTGTGGAAGCTAAATACATACCTATCGCCGCCCCGGTGCGAATGCTAAATACGTACCTATCGCCGCCCCGGTGTGAATTTTAAATATGTACCTTTCGCCGCCAGGTGTGAATTTTAAATATGTACCTTTCGCCGCCCCTGTGCGCGTGCTATATACGTACCTATCGCCGCCCCGGTGCGTGTGCTATATATGAACCGATCGCTTCCTCAGTGTGCATGCTAAATACATACCTATCACTGCCCCGGTGTGCATACTATATACGTACTTATTACCGCCCATGTGCACATGCTATATAAGTACCTATCACCACTGCTGAATGCTAAATAAGTACCTATCGCCGCCCCGGTGTGGAAGCTAAATACAGACATATCGCCGCCCCTAAATTTGGGCTGACCCTAAAAAATTTGGCCTGACCCCTAAAATTTTCCCCGTCCCCTAAATCTCTCCAGCCTCTAATTTTTCACTCTCCCCCAACCATGAGATATATTTTGACTTCAAAACAAAAAAAAAACAAAAAAATTTGGCCTGACCCCTAAAATGTTCCGCCTGACCCCTAAAATTTTCCCCGACCCCTAAATCTCTCCAGCCCCCTAATTGTTCACTCTCCCCCAACCCTGAGAAATATTTTGAGTTCAAAACCAAAAAAAAAGAAAAAGATTTGGCCTTAACCCTAAAAAGTTCGTCCTTACCCCTAAAATTTTCCCCGACCCCTGAATCTCTCCAGCCACCTAATTTTTCACTCTCCCCCAACCATGAGAAATATTTTGACTTCAAAACAAAAAAAACAAAAAAATTTCGCCTGACCCCTAAAAAGTTCGTCCTAACCCCTAAAATTTTCCCCGACCCCTCAATCTCTCCAGCCCCCTAATTGTTCACTCTCCCCCAACCCTGAGAAATATTTTGAGGTCAAAACCAAAAAAAACAAAAAAATTTGGCCTGACCCCTAAAAAGTTCCGCCTGACCCCTAAAATTTTCCCCGACCCCTAAATCTCTCCAGCCCCCTAATTTTTCACTCTCCCCCAACCATGAGATATATTTTGACTTCAAAACAAAAAAAAACAAAAAAAAAGAAAAAAATTTGGCCTGACCCCTAAAAAGTTCGTCCTGACCCCTAAAATTTTCTCCGACCCCTAAATCTCTCCAGCCCCCTAATTTTTAACTCACCCCCAACCATGAGATATATTTTGACTTCAAAACAAAAAAAAAGAAAAAAATTTGGCCTGACCCCTAAAAAGTTCGTCCTGACCCCTAAAATTTTCCCCGACCCCTAAATTTCTCCAGCCCCCTAATTTTTCACTCTCCGCCAACCATGAAAAATATTTTGACTTCAAAACAAAAAAAAACAAAAAAATTTGGCCTGACCCCTAAAAAGTTCGTTCTGACCCCTAAAATTTTCCCCGACCCCTAAATCTCTCCAGCCCCCTAATTTTTCACTCTGCTCCAAACATGAGAAATATTTTGACTTCAAAACGTAAAAAAAGAAAAAAATTTGGCCTGACCTCTAAAAAGTTCGTCCTGACCCCTAAAATTTTCCCCGACCCCTAAATCTCTCCAGCTTCCTAATTTTTCACTCTCCCCCAACCCTGAGAAATATTTTGACTTCAAAAAAAAAAAAAACAAAAAAAAAAGAAAAAAATTTGGCCTGACCCCTAAAAAGTTCGTCATGACCCCTAAAATTTTCCCCGACCCCTAAATCTCTCCAGCCCCCTAATTTTTCACTCTCCCCCAACCATGAGATATATTTTGACTTCAAAACAAAAAAAAACAAAAAAATTTGGCCTGACCCCTAAAAAGTTCGTCCTGACCCCTAAAATTTTCCCCGACCCCTAAATCTCTCCAGCCCCCTAATTTTTCACTCTCTTACAACCATTAGATATATTTTGACTTCAAAACAAAAAAAAACAAAAAAATTTGGCCTGACCCCTAAAAAGTTCGTCCTGACCCCTAAAATTTTCCCCGACCCCTAAATCTCTCCAGCCCCCTAATTTTTCACTCTCCCCCAACCCTGAGAAATATTTGAACTTCAAAACAAAAAAAAACAAAAAAATTTGGCCTGACCCCTAAAAAGTTCGTCCTGACCCCTAAAATTTTCCCCGACCCCTGCATCTCTCCAGCCCCCTAATTGTTCACTCTCCCCCAACCCTGAGAAATATTTTAACTTCAAAACAAAAAAAAAACAAAAAAAAAGAAAACAATTTGGCCTGACCCCTAAAAAGTTCGTCCTGACCCCTAAAATTTTCCCCGACCCCTAAATCTCTCCAGCCCCCTAATTTTTCACTCTCCCCCAACCATGAGATATATTTTGACTTCAAAACAAAAAAAAACAAAAAAAAAGAAAAAAATTTGGCCTGACCCCTAAAAAGTTCGTCCTGACCCTAAAATTTTCCCCGACCCCAAAATCTCTCCAGCCCCCTAAGTTTTCACTCTCCCCCAACCATGAGATATATTTTGACTTCAAAACAAAAAAAAAGAAAAAAATTTGGCCTGACCCCTAAAAAGTTCGTCCTGACCCCTAAATTTTTCCCCGACCCCTAAATCTCTCCAGCCCCCTAATTTTTCACTCTCTTACAACCATTAGATATATTTTGACTTCAAAACAAAAAAAAACAAAAAAATTTGGCCTGACCCTTAAAAAGTTCGTCCTGACCCCTAAAATTTTCCCCGACCCCTCAATCTCTTCAGCCCCCTAATTGTTCACTCTCCCCCAACCCTGAGAAATATTTTGACTTCAAAACAAAAAAAAAACAAAAAAAAAGAAAAAAAATTTGGCCTGACCCCTAAAAAGTTCGTCCTGACCCCTAAAATTTTCCCCGACCCCTAAATCTCTCCAGCCCCCTAATTTTTCACTCTCTTACAACCATTAGATATATTTTGACTTCAAAACAAAAAAAAACAAAAAAATTTGGCCTGACCCCTAAAAAGGTCGTCCTGACCCCTAAAATTTTCCCCGACCTCTAAATCTCTCCAGCCCCTTAATTTTTTACTCTCCCCCAACCCTGAGAAATATTTTGACTTCAAAACAAAAAAAAACAAAAAAATTTCGCCTGACCCCTAAAAAGTTCGTCCTGACCCCTAAAATTTTCCCCGACCCCTCAATCTCTCCAGCCCCCTAATTGTTCACTCTCCCCCAACCCTGAGAAATATTTTGACTTCAAAACGTAAAAAAAGAAAAAAATTTGGCCTGACCTCTAAAAAGTTCCGCCTGACCCCTAAAATTTTCCCCGACCCCTAAATCTCTCCAGCTTCCTAATTTTTCACTCTCCCCCAACCCTGAGAAATATTTTGACTTCAAAACAAAAAAAAACAAAAAAAAAGAAAAAAATTTGGCCTGACCCCTAAAAAGTTCGTCATGACCCCTAAAATTTTCCCCGACCCCTAAATCTCTCCAGCCCCCTAATTTTTCACTCTCCCCCAACCATGAGATATATTTTGACTTCAAAACAAAAAAAAACAAAAAAATTTCGCCTGACCCCTAAAAAGTTCGTCCTGACCCCTAAAATTTTCCCCGACCCCTAAATCTCTCCAGCCCCCTAATTTTTCACTCTCTTACAACCATTAGATATATTTTGACTTCAAAACAAAAAAAAACAAAAAAATTTGGCCTGACCCCTAAAAAGTTCGTCCTGACCCCTAAAATTTTCCCCGACCCCTAAATCTCTCCAGCCCCCTAATTTTTCACTCTCCCCCAACCCTGAGAAATATTTGAACTTCAAAACAAAAAAAAACAAAAAAATTTGGCCTGACCCCTAAAAAGTTCGTCCTGACCCCTAAAATTTTCCCCGACCCCTAAATCTCTCCAGCCCCCTAATTGTTCACTCTCCCCCAACCCTGAGAAATATTTTAACTTCAAAACAAAAAAAAAACAAAAAAAAAGAAAAAAATTTGGCCTGACCCCTAAAAAGTTCGTCCTGACCCTAAAATTTTCCCCGACCCCAAAATCTCTCCAGCCCCCTAAGTTTTCACTCTCCCCCAACCATGAGATATATTTTGACTTCAAAACAAAAAAAAAGAAAAAAATTTGGCATGACCCCTAAAAAGTTCGTCCTGACCCCTAAATTTTTCCCCGACCCCTAAATCTCTCCAGCCCCCTAATTTTTCACTCTCTTACAACCATTAGATATATTTTGACTTCAAAACAAAAAAAAACAAAAAAATTTGGCCTGACCCTTAAAAAGTTCGTCCTGACCCCTAAAATTTTCCCCGACCCCTCAATCTCTTCAGCCCCCTAATTGTTCACTCTCCCCCAACCCTGAGAAATATTTTGACTTCAAAACAAAAAAAAAACAAAAAAAAAGAAAAAAAATTTGGCCTGACCCCTAAAAAGTTCGTCCTGACCCCTAAAATTTTCCCCGACCCCTAAATCTCTCCAGCCCCCTAATTTTTCACTCTCTTACAACCATTAGATATATTTTGACTTCAAAACAAAAAAAAACAAAAAAATTTGGCCTGACCCCTAAAAAGGTCGTCCTGACCCCTAAAATTTTCCCCGACCTCTAAATCTCTCCAGCCCCTTAATTTTTCACTCTCCCCCAACCCTGAGAAATATTTTGACTTCAAAACAAAAAAAAACAAAAAAATTTCGCCTGACCCCTAAAAAGTTCGTCCTGACCCCTAAAATTTTCCCCGACCCCTCAATCTCTCCAGCCCCCTAATTGTTCACTCTCCCCCAACCCTGAGAAATATTTTGAGTTCAAAACCAAAAAAAACAAAAAAATTTGGCCTGACCCCTAAAAAGTTCCGCCTGACCCCTAAAATTTTCCCCGACCCCTTAATCTCTCCAGCCCCCTAATTTTTCACTCTTCCCCCACCATGAGATATATTTTGACTTCATAACAAAAAAAAAAAAAATTTGGCCTGACCCCTAAAAAGTTCGTTCTGACCCCTAAAATTTTCCCCGACCCCTAAATCTCTCCAGCCCCCTAATTTTTCACTCTCCTCCAAACATGAGAAATATTTTGACTTCAAAACGTAAAAAAAGAAAAAAATTTGGCCTGACCTCTAAAAAGTTCGTCCTGACCCCTAAAATTTTCCCTGACCCCTAAATCTCTCCAGCTTCCTAATTTTTCACTCTCCCCCAACCCTGAGAAATATTTTGACTTCAAAACAAAAAAAAAACAAAAAAAAGAAAACAATTTGGCCTGACCCCTAAAAAGTTCGTCCGGACCCCTAAAATTTTCCCCGACCCCTAAATCTCTCCAGCCCCCTAATTTTTCACTCTCCCCCAACCATGAGATATATTTTGACTTCAAAACAAAAAAAAACAAAAAAAAAGAAAAAAATTTGGCCTGACCCCTAAAAAGTTCGTCCTGACCCTAAAATTTTCCCCGACCCCAAAATCTCTCCAGCCCCCTAAGTTTTCACTCTCCCCCAACCATGAGATATATTTTGACTTCAAAACAAAAAAAAAGAAAAAAATTTGGCCTGACCCCTAAAAAGTTCGTCCTGACCCCTAAATTTTTCCCCGACCCCTAAATCTCTCCAGCCCCCTAATTTTTCACTCTCTTACAACCATTAGATATATTTTGACTTCAAAACAAAAAAAACAAAAAAATTTGGCCTGACCCTTAAAAAGTTCGTCCTGACCCCTAAAATTTTCCCCGACCCCTCAATCTCTTCAGCCCCCTAATTGTTCACTCTCCCCCAACCCTGAGAAATATTTTGACTTCAAAACAAAAAAAAAACAAAAAAAAAGAAAAAAAATTTGGCCTGACCCCTAAAAAGTTCGTCCTGACCCCTAAAATTTTCCCCGACCCCTAAATCTCTCCAGCCCCCTAATTTTTCACTCTCTTACAACCATTAGATATATTTTGACTTCAAAACAAAAAAAAACAAAAAAATTTGGCCTGACCCCTAAAAAGGTCGTCCTGACCCCTAAAATTTTCCCCGACCTCTAAATCTCTCCAGCCCCTTAATTTTTCACTCTCCCCCAACCCTGAGAAATATTTTGACTTCAAAACAAAAAAAAACAAAAAAATTTCGCCTGACCCCTAAAAAGTTCGTCCTGACCCCTAAAATTTTCCCCGACCCCTCAATCTCTCCAGCCCCCTAATTGTTCACTCTCCCCCAACCCTGAGAAATATTTTGAGTTCAAAACCAAAAAAAACAAAAAAATTTGGCCTGACCCCTAAAAAGTTCCGCCTGACCCCTAAAATTTTCCCCGACCCCTAAATCTCTCCAGCCCCCTAATTTTTCACTCTCCCCCAACCATGAGATATATTTTGACTTCAAAACAAAAAAAAAAAAAATTTGGCCTGACCCCTAAAAAGTTCGTTCTGACCCCTAAAATTTTCCCCGACTCCTAAATCTCTCCAGCCCCCTAATTTTTCACTCTCCTCCAAACATGAGAAATATTTTGACTTCAAAACGTAAAAAAAGAAAAAAATTTGGCCTGACCTCTAAAAAGTTCGTCCTGACCCCTAAAATTTTCCCTGACCCCTAAATCTCTCCAGCTTCCTAATTTTTCACTCTCCCCCAACCCTGAGAAATATTTTGACTTCAAAACAAAAAAAAAACGAAAAAAACAAAAAAATTTGGCCTGACCCCTAAAAAGTTCGTCCTGACCCCTAAAATTTTCCCCGACTCCTAAATCTCTCCAGCCCCCTAATTTTTCACTCTCTTACAACCATTAGATATATTTTGACTTCAAAACAAAAAAAAACAAAAAAATTTGGCCTGACCCCTAAAAAGTTCGTCCTGACCCCTAAAATTTTCCCCGACCCCTAAATCTCTCCAGCCCCCTAATTTTTCACTCTCCTCCAACCCTGAGAAATATTTTGACTTCAAAACAAAAAAAAACAAAAAAAAACAAAAAAATTTGGCCTGACCTCTAAAAAGTTCGTCCTGACCCCTAAAATTTTCCCCGACCCCTAAATCTCTCCAGCCCCCTAATTTTTTACTCTCCTCCAACCATGAGAAATATTTTGACTTCAAAACAAAAAAAAAAAAAAAAATTTGGCCTGACCCCTAAAAAGTTCGTCCTGACCCCTAAAATTTTCCCCGACCTCTAAATCTCTCCAGCCCCCTAATTTTTAACTCTCCCCCAACCCTGAGAAATATTTTGACTTCAAAACAAAAAAAAAAAAAAAAGAAAACAATTTGGCCTGACCCCTAAAAAGTTCGTCCTGACCCCTAAAATTTTCCCCGACCCCTAAATCTCTCCAGCCCCCTAATTTTTCACTCTCCCCCAACCCTGAGAAATATTTTGACTTCAAAACAAAAAAAAAACAAAAAAAAAGAAAAAAATTTGGCCTGACCTTTAAAAAGTTGAGCCTGACCCCTAAAATTTTCCCCGACCCCTAAATCTCTCCAGCCCCCTAATTTTTCACTCTCTTACAACCATTAGATATATTTTGACTTCAAACCAAAAAAAAACAAAAAAATTTGGCCTGACCCCTAAAAAGTTCGTCCTGACCCCTAAAATTTTCTCCGACCCCTAAATCTCTCCAGCCCCCTAATTTTTCACTCTCCCCCAACCATGAGATATATTTTGACTTCAAAACAAAAAAAAACAAAAAAATTTGGCTGACCCCTAAAAAGTTCGTCCTGACCCCTAAAATTTTCCCCGACCCCTAAATCTCTCCAGCCCCCTAATTTTTCACTCTCCCCCAACCATGAGAAATATTTTCAGTTCAAAACCAAAAAAAAGAAAAAGAATTTTGCCTGACCCCTAAAAAGTTCGTCCTGACCCCTAAAATTTTCCCGATACGACCCTACCTCTACACTTCTCAAAAAAGGAGGAGATAATGCATGGGATGAGTGCATCATGACAACGGACCCGATACGACCCTACCTCAACACTTCTCAAAAAAGGAGGAGATAATGCATGGGAATAGTGCATCATGACAACGGAACCGATACGACCCTTCCTCAACAGTTCTAAAAAAAGGAGGAGATAATGCATGGGATGAGTGCATCATGACAACGGAACCGATACGACCCTACCTCTACACTTCTCAAAAAAGGAGCAGATAATGCATGGGATGAGGGCACTATGACAACGAAACCGATACTACCTCAACACTTCTCAAAAAAGGAGGAGATAATGCATGGGATGAGGGCACTATGACAACGAAACCGATACTACCTCAACACTTCTCAAAAAAGGAGGAGATAATGCATGGGATGAGTGCATCATGACAACGGAACCGATACGACCCTACCTCAACACTTCTCAAAAAAGGAGGAGATAATGCATGGGAATAGTGCATCAAGACAACGGAACCGATACGACCCTACCTCAACACTTCTCAAAAAAGGAGGAGATAATGCATGGGATGAGTGCATCATGACAACGGAACCGATACGACCCTACCTCAACACTTCTCAAAAAAGGAGATAATGCATGGGATGAGGGCATCATGACAATGGAACCGATACGACCCTACCTCAACATTTCTCAAAAAAGGAGGAGATAATGCATGGGATGAGTGCATCATGACAACGGAACCGATACTACCCTACCTCAACACTTCTCAAGAAAGGAGGAGGTAATGCTCACACCGGCGAATACCGTAACCCCCCCCCCCCCAATTTGGCCTGAAAGGAGGAGGTAATTCCTATCATGATAACAGAACGGCCACAGGGAGGGAGGGGGGGGGGAATATTAGCGTCTATTAATAATTATGAAAGAAAGTGTGTGAGGGAAAAAAAACTGCCACTCTCTGACGTCATGATGACCTGATATAACCGGACACAATTTAGAGCAAGACCGGGTACATCCGGCAAGGGATTATGGGACAGGTGCGGATGTGATTGAGCAACCCTTGTTTCACTACACACTCTTACCGTAGGATTCCTATGTTGTTATTGATGAAACCGGACAGAAGTTAATGGATGATCTGATACAACCGGACACAATTTAGGGCAAGACCGGGTACATCCGGCAAGGGATTATGGGATGTTTACAGTGACTCGGCATTTTTATCGGATTAGTACATAAATACATTAGATTATTTCGAATTTACTACATATTAACGTTGAAATTTCGTGAAAAATACGAAAAAAACTGCTACCTTTTGTCGGAAAGTGGTCCGGTTGACTGTCAGCGAGTGAATCGTTTGTCGCGATTTTTAGATATTATGATTACGGGATATGTACGGTGCTAAAGATATCAACTTTTTGACATGTTGCCGCGTAGTTTTTGAGGAGATACTGGACATACAAACAAACAGACATACAGACAACTGCCCTTTATATAATAGACTAGCGGGGCTACCCGGCGTTGCTCGGGGTCATAAAAACATATATTTGAAGAAAGATCGTGTGTGTAACATCTTTATATTCAAACTTCTATGTCCGCCCCCTCTCTCTATAGCCGTCTCTTTATCTGCTACCTTTCTCTTTCCTGGTCGCCCCATTTCGCCGCTACTTTCTAATTTTGCCTTTTGCAAAAGCTGTTTCTTCCCCACCATTTCTCCTATTGCCCAGGGTAATAGTATGACATATTTCTATAAAAAGTAACACGTCTATCTGCGCCTTCTATATAGGTACTTATCTCCACCCCGGTGTTCATACTATATACGTATCTATCATCACCCCGGTGCGCATACTATATACGTACCTATCGCCGCCCCAGTGCACATACTATATACGTACCTATCGCCGCCCCGGTGCAGATACTATTTAAGTACCTATCGCCGCCCCGTTGCGAATGCTAAATAGTACCTATCGTTGCCCCGGTGTGAATGCTAAATACATACCTATTGCGCCCCGGTGTGCATGCTACACAAGTACCTATCGCTGCCCTAGTGCGAATACTAAAGACATACCAATTGCGCCCCGGTGTGCATGCTACATAAGTACCTATCGCTGCCCTTGTGCGAATAATTAATATGTACATATTGCCGCTTTGGTGTGAATGCTAAATACGTACCTATCGCCGGCCCAGTGCGAATGCTAAATACGTACCTATAGCCGCCCTTGTGCAAATGCTAAATACGTACCTATAGCCGCCCCAGTGCGAATGCTAAATACGTACCTATCACCACTACGGTGCGAATGCGAAATACATACCTTTCGCCGCCCCGGTGCACATGCAATATATGTACTGATCGCCGCCGCAGAGCGCATGCTATGTACGTACTTATTGCTGCCCATGTGTACATGCTATATACGTAGCTATCGCCACCCCTGAATTCTGAATACGTACCTATCGCCGCCCTGGTGTGGAAGCTAAATACGTACATATCGCCGCCCCGGTGTGAATGCTAAATACATACCTATCGCCGCCCCGGTGTGAATTCTAAATACGTACCTATTGCCGCCCCGGTGTGAATTCTTAATACGTACCTATCGCCGCCCCGGTGCGGAAGCTAAATACGTACATATCGCTGCCCCGGTGCGAATGCTAAATACATACCTATCGCTGCCCCGGTGTGAATGCTAAATACATACCTATCGCCGCCCCGGTGTGAATGCTAAATACGTACCTATCGCCGCCCCAGTGTGAATTTTAAATATGTACCTTTCGCCGCCCCTGTGCGTGTGCTATATACGTACCTATCGCCGCCCCGGTGCGCGTGCTATATATGAACCGATCGCTGCCTCAGTGCGCATGCTAAATACATACCTATTACTGCCCCGGTGTGCATACTATATACGTACTTATTACCGCCCATGTGCACATGCTATATAAGTACCTATCACCACCGCTGAATGCTAAATAAGTACCTATCGCCGCCCCGGTGTGGAAGCTAAATACGTACATATCGACGCCCCTAAATTTGGGCAGACCCCTAAAAAATTTGGCCTGACCCCTAAAATTTTCCCCGTCCCCTAAATCTCTCCAGCCTCTAATTTTTCACTCTCCCCCAACAAAAAAATTTGGCCTGACCCCTAAAAAGTTCCGCCTGACCCCTAAAATTTTCCTTGAACCCTAAATCTCTCCAGCCCCCTAATTGTTCACTCTCCCCCAACCCTGAGAAATATTTTGAGTTCAAAACCAAAAAAAAGAAAAAAATTTGACCTGACCCCTAAAAAGTTCGTCCTGACCCCTAAAATTTTCCCCGACCCCTAAATCTCTCCAGCCCCCTAATTTTTCACTCTCCCCCAACCATGAGAAATATTTTGACTTCAAAACAAAAAAAACTAAAAAATTTGGCCTGACCCCTAAAAAGTTCGTCCTGACCCCTAAAATTTTCCCCGACCCCTCAATCTCTCCAGCCCCCTAATTGTTCACTCTCCCCCAACCCTGAGAAATATTTTGAGTTCAAAACCAAAAAAAAAGAAAAAGATTTGGCCTGAACCCTAAAAAGTTCGTCCTGACCCCTAAAATTTTCCCCGACCCCTGAATCTCTCCAGCCCCCTAATTTTTCACTCTCCCCCAACCATGAGAAATATTTTGACTTCAAAACAAAAAAAAACAAAAAAATTTGGCCTGACCCCTAAAAAGTTCGTCCTGACCCCTAAAATTTTCCCCGACCCCTAAATCTCTCCAGCCCCCTAATTTTTCACTCTCCCCCATCCCTGAGAAATATTTTGACTTAAAAACAAAAAAAAACAAAAAAATTTGGCCTGACCCCTGAAAAGTTCGTCCTGACCCCTAAAATTTTCCCCGACCCCTAAATCTCTCCAGCCCCCTAATTTTTCACTCTCTTACAACCATTAGATATATTTTGACTTCAAAACAAAAAAAAAGAAAAAAATTTGGCCTGACCCCTAAAAAGTTCGTCCTGACCCCTAAAATTTTCCCCGACCCCTAAATCTCTCCAGCCCCCTAATTTTTCACTCTCCTCCAACCATGAGAAATATTTTGACTTCAAAACAAAAAAAAACAAAAACATTTGGCCTGACCCCTAAAAAGTTCGTCCTGACCCCTAAAATTTTCCCCGACCCCCTAATCTCTCCAGCCCCCCTAACTTTTTTTTCTGTGTCCCACAACCCTGAGAAATATTTTAAGTTAAAAAAAAAACAAAAAAATTTGGCCTGACCCCTAAAAAATTTGTCCTGACCCCTAAAATATAATTGTGTTTTTAAACGTGAGTTAACGCACTTCCTTAGCTATCCTCAAAAAAATAAATTTCATTAAAAAACATTAATTGGTTTATGAACTTGAGGTATTACGTAATTAAATTACAATATGACTCAGCAATTTCAAATTACTATAAAATATAATGAACAATAAATGAAAAGCCCCCCCCCCCCGATGAAATATTCCCCATGGACACCTAAGGGCTGGGTTAATAGATTCGGGAATACTCTCATCATCTTACCTTGTGAATTTTACATAAGAATACACTTTTATATGTTATGTATATATTCTCTAACCTTGTTTTAAACACCATAATTGTGTTTTTAAACGTGAGTTAACGCACTTCCTTAGCTATCCTCTAAATAATAAATTTCATTACAAAACATTAATTGGTTTATGAACTTGAGGTATTACGTAATTAAATTACAATATTATATAGATACAGGTAAATGCACATTGGCCTTTATTATAGATACCAATAAATACACATTGGTCTTTATTATAGATACAAATAAATGCACATTGGTCTTTATTATAGATACAAATAAATGCACATTGGTCTTTATTATAGATGCAGATAAATGCACATTGGCCTTTATTATAGATACAGGTAAATGCACATTGGCCTTTATTATAGATACAAATAAATGCACATTGGCCTTTATTATAGATACAAATAAATGCACATTGGCCTTTATTATAGATACAAAAAAATGCACATTGGTCTTTATTATAGATTTGCTTAATACCCCCCCCCCCCAAGAAAAGATTTGGGCTGAGGCGCTCACACCGGTGAATGCTGACACTCTCTCCTCGCAACAGATACTACACTATCTCCACCCTCTCAAAAAGGTGTGAGCGCCGGCGAATGCCGACACTCCCCCTCCCCAAATTTGGCCTGAGGGACTCACACCGGCGAATGCCGTCCCCCCCCCCCCAATTTGACATGAAAGGAGGAGGTAATGCCTATCATGATAACGGAAGGGAGGGGGGAGGAATATTAGCGTCTATTAAAAGGTTGTAGTGTGAGTGAATTTCTTCCCGCCACTTTTCATTATTTTTCAAATTATCTGCCACTCTCTGACGTCATGATATAACCGGACACAATTTAGAGCAAGACCGGGTACATCCGGCAAGGGATTATGGGACAGGTGCGGATGTGATTGAGCAACCCTTGTTTCACTACACACTCTTAACGTAGGATTCCTATGTTGTTATTGATGCATCCGGACAGAAGTTATTGGATGATCTGATACAACCGGACACAATTTAGGGCAAGACCGGGTACATCCGGCAAGGGATTATGGGATGTTTACAGTGACTCTGCATTTTTATCGGATTAGTACATAAATACATTAGATTATTTCGAATTTACTATCGAATTTGACCTCCTACAACTGCACAGGATAAACCCATAGACCGGCGGAATGAAGCCCCGAAGGCCAAGACGATACCAGTCTATGGGGTGCAGTATCCATCGAAACAGATACTACACTTTGATATTAGCCAAAACAAATGAATTAATGTCATTTTCGGTAATGGCGTATGAAAGCTATGTTGAATTAGAGAAAAACGGCCTAGGGGAGTCTAAAATTAATTCTTGATATTCAAAAGTTATTTAAGAATTTGTTAAATAGTATTATACAATGTTTGTTCAAAGAAAATCCTAGTTATTATTACTTATTAATTTAATAATGTCATTTGAACAGTGTCTAGTGGATAGACCGCTGTTCAGGTGTAGTTTGGTTATAAATACCCCAGTAAAACCTCCCCTCTTTGGGGAGGAGTAAGTTTATTGCTTACTGTCTGAGGCGCCCCTACCGGGGAATGCCGACGGGGCTGCCCAGGCAATTTTTAAATGGCCAGAGTGCTCACCTCTCGAGCGCTGGCTTTTAACCCCACTTTCTCGACCCAATCTGTGGTCACATCTTACTTGTGGGAGTAGGATAAAACTGGCCTTGTGCCTAACTCCTGGGGAGGAGTAAATACCTTAATTTCGGATCTTTACTTGGTCTTTTGGCTAAGATCAAAGTGTAGTATCTGTTCTCGGCATTTTTGCCTTGAGATAAAGTGTATTATCTAGTCCTATCCGATAGGTGTCGATCTTACACTCTCGAATAAAAAATCAGATTATCATTTTCTTTTTAATCCCTTTTCCTTTTTTTCACTTCCTCTCCCCTAAAGTACAGTCTGATACGCGCCCACTGTCAGGATCTCTTTCTTACCTACTAATACTCGTACTCCTCCAAATTTTGCCTTAGGCGATCCCCTACTCCAATTCGCCCTGAGACTGGCGATTTCCCAAATTCTGCCTGGAGCGCTCACACCGGCGAATGCCGACACCCCCCCCCCCCCCAAATTCGGCCTGAGGCGCTCATACTGGCGAATGCCGACACTCCTCCCCTAATTTGGCCTGAGGCGCCACACCGGCGAATGCTGAAACTCCTCCTCCCCTAATTTGGCGCGCTAATACCGGCGAAATGCCGACATTCCCCCTCCCCAGATTTGGCCTGAGGCGCACCGAATGCCGACACTCCCCCTCGCCCCCAAATTTCGCCTGAGGCGCCCCACCGCCGAATGCCGATACCCCCCCCCCCCTCCCCCAAATTTCGCCTGAGGCGCGGTATACAAATTTGGCCTGAAGCGCCCCAAATTTCGCCTAGGTTCTCATACCGGCGAATGCCGACATTCCCCTCAACAAATTCGGCCTGAAGCGCCCCACCGCCGAATGCCGACACTCCTCCTCCCCACCGGCGAATGCCGACATTCCCCCTCCCCAGATGTGGCCTGAGGCGCACCGAATGCCGACACTTCCCCTCAACAAATTCGGCCTGAAGCGCCCCACCGCCGAATGCCGACACTCCTCCTCCCCAGATTTGGCCTGAGGCGCCCCACCGCCAAATGCCGACCCTCCCTTCCACCGCCGAATACCGTCCCCCCCCCCATGTAAACCGATACGACCATACCTCAACACTTCTCAAAAAAGGAGGAGATAATGCATGGGATGAGGGCATCATGACAACGGAACCGATACGACCCTACCTCAACACTTCTCAAAAAAGGAGGAGATAATGCATGGAATCAGTGCATCATGACAACGGAACCGATACGACCCTACCTCAACACTTCTCAAAAAAGGAGGAGATAATGCATGGGATGAGGGCATCATGACAACGGAACCGATACGACCCTATCTCAACACTTCTCAAAAAAGGAGGAGATAATGCATGGAATCAGTGCATCATGACAACGGAACCGATACAACCCTACCTCAACACTTCTCAAAAAAGGAGGAGATAATGCATGGGATGAGGGCATCATGACAACGGAACCGATACTACCCTACCTCAACACTCTCAAAAAAGGAGGAGGTAATGCTCACACCGGCGAATACCGTAACCCCCCCCCCCCCCCAATTTGGCCTGAAAGGAGGGGGGGGGAATATTAGCGTCTATTAATAATTAAGAAAGAAAGTGTGAGAGGGAAAAATGACAGAAAGGAAAACTGCCACTCTCTGACGTCATGATGACCTGATATAACCGGACACAATTTAGGTCAAGACCGGGTACATCCGGCAAGGGATTATGGGATAGGTGCGGATGTGATTGAGCAACCCTTGTTTCACTACACACTCTTAACGTAGGATTCCTATGTTGTTATTGATGCAATCGGACAGAAGTTATTGGATGATCTGATACAACCGGACACAATTTAGGGCAAGACCGGGTACATCCGGCAAGGGATTATGGGATGTTTACAGTGACTCGGCATTTTTATCGGATTAGTACATAAATACATTAGATTATTTCGAATTTACTACATATTAACGTTGAAATTTCGTGAAAAATACGAAAAAACTGCTACCTTTTGTCGGAAAGTGGTCCGGTTGACTGTCAGCGAGTGAATCGTTTGTCGTGATTTTTAGATATTATGATTCCGGGATATGTACGGTGCTAAAGATATCAACTTTTTGACATGTCGCCGCGTAGTTTTTGAGGAGTATCTGGACATACAAACAAACAGACAGACAGACATACAGACAACTGCCCTTTATATAATAGACTAGCGGGGCTACCCGGCGTTGCTCGGGGTCATAAAAACATATATTTGAAGAAAGATCGTGTGTGTAACATCTTTATATTCAAACTTCTATGTCCGCCCCCTCTCTCTATAGCCGTCTCTTTATCTGCTACCTTTCTCTTTCCTGGTCGCCCATTTCGCCGCTACTTTCTAATTTTGCCTTTTGCAAAAGCTGTTTCTTCCCCACCATTTCTCCTATTGCCCAGGGTAATAGTATGACATATTTCTATAAAAAGTAACACCTCTATCTGCGCCTTCTATATAGGTACTTATCTCCACCCCGGTGTTCATACTATATACGTATCTATCATCACCCCGGTGCGCATACTATATACGTACCTATCGCCGCCCCAGTGCACATACTATATACGTACCTATCGCCGCCCCGGTGCAGATACTATTTAAGTACCTATCGCCGCCCCGTTGCGAATGCTAAATAGTACCTATCGTTGCTCCGGTGTGAATGCTAAATACATACCTATTGCGCCCCGGTGTGCATGCTACATAAGTACCTATCGCTGCCCTAGTGCGAATACTAAAGACATACCAATTGCGCCCCGGTGTGCATGCTACATAAGTACCTATCGCTGCCCTAGTGCGAATAATTAATATGTACATATTGTAGCTTTGGTGTGAATGCTAAATACGTACCTATCGCCGGCCCAGTGCGAATGCTAAATACGTACCTATAGCCGCCCTGGTGCGAATGCTAAAAACGTACCTATAGCCGCCCCAGTGCGAATGCTAAATACGTACCTATCACCACTACGGTGCGAATGCGAAATACATACCTTTCGCCACCCCGGTGCGCAGCAATATATGTACTGATCGCCGCCGCAGAGCGCATGCTATGTACGTACTTATTGCTGCCCATGTGTACATGCTATATACGTAGCTATCGCCACCCCTGAATTCTGAATACGTAAATATCGCCGCCCTGGTGTGGAAGCTAAATACGTACATATCGCCGCCCCGCTGTGAATGCTAAATACATACCTATCGCCGCCCCGGTGTGAATTCTAAATACGTACCTATTGCCGCCCCGGTGTGAATTCTAAATACGTACCTATCGCCGCCCCGGTGCAGAAGCTAATTACGTACATATCGCTGCCCCGGTGCGAATGCTAAATACATACCTATCGCTGCCCCGGTGTGAATGCTAAATACATACCTATCGCGCCCCGGCGTGAATGCTAAATACGTACCTATCGCCGCCACGCTGTGAATTTTAAATATGTACCTTTCGCCGCCCAGTATGAATTTTAAATATGTACCTTTCGCCGCCCCTGTGCACGTGCTATATACGTACCTATCGCCGCCCCGGTGCGCGTGCTACATATGAACCGATCGCTGCCTCAGTGCGCATGCTAAATACATACCTATCACTGCCCCGGTGTGCATACTATATACGTACTTATTACCGCCCATGTGCAAATGCTATATAAGTACCTATCACCACCGCTGAATGCTAAATAAGTACCTATCGCTGCCCCGGTGTGGAAGCTAAATACGTACATATCGCCGCCCCTAAATTTAGGCAGACCCTAAAAAGTTCGGCCTAACCCCTAAAATTTTCCCCGACCCCTAAATCTCTCCAGCCCCCTAATTTTTCACTCTCCCCCAACCATGAGATATATTTTGACTTCAAAACAAAAAAAAAACAAAAAAAATTTGGCCTGACCCCTAAAAAGTTCGTCCTGACCCCTAAAATTTTCCCCGACCCCTAAATCTCTCCAGCCCCCTAATTTTTCACTCTTCTCCAACCATGAGAAATATTTTGACTTAAAAAAAAAAAAAAAAAAAAAATTTGGCCTGACCTCTAAAAAGTTCGTCCTGACCCCTAAAATTTTCCTGACCCCTAAATCTCTCCAGCCCCCTAATGTTTTCACTCTCCTCCAACCATGAGATATATTTTGACTTCAAAACAAAAAAAAACAAAAAAATTTGGCCTGACCCCTAAAAAGTTCGTCCTGACCCCTAAAATTTTCCCCGACCCCTAAATCTCTCCAGCCCCCTAATTTTTCACTCTCCCCCAACCCTGAGAAATATTTTGACTTCAAAACAAAAAAAAACAAAAAAAAAACAAAAAGATTTGGCCTGACCCCTAAAAAGTTCGTCCTGACCCCTAAAATTTTCCCCGACCCCTAAATCTCTCTAGCCCCCTAATTTTTCACTCTCCCCCAACCATGAGAAATATTTTAACTTCAAAACAAAAAAAAACAAAAAAATTGGACCTGACCCCTAAAAAGTTCGTCCTGACCCCTAAAATTTTCCCCGACCCCTAAATCTCTCCAGCCCCCTAATTTTTCACTCTCCTCCAACCATGAGATATATTTTGACTTCAAAACAAAAAAAAACAAAAATATTTGGCCTGACCCCTAAAAAGTTCGTCCTGACCCCTAAAATTTTCCCCGACCCCTAAATCTCTCCAGCCCTCTAATTTTTCACTCTCACCCAACCCTGAGAAATATTTTGACTTCAAAACAAAAAAAAACAAAAAAATTTGGCCTGACCCCTAAAGTTCGTCCTGACCCCTAAAATTTTCCCCGACCCCTAAATCTCTCCAGCCCCCTAATTGTTCACTCTCACCCAACCCTGAGAAATATTTTGACTTCAAAACAAAAAAAAAACAAAAAAATTTGGCCTGACCCCTAAAAAGTTCGGCCTGACCCCTAAAATTTTTCGACGACCCCTCAATCTCTCCAGCCCCCTAATTTTTCACTCTCCTCCAACTCTGAGAAATATTTTGACTTCAAAACAAAAAATTGGCGTGACCACTAAAAAGTTCGGCCTGACCCCTAAAAAGTGCGGCCTGACCCCTAAATCTCTCCAGCCCCTCATCCCAACTAATTTTTCACTCTCACATAACCCTGAGAAATATTTTGAGTTAAAAACAAAATAAAAAAGAACAAATTTTGTCTGACCCCTAAAAAGTTCGGATTGACCCCTAAAATTTTCTCCGACCCCTCAATGTCTCCAGCGAAATATTTTGAGTTCAAAAAAAAATGTTATTTAACATGTATACAAATATTAGTGAAAACAGTGGCGGAGCATAATTATTTCTATTCTTACTTTATTTATTGAGATGTTTTTTAATATGTATACAAATATTAGTGAAAACAATGGCGGAGCATAATTATTTCTCTTCTTACTGTACTTATTGAGACGTTATTTAATATGTATACAAATATTAGTGAAAACAGTGGCGGAGCATAATTATTTCTATTTTTAGTTCATTTATTGAGACGTTTTTTAATATGTATACAAATATTAGTGAAAACAATGGCGGAGCATAATTTTTTCTTCCTTTAAATTTACTGATTGAGACGTTATTTAATATGTATACAAATATTTGTGAAAACAATGGTGGAGCATAATTATATCTCTTCTTACTTTACTTATTGAGACGTTATTTAATATGTATACAAATATAAGTGAAAACAATGGAGGAGCATAATAATTTCTCTTCTTACCTTACTTCTTGAGACGTTATTTAATATGTATACAAATATTAGTGAAAACAATGGTGGAGCATAATTATTTCTCTTTTTACTTTACTTCTTGAGACGTTATTTAATATGTATACAAATATAAGTGAAAACAATGGAGGAGCATAATAATTTCTCTTCTTACCTTACTTCTTGAGACGTTATTTAATATGTATACAAATATTAGTGAAAACAATGGTGGGGCATAATTATTTCTCTTTTTACTTTACTTCTTGAGACGTTATTTAATATGTATACAAATATTAGTGAAAACAATGGTGGAGCATAATTATTTATTACACTAACTTCACACCTCTCAAAAAGAAGGAGGTAATACCTGGGAGGATGGTATCATGTCAACAGAAGAAATGCGGTTAGAATTAAGCAACCCTTGCTTCACTATAAACTCGTGTTCAAAAAAGTTCCGTTAGGGATCCACTTTGACGTCATTTCCTGTTAAAATCGTGACTTTGCATTATGCCGACAATCCCCCATCTCCAAATTTGGCATGAGGCGCTTCACCGGTGAATGCCGACACCCCCCCCCCCTAATTTGACCTGAAGCAGTCACACCGCCGCTCTATCTCTACAACTCTCAAAAAGGAGGAGGTAATGCCTAGGAGGGTGGTATCATAACAACAGAACGGGCGTAGGGGAGGAAAGGAAGGTAGTAGGGGTGGGAGTGAGAGGGAAAGAAGAGTTTTAGTGTGAGGGATTTTCTTCCCTACACTCTTTTCCTCTGACGTCATTTCCTGTTAAAAGCATGACGGTGCATTATTTCTCAAATTCTACATGATGTCATTGTTTTTTTCTCAAATTAGTACTAAACAACGTTGAAAATCGAGGAAAAAGGCAGTTGACCCTCGAAGAGTCCATTTTTTTTCCGGTTCTGAGATAGTATACGTCCCGGGGCTGGCCGCTCATAATGACGTCAACCGTGTGACTGTTTGTTGGGTACTCTCGGAGGAGTATCTGGACATACAAACAGACAAACAGACAGACATACAGACAACTGGCCTTTATATAATAGAAGATACAAATAAATGCACATTGGCCTTTATTATAGATACAAATAAATGCACATTGGTCTTTATTATAGATTTGCTTAATACCCCCCCCCCCCATAAAAAGATTTGGCCTGATGCGCTCACACCGGCGAATGCTGACACTCTCTCCTCGCAACAGATACTACACTGTCTCCACCCTCTCAAAAAGGTGTGAGCGCCGGCGAATGCCGACACTCCCCCTCCCCAAATTTGGCCTGAGGGACTCACACCGGCGAATGCCGTCACCCCCCCCCCCCCAATTTGGCATGAAAGGAGGAGGTAATGCCTATCATGATAACGGAAGGGAGTGGGTGGAATATTAGCGTCTATTAAAAGGTTGTAGTGTGAGTGAATTTATTCCCGCCACTTTGCATTATTTTTCAAATTATCTGCCACTCTCTGACGTCATGATATAACCGGACACAATTTAGAGCAAGACCGGGTACATCCGGCAAGGGATTATGGGACAGGTGCGGATGTGATTGAGCAACCCTTGTTTCACTACACACTCTTAACGTAGGATTCCTATGTTGTTATTGATGCAACCGGACAGAAGTTATTGGATGATCTGATAGAACCGGACACAATTTAGGGCAAGACCGGGTACATCCGGCAAGGGATTATGGGATGTTTACATTGACTCTGCATTTTTATCGGATTAGTACATAAATACATTAGATTATTTCGAATTTACTATCGAATTGGACCTCCTCAAACCCATAGACCGGCGGAATGAAGCCCCGAAGGCCAAGACGATACCAGTCTATGGGGTGCAGTATCCATCGAAACGGATACTACACTTTGATGTTAGCCAAAAGAAGTGAATTAATGTCATTTTCGGTAATGGCGTATGAAAGCTATGTTGAATTAGAGAAAAACGGCCTAGGGGAGTGTAAAATTCATTGTTGATATTCCAAACTTATATAAGAATTTGTTAAATAGTAGTATACAATGTTTTTTGAAAGAAAATCCTAGTTATTATTACTTGTTAATTTAATAATGTAATTTAAACAGTGTCTAGTGGATAGACCGCTGTTCAGGTGTAGATTGGTTATAAATATCCCAGTAAATAACCTCAAAATTTAAATTTCGGATGCTTTTGTTGGCCTTTTGGCTAAGATCAAAGTGTAGTATCTGTTCTCGGCATTTTTGCCTTGAGATAAAGTGTATTATCTAGTCCTATCCGATAGGTGTCGATCTTACACTCTCGAATCAAAAATCAGATTATCATTATATTTTTGAATCCCCTTTCCTTCTGTTCACTTCCTCTCCCCTAAAGTACGGGCTGATACGCTGCCCTCCCCAAATTTTGCCTTAGTCGCTCATAATGCCTTAGGCCGACCCTCCCCATATTTAGCCTGAGGCGCTCAAACCGGCGAATAACTCCCCCTCCACCAAATTCGGCCTCTCCATGCGACACTACTCCCCAAATTCGGCCTGAGGCGATTCTCCCCGAATTTCGCCTGAGGCGCACCACCGCCGAATGCTGACACTCACCCTCCTCATATTTGGCCTGAGGCGCTCATACTGGCGAACCCTCCCCAGTAATGCTGACACTCCTCCTCCCCAAATTCGGCCTGAGGCGCTCACACTGGCGAACCCTCCTCAGTAATGCTGACACTCCTCCTCCCCAAATTCGGCCTGAGGCGCTCACACTGGCGAATGCCGACACTCCCCCAAATTCGGCCTGAGGCGCTCATACCGGCGAATGCCGACACTCCCCCAAATTCGGCCTGAGGCGCTCATTTTCCTCCCCGAATTTCGGCTGAGGCGCCCCACCGCGAATGACGACACACATCCTCCCCAGATTTCGCCTGAGGCGCTCACACCGCCGAATGCCGACTCTCCACCAAATTCGGCCTGAGGCGCTCACACCGCCGAATGCCGACACTCCCCCAAATTCGGCCTGAGGCGCTCATAATGGCGAATGCCGACACTCCTCCCCAAATTTCGCCTGAGGCGATCATACTTGCGTATGCCGACACTCGTCCCCGAATTTTGCCTGAGGCGCCCCACCGGCAAATGCTGACCCTCCCCCAAATTTCGCCTGATGCGCCCCACCGCCGAATGCCTATACCCCCCTCCCCCAAATTTCTCCTGAGGCGCTCACACCGGCGAATGCCGACATCCCCACACCCACCCCAATTTTTCAATATGTATACAATATGTATACAAATATTAGTGAAAACAATGGGGGAGCATACAAATATTAGTGAAAACAGTGGGGGAGCATAATTATTTATTACTTTAATTTACTGATACTACACTAACTTCACACCTCTCAAAAAGGAGGAGGTAATACCTAGGAGGATGTTATCATGTCAACAGAAAAAATGTGGTTAGAAAAGTGCCGTTATTGATTAAACAACACTTGCGTCACTATAAACGCATGTATCGAAAAGTGCCGTTAGGAGTTACGCAACCCTTGCATCACTATGGACTCATGTTCAAAAAAGTGCCGTTAGTAAGTAAGCAACCCATGCTTGACTATGGACTCGTGTTCAAAAAAAGTGCCGTTTGTGATTAAGCAACACTTGCTTCACTATAAACTCATGTTCAAAAAAGAGCCGTTAGGGATTTCCTCTGACGTCATTTCCTGTTAAAATCATGACGGTGCATTATTTCATTGTTTTTTCTCAAATTAGTACTAAACAACGTTGAAAATCGAGGAAAAAGGCACCCCCCCATTGGAGAAAAGTGCTCAGTCGAACCCCGAAGAGTCCATTTTTTTTTCCGGTTCTGAGATATTATACGACCCGGGGCTGGCCGGTCATAATGACGTCAACCGTGTGACTGTTTGTTGGGTCCTCTCGGAGGAGTTTCTGGCCATACAAACAAACAGACAAACAGACAAACAGACATACAGACAACTGCCCTTTATATAATAGATAATTATCGGTATTTTTCTTAGATTTACGACTACTGTTTTGTGTGTGTATAATATATATGTTTGACTAATTAATATAAATATTGAAACAATTTTCACTATCGTTGTGACAAATAAATAATAAATGTAAATAATATGACGGAGGTAAGTTAAAAAACAAAAAAAAAGAATAGATCAATTGGTAAATGTTACACCTATCAATATATTAATGTAAGATTAGTATCTAACAAATAACTCTGAGATATTTCAATAAATAATCCCATTTAGAATTTACTGAAGAAATTATTTTCAATATATATATATATAATTTACTACACAATCTTGTCTAATTTCGATACCATTGTTTTTTTTAAACGATGGCTGTTTCGTTGTCTACGACGCAGCAGAGTGGCTAGATGTAGATAGTGTATTCAAGCCGAATATTTGAAATCCGAACGGCCGGCCACATACAAATGCGATCAACAGTCAAAGTACCTAACCCCCTACGCAAACAAAGTAGAAGAAACCTCCCTATCTCTCTCCCTATCTCCTATCCTTCTCTGTCTCTCTCTTTCTTTCTCTCTCATAAGTAAGTGTTCTACACTTGCCGATTAGCCGAGAAGTGCGATGATATTTTTGCTTTATGATATACTAGCAAATATATACTCCCTCCGGTCGCATGCTTTTGCTGAACCCCAAAAGAAGGGGGTAGTAACGAACATATACTACACTAATCGTCAAAAGATGAGGTAATTCATGTTAGGATGGTATCATGACAACAGTACATGTACTACAATATCCCTTCCAAAATAGAGGAGGTATCCTTGCGAGGATATCTCCATGAAAACAAAAGGTAATGCTTGTGAATATAGTATCATGGTAACAGAAAAGATACTACACTATCACGTTCCCCTCCCCCCCCCCCCAAAGAAAACAAAAGAAGGTAATCCCTGGGAAGATGGTCTCATGACAAAAGAACAGATACTACATTAACTCTCACTCACAGGAGGATGTAAGACCTGGAAGTATTAAAAAGGAGGAGGTAGTTCCTGGGAGAACGGCCATATGAAAACAGAAGCGATACTAAAAAGATAATACAATAATAGATTAAATCAGTTTTTTTTTGGGGGGGGGGCATTTATTTATAAATGCAGAGTTATAAACACATATTTTTAAATAGTTTCTTGGTCCTTTCCCTAAGATCCCACTTCTCATTTTAATTCAATTTTTGTAAATAAATGTATTTATGAAAAGAAGGTTGTATTGTGGTGACTGTGATGATTCTAGTTAAGAGTGAGATATACATTTTCATAACTGTTGACCAAGGATGACCAACGACTCCCCTTTTCCCAGACTTTTGTGTCTAATTTGTTGGTAATTTAAATTTTTATATTTTGTGCAAATAGATAATTCAAAGTGTAGTATCTGTTCTCAGCATCTATGTACTCTTTTTTACTATCGACGAAACTATTGCTACAAACAATAATAAAAAACAATAACATAATAATATGGCGTCGTTAACAGAAGAGAGAAAAAAGGAGAGAGGGAGAGAAAGAGAGCGCCAAAGACAGAGAGGGAGAGAGACAGAGAGACAGAGAGAGAGATGAGATTAGTTTATTTTCTTAAGTAAAACTTAACTCATTCTTTTTTATTTAACTTTACCCGGGTATTTCTATCTTTAGTCAGATGTAACTCGCGTATTTATTTATTTATTTATTTTTGTTGTCGTTGTTTTTTGGGGGGGATATAAGTTTCACTTCGATTAGTTGTTTTTGGTTTGTACATAAACCTCGCGTGTGAAAATCAATTGTTATTAAAAAAAAAAATTACTACTCCCCCGAGCAATACCGGGTAGCCTTGCTAGTTTACAATAATAGACTTTACAAACACGAAATGTTAACATTTTTGCAATTTCGAAACTTTTATTTACCTTTTAAATTGACATAAAGAAAAGAAAAGATAGAAGAAACACATTCGTCTTTTCACTGGAAATTTAGAAAAATTCAAGTCGGTCGATTTTACTTGAGAGCGACTGATGTTTGAAACATTTGAACGACGTTAATGCTAAATATTTGTCCAGGAAATAAAACAATATTGCAAAACAGAGCATTTGTTAAATTGAAATTTAAAAAATCATTGATTTAAAAAACGATACCAAATAATAGTTAATTAATAAAATTAACTTTTACTAAACCAATATGAAAATTAGTTAACCCTGCGAATCTGATATCACATCTATATGAACGGTATATAAAGAAGACGTTGCTAGTACTAAATAAGTTGAATTAATTGGAAATAGACCGTTTTGACTTTACCGTTCGTGCGAGAAGTGATCCCAACTTGTATATTAATATAGATGTATATATACATATATATATATACATATATTTTACTTTTGTTTGTTTTTATCTTGTATATTTTAAATAGTAAATATATATATATATATATATATATATATATATATATATAATCCAGGTAGGGTAAAATCCACAGGATAGAAATCTAAAGGGAATCAAACCGGGTTTATAAAAGAGTGCTCAATAAAAAATATAGAGCTGTATTGTGAATGCTTTTATTCAAACATGTACAAGGTCTGCTACATTGGCATGTCGATGTTATCGATCTACAGCTATCAAGAGCCGAGGTCTCATCAGGCAGAGAATTATTTTTTGATCCAACCTGGTTGCTGAATTCCCTGGAATTCAGCAACCAGGTTGGATCAAAAAATAATTCTCTGCCTGAGTAGACCTCAGCTTTTGAAAGCTGTAGATCGATAACATCGACATGCCAGTGTAGCAGACCTTGTACATGTTTGAATAAAAGCATTCACTATATATATATATATATATATATATATAGTGAAGGGCTAATGAAATGAGAAGTGATGAGAGGTGTGGGAATAGAGGTAGTAGTAGTAGCAGTATAAGAGATGGAGATTAAAAGGATGACGTAAATAGAGGAGAATAAGAGGATGACTTCTAAATGAATAAATGCGAAAGTTGGGCCCATTGGGCAATTGTAAAGTCAAAACACCCTTTTCAAGTTTATTCAGCTTCACACAATAGACACACACATCAACTTTTTTATATACTGCCTATGCATATGTCATATCATTCGCAAGGTTAACCTATTTGCATATCAGTTTTGAAAAAGAAAATGTTATTAATTAACTAGTATTATTGTTTTTTTTAATTTAATGATTGTTTTGATTTTAATATAACAAATAGTTTATATTAATAAACAAATAGTTCGCCATATTATTTTATTTCTTAGACACATATTTACCATTTGTGTTCAAATGTTCCTTTCTTTAGAGGGACTGACTTGAGTTTCAACAAGTTTCGATCCATTTCTAAATTGCGAGTGAATATATATATATATATATATATATATATATATATATATATATATATATATATATATATATATATTATATTTTTTGAAAAAAACATATCAATGGTGATGTTAAAATAAATAAAATTCATTTTAATCTTAGCTTTCGAGAATTACAATTCTCCTTGTCAAAGAGTGTTTTTCTTTTTTTCTTCTTCTTTTTCTTCATCGTCCGATGGTAATGGAATTCTGGGTCAGAAAATCACGTTATGTCCGAAGGCGAGGTTGCGCCAATTTGAATAGGAAAGGGTATTTAGACATATGTTTTAAGCCATTGTTTCGTAATAGTATTATATTTTCTTTGAAAAAACCATAACAATGGTGGTGTTAAAATAAATAAAATTTATTTTAATATTAGCTTTCGAGAATTACAATTCTCCTTAAGTGTGGGATGTTTGTGTAAACATTGCGGTAATTCATCTTCTAAAGTTGTCTTGAGTTTTTTTTTGTTTGTATGTGTTCGTCTCAGTATATTGTAATTTTTTTCTTTTCCGAAACCAAGTGTAACGATATTCGACAGTGAGTTAACTTTTCGCTTCCTATATTTCGCTCCCACTTTTAGTATTTATAGATTGAGAATTAAAACTCACAAAGAAAGCATATGATTATTAAGTATGATTAATTTGACATACTTCAGATTTTGAAACCACTTTTTACTGATTTCTTGCACAATAGGGTTCTTGAAGCCCGTTTTTTATGTCAAACTTTGATTCAACTAAATTGATTTAAATTATTCCTCTGGATTTCCTATGTGTTTTTATTATCTTTTAAAACAGTTGCTTCCCGGTGAGATTAAATTTATGTAAGATGATATATTTTATAAAAATAAAATTAGAAATCAATAATTTCAGACAATTATTGATTCAAAACTATTTTACTTTTGTTTGTTTTTATCTTGTATATTTTAAATAGTTTTATAAATATACATGTTATATTCACCGTTTTGTATCCACAGATATGAAAGACTACACGTAAATAATAGGTAATAATGCTGATAGAGCAATGTGTCCGTATACTTAAAGCAAGCGTGCCTTCCATATTGCCCTTATACAATCCTTATACACGTTAATAGCTTCTGGTATTGAAGCGTATTTCTCGAATATACACCCATTCCTAGTGAGGACTTTCGCCCAGACATCGGGTTCATTATGTGCAGTTACGCACTGAATCAATTAGAAAAGGCATGAACACGTACAATCATCCCCGCTCTGGTTTGATTTGCAGTTCAATCTATGTTGAATTATTAAATGGCAAACGTTCATATCTTTTCTATTACTAATAAGTCACCACTTGTCAAAACCAACGCCACTCGAAGAAAATGGTTAATTAGATGAAATGATTGCCAGTTGCAGATGAGAACCTTATGAAAATATTGAAAATAATTAATTGAATGAAATGAGCTTGATTACTTATGGGGTCGTTTTATGACAAATATATGGTGGCATTGTATTTGAAGACGACGATGTGCTAATCTGCGGGGATGTAGTCCTATTGTAATGTGGTCCACAGACAGTAAGTCATTCCGAGCGAAGCTTTATTCGTGGAGAGTCTATCTAGCACTAAGCACACGGAGGAAGAAAGCGATTTTTTTCTTTGTGGTGAAAGTATTACAAGGAGGAACCAAAAATTGAAGCTCGGTTAGGCTGTTTTATAGAAATAACGATATTGTTGAAAAAGACTTTCAACATCTCTTCTCTGAGAAAGGGGATGTAAGGAACAAAAGGGATTATCCCCCACTTGATTTCGAAATCGATTTTGAACTCTGTCTAAGCGACGTAGAGTACTTTGAGTTGCGTCCCCACCCTCAAATGTTGAAGTAGTACTCCATATTATGATGTATTTGACTTTTATATAGGTAAAGGATTGCATCAGGAATCAAGTACTTTCTGAAGCAATAGAATGATTCAACAATTTTTCCGGCGGCCTTAGCAACAAATAGGATGTAAGTCTTCGATTGTATGTCTGAAGTGAAAATCAACCTCAAGAGCTTATGAAAGCAAGGCGTGTTCTGCAAAGAAAATGTCTATTCATATCGACTGGGGCAAAACAAGGATCCAAGCATTGGTGGTGAAAGAAGAGAAGCTTTATTTTAGATACTGTTAATGATTCATTGAACATAATTTGCTATTTTACATCTAACTGGAAGAATTTGGGATTCATACCTTTTCTAAAGAGTAAGGAATTATCTCTTCTGTTCTCTGCAGCGTCTTTCACACCGAAGATATGTTACAAGCCTCTTTCTACTGTATAGTTATGTTCAGGGTAGGTGATCGATGAAGCTGTAATCCCTGGTCACTCCTGTTAAACATTCACAGCGTAAACTCGCATAGCTACAACCACCGCAAATAAGTTTCCTTTCTTTCTTTCTATCTATACGAAAAACAAAACGGAATTTCCATGAACAAAGTTTCTTTCCTAGAACATCTCATATGTTGAATGAAATACAACAAGGCTGCTTCCCAACTGAATACAACATGGTTGTCTTCAAGTCTAATGTAAGCAAATACTTGAGCCATTCTCTTGGATAATGAATTAATCTTAAGTAATATTTAGCCCATTCCCTCTATTGTTTCCAATTTTCTCTTGATGGCGATTATCGTCTAACTGACAATCTCTTTAATCCTTGTCCTCGAGTGGCCTCCGGACCTTTATAAGTAGTGACTCATTAGTAAAAAAAGAGAATTGGTACGTGAATCAATACAATAGATTCGATACCATTTGAAGTCAGAATAAAGGATTTCATTGTCGCGACGGAAATTCATTATGCCAATAACGCCCTCCCCCCCCCCCGATTAGGTTTAATACGTCAACCAGATATAAGCTAATCGTATACAAAGAATTATTTACTACAGTTATTGTGTTTCAGCCTTAAAATCATTCCCGTTAAAAAATGTTCATATTCCGGTTAAATAAACAAACGCTTTCGGTTGCCCTGTTACAAACAAGTTATTTTTTATTACATAATGTGCATACAGATACTCATATACAGACAGCCGTTTCGCAGCAACATATCTCTTCAGTGTTCTTAACACTGTGATTTGAACATGTTTGCCTTATCAATAGTCGAGTACTATATCCACCGTGCGATCAGCCGCAACCACGTGATAAATACTTGTAAATTCGCAATTATAGGCTACCTAAAGTCATGTATTCTTTTACGAAGTTCTAGCATTTGCGATATTAGTGTTGGATATATAATTATCTGGAGATAATTAATTACGTCCACTAAGACCGCTAAAGACATGATTAATCGTGCCTATCGTTTCTCTGGAGGCTGGCGGGGACTGCGTCAGGACATTAAAGACCCTTCCAAAGGCGTCTCCACGGCGCGGACATACCAATTCACACTCCACCATCAAGCGATAGTATTAACATGGTTCCGTTCCCACGATACTCGACTGATAATATTACAATGGTGCCTAGGACCTACGATACGACCTAACGAAAATTCCACGGACACAACGAAGATCTTCAACTAGATGATCACAGCCACAGTTAGTGACGAAGACGCGATCCAGAGAAGAAAAACGCAGTAATCAAAAGAACAGCCACATAGACCTGGAACGATCCCGACACGCATCAACAGAAGAAAAAGAAGGACATAACGTAAACTCAAGAAAGCTAAGGTAAGTGACCATTTCCTCCGCTCTTATTTACTCTGCTAAAATTTGTTGGTTTAAATAATTTTTAAATATTATTGGTGGATAGAGCTTTTTGTTAACACGTCCGCTACTGAAAAGAAGACAAAATGTCTAATCACATTAAACAAAGTTCTCTCAGGTGGATCAAATATCCCAATCTTTACTTGGAAACTTTCCGACCTAAGGCCATGGTTAGCGAGTATTAAAGATAATAAGCGGATCTACAAGCTAACAGATCCAGAGCTAGTAAACCTGACAAATAATATTTCGGACGGTCTTACATCGGAATGGATCGGGGAATATCTTGACGATCATCTGAATAGCACCAGTAAAGAACCTTTCGAACACTTAACGGCGGAATACGGCGAGTTTATAAATAGCGCTGACGCAACTAGAGCTTTAATTAAGATAAAGTAGAATCGAAATGAGGTATTTGAGGACTTAGCAAATAGAATAAACCAACGTGCTAAGTTAGCATATAGAGTCGCCGAGTTAGGAGAAGGTTCAGCTGTGCAATTGCAGTTAGCTTAAGTATTCATAGATGTAAGGATTAACCCCTTCATTAAGGAGGATGTGTCTAGATCAAATCCGGCAACGTTATCAGAGGCTTTGTCTTCTGCATAACAAAAGGAAAGGCTCTATGAGCGACTCCAATGTGACCATAAGAGAGAACAGGCTATCCTAAATGATAGCTAATTTAACGGCGTTCACCGGCAGCGAGGACCAACGGGGCCCATACTAGATTAAGGATACCAAAAAACGAATTCTACGGCGGGAAATGGTCGGAGAATGGCCACGGTTGTTACAGTTGTTATAGATCGACTAACGCTATAATAAGTAAGTTTTGTAGGTACACTTCGGACAAAATCTAAGAGCCTGCAGCGGGAGCATTTTAGCCATAAGGGGCTAGAACGGGACTACCTACGGTCACATCAAAGAGAAGTTTAGGAGTTCGCCCCAAGAAAAGGAAAAACCAGACTACTCTTGAACCCCCCTTACTACCATTGACCTGATAAGAAGGACCCCGGGGAAATACTAACCCCAGAGAACATGTGCTTGTTGGTAAAAGCGGTTCAAAACAAGCGCACCGAAGAAAGAACAGACTTAAAAACAAAACTCGAAGAAGTAGAAGATCCCCAACCAGATCTCCGAAATGGGGTGTATAGTGAAAATTAGGGGTAGACCAATAGAGGTCCTGGTTGACACGGGATCGGAGGTCTCGCTCATGGCAAACTGGCAAAAGGTGGTACTTGATAGCATGGTCTATTATAAAAGAAGAACCGAGCCCAAATAAGATGTCATTCTAATCAACTAATAGTAAGATAGGTGAATATACCATGTGTTATTAATACCAGTGGTTAAATTGACAAATATTCACGGAAGTAAGTGAAGTTGCCGCTAGGCACTGCCACTTCTTATACTGTTAGATCGGTTGCTAACAAACAGCAAAAGAATCCCCTGTGGTAGAGGCAGTTAAGGTGTCCTCCAACCTACCCACACCACAGATGTATGTGTGCTGTAAGAGTCTCATAAACACTAATACTTTTCTACCGGATGTGCACGCTAAGAAAGGGCTTAAAATGACAACACCCCTCATAAACGTCCAATCACTCTCAAACCCGGATATAATATCTGGGGAAAACTTCAATTTAAAAGTTTTCTCAAAATTACCACTCCCCTACACATACAATATAAAATTACCAGTAGTAGGTGGGAAAATGAAAAGGCTGCGTAAAATGGCCAAGAAATTCATGCATGAGTGCACTGGGTGCGGAGAGAAAAGATCACTGAATAACCAGTGTCAAGGTTGAAAAAGTTAAAATTAATGTCAATTCAAAAAATGAAATAATAAAGTCAAAGTAAATGACTATTGCAAAACGAGAGAAAGGAATTTAAATTATCTCACTTTTCAGGAGAAAACAAGAAGAAAAAAGTAAGAAATAATAAAGTCGAATGTTAAAACGACTATTAATGATGACAAGAGAAAATTAGAACTGCATTAAGTATATCGTTGTACCATGAAAACATAAGACGTTATGAGATTTGTTTATTAGAGCAAAGTTCACAAAATGGGGATGGGGCGATTGTGCCATTTAAGGGGAGCTGGAGTTCACCACATTTAAAAACCTAGTTCCTGGTTTTCCTAGTACTCGCAGAGAAACGTGTAAAATTTACAATACTTCACTTCAAATGTCAGCTCGCGTTATAGGGCACAGTTGTTTAGAAAATCACGGCAGTATCAAAGCAATCACCTGTCGCCAGGACTTGTGAACTGAGGACGTCAGTCACTGTAGTCGTTTTCTCTGTCCTTTTTTCTTTTTGACATATATTCATATTTCTTTCTTTCTCCTGTGCAGTTACAATCTCTCTCACACTGTCTCTCTCCCTCTCTCTGTTTTATCACAGTGAGGGAGATTGACCAGTTAGTTTTCGTACAGAACGGTCGTTAGGCCCAGCTCGTCAACTCGACGATGTTCTTTTGAAAATGTAAATAAATTATCAATTTTCTCTATATAAAGTATGGTTGTCCGCTCTTTTATATAGCGTTTAATTGTTGTTTTAACTTGAATTCACCCCACACAAGTCACATTGTTACTGTGGATCAGGGACTGGAAATTAAAAGGGGAATCTTAAGTGAGTTGTGCAGCCGGATATTTATTCACATTACACTTAAATGTCTCCATGTCAGTAGAGTCAGGGAAATAGGGAGCTGGGAGGACTTCCAAAGGCTGTCAGCTCGAGGAAAGAAGCTATTAGAATAGAAAATTCTCAGCATCTGGGGACCTCCACAGTGAATCGATGGCATTTAGCTGATTGTAAGTTTGTCAAGTGTATTTGCGTTAAAGGATCACTGAAGCAGCTAGTTCATCAGAGCACATACCATTGAAGTTCTTGTAAAAAAAACACAGGGATGTAACATTGCGGCGATGAAACAGGGGTTAGAGCTTGGTGAATAATTAGGGACCTATTAGATTAGAGACTCTTTGACCCTTTCTAAGAAGGAAGAGACTTGTGGATAGTGGACGAGCTCAGATGTGACAACCATACAACATGCATAGGCGGATTATGGTTTTGTATAAATATAGGATAATGTCAGGTGTAAGAAGTTTTCTAGCATGGTAGAAGGAAGTAACTTTCTTTGCAGAATCCTTGGAAATGTATTTTATGTATTTGTTCCAATTCATGTTGCCTGTAAATGTTAGGCTTAGGAGATTGAACGTTGGACTCTCATGTAGGGTCTTATTACCCATGGTAATCGGTGGTTTAAAGGGTGTCTTGTAGTTGTTGAAGGAAAGGAGGTTTGTCTTTGCAGCATTAAATGTTACCATCCATTTATGACCCATTCAACTACAGACTGGGGTCATTTTCTAAGGATTCAGCCATTGCCTTGGATATGTGCGCGTCTGCTTTCCCCAGATGTCGAGAGTAGAGCGTGGCGACATCAGCAAATATGCTCATCTCATGCTCAATCCCATCAGAGAAGTCGTTTATGAAAATAAGAAACAATTGATGTTTAAGAGTCGATCCCTGGGGTGCACCCGCATTAATGTCATGTTGCTTGGATGAACGGCCTTCGAGAACAACCTGAATCTTTCTTTTTGGATAGGAAAGATCTAATTATATTAAGGATTCTTCCTTCAAATACCATATGAATTTATTTTCATGAGAAGATCTTCATGCCAAGCCTTGTCAAATGCTTTAGATATATCAAGGGCTGCCGTCCTAGCTTCGTCTGCCTTGTCCAGTGTATGGTATATGCGTTCAGAGATGACCGTTAGGATATCCGTTGTAGAACGTGCTTGCCTAAATCTTTACTGATTGTCAGAAAGAAATTTAGCATCAGCGAGATAGCGGACTATCGCCCGATTGATTAAAGACTCAACGATTTAGCGAAGAGCGGGAGTCGACTGATAGGGCGATAATTCTGAGGGTCAGTTCTATCACGAGAGTGTTTAATCACTGGCACCACCGAGGCAATTGTCCAGCTATCAGGGAAGCAAAATTCGGCAAGGCATTTGTTGTAGAGTTTTGAGATGACAGGAGCCTGCTATTACTGTGATAAGATTAGGGGCACATGCTTTGGAGGTGTTTACGTTTGTAAAAAATATCCCGGACATAGGAAAGGGTAGCTGTCGTCAGCGATTGGGAAATTTGGAAGGAGGTGTCCTGCGGATTTCAAAATGGCGTTCATGGCGATCCGCTGATCATGTAGACCAGAGAGAGCGAGAGAGAGAGCGAGAGAGAGAGAGAGAATAAGAGAGACTTATCAGTTACCGTGGAAACGACATCATTGTTGCTGGGTAGCGGAGGTATTGTTAATTGGCCTTGCTCACTACGCTATAATAGATTTTTCTGAGAAATCTCGAGTTCTTAGTTTGTGTGACGCAATCTTTTTTCAGGTCATCTCGTTATACCTTTTTCTTAGCTGCGGCTATTACAATTTTACAATTACTTTTTGATGCTACAAATATTTGTCTATCTTTAATTAACTTGTGGCGGTTGAATTGCTTGGTGTCTCTGAACAAAAGCAGCTGCACATTTTGAGGTGGACCATTGGCGAGAGTGGGGCTTGCTATAAAATTTACGAGTGGGGCCATGTGCTTCAATGCCTACTTTGACGCATTCGGTAACTCATATACGTACTGATCAGCAGAAAAAGAAAACGATTCACCCGATGGGCGTCTTTGATGTGATCTCTGATGGATTCTTAATCAACCTGTTTTAAGTATCTCGTCATTTTGAGTAACGGCTGATTGGCTTCAGGACGAGACTTTAGGATTATACAAATCATTATCACGAAGTGATCAGCGTTCCCGAGCGGGCTATGGGCACTATTCACACAAGCCTCGACAGTGAGGTTAAGAATAGGTTTATAAGTGAGGCTTTCTGGTCCTCGCGATCTGAAAGACGTGCGGGAAAATTGACAGTTTGAGAGAGGGCGTGTGTAATTGAGAGACTATACGTGCAGTTACCAGCTGCGTCTGTATAATTCGAGAATCAAAGCCATCAAAATTCCGGAATACCTGTATTCGGACGCTAGGATCTAGTGAGAATGCTGCATCTCTTAGCAGCCAATGGTTCCAGCCCAGATAATGAATCCTCTGGAGAGAATTAATGACGTCGACTAAGACCCGTCAGGCCTACGGACGGGATTAACCACTCCATTGAAGGAGATGTGCTTATCGTGTTTACAGGGAGCTGGTTGGATACCGTGCCAGGATGTTTACAGCCCTACCGAATGCGTCCCCACGGCGCGGACACACAAAGTTAAACTCCCCCAGCAAGCGATAGTATTAAATCATAAACGGCTCTGGCAATTTCCCTAACTGACTCAAAATTACTGAAATCATCTGGCTGCCAATTCCTTACAAATAAATTCTATTTCAAACTTAAGCGTGACTGAGTGATCGGCAAAAAACAATACTTTTAAAGTGTGTCTGTTGTCGCTAATTAGCATTTAATCTTATTGATTTGGTACGATTCGATCGTAATAATTGTGTTCTGCCCTCGTTGACACGCCAGTCGGAACCAGTAACTCTTTGTGCAACTCCATTAAGTTACTAGGTGTGTATAAAGATCTATTTTACGGCACGTAGCGTTTCCATAAAGAAGACAATACGCACTTTAGACTTCACTTTCATCAACAGCCGGTGTAGCTTTTAAACTGTTATCCTTAGAAAAAAGTTCCACATCAAAACGAACCCAAAGTTAATGTTTTCTTATTGTGATCAGTTATTGATCTTAAATACAATATTCTCGTATATTTATTTTCATGAATCATAAACTATGAATTGTAAAAGCCGTAAACACAGATAGTAACTAAGTAGTTGATGGACTTAAAACCTGCGGACTCTAAACCTTTTCCGGTGGCTAATTGGGCCTTTAGTCTATACTAGTATGACAACCTGGCGTTTTCCGGGAGCATAGATAATAAAGTATAAGAGTTTAAAAATGTGTGTAACATCTTTCTTTCAAAACCGCTATTGTTCTATTCTTCTCTCCCTCTCTAATATATATATATATATATATATATATATATATATATATATATATATATATATATATATATATATATATATATATATATATATATATATATATATATATATATATATGAAGGAGAATGGAAAGGAATTAGAGAAAGCAAAAGCCAAATCAAAATTCAATTCAAAAGTTCAAAGCAAGGTATATTCCGCAAAAAGGCAATTTATTCAAGTTAAATTTTCCTTAAGCCAGGCTTTTCAAAGATCAAAATCTTATCATCAGAGGAAGTCGCTGGGATAGATAAGTTGGCAATGGCCAAGATTTAAAATTTGAAAAAATAAAATAAAAGTTGTAGGGAAAGAAACGCAGGGCAAAACTGTGCCAAAAAATTTAACTTGAATAAATTGCCTTTTTGCGGAATATACCTTGCTTTGAACTTTTGAATTGAATTTTGATTTGGCTTTTGCTTTCTCTAATTCCTTTCCATTCTCCTTCATTTCTACCTGCTCTATCCTGGATATTGAGCTGTATACTCTTCACAATAGGGTTTTACCTTTCCTAAAAGTTCGCTTTTAGTACACCTTTTTTTTATATATATATATATATATATATATATATATATATATATATATATATATATATGTATATATATAGACATACATATATGTTTCGTCTTTCTAGAAGCATCGGTGTGGCTAGATAACTGTTCCACTGGTTACACGATTCGAAACTCGGTATATATAATTATTTTTGATAAGTAAATATTTTTATATTTGAATATATAATATCTATAGACATATATGTTTCGTGTTCCTTACACTCGTAAGTATAGATTACGTAAGATTGCCGCTGGTCAGATGATTTGAACCCCGTATCTGGTATTATGAAACCCGGCTTGTTACCGTTACGCCGCCGTGATGATCACGCTTCGCAATGCGAGATAAATACGTTTTAAATGTAAACACAAGTAATGAGATTCACACAGTGTTATTATAATTTAACGTGAGAGAACCTTGCATCGTATCTAAATTTGAATCTTCAATTCAATGTATTTCAAATGGCTCAACTTATCGGATCTAAATAATAATTTTTCTAATAAATAAATATTTTTAATAATATATATATATATATATATATATATATATATATATATATATATATATATATATATATATATATATATTACGTTTTAAAAAAAGCATTTAACAAAAACAAGAATTATAACAGAACAACGGGGAGATCATATTAAATTATAACATTCATTTACTACACAAAAATATTTAATATAAACGAAAAACAAAAATTCTTACTTAGGCCGACTGCTAATTCAGTGTCTCGATGTAGATTCTGGGTTTTTTTAATGGATCATTTCGAATGAGTTATAATCCGCGAATCATGCCGAGGTTGTAATTAAACTCATTAAGTTCACAAGCCAACTGTCTAGCTAGTGCGAATACATAATTTTTAGAGAGCACTAACCAGTCTCAGATCATTCTAGAACACTCTCGATTATTCTCGAAAGCTCTCGAATATTTTCGAACCTTCTGGATTTTTACTAAAACTTTCTATCTCTTTTTTGGTCAGTTATTACAGACTTTAGTGAAAGTTAACTTTTCTGAATCGATAGATACGATATTTATGTATATATAAATATATATATATATATATATATACATATATATATATATATATACATATATATATATATATATATATATATATATATATATATATATATATATATATATATATATATATATACAGGGTGGGCAAAAATAAGGGTCCTATTTTTAAAAATTCATAACTTTTTTATTTATTGATTTCTTTTTATTTTTTTTTAGAATAAGTAAAGGACCCCTTCCGAAGCAAGCATGAGCCGTATTAGCCCTAAGGAACGTACCCTCATTTAGAAAACATTATTTTTGCTTAAAAAACTCAAAACAGTGTAAAAAACAATACTTTAGTTTTTGTAAGTTTTAAGAAGTGTTTTTCGGCTAAAATTTGTTTTGTTTATTTCAAAAAATCTCGGAAGGGTCAGTCTACACACACATAAAGTTTGGTGAGTTCAACTTTTATTTTGTGGAAGTTATTCAAATTCAAGTTATTCAAATTTAAAGATAGGACCCTTATTTTGGCCCACCCTGTATATATATATATATATATATATATATATATATATATTAGCCTTCGTCACAATATATATATATATATATATATATATATATATATATATATATATATTGTATGTGTATTTATCCAGTATTTTCTCATTCATGCAAACATTTTATAAAAAACAAGAAACTGTCGGTTAATTATCCCTTTTTTAATTTTTTCAATTTTTCTGATTTCATTTTTGTATTTACATTTTAAAAAAATTAATAAATGTTTCATAAGTTTCACAGGTTTCACGTACATTTTCGATTCTTCGTCTAATCATCCTCAGGTGTCAAAAGCAAATGAACAAAAAAACTGGAGAAAGAAGAGAATTTTAAAAAAACGGTGGAGAAACGTGCATAGAACGTTTTTCGCATTGTTCCAGGAAGTCGTTGACGATTTAAGTTCAGCAACGCTGGATGGCTCACAGAACAAAATCGCATTACGTTAAACATTTTAAAATATTACCACTGGTTTCATATGTGATGTCGTTAATTTAATGTTGTTGTGTTTTCATGTAGATAGATTCCAGTATTTTTTTTAATTGGTTTCGGAATGTATAATTTTAGTGTTATTAACTAGAATTTGTCTTATTCATTTTTGTGATTTCAATACAAAAAAGACCATCAAAAAATTGAAAAAATAAAAATAGGTATAATTAAATCGTCAGTTTCTGTTTTTTTTTATACAATGTTTGCATGAATGAGAAAATGCTCCCTAAATACACACACAATATATATATATAACAAATTCTGTTATTTTTAACAATGTTTTCATATATATATATATATATATATATATATATATATATATATATATATATATGGGAAAATGGAAAAACCAAGAGATATTTTATTTTATATATTCATCAACGTTTCGTCTTTATTGTAAGACTTCCTAAAGATGATAATTTTAAGAAAAATGTCATGCAAGTACATCGAAATATTGGGTTGACATGATGGAGAGATAAAGGAAAAGTAGTAGCCGTGGCTACTATGAGCGCTGGAGGAGAGTCCAGGTTGCGATAAGTCAGTAGTGGCGAAGAATGAAATGAATATTGAAAGCTTTGAGTAGGTACAATTAAGGCAGCAGTGAAAAAGAGGAGGAGTAAGAGTGTTAGTGAATTTGCCTTAGGGTGGGAGAGAGGAAAGGGGGCAGAGGTTTTTGTCGTGGTGAGGTGTGGCATGGATTTTGAGGGGCTGGAGAAAGAGAAGGGAAGGGGGAACTCTGTGTGTTTGGTATGTAGGTGGTATCATAGTTTTAGAAAAGGATTTGAAGAAATGAAGATAACTTGTGAATCGGCGGGGTGGGTAAGAGTGTGAAATAAATAGTTAAAAGGTTGAGATACGTTTGTAAAGGGGAGAATGGAGAATTGTGGTCAGGTGTGAAATTTTTCTTTTTAGGCTGGAGGGAGGGAAAGAGGGAGGGTAGGAGTATTGACCATCTGGTTATGTCAGGAATGTTTGAGTATAAGTGTGTTTGAAAGAATGTGTAGAAAAAAAGAAAAATGATTTTAATTTTGGGGAGTGATAAGTAAAATGTGGTTACGTTCAGGATGTGTTCATGGTTTAAGATTAAATTGAGAGCAAAAGGGGTTTAAATATGTTTGCGACTTTAGGAGTGGGAGTGCGTTCTTTTTGTTTTTTTTGTTTTTTTAAATTTTATATCTTTTTCTTTTTGCTAGGGATGGGGCACCCTACCGGATGCCAGACATTCACCGGCTATTTCAGACACTCCAGTCGAGAGATATTTCTCAGATTCTAACCGTCCCTTTAAGTGCAATTGTTTGTATCACTCTTGCACTTTGTTCACCGGGTATATTCGCCAGATAGTTTTTTTTGTTTTTTTTTATTAGTCCTGTTGCTCCTACAGTTACTGGGATGATGGAGATCTTCCTAAGATTCTATTTTCTTTTTCATGTCGTATATAAGACCTTGGTATTTCGTAATCTCTTCCCTTTCAGTTCTGTTTAATCCTGCACTATAAAAGTCACTGACTTCAACTACCGTTGCTACTTCCTCACTTTTGTCCCATATCACGATGTCAGGTTTAACAACTCCGTTTTATAGCTATGCAGCTGTAGGGATTGCATAGTCATAGTGGGTGGTTTATAAATTATTTCCAACTGTTCTTTCATGTATATGCTCCAAGGACTTGCTGTTACACTGGATATTTAACTTTTTACATATAGTGCAGTGAAAATATTTACACACTCCGTTGTGCCGCATTGTATAATAGCCATCCCCAGGAGAACCTTGCAACTGGATATCAGGTTGCTCACCCTCTCCATTTCTATGTGGCAGAACCTGCACTTGTTATTTTTGCTGAGGCCACTCATCTTTTTAAAAGCATTGGTTATCAAGCCTTGATCTTGGACAGCCATAATCATTCTTTCCTCATCATAGTGGAGCTATCCTGTTTTCAGTCGGTCTACAGAGCCTCCCTTATGTATATATTCCTGGGATAATTCACCTAGCGAAAACTTAGCACGTTGTTGGTTGGCTCATTCTTCCAGTTTTCTGTAATGGAAGGTCTGAGTTATTTCTGGCGGCTCTTCCGGGCTATTTCCGTGGCAGGATTGTTATCCGTTTCTGCCTCATTTGAGAGACAGTCCTGTCCTAAATGGTTGGCCAGTTTTGTGATAGAGGTTGTTCACTTAATGTTCAGAGCTAAGCTCAAAATTTTAATTCGCTGGAAAAGTCGTTTAAATGGAGTCAACGTACCTAAGCGTATCGATGTCTCCAAGTTGAAAGATCCCGTCGTAAGACGTTTTCTCAAATCTGCCTTTGACCAGGTAGATTTTCCTGACTGCGATTAGGAGAGAGTAAGAGACACCACGTACAAAACAGGTGTTGAGATACTTAGATTAAGGGCTGCGAGACATCGCGACTGGTTTGCTGATAACTCCAGTGAAATCAACTTTCAAATTGATAAAGAACGACAAGTTCATTTGAGACTTTATCTCTAAACAGGTCAGCTCTTGCTCCCTACTTCTTATCTGTGAAGAATAAAGTCCAGCGTTGCGTGCGCCAAATAAAAATAAAATAGTGGACTGACCTATCCAAGAAGATACAAACTGCCTATGATTGCATGGATGTTAAGACGTTTTATTATCTGCTTCATCAGGCATATGGCCCGAGGTCTTATTAAACTACACCACTCCTTGCAAATGATAGGACAACCTTGTTGAAGACGTCAGATGAAATTATCTATCGATGGCATGAACACTTTCGTGATCTCTTTCACAATCCATCCAACGTGGATGTTGCTACAGTAGATAGTATCTCTCAGTATACCGTTCGTCCAGAACTTGATGCAGTACCAACTCTCGAGGAAACAGTAGAGTGCACAAAACAGATCAGCGCATTCCAAGCTCCTGTGCTAAATGGCATTCCTGCTGAGCTGTTGAAACAGGGTGGGATGAATGTCCATTGTATGGTCCACTCATTGGTGTTAGTTAGTGTTGTCAGTATTGCTAGGTGACTCACCTGCCCAGGATTGGATAGATGACATCCTGATTATATTGTACAAAGGAAAGAGTAAAAGGTCAGTTTGTAGAATTTACTGTGGTATTTCACTGCTATCATCGGTTGGAAAGGTATTTGCACAGTTCTTGCAAAACGGATGGGGAAGTATATATGTCCGAATCTCCTTCCTGAATCTCGTAGATATGATACTTTCTACTAAGCAACTTTTAGAAAAGTGTAATGAACAGCGTGTGTCTCTTTGTCAGGTGTATTTGGATTTAATTAAAGCATTTGACACAGTCAAGCGTGAGGGTCACTTGACGGTGCTTGGAAAATATGACTGTACACCTGCTTTTACTGAGATGTTCAAGCAACTTCATTGTGGTATGAAAAGTCGAGTCAATTTCAGATGAACTTCCCATTGATAATGGAGTGAAGCATGGTGATATACCCGCACTAACACTGTTCTAATTTTATCTGTGATCTGTGATCTGTGCTCTGGTATGTTTTTACGATTGCGATATAGGTGTTTACATTAGGTTCCGAACGACTGGAAAAGTATTCAACCGGAGGAAGTTTCAAGCCAAAACCCTTGTTAGTGATGAATTTGTTAGGGAGCTGTTATATGCTGTTATATGCTGACCTTGTGACACACTTACCAGAGGATATGCAAGCAGTTGTGGATCTCTTCACGAATGGACTTACCTACTTTGAACTGGCGGTTAGCATTAAGAAAACAAATTCGTGTATACTCCTGCTTTGGTGATCTGTATGTGGAAGCTGATGTCTATTTCCAAGGGAAGCGCCTTGAGGTCGTCAACGATTTCGTCTACCTTGGTAGTACTTTATCGAATGATGGGTCTCTTGATGTAGAAATCAGACAGAGAATCAGCAAGGCATCAGAGGCGTCTGGCAGGCTGGAAAATAGAATCTGGTCTGATGGTTAAATAACTCTGGCAACTAAAATTTCAGTATATCAAGCATGTGTGTTGTCATCCTTACTCTATGCCTCTAAAATATTGACGCTGTATCAATCACACATAAAACATCTTAAAAGATTATATCAGCACTGTCTCAGACACATTCTTAGTCTGGAGTTGGACAGTTTTGTTCCTGACACAAAAAAGAACTAAAATATATATAATAATAAATAGATATGTTAATAAAAATACATACATATATATATATATATAAACACTGTTATTACATGCTCACACACACACACACACACACACACACATATATATATATATATATATATATATATATATATATATATATATATATATATATATATGTAAAAATAAAAATGGAATAAAGGATAAGCTAATCAACAACTAGCAAAAATAAACTCAAAAACACACATTGAAAAGGTCTACCAAAATATTTGGATTGTTAAAATACAATCACCAATTGCGTTCTTTGTATAAATTTGAAAACTTTTCTGTTTTTAATTAAAGTTCTGCTACCGATTGATGATGATTGTATTTTAACAATCGAAATATTTTGCTAGAACTTTTCCATATGTGTTTTGGAGTTTATTTTTGCTAGTTGTTGATTAGCTTATCCTTTATTCCATTTTTATTTTAACATTTTGTCTGAAACATTGTTTCTCATATATATATATATATATATATATATATATATATTATATATATATATATATATACATCCAAATATGTATATATATTTATATGTTGAAGGTGTTATGAGAGTTCGTAGCAGCAGGTTCGAAGAACGGTAAAACCCAGGGAACAAATGGCATCGTTTTAAGTGGGGAAGAGAAGCGAGAAAGCAAATATAAAGTCAGACAACCATCCGGCTTAATGGGGTAACCAACTACCAACGTAAACAGCCGCTCAAAGATAAGGGTTTGGTAGTTCGGTAGTTTTGTTTTACGGCATATCAACCCTTTTTGGGTTATTTAATGCCGAATCTGGTCTTGTTTTCTTCTCTTTTTTGTTTCTTTCCCCTTTTAATATCTGTTTCTATTTAACCCATAGTTGGGACCCTAACAGGTACTACCACTCCGGGTCATGGTGGACCTGGGAGCAATGGTAATTAAGAGGAGGCTCCACATTCCCCAAAGTCCGTAAGCCGGATCTCACCATCGGATGTAGTTTAAGGTCATATCCAGGACCGGGAGTAGGGTAGGAAAAATAAAAATAAAAAAGGGGAGGGAGAAAGGGAGAGGGGCTGTTGTTTTTGTTTTTGGTTTTGTAGAACATAATTAAGTTTTACAAACCAAAAAAAACAAAAAAAACAAAACAAAAAAAAACGTCAGTGTAGGTGAATTTCGTCTCAGGGAGCCACAGGGCAGCCTGATCTGGTATCACCAGCAAGGATAAGGGGTAATGATATTGCCCGTTAGATGATGAACAGTACTATCAGAGGATTGAAATGAATTTAGTGTCTCTGATCTGCTGAGATTTGAGAATTGAATTTTAAATATAAAATATACATTAATAAAATAATAACCACTGGTCACGTTTCATCATTGATACATTTAATCAGGAACAAGAGTATTTAACACCATAGATTCGTTTCCGATTGCATATCCGTTTGAAGTTATCTCAATGAATGAACAGATATTCGTTCTTGTGATGTATATTGAATTAATCTTAAAAACCTTTTAACGAAAATCTATATCTCTTCATCTTTGTTCGTGACAATCGATTAACAGAGACGTCATGTGACTCTAGATTGAATTAATCAGTATTTTACGATTATCTGACTCCGACTTTTGTAGATTCGTTACAAAAGAGTCGTTTTATCTAAGCGCGGTAATCTGTTTTGATTCAGTGGTCTTTATATAGACCATGTAGATTTAAAAACTACAAACGTTTATCGCCCGGAACAGGTTACATTCATTTACTTACAGCAGAAACATTATTCCAAGAAGGACTAACATTACTGCATCAAATCTGCGGAAAGGACTACTGAACGACCAAAACAAAACATGGTTCAGTACAGTTATAAATGATATCAAAGGAAGTACATACATTACACTAGTACCGGATCAAGCATATCGACAATAGTAACCAGCAAAAGACGTCTATCATCCGGCTACGTTCATTTCTTTACATAAAAAAAAACATCATCTCAACAAGATCTATAATACCAAATCAAATCTGCTACAAAAAAATACCGGTCGACCAAAACTAAACATGGTGCAGTAAAGTTTTAAATGATACCAAGGGAAGTACAAACATTACACTATTACTTAAAACTATATGTTCAGAGGGATAATTGGTATGGATTTTTCGCTACACTATGTTAACCAAGTCAAGTAACATTGAATGACGATATAAACAGACATTAAAAAAGTAAATAGACAGCACACAAAATTAATTCATACACGTTTAAATTTTCTGCTTCCTTCGCCGACGGACAGCACTCGGAGCTGTACAAAGCAGAAGTAAAAGTTTGCAATATCAATATGTTAAACTATTTGCTATTTTTTTATGTTTTAGATATAAATATATTTATTATATATCACCATTTAAGCATGCCACGGACCATAGAAGCATTGTAATTCTCTGTTTTAAAAGATCAATAGTATGGTTCAATCTGTAAGTGGACTCAATCAGCGTCAAACCGCACCAGACATCGGGATTCCATTAACCACGTGATTGTCCAATCTATCATAGATAGAAAAATAATCAATATTATTTCACCTAGGTCAATCAGAAACTTCTGACAGCAGTCTAAATTATTAATGATAATAATTTCATGTCTTTGTACAGCCCAGTTTGTCGTTGGTTCATCTATCACCGTATTAATATGCTTTTAAGACCAAAAGTATTATTACTTCTTCTTGAAAGTGTCTTTGCTTCCGTTTCATGTTGGACTTACTTGGAGGAACTCGATTTTCGAAAGGAGTACCTAAAGAACTACAACAAAGCTATTCGACCGTTGAAGAATATGGACGGCCTAGTGAGTATCGATGCTGTCATTAAATTAGTCCACATCAGAGATTTCAACTTGGTAGATGGCTATATCAAAGTCGATGCATATCTACTGCTAAGATGGTACGACGAAATACTACATTGGAATGACTCATACTCCGACATAACAAATCTAAGTGTCTCCAGCAATGAAATATGGGCACCAAGGCTAGGCTTATACAATATTAGAGGGGCTTCGTCCTCGAATTTTATTCCACAACTGCTTTTATGGAAAGATGGAGGCGTAGAAAAATGGATGTATATAAGCAATCAGATAATTTGTGATATCGACGCATACGCGTATCCGTTTGATGAGCATACGTGTCAGCTGGATATATACTTCGATGATTATGCGATCGACAAAGTCAAATTTCAAAATCTGTCGTGTGACTCAGAGGAAGCGATCGACGAAAGTAACTGGGACATTACAGTGGTATGTTCATTTAATTGCCAAAACAATTACAGCCATGGTTATCTTCGCCTTAAACTGGTTCGCAAGGTCAAAGTGAAAACCTTCTCAGATCTATTACCTCTGTTCATATTTTTTCTTCTAAATATCATGGTGGCGAAGCTCTCCGTGGAAAGCGGGGAGAAGGTGACCTTTGCCACAACGGTGTTCCTGTCGAATGTCGTGTACATGGGAAACATTAGCAAGCAGCTGCCGAAAGAACATAATCCAGTCCCCCTTTTCTTCTTGTGCCATTTAATACTGACCTTCCTCAGCGGCATATCGACCGTCGGAAGCATCATTTCCAGCACGAGATACTGGGCGAATAAGAAATCATCAAAGACCTCCACCATCACGAACCCCAATGACAGAATCATAGAATTTAAAATGGATAAGCCAGATATGAAATCAACTCTTCTAACCGGTAGATTTAAGCGCTTGAATTTTGAATCAGTAATGTTTAACAGCATGGCGTTGATTTCAGTGCTGTACGCGGCCACCTTTACAGGGTTGTTCTCGGAATACATTTTTGGAAAAAAGTGACGTCACAATTAAATGTAGTATTAACTGATGATGTGTGCTAACTGAATTTACTACGTAATCCAAAACTTTAATCAACTCTTCTGCGCGCAATATATCATATTATATAATATACTATATTTGATTTTGATAGATTAGTAAACACACATACACATATAAAATATTCATCCACACACACACTCACATATATATACAGGGTGGCTAAGAAGTCACTGAGAGATCACTGAGGGATTTTAACTTGAATAGATTTTATTCATTTTTGACTGTACCTTAATGGAATTTTAACATAATATGACGAAGACAATGGAGATTTGTTTGCAAAAATAACAAAAATGAAAACGAATTTATTTATGAAAAATAACATCTTTTAAATGGTTTCCATTTTCAGCTTCATAAATGTGTGTCCTTTCCAAAACATTATCCATGACGGATTGAAGATCACTCGATTACGATTTAATTCCCTCAACTTCATTTCCGATGTTCTTTCTTCAATTTCTGTTGAGTTTCTGGTTTGTTAATGTAAAATATTTCTTTGAAATACCCCCACAAGAAAAAGTCAGGGCTAATCAAGTCTGAGAAACGTGAAGGCCAGTTCACATTGCCAATTTTTGTTCTTTTTTGTAAACAAATCACTATTGTCTTCATCACATTATATTAAAATTCCATTAAAGTACCATCAAGAATAAAAAGTCTATTCAAGTTAGTGATCCCACAGTGACTTCTTGACCACTCTGTATATATTTTGTGTGTATATAGTATTAATAGAGAAAACGCGCCATATTCCCGAATAGCCAAGCATTTAAACCAAAGACTATACACTTCATAAGATGAAATGTATTTTAATAGACACTAAATATCCGTCCACATATACTCAAAAACCAAAAAAAAATGGAACTTAACACTTAGCACACACACAACATGTCTCAACTCTGATGTAGGAGTCTAATAATTATTTTACAGATTGAGAAAACTTATTTTGATTTTGTATGAAACTTTGTTGGAAAAATGAATCATTTACTCTTAACAGTAATTCTCGGCAAGATGAATGTGCATACATTCATTTTTTTTAACAGACAATGG